>OY726529.1:45347997-46043531 GCA_963383655.1 Bathymodiolus septemdierum | reverse complement strand
TTCATTTCACATGTGTTCGTGTTGCTCATTTCACATGTGTTGTGTTGCTCATGTCCATGTGTTCGTGTTGCGCATTTCACATGTGTTGTGTTGCTCATTTCACATGTGTTCGTGTTGCTCGTTTCACATGTGTTCGTGTTGCTCGTTTCACATGTGTTCGTGTTGCTCATTTTACATGTGTTCGTGTTGCTCGTTTCACATGTGTTCGTGTTGCTCGTTTCACATGTGTTCGTGTTGCTCGTTTCACATGTGTTCGCGTTGCTCCTTTCACATGTGTTCGTGTTGCTCGTATCACATGTGTTCGTGTTGCTCATTTTACATGTGTTCGTGTTGCTCGTTTCACATGTGTTCGTGTTGCTCGTTTCACATGTGTTCGTGTTGCTCATTTTACATGTGTTCGTGTTGCTCGTTTCACATGTGTTCGTGTTGCTCGTTTCACATGTGTTCGTGTTGCTCGTTTCACATGTGTTCGTGTAGCTCGTTTCACATGTGTTCGCGTTGCTCCTTTCACATGTGTTCGTGTTGCTCATTTTACATGTGTTCGTGTTGCTCGTTTCACATGTGTTCGTGTTGCTCATTTCACATGTGTTGTGTTGCTCATGTCCATGTGTTCGTGTTGCTCGTTTCACATGTGTTCGTGTTGCTCGTTTCACATGTGTTCGTGTTGCTCGTTTCACATGTGTTCGTGTAGCTCGTTTCACATGTGTTCGCGTTGCTCATTTCACATGTGTTCGCGTTGCTCCTTTCACATGTGTTCGTGTTGCTCGTTTCACATGTGTTCGTGTTGCTCATTTTACATGTGTTCGTGTTGCTCGTTTCACATGTGTTCGTGTTGCTCGTTTCACATGTGTTCGTGTTGCTCGTTTCACATGTGTTCGTGTAGCTCGTTTCACATGTATTCGCGTTGCTCCTTTAACATGTGTTCGTGTTGCTCATTTTACATGTGTTCGTGTTGCTCATCTTACATGTGTTCGTGTTGCTCGTTTCACATGTGTTCGTGTTGCTCGTTTCACATGTGTTCGTGTTGCTCATTTTACATGTGTTCGTGTTGCTCGTTTCACATGTGTTCGTGTTGCTCGTTTCACATGTGTTCGTGTTGCTCGTTTCACATGTGTTCGTGTAGCTCGTTTCACATGTGTTCGCGTTGCTCCTTTCACATGTGTTCGTGTTGCTCATTTTACATGTGTTCGTGTTGCTCGTTTCACATGTGTTCGTGTTGCTCGTTTCACATGTGTTCGTGTTGCTCATTTTACATGTGTTCGTGTTGCTCGTTTCACATGTGTTCGTGTTGCTCGTTTCACATGTGTTCGTGTTGCTCGTTTCACATGTGTTCGTGTAGCTCGTTTCACATGTGTTCGCGTTGCTCCTTTCACATGTGTTCGTGTTGCTCCTTTCACATGTGTTCGTGTTGCTCGTTTCACATGTGTTCGTGTTGCTCGTTTTACATGTGTTCGTGTTGCTCGTTTCACATGTGTTCGTGTTTCTCGTTTCACATGTGTTCGTGTAGCTCGTTTCAAATGTGTTCGCGTTGCTCCTTTCACATGTGTTCGCGTTGCTCCTTTCACATGTGTTCGTGTTGCTCATTTTACATGTGTTCGTGTTGCTCGTTTCACATGTGTTCGTGTAGCTCGTTTCACATGTGTTCGTGTTGCTCGTTTCACATGTGTTCGTGTTGCTCGTTTCACATGTGTTCGTGTTGCTCGTTTCACATGTGTTCGTGTTGCTCATTTCACATGTGTTCGTGTTGCTCCTTTCACATGTGTTCGCGTTGCTCCTTTCACATGTGTTCGTGTTGCTTGTTTCACATGTGTTCGTGTTGCTCGTTTCACATGTGTTCGTGTTGCTCGTTTTACATGTGTTCGTGTTGCTCATTTCACATGTGTTGTGTTGCTCATTTCACATGTGTTCGTGTTGCTCGTTTCACATGTGTTCGTGTTGCTCGTTTCACATGTGTTCGTGTTGCTCATTTTACATGTGTTCGTGTTGCTCGTTTCACATGTGTTCGTGTTGCTCGTTTCACATGTGTTCGTGTTGCTCGTTTCACATGTGTTCGTGTAGCTCGTTTCACATGTGTTCGCGTTGCTCCTTTCACATGTGTTCGTGTTGCTCATTTTACATGTGTTCGTGTTGCTCGTTTCACATGTGTTCGTGTTGCTCGTTTCACATGTGTTCGTGTTGCTCATTTTACATGTGTTCGTGTTGCTCGTTTCACATGTGTTCGTGTTGCTCGTTTCACATGTGTTCGTGTAGCTCGTTTCACATGTGTTCGTGTAGCTCGTTTCACATGTGTTCGCGTTGCTCCTTTCACATGTGTTCGTGTTGCTCCTTTCACATGTGTTCGTATTGCTCGTTTCACATGTGTTCGTGTTGCTCGTTTTACATGTGTTCGTGTTGCTCGTTTCACATGTGTTCGTGTTTCTCGTTTCACATGTGTTCGTGTAGCTCGTTTCAAATGTGTTCGCGTTGCTCCTTTCACATGTGTTCGCGTTGCTCCTTTCACATGTGTTCGTGTTGCTCATTTTACATGTGTTCGTGTTGCTCGTTTCACATGTGTTCGTGTAGCTCGTTTCACATGTGTTCGTGTTGCTCGTTTCACATGTGTTCGTGTTGCTCGTTTCACATGTGTTCGTGTTGCTCGTTTCACATGTGTTCGTGTTGCTCATTTCACATGTGTTCGTGTTGCTCCTTTCACATGTGTTCGCGTTGCTCCTTTCACATGTGTTCGTGTTGCTTGTTTCACATGTGTTCGTGTTGCTCGTTTCACATGTGTTCGTGTTGCTCGTTTTACATGTGTTCGTGTTGCTCATTTCACATGTGTTCGTGTTGCTCCTTTCACATGTGTTCGCGTTGCTCGTTTTACATGTGTTCGTGTTGCTCTTTTTACATGTGTTCGTGTTGCTCGCTTTACATGTGTTCGTGTTGCTCGTTTTACATGTGTTCGTGTTGCTCGTTTTACATGTGTTCGTGTAGCTCGTTTCACATGTGTTCGTGTTGCTCATTTCACATGTGTTCGTGTTGTTCCTTTCACATGTGTTCGCGTTGCTCGTTTTACATGTGTTCGTGTTGCTCGTTTTACATGTGTTCGTGTTGCTCGTTTTACATGTGTTCGTGTTGCTCGTTTTACATGTGTTCGTGTTGCTCGTTTCACATGTGTTCGTGTTGCTCGTTTTACATGTGTTCGTGTTGCTCGTTTCACATGTGTTCGCGTTGCTCGGTCTTTAATTTTTTGTGTAATATTTTGTAGATCATTGTTTGTCCCTTTTATTTTGGCCATATATGCGCATTGTATTGTCTGTCCGTCGGTTTACGGATTTTGGCTACCCCTTTTGGTATCTTCAAACCCTTCTTATTCCATACAATAGATAAACAATTGATTTAGTATTAATTTTATTTATCAAATAAAGTACAAATAATTGTCCCAACGAAGCTATGGAGGGCATGGTAACTCATTAATATATTAGACATACTGAAAAAAAACCACAGGTAGATCAATTTTGCACCTTATCATTCTGAAATATAACATATCTATAGAAGACTTTGTCTTGACAATAATGAAGCTGCATGGTTGTAGTAGAAATATTACCCATTAATATATCATAGAGCATAAAAATCCCCACCCATTGATATATTGAAGTGGACAATTTATGACCCAATCATATATTTGAAAGCTGAAAAACTCTACCCTTTCTAGCGGCACGTTTGCATATATCTGTATATAGAAAGTGGCCCCTCCCATTGAAATACAATCATGATGCTACGTTCTTGTAATATGTGAATTGCATACTAGTATAATACATAATTATGCATGCTATCATGCGAAATCCCAACAGGAAAGTCCAGCAGTGAACAT
The DNA here is from genome assembly GCA_963383655.1 of Bathymodiolus septemdierum. Classification (NCBI taxonomy): domain Eukaryota; kingdom Metazoa; phylum Mollusca; class Bivalvia; order Mytilida; family Modiolidae; genus Bathymodiolus; species Bathymodiolus septemdierum. The sequence continues at coordinate 46,039,681 of OY726529.1, read as the reverse complement.
GTGCTATGCACATCCCAAGACCAAGCAAGACCTTCGAATAAGTTTTCCAGCATTGTCGTAAACTCTTAAGTTATTCGCTTTCATCCTAGATTTTCTACGCGGACCGCCCATGAAATAGTTATTCTCATAACATAGGTGTAATATGCTTCCATCCGATCCAGATATATCAACAGAATTTTTAAGAATGTATTCCAAGACGGCGCAAACTTTCGCGTATTCGTTGTTTCTCGGTGCAATGCTTTGTAACTGTGTTGCACACACACGACTTAGCAGTAATATAACTGTATTGTCACATATTGTATCTGTGTTAAATGAAAATAAAACACAAATTTCGCATTCGCTCACCAATTCATCAGATGAAAAATTGTCTTCAACTACGTGAAAGCAATCGGGGTTCTTTATTAATTTAATTTCAAAAATATTCAGTAATTCTTCTTGAGATACCGGTATATCTTTCATCATTCTTGATATGTCAAGCATATTTTCAGCATTAGATTTCGATGCAAAGATAATCTTTGCCTGAACAGACATGCGATCAAATTGCTCAACAAGACCATTTACCTCTTGTAATGGAGAAATTACGGATAAGGTAGAACGAATATGAGTACTAAGAGATTCCAGAAAACGGTCTATCCAGAAACACAGATCTCTGCTGACATCAAGGCATACCAGTTGTTGTAATATGTCTGGGATATGCCGGAGTTGTAGATTATATAACAAAGGCATCACCATTATGCCTTGGTGGTAGAAGTGACAAGCTATGTCGAGGTCTTTCATACAAAAAGAACTCTTTAAAAATTCCTTTGAAATCCACGGTACAATGACAACGGCACTTTTAATGCAGGTTTCCACGTTATAAAGGTATGATTTTCCAATGATAAAATCTTCCTCGTGGATACCACAAATGTATCCTTTATTTTGGAGTGTGTTCATTAGTTGGAGCATGAAATTCCTGGAAGAGTCTTCTGTACGATATAAGAAAAATACATGCTTCTTCCTGCCAGCTGGCAAAGGTTTGGAAACCATTTTAAGTCAAAGTTGGAAAATCCTGAAAAAATAATAAGATATAAAATATAAGATATAAGATTTTATTGGTCCAAATTAGAGGGCCCACGAAGAGACATATAAACATAATAAAACATAAGGTGATTGCATAAAATATCAAATAAATTGTAAATACAAGAATGAGAGACGCGACTGTAGTGTTAAAATATGAGATACCAGCTATCCGAAACAGTGACTTTTTAACAGGAAATCACACATGCATATTAAAGTATCTTTACTTTCTGAGTTTAAAAGCCATATAAATTTATCCCCAAATGATAATTCTTCAAAATTAGAATGATTAATGTTATTCTTAATTGTTTCAAGAAGCTTGCGCCTGGAAGTATAGTAAAAAGAACATTTTAATAGAAGGTGTTCTTCAGATTCTATTTCATCTGAAACACATTTTTCGCAAATGCGGTTCTCTAAAGGTGTTATAGGTTTTGAATATCTGCCAGTTTCAATCTTTAATTTATGGTTACCGATTCTAAATTTGGTGAAAGATTTTGTTTGATTAAAATCTGATAAAATATGAAGATAATTTTCGAATCCGAAATTGCATTTGAGTTTTAGATAGGTTCGCAGTTTGCCGTTTTCATCTAGAAGTTTATTTCTTTTAGCATACCATTTATTTTTATAAAAGGCTTTTGCATAAACTTTAATTTTTCTGTTAAATGTATTATGCTTATATTTAAGCATATTGTGAATTCCTGTATTGTTATTAAATATTCTAAAAAGTCTCTGTAGACCAGAATATCAAGTGTCACAACCCTGTGAGTGTAGGTATTTATTTTCAATGTATGCACTCTTAAGTAAAAAATTAGTAGAAGAATATAAACGATACCAGTATTTAAAAACTGAAGTAAAGCAATATAATGCAAATGGTATTCTTCCTAATTCACTCAATATTGCAAAGTTGGTGCTTGTTTTATTAGCAACCAGTATATATTTACAAAAATGAACATGTAATTTATCACAGGGAAGTACAGATGGTAATCGTGAATAGTCAAACATAAAGTTAAAGTCAGCTGATTTTGGTAAATAACAACCCCATATTTTTGAACAGTATAATAAAATAGGTTTGACAGTGTGGTCAAAGATATGTAGACTAGTTTTGGGCATTGGATACAATGATAATACATCTGCTTTCAGTTTGAATAAAGCTTTGACTGCTTTCTTGTAAAGTTCAGTTTTGGACTCTGTGAATGAGCCAGATGAGGAGAATGTTATCCTTAGATATTTGTAACTATTACAAGTCTAAAACTTTATTATTGAGTAGGAAATTTTGCTTAATGAATCTTCCAGATTTATTAAAGATTACGACTTTTGTTTTAGATATGTTGACTGACATACACCATTCTTTACAAAAAAGTTCAAGAGAGTCTAATTTGGACTGTAACCCTTTTTGTGAATTAGATAGAAGAATAACATCATCTGCATATAAAAGACAGTCAATTCTATTATTGTTAATATAAACTGGGTTAAATGAGTGTAAAAGGTAATCTGGAAGATCATTTATAAATTTTTTGAAAAGATTGGGTCATAATGCATCCCCCTTTCTAACACTAATAGATGATTCAAATGAGTCTGTGAGATTCTGACCAACTTTCACGCAAACTGCAGAGATCTTATACATATCTTTGATTAGATTATAAAAAAGACCACCAACATTCATATCCAAGAGTTTAAGATAAATGGCTGTGTGGGCGACTGTATCAAAAGTTTTGCGAAAATCGACAAAGCATGCAAATAATTTTTCTTTCTTATGGAGGTATTTGTCTATAAGAGTTTTGAGGACAAACACATGATTAGAAGTTCGGGAATCTTTAGTGAAACCTATTTGGAATGGATTAATCAATTTGTGTTTAATTAAAAACAAATTCAAGTCTACTATTGAGTATAGAGTTAATCGATTTGCTTAAGCAGCCAGTAATTGCTATTCCTCTATAGTTGTCTGGTTTGGATCTATCACCACTTTTGAATATTGGGGAGATATAGCCTCGAGACCAATTGTCAGGATATATTCCTGATATTAAAATTTTGTTGAATAGGAATGTTAATGAAGGTGCAAGTTGGAATTTACCTGCCATAAGTATATCATTTGTTATTAATTGTAATCCACCAGATTTATTCCTGTTAAGCTTTTTAATTGCAGATAGGACTTCGTCTTCAGAGATGTTGAAGTCCAATGGTTTTTTGTTTCGTTCAGAATATTTTTTTCGGACAACACGAGAGTTAGAATATCTATTTTTTTGTCGCGCAAAGCGCAAAATTGTTTTCCAGAATTCAACATTAGGTCATATGACAAAAACTCTGAATCATATTATTTTTTTTTTCCTCCACCAAAATCAGAATGTGTTTTTCAGCAACATATGGAATCAGAATACGTGTATGTTTTTTGAAAAAAAACCATAACACCCTCCCTCCCCCCTCCCCCCTTCAAGTTAAATGGTTTGTCCCTAACTGTTTTTGATGTTATGATCAAAAGGATAAATAGATAATAGGGCTCCTTTTCTATCCAGTTCCTTTCTTTGTTTTTTTTAGATCACAGTCATACCATTTTTTGTGTGAGAGGCCTTTCCTTTTATTGTTTTTCAGTTTAGGGACCGACCATTTAACTTGAAGGAGGGGGGTTATGGTTTTTTGTTTCGTTCAGAATTTTTGTTTCGGACAACACAAGAGTTAGAATATTTATTTTTTTTGTCGCGCAAAGCGCGAATTTTTTTTTCCATAACTTAACATTAGGTTATATGACAAAAACTCTGAATCAGATTTGGTTTTTTTTCCTCCACCAAAATCAGAATATTTTTTTCAGCAGTATTGGGAATCAGAATATTTTTTTAGAAAAAAACCATAACCCCTTCCTTCAAGTTAAATGGTCGTTCCCTTAGGTCTTTTTAAACATGAATCTGCAGCATCTGTTATAATATGTCCAAGTTTGCTGCAGGCATTATTAATGTTATTTCGAGTTAAGTCAATGTTGTCATGTATGAAGTCAGATATCTGTTTTCGGAAATGGGGATTTGAGAAGGTATTTTGGAACTTTATTTCAGAGGTATCATGATTCATCCCATATATATTGTTTGGGAAATGGAATATCAGTCGATGTATTAACTGATGGTAGATTCTTATACCTGGATTTAATTTCCCAGGATAATTTCCAATGAGTATCAGATAGTGTTGGGATAAAATTAGCAATGTTAAAAAGAGGTATTTCAAAAAGTAATGGTTCGGACACAATCACATAGTCCACAGTGCTTGAGCCATTGTATGTATGACAGGGGAATTTCCCAAAAGAGTCCCCAGCAAGTCTACCATTTAAAATTCTAAGCTGGTTTCCAACACATATATCAATTAAGTGATTGTCTCGTGTATCGGTTATTTTATCTTGACTCTTTCTAGGGCGAGCTGAGTCGGATACATCATTCTAGGGCGAGCTGAGTCGGATACATAACAATCAAATGATGGATTAAAGTTATTATTATCTTTGGTGATAAAATCATTTTCACAGCCAACTCGTGCATTAAAGTCACCACACAACATTATATTACCATGGTCTTGGTGTTTAATAATGTCCTTTTCAATAAGATCAAGAATAGAGCAATCTTGGTTATGAGGGGTGGCAGATTGGACTGGAGGATAATAAACAAGACAAGTATAAATGTCTTTTTCAAGATTAAAAAAATCCTTTTTAAGGATAAACCAGTGAAAGTTAGAGTTTTGTTCATGATGGGTAATGGTTTTATACCTGGTTTTAGTTCATCTTTGTATAGGATGGCTAAACCACCAAAATATCGACCATTTTTGGACTGATCTCTGCATATAGGAAAGTAACGATAGCCAGGAATATTCACAGCTTCCCCATAACCAACATGAGTCTCCGCAAGAAGAATTATATCGTGTTTAAAAATATGTTGTAGAAATATGGGGTCTGAAAGTTTATTATGAGTTTTTGATTTAAGACCACCAATGTTCCAGAAACACAATTTGATATTTAATCTATTCATGGTAAAGAAACAACTAGGTTTATACTAATAGATAAAAAAAAAGTATAATCAGTATATATGACTTAGAAGCTGTTTTGTGATATGATAATATGGCGGTTATAATAAGTGACCTCTAGATATGATATACAAGCATCTATATAAGTAAGGTCAAAAACAAGCACGTCCTTTGTTTACTTGTTACTAAAGGAAAAAATAAAAAATAAAAAATTGTATCAAAAATAAAAAAATTAAAAGTGGTGATGAAATGAAAACTTTAAATTTTCAGAGCTAAAAATGTATGTGGACACCAAAACTATTGGTGATTTTGTATCCCAAAAAAAAAGAGTAAAATAACCCCAAAACAAATCTTTGACTTTAAAGTAATTTAGATAGGAAGTAAAATCTTCAATTTTCAGACTTCTTTCAGATAAGATACAAATTATATTTTCACAATATGAAAAGATTAGATGTAAACATGTAATAATGACATAGTTACCCATCCTAAGTACATTATAACTTGATATTTTTTTCTTCTTCTTATAAGACATGAGAGTGAGAGGACTTAGGTTATTAAATTTAGTGTGGATGATTAGACATGTCATGAATAAATGGGTGTAAGTAGAAAATTATCATTACAAAAGTATACTGATGTCTATTCAATCACTGAGTTATTCCCAATAGATGTTGACAATGTTTGCCCAAACTTTTTTTTTTATGTTACAAGTTAAAATAAGGAAAAAGAGAAAATAAGGAAAAAGAGATGAAATAATAAAGAAATAATGAAATTTTATTGAAAATAAATTTGCAAACAGAAAGTTAGGAAAAAAAGTGGGGTGGTAAGTCCGTGCCACGAGCGCCTGTGGGTCTAACATGAAGATCTTGATGTTATTCCATGATTTTGACGTCATAGATCTGTCAATCATGTAATTTCTGTTACAAACCATATATACCATGGATCTTACTCATGAATTTATTTAAACCAACTCATCCTTCGGATTCGTTGGATTAAATAAGTTAATTCGTAAGATCCATGGTATATATAATACTTGTATTGATCATGTGTATCTGTATTTTGAACTTCCTTGTCGACAAGTTTGATTTACGTGTCAAAGAACTCGAAACAGAAGTTAGACCGACACTACAGAATCGCTACAAGACATGACAAGACCACGTGCGCTCGTGGCACGGAATTACAACCCCCTTTCTTAACTTTCTGTTTATATATTTATTTGCAATAAAATTTCTTTATTTCTTTATTATTTCATCTCTTTTTCCTTATTTTAACTTGTTCGTGTCAATTTGCATACAATCTTATAAAAAGAGATGAAATAATAAAGAAATTTTATTGAAAATAAATATGTAAACAGAAAGTTAAAAAGGGGGTGTTAATTCAGTGCCACGAGCGCCTGTGGACAAGACAAATAGTTAAGTGCAGAGGCACTATTATTTATTTTCGTTGCTAAAATTGAAGAGAAAAGTGGAAACTCCAAAATTACCTTTAATAATCAAATGACTATGCTTTTATGTGTCTTCAATCTATGCCAACATTTTGAAACATCATATTCAAGGAGTAGTTTGATTTACAACTACCTATGCAATCAGTGTCTATCATCACTGATGTTGTGAGTTCGAATCCCGATCAGGCGAGGTGTACAACATTATGTGATAAACTTTGTCAATGACTTTCGACAGGTCGGTGGTTTTCCCCGGATCCTCCAGTTTCCTCCACCAATAAAACTGACCGCAGCGATATAGCTGAAATATTTTTGAAAGTGGCGTTAAACGCCATAAAACGAAACCAACCAAACCATATTCAAGGAATGACAATAAACATATTACAATAAGTGATTATTTAAATAACAATTAATGATAATTACAGGTGTGCTAATATCTGGTGAAATTGGATGTGTAGATCTCGAAGTCAAATATTGGAATAATTCTGTATCAGCAAAAATATACAAAATGTACAAGCTTTACAATCAATATTCATAATAAAAAAAAAGCACAAACATGAATTTAAGAAATATGCAATTTAAAAAAAAAAAAATTTGTTAGATTCATCTAATCACCAAAATTTTAAAATATTATAATTTATATTTGTTTTTTATCAAAATTATGTTAAACAATTTTTTGGCATTTTGTTATATGTGATGCTTGCACATAGTGCTTATTATATTCATATTTTTTGTTATTTACAGAAAATATGACAATAAAGTAGACCTTTACTTGTTTTACATTCAAAATTGATATTATTATTGTGGACATGGAGTACATTGATATCTCCCTTGATTCAATGGTTTGTTTTGATGGTGTTTAACGCTTATTTCAAAAATATTTCAAGAATATCGTGGCGGTCAGTTTTATTGGTAGAGGAAACCGGAGAAAACCACCCACCTGTCGCAAGTCACTGACAAACTTTATCACATAATTATCAATAACAATGGGTTCATCTCCCTCAGACATAGGTTACCTTAGCCGATTATGGCTATCCTGTTTTGGTCTTTAGTTTTACTACTCCCACAACTTTAAATCATTTGGCTTTGCAATGCAGGGGCGGATCCAGTGGCGGGGCGCACTCGGCGCGAGCCTCACCAATTTTTTTAAATGCGCCCCCCCCTAACTTGAAATCCTGGATCCGCCCCTGCAATCTTCCGATTTTTAGCGTACATGATGGAAGATTATTCCAGAAACGCGTCGTACTTAACCTATTCAACATATTCCAACATTTGTTTTACCTTTTTTATACTCTTTATTCTAAATGTTGGCAGAGGTTGAATGAACCGTCTTTAATGTCGTGGCGCGTGACTTTATAATCCTCAAATTAAGGACTAAAAACTAATTTTAAAGTCATATTCATATTGGCATTTAGGTGTCAAACCACAGGGGCTCGCAGTTATATTTTCACATCACCAGGTATGTATTAAAAAGAAGAAGGGAGGACACTTTTTGGAGGGCAAAAAGTGAAAGTAGAATTTCGGCACCTTTTTTCGCTTCAAAAACGGTTTAGTCTTTGTTCTTCCCATAAAATTGATGCAAATATCGATGTTTTTTGCTGATTGACTGGTTTACAGTGGAATAACACTCGTTTTTAAATTCCAAGCGGTTCGGACAATTTCTTCTTTTTAATACATACAGGTACCTGGTGATATGAAAATATAACTGCGAGCCCCTGTGTGTCAAACCACTAATTAATTTCTTTAAGGTTTTCTACTAAATTTGTGTTTTTTCGAGCCTACTTGGTCATTTTATCTTAAGTTTAACCTTTCTAAGACCATATATTTTCTGAAATGTACATGATTCCTCTACGTTCTGTCAAAATATGAGGGCATGTTTAAAATCTTGCAGTGAAATGCCATGCTACGGAAAACACCTACTCTAGAAATAGTTCGGTAATCCTCAAGAAATTCAGTATTTATAGGTCATGCATCAAATCCTCCATAGAGGTATTAAAATACAACCAAATCCATCAAATTTGGGCTCAAAATAATCCTTATTTATTTATCTTCAATTATCAATTTTAATTAGTCCATTCCATTCCGTCGTTTTCACAATACTACAAAGTGAAAGGAACTTTTTTCTTGAAAAGGGACAACTTTCGGATTTCGAACTTCCTCTTCCTTGTCCAAAATAAATGCCTGATTAAGTACCAAAGTACTCTGAATAGAATATCAATCGTTTTACCCCACAGTGATCACACTTCATATATTGAATTTGACTACCCCCCCCCCCCCCCCCCCCCCCCCCCCCCACACACACACACACACGAATACCGGTATGACAATCCTGTACTGTTACTTAAAGATATAGATGTAATTCCTCTAGACAAAAACTATACCACGAATTGGGGTGGGAAACACTAGAAAATAGACGGAACAAACACAAACTAATATTATTTTATAAAATACTAAATGGGTCAACACCTGCATACCTTTATGAGTTGGTTCAACCATATCTACCTAGACAATCAGGATATAACTTAAGAAATGAAAATAATACATTCCATCCACCATTTTCCAGAACAAGTTCTTTTTATAATAGTTTTAGTTTTATCCCTTTCACTATAAGACTATGGAATACTTTGCCCCTCACTATTACTGAATATCCAAGTTTAAATATCTTTAAAAACAGATTGACACACTTCTATAAAACTTGGGACACCAATGCTCATTATAATTTTGGAATAAGGAAGTTTAATATAATTCATTGTCAATTAAGAAATGAGGCTAGTAACCTGAAGGCACATTTATTTAATGATTTTTTATCTGATAATACTAAATGTCCAAACTGTAGTGGTTCATTAGAAGATAACAACTATTTTTTGCTTATCTGTCCTAAATTTAATAACTCAAGATTTATCTTATTAGATTCCATACAGACTTTAATACCAAATAATAATAATATTGACATTAATATAGATTTATTATTACATGGAAATAGATAATTTTCATATGATCTAAATACAGAAATATTTCAAACTGTACACAAGTTCATAATTGACACTCATCGTTTCATTTAAGATGCTTCTTTTTTCAATTGCACTCCTCCCATTATACATTTATTTTGCGTTATTTTATTTTTCTTTAACTTCTTGTATGTTTAACTATTTAAAATATTTAGAAAGTCTACAAATTTCACTTCACTCGTAAATTTATTATATATGAAATATTAATGGTGTTCACAATTACATATATTGAAGGAACATAATTATCTTATATTATTGATATAATTGTTATATATACTGAATATATGCCTTGTACATGTAAAAGGAGAGAGCTTGTATAGGCATAGCCTGTTGCTCAATCCTATTCATTTAGTTGTGAATAAAATATGTTTAAAACAAAAGATATATTGAACTCGGTCAATATATCATATAATTCCAAAAATCCCCTTTTTTTTCTCAGTTTGTTATAAAATGTAATTATTATATATACATTATTACTTGCTGGTGCATGGAATATAGAATTATATAATTGTATGTAAATATATGGAGAGGATCTTTGTAAGTTGGAATAACTTGTGTCCGAACCAAATGTTATATAGTTAACAAATATGTGGCAAAAATATTGATTTGGATGTTTAACATTTTTATCAGATCATTACTTTAACATATCACTAGAAATTAAGATATAGGATCGTGATGATTGAGGTTAAACCCTTCTCACTCATATGTTATTAAAATGTAATAATAAAGCCGGTGAAATCAAAAGTAGAAATGAAAACATCTTATAATAATTTATAGACCAGTTAATATTGATGAAATTGTGGTCTGCGTTCGTCTAGAGCTGTGTGTTTATAATAATAAAAGCAACGTTTAATAACACATTTTAATGCAATCCACATGGATAAAAATTAATTACTTACCTTATGGTTACTAAAGAATAAGAATTTGTTATTGCCAATTAATAAGGTCCCACAAGGGGCAAACAACTTAATAAAATGATTGAAATGATTGGAGACATACAAAGATACATGTAAACACACACACACAAAAACAACAAAAAACAACATGAAAACATATTTATGTTCAGTGACTGCACGGCCAGATCAGAGCCTATCAAATACCACCATAAATCAATTCACATTTAATATAACATGTATAATAACTATAATAATTCACCTAATCTAATGATACCCGCGTATCGGTAAGGTGTGTACAACCTGATTGAGGTTATTTCGAATGAACCGAACAAATAATTTCGATCAATCGTTATAAATTAATTCAAACATTTTTTGTTATGATATTGAAAAATATATCTATTTTTTTCAAAATAAGGCAAATAATCGGAAATAAATTTAAATAACCCTAAATGTGCCTCATTTAAAGAAAATTACCTGATGACAACGACGTCTATTTTCAGATTCAGTACAGATATAATTTTATTGGTCCAAATTAAAGGGCCCACGAAGGGGCATATAAACATAATAAAACATAAGGTGATTGCATAAAATATCATATAAATTGTAAATAAAAGAATGAGAGACGCGACTGTAGTGTTAAAATATGAGATATCAGCTATCCGAAACAGTGACTTTTTAACAGGAAATCACACATGCATATTAAAGTATCTTTACTTTCTTAGTTTAAAAGCCATATAAATTTATCCCCAAATGATAATTTTTCAAAGTTAGAATGATTAATGTTATTCTGAATTGTTTCAAGAAGCTTGCACCTGGAAGTATAGTAAAAAGAACATTTTAATAGAAGGTGTTCTTCAGATTCTATTTCATCTGAAAAACATTTTTCGCAAATGCGGTTCTCTAAAGGTGTTATAGGTTTTGAATATCTGCCAGTTTCAATCTATGAAATAACCTCGACTTTTTAAACCAATCAAAACACGTATAAAATGACATCTGACTCTAAAAGTTAATTTATTGACTAATGGTTGTTATCTGGTTTTATTTAAAGAATATATAAAGGTATATAAATAGAAGTTGGATTTTTTAAAACGAATTGTTTGGTTTTATATACACTCATGGGTTAAAAGTATTTCCACACTAAGATATTTCCCTATATATTTCATATTAAACCACTTATTTTCAGCACATTCTCCTGAAGTCATTCCTTGTCTGATTTTCATGAAATTTTCAGCATTAAGCCCAAAAATAAATATAGTTTCTTCTTATAATTTTCATAAAATTTTATTTATACTTTTCCTTATGAGATGATTTAAACACAAAGTTAGATTTTTTTCATCAAATCTTGCTATATGATCATAGAAAATTATGACGTCGAGAATTTATGTTTATGTTTAAATCATAAATGATTGTAAAAAAAAGTTCAAAAAAATTACATGAACATATGTAAATAAACTCCAATCAATTCTGCTTTTAAAGGTGAAAATTTCAAGAAAATCTGATAAGGAATGACTTCAGGAGAATGTTTTGAAAATAAGTGGTTTTATATGAAATGTATAGGGAAATATCTTACTAGTGTAGAAATACTTTTGACCCGTGAATGTACATGTATACATATTTGTGATATTAATAGATTATTTATCATATACTTGTACTTGATAAAGCTAAAATTTTACCCTGTAATGAAACTTTGAGTTTTGTTTAGAATAATAAGAGGAGTCATGTTTATTTCACCCACTTTCACAAGAATGGTCCAAGCTGGCTGATATAAAGCAAGTTTTTTAACTGCTTCCGGAATGTTATTACATGCCTTTCCGTCAATTTCCGTAAGTTCACTTCGTGAATTTCCGGAAAACTGTGTTTACAGACACGGCGGATTCAACTGTTTTATAAAATATTTGCTCAGAAAATTATTAACTACCAATTTCTCTCCTTTGATATTGAAAGTGGTTAAAAAACGTGCATTTATTGGATTTGTATATTAAAACAATAATGTTCTTGTTCTATAACTATATACAAATGTACATGTATTTAATTCTAGCCAAAATGACTAATTTACATTTTGGTACAAATCAGTTATTTCCTCTGTTGAAGTATATGATAAACATATCATAACATGTCATTTTTCATATCATACCCTTTATCAGCCCTCGTTCATATATCATCCCTTGAGCCTATCGGCTCTCGGGCTGATATCATGACCTAGGGCTGATAAAGGGTATGATATGAAAAATGCCATGTAATAATCTATATATATGACATTTTCCATATTCGTCCTGGTATCAGCCCGAGATTACCATACCAAGCCCGACAGCGAAGCTGGGGGTTGATATGGGTCGAGGACTGATACCAGGAACGATATTAAGAGATTATTACATGACATTTTCCATATCGGTCCTGGTATCAACCCGAGACTCCCATATGAAGCCTGACAGCGAAACTGGAGTGCTGATACCAGGGATTATATGGAAAATTTCATGCCATTATATATATTTATCACATATTTTGCATTGACTTTTATATTGCAGACAATATTTTTGAACTGACAAATTGTGAAAATAAATCCTTAAGAGAGTTACCTTTGTTCAACTTGCAAATATTTTTGTTTCAAGTCTGGTTTCAAAAAGATATCAAACAATGTCGATCTGTACAATGACGTTAGAAAGTGTTTGTAAAATCTACCCAAGACGTTGACATTTGAAATAGAAATTCCTAATGCTATTCAACACGACGTATACATTTGAGCCAATTATTTCGTTACAAGTTACTTAAATTTTCTTACAATATTTTGAAATGTGTTAATTTGATTGAAATACCATTCTATGCACATTTTTATGCAGGCAAATCCAGAAAATCCCAAGCTATAGCAATTGGCAACAAAACACACAAACTCAATATAACTTTTATTTTAAATGGAAGCAACATTCATAAAATGTGACGATGAGGTAAAACTACTAGGAGTAGTATTCAAACTGGACTTTAACACTCATATATCCAACATCTGTATAAAAAAAGAAAAAAAAAAGAAAAAGAAAAGAAAAAAGAAAAAAAAAAGCTGTATGTCAACTTAACGTTTTAAAAAGGATTGGAACACATTTAAACAGACTTGCTAAACTGACCATTTACCACTCTTTCATCATGTCAAATCTAAGCTAAGATCTGTCCTTTAACATGGCATTCATGAACCGAAAAAAACCACTAACAAAATCGAAAAAAATCAAGAACTATGACCATTACACCAATTCTTCCAACTTTTTATTAGACCAATCAAAATTACCATCACTTAAAATCAGACGTATGCGAACCATGGCATTAGAGACTTTCAACATTGTAAACAAATTCAGCCATGAAATATTCAAAATACTATTACAATTAAAGACAATTGTTAGATACAGGGGCGGATCCAGAGTAGTTCTAATAATAAAACCCTAAATGCTCACTTACTCGCAAGGTTATAACGGGATGCCATTACACGTAATGGAGCAGCCGCCGAGATTTTTTGCGCTCGCTTACAGAGTTTCTGACGCCTGCATTTATCAATAATAAGACATAACCTTTCCTTTTGTCCATTATTATAACAAGTTTTTATCACCTACCAGTATTTTAGAATGTAATTCCCACAAAATAAAAATCCATGTTTAGATCAGCCGTTTACTACGTGTAGTAAGAAATACCATATTTAGAAAAGCTCCGCCTTCCGTAGTTTCCGGTTATGGCAAACGATCGATAAATTTGAACAAGGTTGTTGCTACCTTTGAAAAGCATACATTTCTCAGCCAAACCAATCTAACAAGGACTGGGATCATCAGTAATAGCTATAATGAAATGTTTAAAGCGTAAATAGTGAGTTTTTATGTTTCAACTGCAACTTTTTTTTGCTCCATTGTGACGAATGGGACCGCGTTGTAGCTCTGCCGAGACACAAGTTTGTCACAGGAGCTACATTATTGCAGCTAGATCCAGAGACTCTGTTGACGGGGGAGGGGGGCTCAATTGTGGAGCAATATTTTCAATAATTGATGGAACCAACAGTAGTCCCAAAGCGGTTCTGGCGTGTAGGTCGGTAAACCTTGTTTTCATTTCATTTAGCGTATAGTAGAGAAAAGGTGCAGTTATTGACTTCCTAAAGTAGTCTTCCGGACTCTCTGCTTCAACATTATCTCTCATTATTTGTCTCCCGCATATTCTAGGTTTTTTTAACCTCTATGTCTAGCGGTTCACAGATTTTAGCACTCCTCTCAAAACACTGCATGGTGGTTGAATTGTTCAACATTTGCTCTGCAGTCTAGTGAGCTCTGAATTAAATTTACGCTTTTTAAGGCTCTGCCTATGTCAAGTGATCTCTCTTGTAGTGATCTGCTGAGCCCTTTCTTAAAAGCCAGGCACATTTGAATAATAACAATGGTTACGACAAAATCAAAGTTGCAAATGGAATACAACAAAGAAGTTACATCAGCTTCTTCTGGTCTGGTGTATGTGTGTTTTGGCAGTTTTGTAAAGTGCTCAAGGGTCTGAGCAATAGCAGGGGGAAATATATTTTAAGTCTATTTTATTTCTAATTAATTTTAATTATTTTATATGTATTTATATTTTCATTTAGAGTTTAAAATATGCTGTATTCATATATTTTCAAAACGAAAACTCGTGTAAATTTTTTTTGAATACAGCAACATTTGCCTTTAATTTTTTTTGTAAAAATAAACGATATTTAAACAAGAATTTCCTTGAAACAGCCTCAATTTACAGGTGTTGGTGGTTATACCTATATGTAATTGACACTAGACATGTTTATAGCGGTTTAAGACAATACCTGATTAATTGATATTTTGACAATACATACATAAAAACTTCAAATACCCCCCCCCCCCCCCCCCCCCCCCTTGAATCCGCCACTGTGATACCAAAACACAGTTGATGTACCTAGACATCATAGAACAACAAGTTATGGTAAAAAAAAGTTTTAGTTATAAGGCAGCAATTTAAAGCTCTTTACTGATCACTTTACACACTCTATAGTTACTGTACATGTATATTCTCATCCAGCTGGTTCAAATGCGTAACCTGCTCCCAGCTGCTGCTGTACAATGTCCTACACATGACAGCTTCAAAGAACAGATACTGGTATCTGTTCTCCAACAACACATCTAATTATCAGTCAACTGTACATAGTTTTAACCACACTGCACCACTGTATATAGTTATCACCTTTATTTGAACGTTATCATACATTTTTTACCTCACGCATGCACGGCACATAATCGTCAATAAGATGACGGCGTGCGGAAATTGAAAGAAGAAGAAGAAGTCTCGGTTCTAGTAATAAAACTTTCCTGTAAACATTCTTCGTGTGAAGAAGATAAACAATCTATTGACATATTGTCATATTGTTTTCTCTGGATCCTCCAGTTTCCTCCACCAATAAAACTGACCATCACGATATAACTGAAATATTGTTGAAAGTGGCATTAAACACCATAAAACCAACCAAATCATATATTGTAACTGTATGTTTAAAAATAAAATCTTTCTTTTATTATCACATATTATTACATGGTTACTCCCCTTATTTCATTTCCGCTCAATCAAATCGTTCAGAATCATCATGTCGGATAAAGAAAAGAAACCCGATTTAGGATTGTTGGAAGAAGACGACGAATTTGAAGAGTTTCCAGCAGAAGGTGGCTGTCCATTGCTTTCCTTTAATTTGTAACAAATGTCTTAAAACCAGATTGAACATGATGTATAAAATAATACACGCTTTAATTGCTATCCCAACATACTGATGATACTCATCCCAACTGACAGCAGAACTAGAAAATCACACACAATCAGACATTTAGGCATATAACAACACAAAAAGATACATACAAATGGTAATTTTTTCCACACACTATAGTACAATGGAACATCTTACCACAGACAATTATCTCGAGTCCATCAATACACAGGGGCTAGGTGCGTCCGAAAAAAAACAAAAAAAACAAAACTATATAACAGGGGCTAGGTGCGTCCGAAAAAAAACAAAAAAACAAAACTATATAATACTACAAGGGGGCGAACTCACATGCTTCCATTTTTTTAAGTCGTCGTGTTAAATTGATCGTAACTTCGGAACGCCTTAATATTTTCAAAAAATGTTTCCACCAGTCGAAAGTCAACTAATTTTCCTTTCCAAAGAGACCCCAATTGTTAGTGTAGGCCTCTGAACTGCTGAGGTATCATACACGAACCAAAACAAAACGGCGTGAAAATCTGAAGTCGTACAAACGCTGGGATGACCACTTCCCATCTATGTACAGACTTTCCCATGCATAAACGAGTCATTTTGACTAGCTAAATACTTTCATTCATTCAAATTATGATAAAATTTCTTACCTTACGCCGATTTATATGTCCTTTAAGTCTGTTTTTGAAAGAAATCCCATTTGCATCCTTGACAAACGCCATAGACATGAAAATTGAGAGAGTTCTAACGGGCTATTTGATTGGCTGAAACAGATTGTTCAGCCAATCAAAAAGCCCGTTAGAACTCTCTCAATTTTCACGTATATGGTGTTTGTCAAGGATGCAAATGGGATTTCTTTCAAAAACAGACTTAAAGGACATATAAATTGGCATAAGGTAAGAAATGTTATCATAATTTGAATGAATGAAAGTATTTAGCTAGTCAAAATGACTCGTTTACGCATGGGAAAGTCTGTACACAGATGGGAAGTGGTCATCCCAGCGTTTGTACGACTTCGGATTTTCACGCCGTTTTGTTTTGGTTCGTGTATGATACCTCAGCAGTTCGGAGGCCTACACCTAACAATTGGGGTCTCTTTGGAAAGGAAAATTACTTGACTTTCGACTGGTGGAAACATTTTTTGAAAATATTAAGGCGTAACGAGGTAACAATCAATTTAACACGACAACTTAAAAAAATGGAAGCAAGTGTGTTCGCCCCCTTGTAGTATTATATAGTATTTTTTTTTTTTTTTTTTATTTTCGGACGCACCTAACCCCTGTGCATCAATAGACTCTTTCAGAGAACAGCTAACACCCGCTGTTCTCTTAAACATTTAAATTTCAAATACAATTGTACATTGTTTTAATCACACTTTTGATTTCACTTTATTTCACTTTAATGAAATTTATGTAAATATTTTTGTAAATACCCACCAGGGACAGAAATTAACGGTCGCCCACACGCCCATGGCGACTGAAACTTCAGCTGGGCGACTAAATAATACCTCAAAGGAGCCCAGCTGGTGACTAATAATTTTATATTTCCTTGTCGCAAGTTTGACGTTTGAAGCGAGTTGTTTACAATACGACGACGTGAAATATCATAAACATTTCACTGGTTCTGGTTCTTTCTACTTCTTGTCTACTGTAATTTGCGTAATAATTCCCGGGAACCAGTATGGAAAATAGTAAAGTGATGATTTCATTTCTTAAATTTCTTGACCAATTTTTCCGAGTTTCATTGAAAGAAGGCCTTTAATTTTGGGGGTTTTACAAAATAGGTACAGTACAGAAAGGGACATACCGTGATTGATCACTCCGAGAGACATAATTTTTAATCCTTTAGTCATATCATCACGGACATAAACCCACTGTGATAGACCTAAAAAGGACCATAAAACAAGGTGGTGGGGATTAAATTTTATTGCTCTCGGTCACCTGTGTGCCGATTGATATTTTACCGCCAATTAAGAGATTAGCGTTACCTGTTCTACCTGTTGACTTTTAATATCGTAAGCCGTAATTATTGCTACTGAAGGATGTATTTTTGACAATTAATTTTGTATCCTCTTGCTGTTAATATTTGACTGTTTGTTGCTTTTCATTGCCAAAGAATGTCTGTCTTGTTATCGTTTTCGTTTGTTTTAGAAAGTTCTACTTTATGACCTCGAGTTCTATATTAAGAATTTTGTTGAAACCGCAACTGAACTTTATCTTGTTTAATTTCAATTTCTCATTTTTTTTCTTCTGTTGGGTCGAATTCAGTATGTATTGAATTATTCGTAAATACGGGCTACTTCATAAATGTATTTTTTGTTTATATATTATACCGCAAGCGCGAGGTTTTGAAGCACGGACTTTGCAAGTGCATGTTTTGTAGTGTTTAGTTGGTAAAGAGCAGACTTAAAATTGATTATTGGTTTATTTTGTGTTTTGGACATTTACCTCTCGTATTGAAAAAAAATAACAATTCAAGTAAACTGTTTTACACACTTGGCTTGTTACGTAATTCCGTTATAGATGAAAATAATTTTCTTTGAAATTGCAAACAAAAACCTATAACAATCCAAATTTACGTAGCCTAATGGCTACAAAATGAACAAAAAGCAGAAAACGAAGAGCATGCTTTTAATTTGTTTCATAAACTTTGGGGTTTTTTTTGGCTGTATTTTGTCACAAATCTATTGGGTTGAAAGCCAATTAAGATTTGAATTTGAATAAATAAATAAACTGGTGACATTTGATTTTGGTCAGATACTGTGTAATGTCAAACATTTGTAGGGGTAAAAGGTTAATTCCTTATTTCCTTTCACGTTTCTAAACTTTCTGCAGATTAGCCGCTAATTTCCAAAATATATCCGTAAATTTAGTGACTTTTGGACATGTAGTACTTCTTTGAACGATCTGTTTATAAATATTTGTTTCGTTAAATTTTTAATCAAATTCTTCAATGACCGTATACAAATTATTTAATACGTATTTCTACAACGAAAAGGCTTTTAACTGGGTTTTCTACGAAGATTAAAATAAAAAAAAAATTACTGAATGTATAAAAAATATTAGTGAACTAAAATGTAATATTGAACTGGAAATACGTTTTAAAACGTAACAAATCGCGCATATCGCGCATGTGTTTATGAAACTTCATTTGTGCACAAGCCAGGTCACGTGTACGCGTGTAGATACGCAATACACAGCCAAGGTTAAAAATCTTTGAAACAAATTTGCACAACCCATGATTTCACTGAATTGAAGTTGAATAATCATTTATTATTTACATTTTATTCATCAATTCAAATGAACTCTCCGTTCTCGTGCTATTTCCTCGATCTCGGGATTTCATTCCCGGGATTACGTTCAAGGATGTTATTATAAATGATAAATTATAAATACAGTTTTTATCCTTCATTCATCATATGAAACACTACTAATAAGACAGAAATGTAAACAATATATATTGAAATGGGATGCAGTTGGTTCAATTATAGGAATAAACGCATTTTTTCCGGAGTTTATTGATGTATAACCTGAACCAATTCACTCACAAACAAATAAAAGTCCGAATTTATCCCCGATTACATTTAGACTCCCATGATGAAAAAATATTGAAAATTTAACTTGCATCTTTGTCCAGAACAACTTAGAAATGTAAGAGTGTCACGTTTTTCGTGGGACGATTGATTTTGCGAGAGTTACACTTCATATACAAGAATAAACTATGCATGTTTCTAATCGTGAAAGCATTCGCCACAGCATAGCATTCTCTGATTTTGCAATATTCGAGCAGTAAAAAAGAAAATTTCAATTTTTGACATGTACATACCTTGCGAAGCGTCTTCGTGAACTCTCCTCCACCAAAACCGGAAGTTATCCTCACGAATTTCTTTGCAGAACCAACTGTTCTGCTTGTGCCGATTACCAGCCATGTACATGGCAAGGAGTAGTTTAACATATATTCCGGGTCTTTCTGTGAAATTTTTCTTTCAGCAGATATATACCGATTATGCAAATTAGGCATATTTTGATAAAAGATCACATTTAAATCTTCTCCTCTGAAACCGCTGAACCAAATTAAACCAAACCTGGCAGGGATGGTCCCTGGGTGAGTCCCTTTCAAAATTGTGTCCGTCAGCGCCGTCCTGTATCCAAGATGGCCGCCGTTACTAAAAATAGAAATTTCTTCAAATGGCCAAAATTGCTCTATTTTAAGCCAGAATGTGCCCAAATTTGAACTGTATAAGCATAATGATGAGCTTTTTAACATATATTACAGGATTTTTTATGAACTTTAAACTTTTGCCGATTTTGACCGATTATGCAAATTAGAAAAAAGGGGGGATGAAATTTAAAAAAAATCTTCTCCTCTGAAACTACTGAGCCAATCTCAACCAAGCTTTGCTGAATGATTCTTGGGTGGTCCTCTTCCAAATTTGTGTCCGACATTTCAGAACTCCGACCAAGATGGCCACCACAGCCGAGCTTAATTTAACATAGGACCCTATGGGAGATTCCCATAAAAATCTTTTTGTCTGAAACCATTTGCTCAATAAGAACAAAATTTGGATAATATGAAGCAGCCGGCCGCGATACTGGTATTACCAGTATTGTAATATTTACAATACTGGTATTACCAGTATTATAATATTCACAATACTGGAAATACCAGTATTGTAACACTGTACAATACTAGAAATACCAGTATTGTAATGTTACAATACTGGTAATACCAGTATCGTACATATACAATACTGGATGTACCAGTATCGTGCATTTACAATACTGGAATACCAGAATCGTTGATCTATACACAATACCGGAAGCTCCAGTATTCTTCATCCAACAATACTGGTAATACTAGTATTGTAAAACACACGATACTGGAAGCTCCAGTATTCTTCATCCAGCAATACTGGTAATACTAGTATTGTAAAACACACAATACTGGAAACTCTAGTATCTGGTAATTTGACACGAGTGGGCAGAGCCTAATTCTAACTGTAAATCACAGCTCATTGTATTTACCATTAGTATTAGGCTCCACCCAGTCATGTCAAATTACCTTACCAATATATATCAAACTCTAAGGAACCATACAAAATATTTTGACATTACAGGGCTTTTGCCTCTTATGTTATGTACAGCAGAAATGACGTATGAGTATGAATTATATTCAATTCTTTTAGTATAATGTAGACATAAAAACTCGGGTTAACTGGAATTCTACCTAATCTTCCAATATCTGCAATACTGGTATAACCAGTATTTTCCAGAATCTTCCAGTATCTGCAATACTGGTATTACCAGTATTTTCCAGAATCTTCCAGTATCTGCAATACTGGTATTACCAGTACTTTCCAGAATCTTCCAGTATCTGCAATACTGGTATTACCAGTATTTCCCAGAATCTTCCGGTATCTACAATACTCCTATTTTGGCAATGACCAGTATCTTCTAGTATTGCAGATACTGGAAAATTCTGGAAGATACTGTGATACTAGTATTTACCAGTATCTGTACCAGTATTGCAGATACTGGAAGATACTGGTAAAATACTGGTATTACCAGTATTGTAGTACCAGTATCGCGGTCGGCTGCTTCATATTATCCCAAAATTTTGATTAAATAGTCATTGGATGGTTCTCTTCCAAAAATGTGTCCGGCGGTTCGGCCCTTTGACCAAGATGGCCCCACAGCCGAATTTAGCTTAACATAGGACTCTATGGGAAATTCGCATAAAAATCTTCTCCTCAGAAACCACTGGGCCAATTGCAACAAAACTTTGGTGGAATGATTCTTGGATGGCCCCCTTCCAAAATTGTGTCCGGTGATCCTGACTTCCAACCAAGATGGCCACCAAGCTAAAAATAGAAAAAAGGGGGGATGAAATTTTAAAAGAATCTTCTCCTCTGAAACTACTGAGCCAATCTCAACCAAACTTTGCTGAATTGATCCTTGGGTGGTTCCCTTCCAAAATTGTGTCCGGCATTTCATACCTCCGACCAAGATGGCTGCCACTGCCGAACTTAATTTAACATAGAACCCTATGGGAAATTCCCATACAAATCTTCTTGTCTGAAACCATTTGCTCAATAAGAACTAAATGTTGATGAAATAGTCATTGGATGGTTCTCTTCCAAAAATATGTCAGGCGGTTCGGCCCTTCGACCAAGATGGCCCCCACAGCCGAACTTAGCTTAACATAGGACCCTATGGGAAATTCACATAAAAATCTTCTCCTCAGAAACCACTGGGCCAATTGCAACAAAACTTTGTTGGAATGATCCTTGGATGGCCCCCTTCCAAAATTGTGTCCGGTGATCCTGACTTCCAACCAAGATGGCCACCAAGCTTAAAATAGAAAAAAGGGGGGATGAAATTAAAAAAAATCTTCTCCTCTGTAACTACTGAGCCAATCTGTGCAATACAAATTACAATAAAATGGTATAGTAATAGAATGTATGATTATACCATTACTGGTCAACGACCAATTATCGCCATATTTTATTTGTTTTTGAGGGATTATTTCTATATCGTTCAATACATCCGTTTAAATGTCCAGTTATTTTAAATGTTACCCTTAGACTAATCTTTGATTGAAATTTTTTTTAATTTTCTGCGCACACACATATCAGGAATGGCCCGGACCCTTTGTAAGGTTGTTGATTTTTGGCAGACAATCGGGAGGGAACTGTACCAATTATCGCCATCTTAGTAGATATGAAAAATGAGGTCTACATCGGTAGTGAAATTAAAGAAAATCGTCTTAAAACAAAACCCAATTATGGTGTCATCATTGTTTGGCAATCCACAGGGACTTGTTCCCAGCCACTAAATTTGCCCTACTGAATTTTTTTTTACTGTCAATGTATTACCCACTTAAATTATCACAAGGGAGGACACTATTACTAACCCTTCCTCTCTTCAATTTCTCACCTTATCTCCTGTACAGATCTTTTGAATAATCCCTTTTGCAATGATTTGTCACATAATTTTTCCTTTGGACACCTTAATACACATCTAATTATCGATCCAAGTATCCAAAAGTTAAAAATGGACAAAACATCCTGCACACAAAGCGAAAGTTGAAACTTACTGCGAAATCATGTGGTCTTTCGGAAACTTTTTACGCCTTTCATACAATTATAATAACAATAAGTATGGTGTTTCCTGCAAAATTTTCTGACTGCCATCCTAGTCGTTTTAGAGCTATCTTATCCTTGTAAATAGAAGCATAGCAAATGATATAGCAGGTATATCACCTATCACAAGAAAGAATGATCTATGTACTTCTATCACAGTGATTTATCACGCTATGTCTCTGACTGTACTGTACCTATCACAAGAAAGAATGATCTATGTACTTCTATCACAGTGATTTATCACACTATGTTTCTGACTGTACTGTACCTATCACAAGAAAGAATGATCTATGTACTTCTATCACAGTGATTTATCACGCTATGTTTCTGACTGTACTGTACCTATCACAAGAAAGAATGATCTATGTACTTCTATCACAGTGATTTATCACGCTATGTCTCTGTCTGTACTGTACCTATCACAAGAAAGAATGATCTATGTACTTCTATCACAGTGATTTATCACACTATGTTTCTGACTGTACTGTACATATCACAAGAAAGAATGATCTATGTACTTCTATCACAGTGATTTATCACGCTATGTCTCTGACTGTACTGTACCTATCACAAGAAAGAATGATCTATGTACTTCTATCACAGTGATTTATCACGCTATGTTTCTGACTGTACTGTACCTATCACAAGAAAGAATGATCTATGTACTTCTATCACAGTGATTTATCACGCTATGTCTCTGACTGTACTGTACCTATCACAAGAAAGAATGATCTATGTACTTCTATCACAATGATTTATCACGCTATGTCTCTGACTGTACTGTACCTATCACAAGAAAGAATGATCTATGTACTTCTATCACAGTGATTTATCACACTATGTTTCTGACTGTACTGTACCTATCACAAGAAAGAATGATCAATGTACTTCTATCACAGTGATTTATCACGCTATGTTTCTGACTGTACTGTACCTATCACAAGAAAGAATGATCTATGTACTTCTATCACAGTAATTTATCACACTATGTTTCTGACTGTACTGTACCTATCACAAGAAAGAATGATCTATGTACTTCTATCACAGTGATTTATCACGCTATGTCTCTGACTGTACTGTACCTATCACAAGAAAGAATGATCTATGTACTTCTATCACAGTGATTTATCACGCTATGTTTCTGACTGTACTGTACCTATCACAAGAAAGAATGATCTATGTACTTCTATCACAGTGATTTATCACGCTATTTTTCTGACTGTACTGTACATATCACAAGAAAGAATGATCTATGTACTTCTATCACAGTGATTTATCACGCTATGTCTCTGACTGTACTGTACCTATCACAAGAAAGAATGATCTATGTACTTCTATCACAGTGATTTATCACGCTATGTTTCTGACTGTACTGTACCTATCACAAGATAGAATGATCTATGTACTTCTATCACAATGATTTATCACGCTATGTCTCTGACTGTACTGTACCTATCACAAGAAAGAATGATCTATGTACTTCTATCACAATGATTTATCACGCTATGTTTCTGACTGTACTGTACATATCACAAGAAAGAATGATCTATGTACTTCTATCACAGTGATTTATCACGCTATGTCTCTGACTGTACTGTACCTATCACAAGAAAGAATGATCTATGTACTTCTATCACAGTGATTTATCACGCTATGTTTCTGACTGTACTGTACCTATCACAAGATAGAATGATCTATGTACTTCTATCACAATGATTTATCACGCTATGTCTCTGACTGTACTGTACCTATCACAAGAAAGAATGATCTATGTACTTCTATCACAATGATTTATCACGCTATGTTTCTGACTGTACTGTACATATCACAAGAAAGAATGATCTATGTACTTCTATCACAATGATTTATCACGCTATGTTTCTGACTGTACTGTACATATCACAAGAAAGAATGATCTATGTACTTCTATCACAATGATTTATCACGCTATGTTTCTGACTGTACTGTACATATCACAAGAAAGAATGATCTATGTACTTCTATCACAGTGATTTATCACACTATGTCTCTGACTGTACTGTACATATCACAAGAAAGAATGATCTATGTACTTCTATCACAGTGATTTATCACGCTATGTTTCTGACTACTGTTCCTCCTCAATTTGGTATTATCTGGTTCAGACAAAAACATGTTCCTAATTTCATTTTTATGTCCTCAATCAGGTTGAGACAAAAACATTTTCTTCATTACATATATACCTCCTTTAATCTGGTATTATCTGGTTCAGACAAAAACATGTTCCTAATTTCATTTTTATGTCCTCAATCAGGTTGAGACAAAAACATTTTCTTCATTACATATATACCTCCTTTAATCTGGTATTATCTGGTTCAGACAAAAACATGTTCCTAATTTCATTTTTATGTCCTCAATCAGGTTGAGACAAAAACATTTTCTTCATTACATATATACCTCCTTTAATCTGGTATTATCTGGTTCAGACAAAAACATGTTCCTAATTACATTTTTATGTCCTCAATCAGGTTGAGGCAAAAACATTTTCTTCATTACATATATACCTCCTTTAATCTGGTATTATCTGGTTCAGACAAAAACATGTTCCTAATTACATTTTTATGTCCTCAATCAGGTTGAGACAAAAACATTTTCTTCATTACATATATACCTCCTTTAATCTGGTATTATCTGGTTCAGACAAAAACATGTTCCTAATTACATTTTTATGTCCTCAATCAGGTTGAGACAAAAACATTTTCTTCATTACATATATACCTCCTTTAATCTGGTATTATCTGGTTCAGACAAAAACATGTTCCTAATTACATTTTTATGTCCTCAATCAGGTTGAGGCAAAAACATTTTCTTCATTACATATATACCTCCTTTAATCTGGTATGATCAGGTTCAGACAAAAACATATATTCTTATTTTCATTCTTGTTTTTACAGACTGGACTGAAGAGAATGAAGATAAAGAAGATATTAACGTGTGGGAAGATAACTGGGATGACGACAATTTAGATGATGACTTCTCTATACAGCTTAGGTAAGTAATTCAGAGTTCGCGAAGTTCGTCAGTCCTGTCAGACATGACCAGTAAAATTTGGACAGATTTTGCTAAGGACTGGCATAGGGCTTACAACACTCTTTAAAATCAGGAGGTACTAAAGACTATTTTAGGCAGGTAAAAGTCCCTGGTATCCCCCCTTATTGAAAGGCCTGGACTGACACAAGATTGGTATTTTGCAATTAGAAAATTAATGAGAACTGACCTTTTTTTTTGTATCATGAACACCAAACCTGTATGCAATTTTGTGAACCCTGAAGTATAGTTGAATAGTAATTAAGCAAGCCTCCACAATTATGACATTTATTAACTCAGCTGGACCAAATTTCCATGTGAGGAATTGTCATCACTGTCCATTTGGCATTGTCGTCCTCTGCACCCATTTGCTTTTAACATTTCAATCTCTTTCTTTTCCCTTTCACATAGATTTTTTCTTACCTTTATCACTAACATTACTTTTACGGGACTTGACTATATGCATAACACATCGGCTATCTTATAAGAAACGGGAACTACTTGCCCTTCTCGGGCATCTGAGTTCACCTCCATTTTTTGGTGGCGTCTGTGTTGCTCATCTGTTTAGTTTCATGTGTTGTGGTTTTTTTGGTCTTGTGTCTTGTGCCCAATGTTGTTGTGTCTGGATTGTCCTATCTTGATGGCCCCTTCTACCTTTTCTAACGTTTTTACAAACCATGAGCCCAATTAGAAACAAACTTGGTAGAAGTTTTTGTTTGTTTGATGTTCTATTATTTAACAGAAATGTTTGAAGTAACAAAAGGAGTAATCGCAAGCCGTAAAGACAATACAATGGTAAAAAAAAAAGAAGAAAAGACAAAAAATGATGTAAACAATACACAGAAAACTAAAGGTTGAGCAACATGAACCTCACAAAAATCGGGGATGAACTCAGGTGCTCCATAAGGGTAAGGAGTTTCTGCTCCACTAAGGGCATCCGTCGTATTACTGTTAAACTAAACGAACATGATCTGATATGGAAATCGTATTGGACACCTGTATATGTAAATAAATACAAATACCAAATAAAACATGAACCCCCCTGCAAAAAAATGAGGGAATGAACCAAACATCTTTTTTAATCGGAAATCATAGTGGACATCATAACATGGAATTAAAGATGCAAAGACATGCAAGTGGACTACATGAAAAACATGAACCCCACTAAAAACCGGGAGCAAACTCTGGTGCTCTGGAACAGTAAGTACTTCCTGTTCCACTAAAAACTGGGGGGCAAACTCTGGTGCTCTGGAACAGTAAGTAGTTCCTGTTTCACTAAAAACCACGGGGCAAACTCTGGTGCTCTGGAACAGTAAGTAGTTCCTGTTTCACTAAAAACCACGGGGCAAACTCTGGTGCTCTGGAACAGTAAGTAGTTCCTGTTTCACTAGAAACCGGGGGCAAACTCTGGTGCTCTGGAACAGTAAGTACTTCCTGTTTCACTAAAAACCGGGGGGCAAACTCTGGTGCTCTGGAACAGTAAGTACTTCCTGTTTCACTAAAAACCGGGGGGCAAACTCTGGTGCTCTGGAACAGTAAGTAGTTCCTGTTTCACTAAAAACTGGGGGGCAAACTCTGGTGCTCTGGAACAGTAAGTAGTTCCTGTTTCACTAAAAACCACGGGGCAAACTCTGGTGCTCTGGAACAGTAAGTAGTTCCTGTTTCACTAAAAACCACGGGGCAAACTCTGGTGCTCTGGAACAGTAAGTACTTCCTGTTTCACTAAAAACCGGGGGGCAAACTCTGGTGCTCTGGAACAGTAAGTAGTTCCTGTTTCACTAAAAACTGGGGGGCAAACTCTGGTGCTCTGGAACAGTAAGTAGTTCCTGTTTCACTAAAAACCACGGGGCAAACTCTGGTGCTCTGGAACAGTAAGTAGTTCCTGTTTCACTAAAAACCACGGGGCAAACTCTGGTGCTCTGGAACAGTAAGTAGTTCCTGTTTCACTAAAAACCACGGGGCAAACTCTGGTGCTCTGGAACAGTAAGTACTTCCTGTTTCACTAAAAACCACGGGGCAAACTCTGATGCTCTGGAACAGTAAGTAGTTCCTGTTTCACTAAAAACCAGGGGGCAAACTCTGGTGCTCTGTAACAGCAAGTAGTTCCTGTTTCACTAAAAACCACGGGGCAAACTCTGGTGCTCTAGAACAGTAAGTAGTTCCTGTTTCACTAAAAACCGGGGGCAAACTCTGGTGCTCTGGAACAGTAAGTAGTTCCTGTTTCACTAAAAACCAGGGGCAAACTCTGGTGCTCTGGAACAGTAAGTAGTTCCTGTTTCACTAAAAACCAGGGGCAAACTCTGGTGCTCGGAACAGTAAGTAGTTCCTGTTTCACTAAAAACCACGGGGCAAACTCTGGTGCTCTGGAACAGTAAGTAGTTCCTGTTTCACTAAAAACTGGGGGCAAACTCTGGTGCTCTGGAACAGTAAGTAGTTCCTGTTTCACTAGAAACCGGGGGCAAACTCTGGAACAGTAAGTAGTTCCTGTTTCACTAAAAACCACGGGGCAAACTCTGGTGCTCTGGAACAGTAAGAAGTTCCTGTTTCACTAATGGCACTCATCAAGTAATCCAGAATATTCCAGATGGAAGTAAACCCATGCAAACATAGCATTTGATGGAGATGAACCAAGGAATACATCATTATGCCTTGCCACGAGGCCTCGGTGGCATTGATTTTTACTCATATCTGAACATACGTACATCTGTCCTTCCTGCATTTGAAATTTATAAGCAAGGTCAGGGATCATTAAAGGAAGGCCAAGTTCTATTTAAGACTATCACTTTTACTGTTCTGGAGTTTTGCCCTTGTGTACTTGTGGGGGGGCATCTGTAACCCCGTTTCTGCTTGTCAGAGAGATGGAGATGTTTGTTATGTATTCAGTCATGTGTCACTAATTTTATAGGTTAAGGATTAAATTTTGTACAAAAAAAGGAACACTATAGAAAGTTATGAAATGATACAATAGTCCCCCTATTATAAAGCTATCACACCAAGAAAAGTT
Organism: Bathymodiolus septemdierum; assembly: GCA_963383655.1. NCBI lineage: Eukaryota > Metazoa > Mollusca > Bivalvia > Mytilida > Modiolidae > Bathymodiolus > Bathymodiolus septemdierum. The sequence continues at coordinate 46,010,360 of OY726529.1, read as the reverse complement.
TGAAGGATATGAAAGTGGTAATCATAAGCCTCAAATCTACAGACAGACAACACCATGGCCAAAAGAACTAGAGGCTCAATGGGCTGAGCCTGTGTCGCTCAGCTTTCTGGTGAAATCAGGTGCTCCGGAAGGGTAGGCAGTTCCTGCTCCACATATGACACTGGTCGTCTTACTCTTGTAATTAAGCCAGATGTACTGAGATAGTTAAATACAAAAAATTGTACTAGTAAATTGCCCTCTCAAGAGGCCTTCCGTCTTATAAGATCACTTTTACATTGCAGAAGGGGTGGCCTTATAAGAGGTCCCCTTAGGTGGACTTCTGTATTTGATTACGCAAGATTTCTTTAATTTTTTTTCAGAACTGAACTAGAAAAACAAGGGAAAAATCCAGATGGTAGTGAACCAATGAAAACATAGCATTTGATGGAGATGAATCATGGGATACTTTATTTCTGTTTGTAAGAGAGAGGGAGACATTTGTTATATATTGAGTCATTAAGTTCATTTTTTTCTATCATCGATGTATAAAAAAATAAAGATTGTATATCGAATTTAAGATTTATTTAATTCCTTGGAGAGACTGCATCGGTGATGTACTGGTTAGTGTGCTCACATCGAGTGCATTAGATCATGGATTCAAGCCCCAGTCAGGTCAAACCAGACTGTTAGAATCTGTATTTGCTGTTTCTCTGCTAAAGCAAGTAGCATTAAGGAGAAAGAGCAAACAATGCTCAGAATCAGGTTAATGTGTCGGTGTGGAGCAATATGTCAACCTGCAGACTGTTGTTTAAGTGAGCTAGCATTATAAGAATCCAACTAAGGTGGTCTAGTACAAAGCAAACAACATCATCTCATCAAAATGGAACTTGTTCTCGCCATGGTATAGCTAAAAAATTGCTCACTTGGTGTTAAACACCAATCATTTACTCTGACACTCACTCTCATTGAGACTCACAATTGAAAATTTGTAAACAAGACTACACCAAAATAATTGACATGTTTTTTTTCTGAAATGTTCTGAAAAATAAATGGGTTATATCACAAATATTGTGCATACCCGACCCCTTCTGTTTTGAGGTAACCCAGAGGTGTGTGTTGAGATCCTATCGACACATTTATCCCGACCACATTTTAATGCCTGTCTCAAGCCAGGACCTGGATTTCCAACATCATATATTGTGGTCTTTATTTTTATGTTCAATTTTTTGAGGTTAGAGGTGATTGTTCATTTTGTTGATATTGGTGGAATTGTTGACAATCACTGTTTTAACTTTCTTTTCATATTAATATTTTGAGTTTTAGTAATCAGATGATCTACAAAACACTGCACAGGAAGAGTGTGAAGATACCAAAGGGAGGATATCAGAATCTGTATATCAAAGAACAGACAACACAATGGCCAAATGAAAAAGTACAAAAGGACAAGCAACGATCAACAAAACTAAAGATCGATTAACACGAACCCCACTAAAAACCTGATAATCACACCAATCGTCCAACATATCTACTGTTACTATAAATAGATCACAGGGTGTAAAAAACACATACAGACCCAAGAAGACTGCAATATTTCTACCAAAACACTGAAATTTGAACCACCGACCTGTCGCAAGTCACTGACAAACTTTATCACATAATGTTGTATTGAGTACACCTCGCCATGAGTGGGGTTCGAACTCACAACTTTAGTGGTGATAGACACTGATTGCACATGTTGTTGTAAATCCAACTACCATACAACCACGATGGCTCCAAATACAATTTAAAAAGGAGACCATCCAAGGACCATTTCAGCTAGGTTTGGTTCATATTTGTCCAGTGGTTTCAAAGAAGATTAAAACGTAAAAAGTTAACAGATGACGGACATCAGAAACCACCTGATAGCAAAAAGTCGCCCAGACTTTAGTCACGACAAAGTAAAAAAAACATTGAATAGGTCCATAAGATATTGAGAACTACTTAGAAATTCTTAAAATTTATAGGTAAAAATATACATCATTGTTAATAATATGTATCACAAACAGTTCCATCAAAACATTTTCGTACGATACAACTGGACCACCCAGATTGTCAAGTCTCTTGATTAAACAGTGCCAGCATCTTTGGCTGGAGGACCCAGATTGTCAAGTGTATAATTAAACAGTGCCAGCATCTTGGGCTGGAGTACCCAGATTGTCCAGTGTCTGATTAAACAATGCCAGCATCTTGGGCTAACTGATAAAAAAGTCCTTCTGTATTCTGTAGTAATCTGTCTGGTGTATCAAACTCTCTGATTTCACCATCATCTAGCACCATAATTCTATAAAATAGAAAATAAAGTGGTGATATTGTGTGGTGTATCAAACTCTGATTTCACCATCATCTAGCACCATAATTCTACAAAATAGAAAATAAAGTGGTGATATTCAGTGCCTGAAATTTTTTTTTTGGGCCAGTAAAATATTAAGAATCACTGGGCCAAATGGCATAATGGTGGCCCATAAATTTTGGGACAATTTTTTTTGAAAAAAAGACATCAGATATCAATACAGTACAGAAAGGGACATACCGTGATTGATCACTCCGAGAGACATAATTTATAATCCTTTAGACATATCATCACGGACATAAACCCACTGTGATAGACCTAAAAAGGACCATAAAACAAGGTGGTGGGAATTAAATTTTATTGCTCTCGGTCACCTGTGCGCCGATTGATATTTTACCGCCAATTAAGAGATTAGCGTTACCTGTTCTACCTGTTGACTTTTAATATCGTAAGCCGTAATTATTGCTACTGAAGGATGTATTTTTCACAATTAATTTTGAATCCTCTTGCTGTTAATATTTGACTGTGTGTTGCTTTTCATTGCCAAAGAATGTCTGTCTTGTTATCGTTTTCGTTTGTTTTAGAAAGTTCTACTTTATGACCTCGAGTTCTATATTAAGAATTTTGTTGAAACCTCAACTAAACTTTATCTTGTTTAATTTTAATTTCTCATTTGTTTTCTTCTGTTGGGTCGAATTCAGTATGTATTGAATTATTCGTAAATATATTTTTCTTTATAAGTTATACCGCAAGCGCGAGGTTTTGAAGCACGGACTTTGCAAGCGCGGGTTTTGTAGTGTTTAGTTGGTAAAGAGCAGACGTAAAATTGATTATTGGTTTATTTTGTGTTTTGGACTTTTACCTCTCGTATTGAAAAAAAAATAACAATTCAAGTAAACTGTTTTACACACTCGACTTGTTACGTAATTCCGTTACAGATGAAAATAATTTTCTTTAAAATTGCAAACAAAAACCTATAACAATCCAAATTTACGTAGCCTAATGGCTACAAAATGAACAAAAAGCGGAAAACGAAGAGCATGCTTTTAATTTGTTTCATAAACTTTGGGGTTTTTTTTGGCTGTATTTTGTCACAAATCTATTGGGTTGAAAGCCAATTAAGATTTGAATTTGAATAAATAAATAAACTGGTGACATTTGATTTTGGTCAGATACTACAGTGTAATGTCAAACATTTTGTAGGGGTAAAATCATGATAAAGGTTAATTCCTTATTTCCTTTCACGTTTCTAAACTTTCTGCAGATTAGCCGCTAATTTCCAAAATATATCCGTAAATTTAGTGACTTTTGGACATGTAGTACTTCTTTGAACGATCTGTTTATAAATATTTGTTTCGTTAATTTTTAATCGAATTCTTCAATGACCGTATACAAATTATTTAGTACGTATTTCTACAACGAAAAGGGTTGTAACTGGGTTTTCTACGAAGATTAAAATAAAAAAAAAAATTACTGAACGTATAGAAAATATTAGTGAACTAAAATGTAATATTGAACTGGAAATAAGTTTTAAAACGTAACAAATCACGCATATCGCGCATGTGTTTATGAAACTTCATTTGTGCACAAGCCAGGTCACGTGTACGCGTGTAGATACGCAATACACAACCAAGGTTAAAAATCTTTGAAACAAATTTGCACAACCCATGATTTCACTGAATTGAAGTTGAATAATCATTTATTATTTACATTTTATTCATCAATTCAAATGAACTCTCCGTTCTCGGGATTTCATTCCCGGGATTACGTTGAAGGATGTTTTACGTTTTGAGGAAAGAAATAAAAAAATGTTTTTTCTTAATTCTGAGGGGAATCTGAGACAGTACCTGAAAAAAAAATAGGCGATATAAAAACGTAATTTCACCTGTACATCTTATCTGACTAGTTTACCTGTAAAACGACACACATGATTACAAGATTAACACCTGGTGTTTTATTGCCCCCTGATCACGGACATGAATTAAAAATTGTAATCCCCATCACTCTCCTAGACATGACCACTATCACGGTGATTGATCACGGTATGTCCCTTTCTGTAGACCTTTTTATTCTTAAAAACATGGGCTCGGCCATTATCGATTTCCGAGTGTGTCCACCATTAGTAAAGTGCCAAAATATTATGTTCTCGGGGTTTATCGATACGCTAATGTATGGTTTCTCTAGTACAGGTGTCACAATATACTGTTATTTCGGCTTGAAATTCAATGACAACACCTGCTGTGAAGTGATTTATAAACGGAGATATAATAACAATGATATAATGACAACAAAAAATTACCTGGTATGTATTTTTTTATAATTACCGTTATATTCCCCATACAAAATCAGTATAAATCCTACTTGATAAAAAACTGCATGCACTTTTTTTCCTTTTTTGCTTTGTTGTTGCTTTTCAAGCATAAGAAAAAAGGGGTAATCAAATTAATATTTTGTATGAAATTAAAAAGTAAATATATAAATTATAATATACGCTTTTTGAAATTATTACTATACGATTTAAAGTGAAGTAATAATGATAAAAAGTGTGCCTAACTTATAAGAAATAACTTAACTTTGAATGTGACATCTTAAGGTGCATTTTTCAATTCTGTTTTATTTTTATTTATTTTTTGTTTGTTAAATTGTAAAACAAATTAAAACTTTTTGTCAGTCAATTTCTTTATAGGGATCTGTAGTGAAGATGAAAAGGAATTTAAGTTTTATCAAATTAAAACATCTGAATATCTGAATTTCTTTATCTGAAAAAAAAAAGTTTCATGAGGACATTTTTCACCCCATTTGTCTTCTTTTTTAAATTTCTTTGCTAGGATTTCAGTTTTATATTGATTTATTCTTTAATTTTATATGTTTTTGAAGATTAATTAAAATTTAATATTGACGTGTTAAGGAAGTGGTAGCGCTTTCTAGACTTGTAGTATGCTGAAGGTCGACCGTGTCAACAGCGATGCGATGCTTCCCGGGTTTGGCACTTAGGGGAATAGACAGTCGTGTCATTTTGTAACAAAGGTGTTAAATTCATATTGTAGAAAGATAACTATCACTATAACTGATAGTTAACTGTGTATTGCATAACAAGTTATAGCAAAGACATAACTAAAACACAACAATTTTATTTATGTATTGGGTTGATTCTTAAATGTATTTGATTTGCAATATGACAGTTAAACTCTACCCCCTTCCCACAAAGGGTTAAAAATGATAAATATATATATATAACTGAATTATAATGACAAAAAACTAAAAGAAAAAAAAATCGCCGAATTTTGTTGCAGGACATCATGTCGTTCATTTTTACTTCTTACAGAATCAAGATTTATTTCAAGATTTATCTACAGAAATGTGATACCTCTTTGTAAATTGTTAATTATTTTATGCGGCTTCTGACATGAAAAACAATAATTCCTACACTGCTCACTTTGTTCCCGTTTCCTTTGTTTATAGTATTTAAACTTTCATTTAAGACAACATTTAACTCAGTTTTTTTTCCTTTCTATGTTATCCTCTACCGCATACGGAAGGAACATTATTCCTCCACATATTTGCTACTCTATCATTGTGCAAATGATTGATTTTTTGGTCAATTGCATAAGTGCTCCCTACATCATAAAAATATGCGACTTTGTGAAGTGAAGACAATATTCGAAGGGAACTTAGTTCTTTTGTACAAAATATATACCGTTAGTAAAAAATGTGTGTTGAGGGTTTCCATACCGACCGTTTTTTGTTGTTGCGTACCCCGTTTTGTATTGAAATTCTGGATAGCTACAGATCGATCTGTTAGCCCACATCTGGCAAAATGACTAGCTAATTCGTTAATTTTGATAATATTGATGACCGTATAGATTTGTCCGACCTGGTCCTGAACTTTGTGATTCTGAACAATTTAAACAATAACCGTTCAATTCAATAATCCATATTTCGAAATATTCAGCCAAAATCACGGGAATAAGCCATAAAATATTAACTGAAGCCTGTTTATCTAATCCAATTATGAATACTGATTAATGGTAACTAGTGTAAACAACCGATTGTTACACTTTCGTAATGACTGACGATAGTAACACCACCTAGCGTCCACGAACGATAACTAGGTAATCACCGATTTCTGAAAACGTCTGTACTGTATATAAACAGTTTTCAGGTTAATTGTTCTTTTATCAATAACATTAAAATTCATTCTTTCACTAGTCTCACGGGGGTTGGGGCTCTTCAAGGTAATTTTGGCACAGTAACGGGTGTGAAGCTGAAATTGCGAAAACACCCCAATGCATATATTGCTATCAAATGAAACCTGAATTTACTTGCTATAACCTTTTCGACAACCTTGACGCCATTGGCTAGGGTGTTCTCAAGAAACGATGCTAGTCCGTCGGATGGGGACAATAAAAGGCTGGTTTGTGTAAGGGGAGATCAATGCCATGTTCACATTAAAGACATCCAGAAAAGAGTAGACTAATGCCACTACAAGGACTGCTCTTGCACTCCCCAGAGTGAAGAGTGACATCACTTGTTTCAATTCACAATGAAGAAGTGATTTTAAAGTAAAATAACCTCTCAGTTCGGGGTAATGTCAGTTGGTTATTCATTCCAAACAAGTATCTCACTTTGTTGAAATAACAAACGGTGCTGTCATTTTCTGTTATATAAACAACTGTCAACTTTTCCTGTTATTTTTTTAATTTGTAAACGAAAAGTTCTGGTTCCAAAAAAGAAAACACTCCCAATTGTCATTAACATGTAGCCGTGAACGTATAGAGATGAACTATGAAAAGTTTAAAAGAAATGACAGGCCAGATCGTTTCCGTAGTTTGACATTACTGTCAATGAATTTCTCTCCATTGTTGGGGAAAAGTTTTTCAATGATTACCTAAGGATTGACACAAAAACGTTTCCGATTTCTGTAAAATGAAATTCGTACATGTATATTTTGCAGCAGATTGAATGAATAAATTTCCGAACCATGGAAGATACCAGATCACAAACATTACAAGTTTGACAGAATTCTCTTTATTGTTCACAACTTTCCACTTCGTCCGTGAAAGTTAACAATTTTAATAATTAAATCATAAAGAAACAAAAAAAACACGTTTCTTTTCTAATATTTAGTGAATACTTGTGTATTACATGAAAACGTGTATTGATTGGCTCGATAAAAATAAATAATTGGGGAGAACAGTAAATTACATTAGCTGTGTATTCATTGGCTACAAAAATGTATTTGGACCAATCGCTGTGCTCATAACAAACCATTTTCGACTAGAACAGAAGAGTTATCTACCGTTGAAGTTAGTTTATGTCCGGTTTTGGTAAAACAACAATTTTTAACGGTCTTTTAGGCAATCGCCCAGACGTTTTTTGTTGGACCAGTGACTACCTAATTTGGAGCAGCTTTTGGTCGCCCGAATAAGATATTAGTCGCATTTGGCGACTGGGCGACCGCCCATTTCAGGCACTGATATTGTGTGGTGTATCAAACTCTGATTTCACCATCATCTAGCACCATAATTCTACAAAATAGAAAATAAAGTGGTGATATTGTGTGGTGTATCAAACTCTGATTTCACCATCATCTACACCATAATTCTACAAAAAAAGAAAATAAAGTGGTGATATTGTGTGGTGTATCAAACTCTCTGATTTCACCATCATCTAGCACCATAATTCTACAAAATAGAAAATAAAGTGGTGATATTGTGTGGTGTATCAAAGTCTGATTTCACCATCATCTAACACCATAATTCTACAAAAAAAGAAAATAAAGTGTTGATATTGTGTGGTGTATCAAACTCTGATTTCACGGTCATCTAACACCATAATTCTACAAAAAGAAAATAAAGTGGTGATATTGTGTGGTGTATCAAACTCTGATTTCACCATCATCTAGCACCATATTTCTACAAAATAGAAAATAAAGTGGTGATATTGTGTGGTGTATCAAACTCTCTGATTTCACCATCATCTAACACCATAATTCTACAAAAAAGAAAATAAAGTGGTGTATCAAACTCTGATTTCATCTTCATCTAACACCATAATTTTACAAAAAAATTAAATAAAGTGGTGATATTGTGTGGTGTATCAAATTCTGATATCACCATTCATCATCAAACACATTATTCTATATAAGTAGGGGCCGCCATGGCCGTATGCTAGTTGGATTTATCCCTGTACAACCTTACTTGTTATAATTAATGACCGTATGAAGTCTGTGAGCAATCGTTATCCCTGTACAACCTTACCTGTCATAATAAATGACCGTATGAAGTCTGTGAGCAATCGTTATCCCTCAACCTTACTTGTTATAATTAATGACCGTATGAAGTCTGTGACCAATCGTTATGCCTGTACAACCTTACCTGTCATAATAAATGACCGTATGAAGTCTGTGACCAATCGTTATCCCTGTACAACCTTACTTGTTATAATTAATGACCATATGAAGTCTGTGAGCAATCGTTATCCCTGTACAACCTTACCTGTCATAATAAATGACCGTATGAAGTCTGTGAGCAATCGTTATCCCTGTACAACCTTACCTGTCATAATAAATGACTGTATGAAGTCTGTGACCAATCGTTATCCCTGTACAACCTTACCTGTCATAATTAATGACCGTATGAAGTCTGTGAGCAATCGTTATCCCTGTACAACCTTACCTGTCATAACAAATGACCGTATGAAGTCTGTGAGCAATCGTTATCCCTGTACAACCTTACCTGTCATAATAAATGACCGTATGAAGTCTGTGAGCAATCGTTATCCCTGTACAACCTTACCTGTCATAATTAATGACCGTATGAAGTATGTGAGCAATCGTTATCCCTGTACAACCTTACCTGTCATAATAAATGACCGTATGAAGTCTGTGAGCAATCGTTATCCCTCAACCTTACTTGTTATAATTAATGACCGTATGAAGTCTGTGACCAATCGTTATGCCTGTACAACCTTACCTGTCATAATAAATGACCGTATGAAGTCTGTGACCAATCGTTATCCCTGTACAACCTTACTTGTTATAATTAATGACCATATGAAGTCTGTGAGCAATCGTTATCCCTGTACAACCTTACCTGTCATAATAAATGACCGTATGAAGTCTGTGAGCAATCGTTATCCCTGTACAACCTTACCTGTCATAATAAATGACTGTATGAAGTCTGTGACAAATCGTTATCCCTGTACAACCTTACCTGTCATAATTAATGACCGTATGAAGTCTGTGAGCAATCGTTATCCCTGTACAACCTTACCTGTCATAATAAATGACCGTATGAAGTCTGTGAGCAATCGTTATCCCTGTACAACCTTACTTGTTATAATTAATGACCGTATGAAGTCTGTGACCAATCGTTATGCCTGTACAACCTTACCTGTCATAATAAATGACCTTATGAAGTCTGTGAGCAATCGTTATCCCTGTACAACCTTACCTGTCATACTTAATGACCGTATGAAGTCTGTGAGCAATCGTTATCCCTGTACAACCTTACCTGTCATAATGAATGACTGTATGAAGTCTGTGACCAATCGTTATCCCTGTACAATCTTACCTGTCATATTAAATGACCGTATGAAGTCTGTGAGCAATCGTTATCCTTGTACAACCTTACCTGTCATAATGAATGACTGTATGAAGTTTGTGACCAATCGTTATCCCTGTACAACCTTACCCGTCATAATAAATGACCGTATGAAGTCTGAGCAATCGTTATCCCTGTACAACCTTACCTGTCATAATAAATGACCGTATGAAGTCTGTGAGCAATCGTTATCCCTGTACAACCTTACCTGTCATAATTAATGACCGTGTGAAGTTTGTGACCAATCGTTATGCCTGTACAACCTTACCTGTCATAATAAATGACCATATGAAGTCTGTGACCAATCGTTATCCCTGTACAACCTTACTTGTTATAATTAATGACCATATGAAGTCTGTGACCAATCGTTATCCCTGTACAACCTTACTTGTTATAATTAATGACTGTATGAAGTCTGTGACCAATCGTTATCCCTGTACAACCTTACTTGTTATAATTAATGACCGTATGAAGTCTGTGACCAATCGTTATCCCTGTACAACCTTACTTGCTATAATTAATGACCATATGAAGTCTGTGACCAATCGTTATCCCTGTACAACCTTACCTGTCATAATGAATGACTGTATGAAGTCTGTGAGCAATCGTTATCCCTGTACAACCTTACCTGTCATAATGAATGACTGTATGAAGTCTGTGACCAATCGTTATCCCTGTACAACCTTACCTGTCATAATAAATGACCGTATGAAGTCTGTGAGCAATCGTTATCCCTGTACAACCTTACCTGTCATAATAAATGACCGTATGAAGTCTGTGAGCAATCGTTATCCCTGTACAACCTTACCTGTCATAATTAATGACTGTATGAAGTCTGTGAGCAATCGTTATCCCTGTACAACCTTACCTGTCATAATAAATGACCGTATGAAGTCTGTGAGCAATCGTTATCCCTGTACAACCTTACCTGTCATAATGAATGACTGTATGAAGTCTGTGACCAATCGTTATCCCTGTACAACCTTACCTGTCATAATAAATGACTATGAAGTCTGTGAGCAATCGTTATCCCTGTACAACCTTACCTGTCATAATTAATGACTGTATGAAGACTGTGAGCAATCGTTATCCCTGTACAACCTTACCTGTCATAATTAATGACTGTATGAAGTCTGTGAGCAATCGTTATCCCTGTACAACCTTACCTGTCATAATTAATGACTGTATGAAGTATGTGAGCAATTGTTATCCCTGTACAACCTTACCTGTCATAATTAATGACCGTATGAAGTCTGTGAGCAATCGTTATCACTGTACAATCTCTGAATGTCTTGTGTATTGTATGCTGTATCAGATCATCAGTTTCTAAGTCTATGGCAGCTGTGGCCTCATCAAGTATCAACAGCTTAGTATCCTTCAGTAGACTACGGGCCAAACAAACAAGTTGTCTCTGACCAATACTAAAATAAAATGTCATTAATTTTAATCTACATTCAAAATGTTTTTAATACATTTTTACGGGGTTGTTGTGGTCGTGATCATATGGTAGTTGGATTTACAACTACCTGTGCAATCAGTGCTTATCACCACTGAAGTTGTGAGTTTGAATCCCTCTCATGGCGAGGTGTACTCTATATATAATTTTATGTAATAAAGTTTGTCAGTGACTTGTGGCAGATAGGTGGTTTTCTCGGGGTATGCCGGTTTCCTCCACCAATAAAACTGACTGCCACTATATAACTGAAATATTGTTGAAAGTGGCATTAAACACCATAAACTTTAACCCTAAACTGAACCCTGCATGAAACGGAATCCTGTATAAACAACCTTTATTAGAGTCCCAAATGTAGGAAATCTTTATAAATTTAACCTGTATAAACCAAACCTGTCTATTCTGAACACAACAGTTGGTTCCAAGCAGGTCATTTCTTGACCAATTTTGCTGAAATTTACTTTCACAAACTCAAATTGTTTTGAACTTTTCTTCATAATCTTCATATAATTTTGTGATTTAAGATTTTTTTTTTTTAATTTCGATTTAAATACAAATCTTAATTTGAACATGACAAACTACTATATAATTATAGTATTTTTGACTTCAAGATTTCAAGACTGTTTAAATCGTGAAAAGTTATACGAGTATTATAACAACATAATTTGCGCTTGTGATGAGCGAAAATATTAATAAAATTGGTTATGAGTTGACCTCTGTATAATGTTTTGAATAAATGTGGTTTAACATGAAATATACAGTGCTCCCTCGGTCTATCGCCCCTGTTTTATCGCCAATCTCGCCTATCGCCAAAATTCTCGTCTGTACCGATTTCCCCCATTAAAAATACCCCGTTATACTGCCAAACTCAGCTACCGCCATCCGCCACTGGTTTTCAGACACAAAAGTCGTAAAACCAATTTAAATTCCCCCGCTAGTACCGCCCACAACTACCTTTTGACAGCTGTGTATTGATCGGTAATTATGGAATGTCAAAACTGGTCATTGGACACGGTCATTGATCTCATAGTTGTGGGTCGGAACAGGTGATCAGTTGTTTTGATTAGAATAATTACCTGTATTTACTTTTCTAGTGATTACATTTGTACTTTTAATCCTGAGTAAAATTTGTAATTTAATTAGTTGTCATAAAAATGTCGTGCATGAAGAGAAAGCGTAATTAATTAGACGACAAACAAAAACTTGCAATTATAAGTTATGCAAAGGAAAATCCAAAATTAACATAACAACAAATTGCTGATAATTTGACAATTAAATGGGATCTTCCAATAACCCCACAAATGAAGATGAACTGTTGCTGTCACGTGTTTATAATGACCTTGATGTCCCGAGCTACAAATGACGGTTCAAGAATTTGTTAACATTGACAAAGATCTGCAAACTGTACAGGACATTTTCGATGTGAATATAATTATTCTAATTTATTTATTTATTAAACATGTATTATTTATACTTATGTATTTGTACAAGTGCAAAATGCATGTCAGTCGAGTTGAAAGTTTATCTTTTCATATGATCACATAACTTCCGGTTTTCAATGTCCCTCAGTTTATCGCCAAACTCGTTATACCGTCAAACTACCAACTGCACAGAAGGTGGCGGTTTAACGAGGGAGCACTGTATAGGGAAAAATCAGAAGTGACGAAAAACTAGTCCACTTACTGTACACACATGCTTCCAGTAAACTGTCACTTGGTTCCACTTGTCGTAAGCACTTCTCGGTCCTTTCCTTATTCATGACTTATCACTGACTTTGTAACTGGAGCAACAGGACATGTGCCACTAGTGGAGCAGGAACTGCTTAACCTTCCAGAGCACCTGATTTCACCCCCGGTTTTTAGTGGGGTTCGTGTTGCTCGATCTTTAGTTTTATATGTATGTTTTTTTGATCGTTGTTTGTCCTTATGTACTTTTTCTTTTGGCCATTGTGTTGTCTGTCCTTCGATTTACAGATTATGATTACTTTTTTGGTATCTTCAAACTTTTCTTAAAAAACTATATTTCATATATAAATCAAAATCTATTTTGGATTAAGTTTAGGATTAATATACCTGAGGTTTTGTCCACCTTCACCACAATCAAACTCCAGATTGTGAGAAGAATCTAGAAGGAAATCTTTCAGATGAGCATTTTCTAATGCTTGCCATATATCTTCATCTGAATGTTGATCCTGCGGATCTAAGTTCATCTTTAAGCTTCCTGAGAATAAAACTGGGTCCTGAAATAAAACATATTCTTCAACTTGAATTTACTTCATATAAAATTTCCGCACTAAAATGAATATAAACCAGTAAAACTAGAGGCTCACATGAGCCTGAATCAGTCACCCAATAAAGATGATTTATCGGCAAATTGGACATTTTTCCTTTCATCTGTGCCACTGATAAAGTCTGGATCACTGAACTGATCTTGATCCACAAAAATATTAGGTCAGTTCGTAACTCGCATGCACAAGTTAATCGGTCAATCTGACGTAAAACGCATTATGACATCACTGACAAAACAATAACGTCAGTTCTGAAGGCCTCGTTGAGATATTAGCGATAATGTCTGTCTCGACCTATAAAATTGACGTTATTCTATATTTATTGAACTATTGTATATTTTTTTTTTTTAATTTCAGATCATTTTATTCAAAAGCCCTGCTATATAATTACCCTATGTAGCTACATAGGGGCCCCTGTAGTTTACATTACTCATTTGACCAGGGAAAATATCATAATGAGTCAAAAAAAAATACACTCCCTTTCATTCACAAAATGAAAATTACAAACATACATGTACATTTAATTGAACAACATATATATCATCATTTTGTCTTCTCACAAAAGAGTTTGGGTTATCAATAATTAAATTAACTAGAACTGTGAGTGACCTCACTGAGTGATACCCCCCACTTGCAATACTATGATGTTCAAACTTTGGAATACAGGTATATTAGCAAGCTACCTATGAAAAATGAACGGATATGGAGTTATGTCAAGGAGACAACATCCCATCTCCAAAATAAACTAACCAAGAACATACATCTAGGGGTTGCCACAAGGTCTTCAACAAAGTGGGATTGTTTAAAACCAATACGGTTTCATCAGTATACATGTGGATTACAACATTTCCTAACTTTTTTACAAGAGGATATAGGTCACATCAAATGTTATTGATTCAAAATTAGCTTACATCACCTTCCAAATTTTTGACAGGAACCATATTCCTTCATGCACATCTGCAGGCAGTGTATTACAACTGTGTAAAGTTTCATTTAAATCCAATGAGCTGTTTAGGAGGAGTTGCACTTACAAGCCCATCTCTCCATACAGAACGTATTTCAGAGTATAAGTTAAATTATCTCCCCTTCCAAATTTTGGACAGCAAACATATTCCTTCATGCACATCTGCAGGTAGTGTATTACAACTGTGTAAAGTTTCATAAAAATCCAATGAGCCGTTTAGGAGGAGTTGCACTTACAAGGTACATGACCCCCCCCTTTTCGTGAAAGTATAAGTTGAATTATCTCCCCTTCTAAATTTTGGACAGCAACGGTATTCCTTCATGCACATCTGTAGGTTGTGAACTACAACTGTGTAAAGTTTCATAAAAATTCAATAAGCAGTTTAGTAGGAGTTGTGCTTACAAGGTACATGCCTCCCCCCCCCCCCCCCCCCCTCCCCTTTTCGTGAAAGTATAAGTTAAATTATCTCCCCTTTTAAATAATAATTACGACCAATCCGGTCTATTATCATTTTATTGGACAATCTTATTTTACCTATGATTTCTTACCCTTCAGTGTACCCCTCGTATGTGTCGCCCTATTTATTAAATACGTAACTATTGTATATCTTAGCATCTGTTACATGTTGATTCAAATATTTTGAAATTCCATTGTTACAATGCACAACTAATATTCTTCTGGTTTCAGAACTGTATGGTTCCTAGGCACTTTTTCAACAACAAAAATTAAAGGTCTGAAAGTCTTCCAATGCTGGAATTTAAATATTTTGACACTTTACATACTGAAGCATATATCTCTTAAACAAACTGAGGCTAGTACAAATCACACAAAGAAAGTTTAGGCCTGGATAACATAAAAGGTATAAAAATTAATTTATTTGACCTTGACATAAAAAATCAAGGTCAAAATGATATCATTCTTATATTTGACACTCTGTATAGTCTTAGTGCATTTACATTAACAATATAATGGCATTGGTTCCGTCATTTTACTAAAAGTTTGTCTATTACAACACATGGACACTCGTGACACTGGTGCCTTCTTTTGTACTGGATTGAATCTCCATTTGAAAAGGATATTTAATGCCAATTACAATTGCATTTCCATTTATATTTAATGAGAATTATATTCTAATATTTTTTCTAATGTAGCCTTTGTAAAATTTTAGTTAGACACCAAAGCCTTGTTCCAAGAACTCTGGGGACTCTTTTTGTGCAAGCTTGAATCTGTGTATCAATATGATAATTCAGCCATTTATAATTGTATTCTAATAACTGGTTCTTAAGAAAAAAAAAATTATTTCTCCATGTTAAAATTTGGTCCCCCAGGGCTCAGGTCCCATGTACAGATCTAAAGCTACATATCATAAGGATGCTGCACAGCAAAAATTGCAACATTTCTGTTGCTGGTTCTGGAGAAGAAATTTAAAGATTCACTTAATTTTCTCCTTTTAGACCCCCAAATAGACCCTTGCCAGGGGGGAGTGGGGTCAACTTTATTTGAAAAAAAATAACTGAATCTCCTCTTCCCAAGGACCATCCCTGCCAAGTTTGGTTCAATTTGGTTGAGCACTTTTACAGAAGATTAAAATGTGAAAAGTTAACATACGGCGGACGCTGAGTGATGGCAAAAGCTCACATGGTCTATAGGCCAGATGAGCTAATAAACTGTGATTTTTTTTATTGAACGTATCATGTTCTCCCCATTATATAACTAAAAAATTAATCATTTGTCATTACACCATAATCACTCACTCACTCAAATGAAGCAGTTTTGGACACTTGAAGAAATTTTAAGTAACGAGATCCATCTTGGATTGGGATAAGGAATGTCGGATACAATTTTTAAAAGGACTATCCCAGCCTAGTTTGAATTAAATGAGCTCAGTGGTTTCAGAGAAAGATTTAAAAATATTTTTGTCACAATTAGCTTAATTTACATATTTTTGACAAATATTTCAGCAAAACCCATAACAGTAACATATGCCATACTTTTAATTAAAATGGAACTACTTACTGTTCACATTGCAGCTCACTACAATTATGTGAAAATATGATTTTATTGGGCCTTTTGGGTGTGTTTTATCCCTTATGATTTATTTATAGTAACAGCAGTCATGTTGGATGAATGGCGGGATTATTGGCACAATTTTAAAAGTAGACACACTAAGGATAATTCAGGCTAATTTTGGTTGAAATTGGCGGAGTGGTTTAAAAGATGATTTAAAAAAAAAAGTTCACAAGGTACGACAATGGAAACCATGTGATGATGATAGACCACATGACCCCTTGGATGAGGTAAGCTAATGAAGGACATGACTTACCTGAGGTAAAATTGTCAACTTTGACCTACAATCATGTAGTCCCATTCTAGACAAGTCTTCTCCATCTATCATTATGCTCCCAGAAACTGGTTCAACCAATCGGAACATCGCAAGAGTCAGAGAAGATTTACCTGCCCCTGTTCGTCCAACTATACCAACCTTAAAATAGATTACATTATAAAATATAAATTAATTTTGAAAAGATATAACAGTAGTCACCCTCTTATAAGGCTACACACAACAAAGGCTACCCTCTTATAAGGCCACACACAACAAAGGCTACCCTCTTATAAGGCTACACACAACAAAGGCTACCCTCTTATAAGGCCACACATAACAAAGGCTACCCTCTTATAAGGCTACACACAACAAAGGCTACCCTCTTATAAGGCCACACATAACAAAGGCTACCCTCTTATAAGGCTACACATAACAAAGGCTACCCTCTTATAAGGCTACACATAACAAAGGCTACCCTCTTATAAGGCTACACACAACAAAGGCTACCCTCTTATAAGGCTACACATAACAAAGGTTACCCTCTTATAAGGCTACACACAACAAAGGCTACCCTCTTATAAGGCCACACATAACAAAGGCTACCCTCTTATAAGGCTACACACAACAAAGGCTACCCTCTTATAAGGCTACACACAACAAAGGCTACCCTCTTATAAGGCCACACATAACAAAGGCTACCCTCTTATAAGGCTACACACAACAAAGGCTACCCTCTTATAAGGCTACACATAACAAAGGTTACCCTCTTATAAGGCCACACATAACAAAGGCTACCCTCTTATAAGGCTACACACAACAAAGGTTACCCTCTTATAAGGCCACACATAACAAAGGCTACCCTCTTATAAGGCCACACACAACAAAGGCTACCCTCTTATCATGCCAGATTATAGATCGTAAGATAGTAAAATACTTCTTAGTTGTCCCCACCCCTCTTATAAGGCCACACACAACAAAGGCTACCCTCTTATCATGCCAGATTATAGATCGTAAGATAGTAAAATACTTCTTAATTGTCCCCACCCCTCTTATAAGGCCACACACTACAAAGGCTACCCTCTTATCATGCCAGATTATAGATCGTAAGATAGTAAAATACTTCTTAGTTGTCCCCACCCCTGTTATAAGGCCACACACAACAAAGGCTACCCTCTTATCATGCCAGATTATAGATCGTAAGATAGTAAAATACTTCTTAGTTGTCCCCACCCCTCTAATAAGGCCACACACAACAAAGGCTACCCTCTTATCATGCCAGATTATAGATCGTAAGATAGTAAAATACTTCTTAGTTGTCCCCACCCCTCTTATAAGGCTACACACAACAAAGGCTACCCTCTTATCATGCCAGATTATAGATCGTAAGATAGTAAAATACTTCTTAGTTGTCCCCACCCCTCTTATAAGGCCACACACAACAAAGGCTACCCTCTTATCATGCCAGA
This sequence comes from Bathymodiolus septemdierum, assembly GCA_963383655.1. Classification (NCBI taxonomy): domain Eukaryota; kingdom Metazoa; phylum Mollusca; class Bivalvia; order Mytilida; family Modiolidae; genus Bathymodiolus; species Bathymodiolus septemdierum. The sequence continues at coordinate 45,991,955 of OY726529.1, read as the reverse complement.
TTATAGATCGTAAGATAGTAAAATACTTCTTAGTTGTCCCCACCCCTCTTATAAGGCCACACACAACAAAGGCTACCCTCTTATCATGCCAGATTATAGATCGTAAGATAGTAAAATATTTCTTAGTTGTCCCCACCCCTCTTATAAGGCCACACACAACAAAGGCTACCCTCTTATCATGCCAGATTATAGATCGTAAGATAGTAAAATACTTCTTAGTTGTCCCCACCCCTCTTATAAGGCCACACACAACAAAGGCTACCCTCTTATCATGCCAGATTATAGATCGTAAGATAGTAAAATACTTCTTAGTTGTCCCCACCCCTCTTATAAGGCCACACACAACAAAGGCTACCCTCTTATAAGGCCACACATAACAAAGGTTACCCTCTTATAAGGCTACACATAACAAAGATTACCCTCTTATAAGGCCACACATAACAAAGGCTACCCTCTTATAAGGCTACACACAACAAAGATTACCCTCTTATCATGCCAGATTATAGATCGTAAGATAGTAAAATACTTCTTAGTTGTCCCCACCCCTCTTATAAGGCTACACACAACAAAGGTTACCCTCTTATCATGCCAGATTATAGATCGTAAGATAGTAAAATACTTCTTAGTTGTCCCCACCCCTCTTATAAGGCCACACACAACAAAGGTTACCCTCTTATAAGGCCACACACAACAAAGGCTACCCTCTTATCATGCCAGATTATAGATCGTAAGATAGTAAAATACTTCTTAGTTGTCCCCACCCCTCTTATAAGGCTACACACAACAAAGGCTACCCTCTTATCATGCCAGATTATAGATCGTAAGATAGTAAAATACTTCTTAGTTGTCCCCACCCCTCTAATAAGGTCACACACAACAAAGGCTACCCTCTTATCATGCCAGATTATAGATCGTAAGATAGTAAAATACTTCTTAGTTGTCCCCACCCCTCTTATAAGGCCACACACAACAAAGGCTACCCTCTTATCATGCCAGATTATAGATCGTAAGATAGTAAAATACTTCTTAGTTGTCCCCACCCCTCTTATAAGGCCACACACAACAAAGGCTACCCTCTTATCATGCCAGATTATAGATCGTAAGATAGTAAAATACTTCTTAGTTGTCCCCACCCCTCTTATAAGGCCACACACAACAAAGGCTACCCTCTTATCATGCCAGATTATAGATCGTAAGATAGTAAAATACTTCTTAGTTGTCCCCACCCCTCTTATAAGGCCACACACAACAAAGGCTACCCTCTTATCATGCCAGATTATAGATCGTAAGATAGTAAAATATTTCTTAGTTGTCCCCACCCCTCTTATAAGGCCACACACAACAAAGGCTACCCTCTTATCATGCCAGATTGTAGATCGTAAGATAGTAAAATATTTCTTAGTTGTCCCCACCCCTCTTATAAGGCCATTTTTCACAGTAGTTGAGGGGGCTACTGTACATTATTTCCCCTTTTCACTCTTTTTAAGTGAGGAATTCAGAGATATTCTAATTTTAAACCAATCAAATAAGCCATAATTGATACTAGCAGCCATGCTGAATTTCTGATTAAATCAAAAATCATGCTGATGACTACCAAAGTAAGTTCGATTCCAATTGGGCCAGTAGTTTGTAAAAAATAGTTTAAATTGTTAAAAGTTAATAGATGCAAACGATGGACACAAAGTGATGACAATACCTCACATGGACCTATTAAGTATACTTGCCTTTTCTCCTCCATGTATTGTAGTAGTGATGTCTTTTAATACAAAGTCGAGGTCATCTCTATATTTAGTAAAATAGTTTTTGAAGTTAACACAACCTTTCTGTGGCCATTTAACACCAGGTCTGTAATCACCAATAAGATCTGCCTACAAAAACATTCAAATAATCGACTAATTTGGTGAAATTGTTTTGAGAGACTAATCTTCTTTTTTTTGTCACTACTGTATACAATTAATGTCCCATGTCTTATTATTATTATTTTTGTAATTGTGAGCCTCTCTTTGAAAAGAACATGTGTCTAGAAAGAAAACATTATGTTGACAAAAGGTGGTAATTTCTCTTTAAAAGTTGTCCAATAATATGCATTCATGTTTTTAGTTCTGTGCTGTGACGTCTGCTACAATGTTCAGTTTCTTTTTACTCACATTTGTTTTGTAGGGGGTTCATGTTTTATTAATGTTATTTGTAATTATTAATGTTATTTGTAATTATTAATGTTATTTGTAATTATTAATGTTATTTGTAATTATTTATGTTATTTGTAATTATTAATGTTATTTGTAATTATTTATGTATAATGATGTTCAACAAGATTTCCACATCTGTTGATCCTTGTTTCGTTTAACAGTAACACAGCAGGTGACACAAGTAGAACAGCAACTACATACCCTTCAGGAGCATATGAGTTCACCCCTTTTAATAGTGTGGTTCGTGTTGCTAAATCGTTTGCTTTTTGCGTATAATCTATTGACCTTTGTTTGTCTCTCTATCATTTTTCTTTTAACCATTGTGTTGTCTGTGATTTTTAAAACTACAACTTCTAATTATTCCTCTTGGTAATTTCAAACTTTTCTTACATCCTGTTTAAAGTAAAGGAAGATCAATTTACTTTCCATTTGTATTAGTGGAAGATCAAGTTACCTCCTGTTTAAGTTATCAAAAGACCAAGTTACGGGAAGATTCAGTTATCTTCTGTTTAAGTTAATAAAACATCATGTTTTCTCCTGTTTAAGTTAAAGAAAAATCAAGCTACATCCTGTTTAAGTTAACAAAAGTTCAAGTCAAAGGAAGATCAAGTTATCTCCTGTTTAAGTTAAAGAAGAATCAAGCTACCTCCTGTTTGAGTTATCAAAAGTTCAAGTTAAAGGAAGATCAAGTTTTCTCCTGTTTAAGTTAAAGGAGAATCAAGAAGGGAAGATCAAGTTATCTCCTGTTTAAGTTAAAGAAGAATCAAGCTACCTCCTGTTTGAGTTATCAAAAGTTCAAGTTAAAGGAAGATCAAGTTTTCTCCTGTTTAAGTTAAAGGAGAATCAAGAAGGGAAGATCAAGTTATCTCCTGTTTAAGTTAAAGGAGAATCAAGATACCTCCTGTTTAAGTTATCAAAAGTTCAAGTTAAGGGAAGATCAAGTTATCTCCTGTTTAAGTTAAAGGAGAATCAAGATACCTCCTGCTTAAGTTATCAAAAGTTCAAGTTAAAGGAAGATCAAATTACCTCCTGTTTTAAGTTAAAGGAGGATCAAGCTACCTCCTGTTTAAGTTAACACAAGATCAAGATATCTCCTGTTCAGTTATCAAAAGTTCAAGTTAAGGGAAGATCAAGTTATCTCCTGTTTAAGTTAAAGGAGAATCAAGATACCTCCTGCTTAAGTTATCAAAAGTTCAAGTTAAGGGAAGATCAACTTACCTCCTGTTTTAAGTTAAAGGAGGATCAAGCTACCTCCTGTTTAAGTTAACAAAAGATCAAGATATCTCCTGTTCAGTTATCAAAAGTTCAAGTTAAGGGAAGATCAACTTATCTCCTGTTTAAGTTAAAGGAGAATGAAGATACCTCCTGCTTAAGTTATCAAAAGTTCAAGTTAAGGGAAGATCAAATTACCTCCTGTTTTAAGTTAAAGGAGAATCAAGCTACCTCCTGTTTAAGTTAACAAAAGATCAAGATATCTCCTGTTCAGTTATCAAAAGTTCAAGTTAAGGGAAGATCAAGTTTTGTCTTGTTTAAGCTAAATTAGAATCAAGCTACCTTCTGCTTAAGTTATCAAAAGATTACACTACCTCCTCCTTTGTTTTAAGTTAAACATATATATAATATTACATCTTCCTCAAGGTAAGGGAGGATTAAGTTACCTCATGTTTAAGTTCTGTATATTCTTGAATCCTCTCCACAGCAACAATATTGGTTTCTAAATCACTTGTCATCCTTACAAGCCAGTTTAACGTACCTGTTATCTACAAAACAAATGAAACCAGTATTATTTATAAATACATGTACATAAATACATTTTTCTGGAAGGAATTTTCATAAGGAATTCATTAAAAAAATTCCCATTAAAATTAGATGAAAAATAAGCTCTCCTTGTACAAATAACAGAAACATCCATTTTTGCACACTATGGCCTCTTGTTTAGAATCGGGAAGGGTTACAATGTTACAATACCCCAGAACAATACCAAGCTTTATTCAGAACCAAAGTTCAGAAGGATCCGTCAACTAAAACTTAAGTTATTGCATGGCAACCATTCTGCTTACCGACAGACGATAACGACAACGACAGGGCCATAACATAATACGATAGCACAATTTTTTTTTGGTGATTATAAAGCTATGTTGCTCCTACTCCTAGGTTAAAGTCGTCAGAAAAAAAATTCTATGGTCATCATCACAAACTGATTGACAGTTAAGAAATATCCATTTCTCTAATGGCAATGAATTGTTTACTCTTTTATATTTATTTCCTTTCCTCTATCATTGACAAGACCTTTACCAGACTTGACGATATGAGTAATACAGTGGGTGTCTTATAAGAAGCAGGAACTGCTTACCCTCTGCCAGCAACTCGATTTCCTACAGTTTTTTGTGTGGGGTCCATGTTGCTCATCTTTTTAGTTTTCTGTCTTGTTTTTTTGTTTTGTTTGTCTTTTATCTGTGTCTTGTGTCCAATGTTGTACGTGCCTTTGGATTGACCCTTCGGTTTTCTCCAACGTTTATTTCTCTCAAAATAAATAAAATTATCTACATAAAACTGAAAATAAACAATTCATAAACAAATTAATTTCAACCCTAAGTGTGCTACCTATTTACCTATATGAACAGATTTTTTTTACACTATTATAAAATATATAAATATTCCACTGAACATCCATATCTTTTCAAAAGGTCTAAAACTTTATACACAAATTTTCACTATAAAAAAATCGGCAAAAATCTGTTTGGTTATACAATGTGAATTCATCAAGCACAAGCAATATATACAATGCAAGAACACTACATGACACAAAGCTAACGATAGAATCTCTGTCTGCTACCAGTGGATTACAATATTTATCCACTTTTAATAGTAAAATTTTCTAATTTTAAAGCTCAAGCTTAGGGGTGTAATGATACACTTTTTCCACAAATGATACGTATCGCGATATTTGATATGTATTACGATACGTTTTATAGGAAACTGTAACTATTCCTTGAAGTCCATGCTGGTCGACATGGGCACTGCCATGTTTTTTATTAATATGAGGTCGCTTACGTACTAGTGGAAATTATAAATATTTGATATTTGATTAATTAATTTTAAAAGCGTAAATTAATTGATTCACTTTTCTCAAAATATTAATTAAATGATCACCAAAAGAAGAAAACAGAAGTTCAACAACTACTTTTTTTTCAAAAAATGAGCATCATATCGTTTGTATCGTAAGCGGCCTCCATGTATCGTAAACAGAACCGTCCCCAAAATAATCGCGATTTAGGTACATACGGTGAATTTTTCCCCCTTACTCGAGCTAGTAGATTACGATATTTCTCCACTGGAGATCGATAAAGTTCAAGCTTTAAAATTTCAAAATGTAAGTATTAAGAGTGAAGAAATGTTGTAATCTACTGGTAGCTGAAGCAGACTGTTTCTCCTATGAATAAAATGTAAAAATAATAATTTTTAAATTGTTTATTTCCATCGTAAATGATCATTGAAAGAAAACAAAATGTTCGAAAATTTAACAAAATGTTTAAACACACTAAGAATAGAAGAAACATGCTTATATTATTGCCTATAAAGTTACAAATATACAAGCTTAACACTAAAACAATCATTACATGACAAGAAACACTAATAGACGCCATCAGTAACTACAATATTCTACAGTAGCAGACCAAAGGCAAAGCCATAAAAACTGAATACAAAACGAAAAATGCTAAAATCAAAAATAGGTGTTAATTTCTTTTTCTGTTTATACAGGTTAAATTAACAAAGAATTCCTACATTGGGACTTTATATGAATTTTTGCTTATATAGGATTCCGTTTTATTAAAAAAATATGGTTCTTGAAATACTATTTATCCAAAATGTTACAGGCATGTGTTTTCACAGGTTATGGGTGTTCAATGCCAATTTCAACAATACTGATGAACAAAACAAAAATCTATTGCTCTGATATGCTTAATGAAATATACTAAAAGCAAATGACAAGAGCTATATTATGACACAGCACAAGACTCTTGAAACTAAAAGTGCCATATATTTATATAAACCTACAGGAAACAAAACACACACTAACTGACCTGCAATGCATATGTTACAGATAATCCAACCATAGCCCCGTTAATATCACCCCTCGCTAACACAGCAAATATGGTAGCCGCAAATATTACAATGTTACCAAGAAATTCTAGTCGTATACCTAACCATCTACAATTGTAATAGAAAATATTACAATGTTACCAAGAAATTCTAGTCTTACACACAACCACCTACAATTGTAATAGAAAATATTACAATGTTACTAAGAAATTCTAGTCTCATATCATTGTCATAAAAAAACAACTGCGTTGAGATATTATCAGTCAATCAATTAAGAGTTTGATATTTTAATATTCATTTGGTTTATCAGAACCAATCTAATGACTTTTGCTTACCGCCCATCAGCAAGAATATTATTTTATATGACCTATGCAATTAGTGCCTATCACTACTAAGGTTTATCGGAGTTACTCCCCATTGGTGGTCAGATGCACTTTATATAACTTCAGGTTCCCACCCAAAATATATTGTAAACCAAGTAAGTTATAAAAAAATACGGGTCTTCAGAATAAAACTTGTATTGCCTGTTCCCAACTAATGTGCTTTACGACAAAGGTAAACAAAAGAGAAGAATGTGTCCATAGAATATGGATGCCCACGCTTCTAGCTAAACATGTATTTTTCAACAAATCAAAGGGCATAACTCCAGAATGGAAAAATTGGTTAAGTCTGAAATCGAACTTGATCTTCCTTTTATGGTCCTTAATCTTGTGTATGGGTTAGGCTTCAGGTGTTTAATGTAAATCCAACTACCATACGATCATGACCACGATGGCCCTACCTTGTGATTGAATTTCAAATGAATTTCATAAGGAGAACTTAAATTATCAAACGTTTGAACCAAATGTGGGACATATCCATGTAATAGGAAACAATATGTTCATAATAACCCTAAATTAATATATTCAGTCAATCAAATTACCTATTTGCACCTATCCTGGCAAATGAGAACTTCTGATTCAGGTCAACTCTGTCATCGGAAATTTTAATGAATCTATCTTCTGCATCAAATGCCCTAATAACACTGGCCCCTGATATTGTCTCTCCAAAATGGTTATATAGAGGTGAGCGGCTGTTTGCTTCCAGTCTTCGCAGTTGTCGTGAGGTTGAAACATAAAATCTCTGTAATCATAAAATTCAGGTTGGAATAAATATCGACCGAGTGAGCGATTGTTGTTTAACGCCAAGTGAGCAATTTTTCAGCCATATCGTGGTGAGAACAAGTTACTTTTCGATGATAAGATATTACATGATGTTCACTTTGTACTAGGCCAACATGCTCAGTTGGATTGTTATAGTGCTAGCTCATAGAAACAACAGTATGTGGGTAGTCATGTTGCCCCACTCTGACCTAGCTCATAGAAACAACAGTATGTGGGTAGTCATGTTGCCCCACTCATAGAGACAACAGTATGTCGGTAGTCATGTTGCCCCACTCATAGAAACAACAGTATGTGGGTAGTCATGTTGCCCCACTCTGACCTAGCTCATAGAAACAACAGTATGTGGGTAGTCATGTTGCCCCACTCTGACCTAGCTCATAGAAACAACAGTATGTGGGTAGTCATGTTGCCCCACTCTGACCTAGCTCATAGAAACAACAGTATGTGGGTAGTCATGTTGCCCCACTCTGACCTAGCTCATAGAAACAACAGTATGTGGGTAGTCATGTTGCCCCACTCTGACCTAGCTCATAGAAACAACAGTATGTGGGTAGTCATGTTGCCCCACTCATAGAAACAACAGTATGTGGGTAGTCATGTTGCCCCACTCATAGAAACAACAGTATGTCGGTAGTCATGTTGCCCCACTCATAGAAACAACAGTATGTGGGTAGTCATGTTGCCCCACTCATAGAAACAACAGTATGTGGGTAGTCATGTTGCCCCACTCATAGAAACAACAGTATGTGGGTAGTCATGTTGCCCCACTCATAGAAACAACAGTATGTCGGTAGTCATGTTGCCCCACTCTGACCTAGCTCATAGAAACAACAGTATGTGGGTAGTCATGTTGCCCCACTCTGACCTAGCACATAGAAACAACAGTATGTGGGTAGTCATGTTGAACCACTCTGACCTAGCTCATAGAAACAACAGTATGTGGGTAGTCATGTTGCCCCACTCTGACCTTGCTCATAGAAACAACAGTATGTGGGTAGTCATGTTGCCCCACTCTGACCTAGCTCATAGAAACAACAGTATGTCGGTAGTCATGTTGCCCCACTCATAGAAACAACAGTATGTGGGTAGTCATGTTGCCCCACTCATAGAAACAACAGTATGTGGGTAGTCATGTTGCCCCACTCATAGAAACAACAGTATGTGGGTAGTCATGTTGCCCCACTCATAGAAACAACAGTATGTGGGTAGTCATGTTGCCCCACTCATAGAAACAACAGTATGTGGGTAGTCATGTTGCCCCACTCATAGAAACAACAGTATGTGGGTAGTCATGTTGCCCCACTCATAGAAACAACAGTATGTGGGTAGTCATGTTGCCCCACTCATAGAAACAACAGTATGTGGGTAGTCATGTTGCCCCACTCATAGAAACAACAGTATGTGGGTAGTCATGTTGCCCCACTCATAGAAACAACAGTATGTGGGTAGTCATGTTGCCCCACTCATAGAAACAACAGTATGTGGGTAGTCATGTTGCCCCACTCGTAGAAACAACAGTATGTGGGTAGTCATGTTGCCCCACTCATAGAAACAACAGTATGTGGGTAGTCATGTTGCCCCACTCATAGAAACAACAGTATGTGGGTAGTCATGTTGCCCCACTCATAGAAACAACAGTATGTGGGTAGTCATGTTGCCCCACTCTGACCTAGCTCATAGAAACAACAGTATGTGGGTAGTCATGTTGCCCCACTCGTAGAAACAACAGTATGTGGGTAGTCATGTTGCCCCACTCATAGAAACAACAGTATGTGGGTAGTCATGTTGCCCCACTCATAGAAACAACAGTATGTGGGTAGTCATGTTGCCCCACTCTGACCTAGCTCATAGAAACAACAGTATGTGGGTAGTCATGTTGCCCCACTCTGACCTAGCTCATAGAAACAACAGTATGTGGGTAGTCATGTTGCCCCACTCTGACCTAGCTCATAGAAACAACAGTATGTGGGTAGTCATGTTGCCCCACTCTGACTTAGCTCATAGAAACAACAGTATGTAGGTAGTCATGTTGCCCCACTCATAGAAACAACAGTATGTGAGTAGTCATGTTGCCCCACTCTGACCTAGGTCATAGAAACAACAGTATGTGGGTAGTCATGTTGCCCCACTCTGACCTAGCTCATAGAAACAACAGTATGTGGGTAGTCATGTTGCCCCACTCTGACCTAGCTCATAGAAACAACAGTATGTGGGTAGTCATGTTGCCCCACTCATAGAAACAACAGTATGTGGGTAGTCATGTTGCCCCACTCTGACCTAGCTCATAGAAACAACAGTATGTGGGTAGTCATGTTGCCCCACTCTGACCTAGCTCATAGAAACAACAGTATGTGGGTAGTCATGTTGCCCCACTCTGACCTAGCTCATAGAAACAACAGTATGTGGGTAGTCATGTTGCCCCACTCTGACCTAGCTCATAGAAACAACAGTATGTGGGTAGTCATGTTGCCCCACTCTGACCTAGCTCATAGAAACAACAGTATGTAGGTAGTCATGTTGCCCCACTCATAGAAACAACAGTATGTGAGTAGTCATGTTGCCCCACTCTGACCTAGCTCATAGAAACAACAGTATGTGGGTAGTCATGTTGCCCCACTCTGACCTAGCTCATAGAAACAACAGTATGTGGGTAGTCATGTTGCCCCACTCTGACCTAGCTCATAGAAACAACAGTATGTGGGTAGTCATGTTGCCCCACTCTGACCTAGCTCATAGAAACAACAGTATGTGGGTAGTCATGTTGCCCCACTCTGACCTAGCTCATAGAAACAACAGTATGTAGGTAGTCATGTTGCCCCACTCATAGAAACAACAGTATGTGAGTAGTCATGTTGCCCCACTCATAGAAACAACAGTATGTGAGTAGTCATGTTGCCCCACTCATAGAAACAACAGTATGTGAGTAGTCATGTTGCCCCACTCATAGAAACAACAGTATGTGGGTAGTCATGTTGCCCCACTCATAGAAACAACAGTATGTGGGTAGTCATGTTGCCCCACTCGTAGAAACAACAGTATGTGGGTAGTCATGTTGCCCCACTCATAGAAACAACAGTATGTGAGTAGTCATGTTGCCCCACTCATAGAAACAACAGTATGTGGGTAGTCATGTTGCCCCACTCTGACACATTATCCAGGTTTGGAGCCATATAATCTTTGTTCTTACTCTATAAAACTGTGGAATAAATAAATAATAAATAAACTACAGCACACAGATGTAAACAAACTAAAATTCAATCAAATTTCTAATTCTAAAGAACTGTGCTTTTATTGCCTTATTTCAACTTAGACTTTATAAACGTTAGCAAGACTGATCAGAAGAAATTCTCAATAATGTCTTCTGAATATTGCTTTATGAGCTAGCACACTAATAAAATTCTGAGTCAGATTGCTTGTCTAGTTGAAGCAGATAACAAATTTCACAGCTTAATTTGGTCTAACAATGAAAGAGGTGTAATATTACTCACTTGGTGTATAACAACATTGACTCAATGCACTTTAAATATGAAGAGCAATTGATATTCTTCTCTCTAATTGAGGGGCCCGGGTGGCTCAATGAGTTAGGTCGTTGGATCTAACAACTCATACAAGCCTATCACCAATACGGCATGGGTTCGTGCCCGGCTTTGTAAATTATAAAAAAGGGTGCACTCGACTCGCAGCCGCAAGTGATAAAGTTTACCAGTTGCTTGCCCATGGTCGGTGGTTCTCTCCAGCTTCCTCCACCACTAAAACTGGTCGCCATGATATAGCTGAAATATTGTTGAAAGTGGCATTAAACACCAAAAATCAAAATCAAATCAAATCTCTCTAATTGAATGTTCTTAACCAAAACCAAATCATTTATGAAGGAGTGATGAGAAAAGATCACTTTCAATTTTCTACCTATTTATTCAGACTAAAAATTGGTAATTAATGTTACCTTATCAATCAATACAGAATGGATTTGATTCTAAAATTATACCTTTTTTTATAAGAGTTATTTCCCCCAAGAATGGCAAAATAGTACCAGGTCTAGCAAGAGCAATGGAAAGGACAACAAATTTGAGTATAATTTTACTCTTTCACTGACCATGCTGTTGTATTTGAGTATAATTTTACTCTTTCACTGACCATGCTGTTGTATTTGAGTATAACTTTACTCTTTCACTGACCATGCTGTTGTATTTGAGTATAATTTTACTCTTTCACTGACCATGCTGTTGTATTTTAGTTTTACTCTTTCACTGGCCATGCTGTTGTATTTTAGTTTTACTCTTTCACTGACCATGCTGTTGTATTTTAGTTTTACTCTTTCACTGACCATGCTGTTGTATTTTAGTTTTACTCTTTCACTGGCCATGCTGTTGTATTTTAGTTTTACTCTTTCACTGACCATGCTGTTGTATTTTCCATGTTTATGTTCTCATTCCTTTTTGTGATAATGTGTGCTCTATTTGAGTGAAAGAGAATCTGTGAGTTTTGGTTTGTTTATTTGTTTATATCTCTAAGGGACCATCGTGGTCGTGATCATATGGTAGTTGGTTTTATAACTACCTATGCAATCAGTGCCTAGCACCACCAACGTTGTGAGTTCGAATCCTGCACAGATGAGGCATGCTTGATACAACATTATGTGATATAGTTTGTCAGTGACTTGTGACATGTCAGGGGTTTCTCTGGGTACTCCGGTTTCCTCCACCAAAAAAAAAATGACCGACACGATATAATTGAAATATTGTTGAAAGTGGCATTAAACACCATAAACCAAACCCCCAACCCCTTGTTTATATCTCTATTGTTGTTACAGATCCAATTATCATGAAGGAGGTTTGGGCCTATAGAGCTAGTTTAACCCCACCACTTTTTATTGGAATGCCTGTACCAAGCCAGAAATGTAAGAGGTCATGTATTTCTGCATTAGGGGTTTCGATTTAGCCTCTTTCTATGGTTTTTCTATTGAATTTTGGAATTGTTCCGAGAGTGTGGTATTTTTTCTTTTTCATTTTATTTAAACATATACGTAATACATACTTGTACAAAGAAATAAACAACGGCAAGTGGTAATATCATTACGAGAAATATAGGTGTACTATAACAAATAACAATCAACGTTGCTATCACGGCAAATACACAATCCAACCACATCTCCATCGTCAACGGTAAAACGTTATCGACTGTATCAATATCAGCTGAAAATCGGTTGATTATTCTGCCGATTGGGGTAAGATCAAAGAAAGACATCGGAGATCTAACAATGGAATGCACCATCTTCTGGTGAAGTATATGTGATGCTGAGATCGATCTGGAGACGAATAGTCCAACATAAGATAGCACAAAAACAGCTGAAAAATAACAAGAATATCATAAAAATGGTTTAAGGCTGCCATATTTTTGTGCCTGTCCCAAGTCAGGACCTGCACATCCAATGTCAAATGTCATGATCTTTTTTTGTGTTCAGTGATTTACGGCAAGAGATGATTGTTCATTTGTAGATATTGGTGATACTGTTTAAACTTTCCTTTCATAATGCTAACAATCTATGGTAGACATGGTTCAGAACATCGTCGGTAACCCACAGATGATCATTCTCCGATATTTTTCACTCATCAACCGTGGGTCATTTGAAGAAAATTTGCCGTATTCATGAATAATTCATCTTGAATATGATTGGTTCTGTAGCATTTGGGTAGGGTGGGGTAGGGTTAGGGTGTTTAATGCCACTTTCAACAATATTTCAGTTATATCATGGCTGTCAGTTTTATTGGTGGAGGAAACCGGAGTTCCCCGAGAAAACCACCGACCTGTCGCAAGTCACTGACAAACTTGATCACATATTGTTGTATCGAGAACACCTCGCCATGAACGGGATTCAAACTCACAACTTTAGTGGTGATAGGCACTGATTGCATAGGTAGTTGTAAATCTAACTACCATTCGATCATGACCACGACGGCCCCTCTGTAGCGTTTGGAGGATGTGGATTTAATATATTAGTCTACTGGACCAGAAAATTATTTTACACTACTCTGATACCTTCTTTGGATAGTAAACAAAAAAAATCATGGTTTTGTATCAAATCTATTATTTTTTTTACCTACTGACTAAAATTTGTGTACCGTACAAGACCATTTATTACCCACATTGGTGCATTATCCGCACCCTTTTTTGCTCCCAAAATCTTGGGAGACAAAAACGAGTTCTGGTATATAATCTGCATCAATTTAAACCGTTTGTGTGCAGGACAAATGTATGAATAAAGCTTAAAATCTAGCAAGAATAATGTGTAATGCAATGAAAAACGTGTTCAATTATCTGTAAATATTTCCCTCCTTTGTGGGTAACATTTAGAAAACTAGAAAAGAAGTATGCCCCCACACTTGATAATTATGGACAAAGTTGTTTTGTTAGGAGTGATTTTTTAAAAATGAAGTGTGTCTGTAAGACACAAATGATGCCCCTGCCTGACCATCAAAATCCTGTGGACATGCACACCTCCATTATGTGTATAAACATCCTACAAAATATTAAAGCTGTAGCTCCAAAACTGTAGGAGGAGATAGCCGGACAAACCATGTATCTATATATCCGGACGGACGAACGGACGGACAGGGGGTAAATTAATATGCCCCCCCCCCCGACTCTTCGTCGCGGGGGCATAAAAAGAATAATTGTATTAAATGATAGTCTTTTTTACTTCTTTCAACAACTATCATCAATTTATTGCTATCTTAATTGTTAACGTGACTGCTTAATAGAGGTGACCATATGGGCAGTTTTTTTTTAAATGTATTATGATTTCACCGTAAACAATATACCTTGTGCAACGCCAGCTCCTCCATAAATGCCTAAATAATAATCATTTCTTTGTCTATAAATAGAACTATCAGGAGACCCTAGCGTTCTGTTTGTCAGTAGGGCATCAGATGTCCACTGACTTAGCCACAAACTGGAGAATACTGATGATGTTTGATAACATGCGTAGAAAAACATAATAATCACAGTGTATGATACACCTAAAGCTCTGGCATATGTTATAAATACTTGAACTTTGACCTACAACAACAAAAGATTTCTTTTTTAAAAAGAACACAAATCAGCAGGTCAGTTGAGATTACTAATACAATAGACAATGAGGTTTTTTTGAGTGGATATGAATCTGCTGGTTTTTATCGTAAGTTTATATATGTATTGCCATTAGAGATACAATTATCAAGAGGGAAGTGTTGGGATCCCATCAAGTGGTTTAACCCTTTTGTTGTGTCTGTTCCAAGCTAAGACATGGGTTTCCAACATCATTTGTCATGGGTCTTTTTTTGTCTTCAGTGAGTCAAGGTAAGAGGTGTTTAATAAAAGATTCAATGATGTCTTTAGTAAAACTGTACATGAAAATCAACATTTCAGAAACTATTGCAATCTTGGGATTTGCATACAAAACTATGTCATTGCTTGAAAATACAAAACTATGTCATTGTTTGAAAATAATTTGATCACATGATCATCATGTGTTCACTATGATCACATGATAATCATGTGTTTACTTTTATCACATGATAATCATGTGTCTTCTATACTTACATTACCCTCCTCAATTTTTTCCTCTGTTATACTTTTTATATCTTGGACGGACGGTTTTTCATGCATCAACATTAACTGGTATTTAGACTTCACTCTGTGCAGATGACCTTCATGTACTGAAATCTCTGCCATTTGCATTGTGGGTATATTTTCTAAATTGGTCTGCAGTAACCTTTAACATGTAGAAAGAAAATGAAAATGAAACAAATTTTCTCCTTTGAAACCTTTAGTGCAAAATATTAACATTTCAAAAGTAGCCTTGTGACCTTGAACTAAGATAAGTCATCTCCATGGAAACCATTAACAGTATTAAATATCTTTAATTATGTGATTAGTCTGACAATTTTGACATGTACCTTGTCATCTCTAACCCAGATAAATCTTCTCCATGGAAACCATCAATAGTAAGTAATATCTTAAATTTTCTGCCAATTTGACATGGAATCATTTGACCTTTCCACTTTGACACAAGATTCAAATGTAATTTATATACACTACAGTTTTAAATCTATCTTTTAGAATTCTGATTACAACTGACTTATCAAAAATATTTCTGGGGGTTAGGGTTATGGTGTTTAATGCCACTTTCATTAATACTTCAATTATATCGTGGCGGTCAGTTTTATTGTTGGAGGAAATCAGGGTACCCGGAGAAAATTACTGACCTGCAGCAAGTCACTGACAAACTTTATCACATCATGTTGTATCGAGTACACCTCGCCATAAGCGGGATTCAAACTCACAACTTTAGTGGTGATAGGCACTGACTGTATAGCGAGTTGTAAATCCAATGCCATAAAATCACAACCACGATGGTCACAGTGAGCTAATAAAATTTTTGGTCGTGAAGTATCAGTCATTGTTGAATTTAATATGTATCAGATTCAATCTTTCAGGTGCACTTTTATAGTTTGAAGGAACAAAGTAAGTGGCTTCAATTTTGCCAGTCGATTTAGCCGACTTTTGAAAGAGTGACATAGGCCACATTCTTAATCAACTATTACCTCTTTTTTTCCAGGTTTTTCTCATTTTCTACGTCATATAAATCAAATTTTACTTTCTTCCATATTTTGTTGCTTGATTCTTGATCTATTAATAGAATACATTATGTATGTTACAAAAAATTTATTTCTTAGAAATGAAGTACAGTGAAACCTGTCTATACTGAACACCCTTGGACCAAACAGTGAAACCTGTCTATACTGAACACCCTTGGACCAAACAGTGAAACCTGTCTATACTGAACACCCTTGGACCAAACAGTGAAACCTGTCTATACTGAACACCCTTGGACCAAACAGTGAAACCTGTCTATACTGAACACCCTTGGACCAAACAGTGAAACCTGTCTATACTGAACACCCTTGGACCAAACAGTGAAACCTGTCTATACTGAATACCCTTGGACCAAACAGTGAAACCTGTCTATACTGAACACCCTTGGACCAAACAGTTAAATCTCTCTAAACCGAACACCCTTGGCACCAACTTATATGTTCGGAATAGGCAGATGTTTGGTTAATACAGATTAAATTAACAAATATTTCCTACATTGGCACTTTATGTAGAGTTTGGTTTATACGAGATTCCGTTTATTTTCAGGGTTCGGCTGAGACAGGTTTCACTGTACAAATTCACAAATTTACCCATTTAACCAGCAACTGATGAAAAGTCATTTGACCAAAGTTTGATTTAAGGTGTCTGTTTTACTGGTGGAGGAAAACGGAATACCTGGAGAAAACCACTGACCTACCGCAAGTCACATGATGTTGTATCGAGTACACCTCGTCTGAGCAGGATTCGAATTCATAATGTTAATGGTGATAGGCACTAATTGCATAGGGAGGAGTTGTAAATACAACTACCATATGATCACAAACACGATGGCCCCTGTGACAACTACCATATGATCATGACCACGTCGTGATTTCATATTGTTACTCATCTGCACTTTATTTTTATAATTTTTGTTCAATTTTTGAAAAGATTGATAGAAATTCTGTAATGTATTCATACAGTAGTGTCTTACCTACCGTCTTTAATTTCCATCTCGGTCATGTGAATCTTTAGAACATTTGAAAAGGTCCCATTGCTAGACAGCAAGTCATCATAGGTACCAGTTTCTATAACAGTACCATTCACCATGACGATGATGTTATCAACATATGGCAGCCATCTTAATCCATGGGTCACTAAAACTCTTGTCTGGAAGCAGAATTTAATTAAATGGCATCATTTCTGCTATTCTTGAATCAGTTGGATAAATTTTCGTAATATTTTTAATCACGACAGTGGTTTAATTTCTGCATGAGAAAAACAATAAATCTCACCATTTTACAGAAATTAACAACTTAAAAATAATTTTGACATTTTGTTTATAGGAGAAACAGATTTTCCTTCTGCTGCCAGTGGATTATGACATCATTCCACTCTACATAACTAAATTACAAATTTTAAAGCTCTATGTAAATCTCACCATTTCTTCATTTACTTTTTCTACCAAAATCAAAAAGCTGAAGATTATCTCATGAACAAGTACTTTGTTCTTGCCATGATATGGCTAAAAAAATTGTTCACCCTGCATATAACAAAAATCACTCATTCACTCACTCACTGAATCAACAAATTCTACTGAAGATGTAGATATGAAAGTATATCATGCAGAGCCAGCCATTGTTATCTATACTATTGTATATTTCAGGCGGCAAGTTGAAAAAGACAAAAAATAGAATTAATTTTACGATTCAGTATTTCTCCTTTACACCTGACTATACCTACGGACATTCTCTAGGGACTGTCGTAGTTGTGATCATGGTCGCATGGTAGTTGGATTTAAAACTGCCTCTACAATCAGTGCCTATCACCATTAATGTTGTGAGTTTGAATCGCACTCAGGCAGGTGTACTCGATACAGCATTATGTGATAAAGTTTGTCAATGACTTGCAACTGGTTGGTGGTTTTCTCCAGGTACTCCGGTTTCCTCCACCAATAAAACTGACCGCCACAATATAACTGAAATATTGTTGAAAGTGGCATTAATCACCATAAACCAACCAAACCTGACATTCTACACTTATAAAAATTATCTGTGATAATTGCCAAAACCTTAAACTGTAGTGTCCAGAGTTTATGTTAAATTCTAATATGACTTCATAACAATGCCAAAAATACCTCTTGATATATATATTTTTTTGCACATGCATATTACCGGATAAATTGAGGCCACACATGCCAAGTGTGTCTATATAGGACCATGTTGCATATATACTTTAACATTTCCCTTAAAATGCTTCTGTTGTTTCGTTTAAATAATTCAAAATGTTACATGTACCTTATCTTTCAAAACTCCATTTTTACCGATCACATGTTCAAATATATGTTTTCCAACATGTGAGTCAACAGCACTGAGTGGATCATCTAATAAGTAAATATCCGTGTGATGGTACACAGCTCTGGCTAGACTGACTCGCTGTTTCTGGCCTCCACTTAAATTTATACCCTACAATGTACATGTATGCAATAAATCAATAACACATACAATGTTAGATACATATATATAGAATATTCTAATGCAATTACAATGTAACACGTTTTTTCATTGGTTAATGTTTGCCACCAAATCTGTAGTTGACATGTCGTAATTATGGGTTCAAGTGTGAATGATCTGCCATATTTTGTGTGGTGTGTGGTGATTAATCTTAAGTTTTGTAGCAACAAGTCAATTAATTCAATGAGAGAAAATAGACACATCACCTTCCTTTAAAAATAGTCTCTTAGATTTTATTCCAATTTGAAGCGATATGTTTGAAAAATAGTGTCTTGTGAGATCTACGGAAACCCCATTATGGGTCACATGTGAGTGTTCCTATCTACCATCCAATAAAAATTGTGATTGGGAGACTATGAAAGTGTTATTAAACTGCTTTGCATGCTACGATCAATCTGATTGGCCAAAAAAGTCATAATCTTATTTATGTATGTGACCTGTAACGGAGTTTCCTCAGATCTCCCACTCAGTGGCATATCAGTAAAGGGGAGCAAGTAATAGATCTGATTTTAATCAGAATGACAGGCCAGCAGCCATAATCTTTGACACTCTGTTACAATAAGCAACTTTCTCCACATCATAAACACTTTAAAGCACCAACCTTTTCACCAATAAATGTCTGGTCCCCATTATTTAGTATATCAATATCAGGTCTGAGAGCACATGCATCTATCACCCTGTTATAAGACTCATGGTCCATGTCTCGTCCAAACAATA
Source organism: Bathymodiolus septemdierum (assembly GCA_963383655.1). Taxonomy (NCBI): domain Eukaryota; kingdom Metazoa; phylum Mollusca; class Bivalvia; order Mytilida; family Modiolidae; genus Bathymodiolus; species Bathymodiolus septemdierum. Next base: position 45,972,656 of record OY726529.1, on the reverse strand, counting down.
TGTTGTCTTGTAATGTTCCATTTTGTATCCACGGTTGCTGCGGAACATAGGCTTTAGTGCCCTATCAATTAAATAAACATGATAGTGCCATTGAAGTAAGTGATTGCTGTTTAAAGCCAAATTAGCAATTTTTTAGCCACTTACTAGACGAACACACTTAGTTATAATGTTAACTCACTGTGAAAATAGTCTGCGGGTAGACATGCTGCACCACCTGGACACATTATCCTGATTCCTAGCCAACCAGTCTTTGCTCTTTCTCCTTAATGCTGCGTGCTTAGCGGAGAAGCAGCAAATACCAATTTTACAGTTTTTGGTATGACCCGATCGGGGTTGGAACTCACGATCTACTGCACTCGAGTCTAGCTTGCTAACCATTACACCACCGATTCGGCTTAGTGCCATTGACATTGATATTCAGTAAATTAAAAAAAAAAACTGCTCCACATTGATGACACCCAGCAGGGTCGATATCAGTATATACCTACCTTGACACGCCCAATACCTTTATCACATCACCCAATCAGGATGACATGAAGATACACTTATTTTGATATTAACACTTCCTTCCACTTTTAATCATATCAACCAGCAGGGCTGATATCAAGATAGACTTACCTTGACATTAATACTGCCTTTCACTTTAATCATATCACCCAGCAGGGATGATACTAAGATAAACTTACCTTGACATTAACACTGCTCTATACTTTAATCATATCACCCAGCAGGGCTGATATCAAGATATAACAATGTCTTCCATTTATATTGCACAGCAGGGCTGATTAAAGATAAACTTACCTTGACATTAACACTACCTTTCACTTTAATCATATCACCCAGCAGGGCTGATATCAGACTAGATTTTCCACATCCTACAGGTCCAACAATGGCAACCAATGATTTTTCTGGTATAGATAAATTTATACTGAAAAAAAAGAAAGAAATCGATTGATAAGCTGACTATTATTTTACATCAATGTCACAAAACAAAATCAAATTTTCATGTTCCCAACTTTGAGGCATACTTTATGAAAATAAAGTTTAAACAGTGATGGTCAAGGGTTAGGGTTAGGATTATGGTGTTTAATGCCACTTTCAACAATATTTCAGTTATATCATGGCGGTTAGTTTTTATTGGTGGAGGAAACCCAGAGAAAACCACCGACCTGCCGCAAGTAAACTGACAAACTTGGTCACATAATGTTGTATTGAGTACACCTCGTGATTCAAACTCACAACATTAGTGGTGATAGGCACTGATTGCATAGGTAGTTGTAAATGCAACTACCATATGATCATGACCACAACAGCCCTTGTGATGGTCAACAATTCCACCAAAATCAATAAAACGAGCAATCACCTTGAATATAAAAAAGACCTCAACATAAGATGTTGGGACAGACACAAACATGTGGCAGTGTTAAACCATGTATAAAACCATATACTCAATAAGGTTATAAGTTATTGGTATTCATTACATTAGTGGTGTAAGATATGAAACCACTCTACCACCTACGACTTCTACTGACTTCCATTGTACCCAGCAGCTGATATAATCGTACAACTAAAGTTCACTATCTAGAGCTTTAACTATAATTACCTCTTCAAACTTGTCCCTGCTTCAATATCCCATAAAAATTTACCATCTTCTACAGTAATGGCTTCTCCTGAAATAAAGATAGAAAAAGATCTATGGAACTAAAAAAAAAACAAGCAAACATCATTTTCATGTTCCCTACACCCTTTTTTATTGCCAAAATCGTTTACCACCATAAAATTTCTGCTTCTCGATTTCCAACCCTTAAAATCCCCTCCCTATACTACCAAACTCTACTACTGTCACCCGCCACAACTTTTCTAGAAAAATTGGAAAATATCACCAGAGTTCACCTACCTGTATACAATAAAATTGCCATGGATACTTATGCAAAATTGTTTGATTGCTGTTAAAAGGATTCATTATTGACTGTCATTCCAATTTAATAGTTATGGTCAATACCCTTGTTACAGTATATGGTTTGATGTGCTGGTTTTTAGTTATACCATTAACCCAGTGATAAAGTTTGTCAGTGATATGCAGAAGGTCAGTGGTTTTCTCCGGTTTGCTCTACCAATAAAACTGTCCACCACGATATAACTGAAATATTGTTGAAAGTGGCATTAAACACTATAACCCAACCCTCAACTGGACAAATTTTGTAAAATCATAGAAAGAGGCGATATCGATATTCCTTCCTCACAAATATATGAACGCTCACTTTCCTGGCTTGGTATATAGGCACTTCAATTAAAGACAGCAGGATTAAACTACTTTAAACTAGAACTGTGAGTGACCTCACTGAGTGATACCCCCCGCTTGCAATACTATGATGTTCAAACTTTGGAATACAGGTATATTAGCAAGTTACCTATGAAAAATGAAAAGATATGGAGTTATGTCAAGGAGACAACATCCCATCTCCAAAATAAACTAACCAAGAACATACATCTAGGGGTCGCCACAAGTACACGACCCCCCCCCTTTTTGTGAAAGTATAAGTTGAATTATCTCCCCTTCTAAATTTTAGACAGCAACGGTATTCCTTCATGCACATCTGCAGGTTGTGTACTACAACTGTGTAAAGTTTCATAAAAATTCAATAAGCAGTTTAGTAGGAGTTGTGCTTACAAGGTACATGCCCCCCCCCCCCTTTTCGTGAAAGTATAAGTTGAATTATCTCCCCTTTTAAATTTTGGACAGCAACCATATTTCTTCATGCACATCTGCAGGTAGTGTACTACAACTGTGTAAATTTTCACAAAACTCCAATAAGCCGTTTAGGAGTTGCGCTTACAAGGCACATGACCCCCCTTTTCGTGAAAGTATAAGTTGAATTATCTCCCCTTCTAAATTTTAGACAGCAATGGTATTCCTTCATGCACATCTGCAGGTTGTGTACTACAACTGTGTAAAGTTTCATAAAAATTCCATAAGCAGTTTAGTAGGAGTTGTGCTTACAAGGTACATGCCCCCCTTTTGGTGAAAGTATAAGTTGAATTATCTCCCCTTTTAAATTTTGGACAGCAACCACATTCCTTCATGCACATCTGCAGGTAGTGTACTACAAATGTGTAAAGTTTCATAAAAATCCAATAAGCGGTTTAGGAGGAGTTGCGATTACAAGGTACACGACCCCCCCTTTTCATGAAAGTATAAGTTGAATTATTTCCCCTTCTAAATTTTAGACAGTAACGGTATTCCTTCATGCACATCTGCAGGTTGTGTACTACAACTGTGTAAAGTTTCATAGAAATTCAATAAGCAGATTAGTAGGAGTTGCACTTACAAGGTACATGCCCCTCTTTTCGTGAAAGTATAAGTTAAATTATCTCCCCTTTTAAATTTTGGACAGCAACCATATTCCTTCATGCACATCTGCAGGTAGTGTACTACAAATGTGTAAAGTTTCACAAATATCCAAAAAGCGGTTTAGGAGGAGTTGCGCTTACAAGGTACATGGACGGACGGACGGACGGACAGACAGGGTGATTCCTATATACCCCCCCAAACTTTGTTTGTGGGGGGTATAACTAGAGAAAAAGTCAAAATTTCATTTGTAAACATGTCAACACTAAAGAGAAAGTAGAGACATGTAGATGATCTCCAAAAACAGAACGTCGTAAAATAGATTAAAGATTATATGTGAACAATACAATATTGGCGATCATTTCATTACCTTTTAAGGGATAATGTGACAGGTTTACACTGAATGATGATTACATATCAATGGGCAGAGTGTACAAAGACACAATAATCGATTGATCAATCAGAACATCTAATGCAGATAATATCATTTCATCTGTTGAAGACAGTGATTTTGAGGACGTTACATGTATCTAGTCTTTTAATGAGATTCCTAGACCATTGAATAAAATGCAAATTTAAATTAATTTAATTGTCATTCTCGTTAAGAATAAAAATCAGGCAATGAAATACTTGACCCCCGCTAAAATGCAAATGAACTTTTATCACCCTTTCTTTATTCTTCAGTTTTCATATATATATATAATGGTAGTTATGAAGGTCAATACAGACATTATCACTAGTATCACAGAGAGTCAGATAGGACGAGCTATAACACTATCAATAATGCATGTGGAGACCATCAAAGCTGACGTTATTGTGTTTAACGTCACACTGAACAATAATTTTCATTATCGCTATTTTGTTTATTTTCCCTTTGATGTTTAAAACCAATATATTTCATATCACGTAAGTGCATGAGATGATTCCAATTATCGCTAATCACTAAGCGTTGTCAAGAACGCACGTAGTATTATCGCTGTTTTCTAATATGACGTTATATATTAATAATTAGAATACTAATAATTTGTTTATCGGTAATTTCACAATTTTAACACAGCTTTGTGATTTTTTTTTGTGTTTTGACATTTTTTTTTAATGAAAGGTTTAGTGACGTCATGTTAGACCACGCATGACAAATGACCAACAGCTGATAATTTCTATTATTAAATGACTATGAATTTTCTTAATTCTGATTGGCTTAGAAGGTTCATTGCTTACTGTAACAGAACTACATGTTCACTGCACAATTTTGCACGTGAGGTTAATAAATCTCATGTCGCAGTTAGTACGTACCCAAATATAGTAACAGGGGAAAACCAGTAGACTGATTAATATCGATAAATTTGATTGGCCGACATTTTGAACCTCAACCAATCAGAGGCGGTCTTGCTAACGAACTTCGGTAATCAGTAGATGACTATTAGTAAACAAAAATGAACGAAGCAGCTTTGTCAGTAGAACCAGAAGTTAAGACACGTTTTGCTAGTTGATGATGCAGCATTTGAAAGACCGCAAATGCAATTTCCTGTGTTCAATAATTGCTCTAACATTACCATAGACTACAACATAAATTAATTATACTTACCTATGTTCTTTAAAAATTATTTAAAAAATAAAAGTGTTACTGAAACTGTGATATTTTACTTGTTAAAATTGTGAAATTGTATTCGTTTTTTCTTAATCAATTCTATTGTTTTGAAACATTAGAAATGTCAAGCTTTAAAAACTGGTGTTTGTTGGTTTGAAGCAGCTACATATAAAAAAGAATAAATGGAAATGTCTAAGAAACGGCAACAATTCACAATTTTCACCCCAAAATTACACTTAGAATGTGTCATTTAATAAAACAATTGATGACTTTTCATTTCGGTGGACAGATTTATCAACCCCTTGGAAGTGATGTTCACCTCAGCCGTTGGCTTCGGTGAACATCACTTCCTCGGGGTTGATAAATCACAGTGTCCACCTTATGAAAAGTCATTAATTGTATAGTATCACGAGTCGGTGGTCAACTGAACATTGTTACTAAATTTATCGGGTAGTAAAGATCAAAGGAAACTAACAAATTGCCGATAAAATGACGTCACATTACCAAATCCTTGATAATAAGTGATTAACGATATAAAATATTGATTGTGTTTAAAAAAATGTCAGTATCTCAACAAAAATTATTTAATTATGAATACAAAATAGCGATAAAATAATTAAAAATGTTTTTTAAAACTTTGATGAGAGATGACTGAGAAAAGTTCTCTCATTTTAAAAAACATCGTTAATCACTTATTACAGTGACCGATTATTTTCAATATCAGATTCAATAAGTTGATACTGACAATATTACACGGTCGGTCAAAGAAAAAATGTTCTAATTACGGATAAACAAATTTATTTACAAGTGGGAGGTTTAAATAATGTGATCTTTGTCTGTAATATTTTAACACATTAATGAAAAACATTGCATTAATTTGTGCATAATCGTTACCTTGTAAATTGTCATGCATTACATTATCTGGATCCAGTTCTTCATGGCTTAAAAACTTGTTCAGTCTTTTTAATGAAACACTGGCCTGGAAAATATTAGTCAAACCTGTATTAAGAGGTCACATTTGAGACAAAGAAAAAGTGGCCTTATAAGACAGGTGACCTCTTAAAAGAGGTTGATTTCATAGTGAAATCCTTTGTAATCATACGTGAATAATGTACTATATTGTGTTTATCCTCCAATGTGAAAAAGTCCAAATCTAATGTCAAATTTTACTGAAAAGAGCACAGTCAAGTGTCTTTCTGGTCATTTTCTAGGGTGTCCTCTATCACGTCCATGCTAATACTGTTACTGTTTCTTATTATTCGCCCTACACGAATCAGGTACATTGTACTAGAAATGCTTTAAAAGGTTAATAACTAGATAACACTGAAGTTTATTTTACTCCTTCATTAGTACTCAAAATCACATGACTGCAGGATAAAACACTAGGAATGTATTTTCACCAAATGAAAATATCCTTCTTTTCTTACATGTTATTTCAAACTTAATTATATTTCATATATCTAATTAGGGCCCGGGTGGCTCAGTGAGTTAGGTAGTTGGATTACCTAACAACTCATACAAGCCTATCACCAATACGGTGTGGGTTCATGCCCGGTTTTGTAAATTACAAAAAAGGGTGCACTCGACTCGCAACTGCAAGTGATAAAGTTTACCAGTTGCCATGATATAGCTGAAATATTGCTGAAAGTGGCGTTAAAACATAAAAAATCAAATCAAATCAAAATCATATTTTTAATCAAATCAAATGGGGGCCGTGATCTTATGATAGTTGGATTTACAACTACCTATGCAATCAGTGTCTATCACCACTGATGTTGTCAGTTCGAATCATGGCCGCCACGATATAACTGAAATATTGTTGAAAATGGTGTTAAACACCTTCAAACAAACAAACAAACAAAATCAAATCAAATGTAGTAAAGATTAATAATCTACCTTGATAGCTTCAGAGATGGCCATTGGTGCAAAGTTAATTGCAAATCTTAAAATATTGAAGAAAGAAATGGCAACAAATGCTGTCTGGGCATCTAAATAATGAGAAGCTGATGTAGAGATGTATGTTGTAAAAGTGGCTAGAGACACCTGCAAATAAAAAAAAGTACAATCAAACCTGTCTAATGTGAATATCACCTTTCTCCCAGTTTTTAAGCCTCATACACATAAAATCAAACCTGTCTAATGTGAATATCACCTTTCTCCCAGTTTTTAAGCCTCATACACATAAAATAAAACCTGTCTATAATGTGAATATCACCTTTCTCCCAGTTTTTAAGCCTCATACACATAAAATCAAACCTGTCTAATGTGAATATCACCTTTCTCCCAGTTTTTAAGCCTCATACACATAAAATCAAACCTGTCTAATGTGAACATTGCCGTTCTCCTAGTTTTCAAGTCTCATACACACACATTAAAATAAAGCCTGTCTAATGTGAACATCACCTTTCTCCCAGTTCCTAAGTCTCATACACATATGAATCAAACCTGTCTAATGTGAACCTTTCCTTTCTCCCAGTATTTTAGCTTCATACGTTTACACATAAACATTATATTTTAAGACACTAGAATTAGATTTTTGAGCTGACAAATTGTTGTTCTTCCCTCGACGGGATTTGAACTCACACCATTGATACACTGCAGCACCAATCGCTTAGCCTTATGTCCAGTGCCCTAGACCACTCGGCCACATCCGCTATATTAAAATAAAGCTTCAATAGTCGAAGTGTTACCTTGTCACGCAAGGGAAATCTAGAGATAGACATAAGACATGTGTCTAAGTGTGTGTAAATGGTACACATATATACTTAATATCATAATTTGACAGCAATCTAACTCAGCAATTTTAATATATTTCATAGGATGATGAAGAATTCATCATACATATATATTTAACGACTTACAATGTATGGGGCCACAGTCCAGGAGAAGGTGAAACCTATACCAATAATAGAGGCCTTCCACAGGATCTTCAGTTCTGTTTCCCTAATTGATAAAATTTTCTCCTTGAATAACAATTCCCAGGCATAGAGTTTTAATACCTGAAATAAAATGGACATTATAAACATTAGGTTTAGGTTTATGGTGTTTAATGCCACTTTCAACAATATTTCAGTTATATCATGGCAGTCAGTTTTATTGGTGGAGGAAACCAGAGTACCCGGAGAAAACCACCAATCTGTTGCAAGTCACTGACAAACTTTATCACATAATGTTGTATCGAGTACACCTCGCCATGAATGAGGTCGAACTCACAACTTTAGTAGTGATAGGCACTGATTGCACAGGTAGTTGTAAATCCAACTACCATACGATCACAACCACAATGATCTCTATAATTAAAATTAAGATCAACATTACTTTGCAAACTTGATTGACATAAATTTTTATGCAAATATCTCAAATTATGTGACAATATGTGAACAACAAGATGTGCAAAAGTTTGATCCCTAATTAAAATGAATGAATTACTTGGAATTTTTCTGCTTATTGGCAAGAGATATATTTTGAAATAGAAAATGGATGGCCAAACTCTCTTATAATGTCATGCTTGACCAATTTTACCAGTCTTTTATCTTCTATCTATCTATCTATCTATCTATGGTGTTGACTTGAAAAAGGTCGTTGACCCATCACTCAAGTATTTGTGACGTCCTCCAACATGACAAAATTATTAGTATATACAGTAAAGTCCTAAAAGTGTGTGTATTTACAAGTGATTAAAATCAGGATAAAATCATCATCTTTTGTTCATGTTGTTCAGCCACCGTAGTAGAGCTTATCTTGGAAGTACTGTAAAACCTGTATTAAAAGGTCACCTTTGAGACAAAGATAAAATGGCCATATAAGACAGGTGACCTCTTAAAAGAGGTCCTATTCATATGAAATTTTGAATGACAGAACAAGAAAAAGGTGACTGTTTAACAGAGATGACCACATGGGCAGGTTTGAATGTATAAAGCTATATCACCTTTTTCATTTTACAGATGTTATTATCAGTATAAATATCTATTTTATTCTAAATAAAAAATAAAATAATATAAAATATAGGTACTAGAGCTATTTTACAAGATAAGATAATAACAATTTTTTTTATCAATTTGAAGAGTTCTTGAAAAGGGAGATCATTTTGTCAAAAGGCATTTAGCTGAATATTGTGACTATATCATTTATGTTTTCAAATTATGAATTGAAAACAGATCCAAAATTATTCTATGCTCATGGTGAGGTGTACTTAATATGATAAAGTTTGTCAGTGACTTGCGACAGGTCGGTGGTTTTCTCTGGTTTCCTCCACCAATAAAACTGACAGCCATGATATAACTGAAATATTGTTGAAAGTGGCGTTAATCACCATAACCCCTAACTCATGATTCATTTTCAATAGTATGAATGAGAGAGTAGTTATACTATAAATCTTATATCTACCTTTATTCCATTTAGGACCTCTGTCAGTAGCTTTATTCTGCAATCTTTTTGTTTCATCTGTAGACCCTGTAGTTTATGTACTTGTGTCATAATCAGCCCATTTAGGAGGAACAATAAGACCAAAACACCGAAGCCAGCAAAGACTGATGGTCCTACAGTATCATACAGGAAGTAGAGAGAAAATCCTATCTGTAATGGTGTAGACCACACGGCCCACAGGAAGTTAATCATACTTTGTATATGTGCAGTATCGATTGCCATCAAGTTGACAATTTCTCCTGAAGCTGATTCCTTCCTAGCTGTATTTGTTAATCTTAAGGCCTAAAATGAAGGAAAAAACATTGTTTGTATTGCATCTTGGGTAATATAGAAATCTACGGTATCGATTGCAATCAAATTGACGATTTCTCCCGAAGCTGATTCTTTTCTACTTTAATTTGTTAATTTTAAGGCCTATAACTAATAAAACAATAATTGTATTGCATCTTGGGTATTTACGGTAGAAATCATTTCAATTGTCAGATTATTTGTTGTTGCATGTTGTCTTTTCTCCTGAAACATAATTTTCATGCTATGATACATGTATATTATATGTTATTCAAGTACTAGACTGATGGTTTTGGGTATATAAATCTGAAGCCGGGGATCTGACATTATATATCCTGTCTAGCACCTGAATAACTATTATATTATGGAGCATAGCATTTAATTTAAAAAATTTGAACATTGTAATGGTCAGTGTGCTCACCACAAGTGTGGTAGATTGTAGGTTCGAACCCCGTTCAGGTCAAACCAAAGACTACAATGTATATAATTGGTATTTGTTGCTTCTCTGCTAATTACACAGCAATTAGAAGTAAGAGCAAAGACAGGTTAGTTCGGGATAGGATAATGTGTTCAAAAGGAGCAACATGTCTAGTCTAACCACAGACTGTCGCTTAAGTGAGTTAGCACTATAAAAATCCAAATAAGAGTGTTGTTCAAGTACAAACCGAACAGCATAATCATCTCATCATAATGAAACTAGCTCATGCCACGATATAGTTGAAAAATTGCTCAATTGGGATTAAACAACAATCAATCACAACTCCTTCCCTCTATATGCTGATCTACTATTAGATACAAAATTTATATTCAATTTTAAGTGCAGCATCATGTAACAGCGTAGATAGAGTTGAACACTGATGAGGCCAAACAAAAAAATATGTGTGTTTACAGTCACATGTAAAAAAAATCTACGGTCGTTGGTCGGCATTAATTTAATTTAATTTTTTTTTTTTTATTATTGGCAAAACCGGAAATAGTCGTTCCCGGTTCCGGTATTTCATTTTCGAAATTCCCGGTAAGCCGTCATTTGTTGAAGCTTTTTTATGACGAGTTACGCAGTTTTTCTACCTTCTTTGCTCTCAATTTCGACAAAAAGCTAGCGGTTGAATAAATAAAACATTGCTGCTGATTAAACAACAAAAAATGGTTATCCGAATTCTGTGTAAAAATTGATAGGGTCTCTAGCAAAAATTAGTCGAATAATTGCCGATAAAAAAGGTTAGGGTTGGCGGCTGAAAAATAGGGTCGGTCGGGTGACCGTAAACACACATATTTTTTTGTTTGGCCTGAAGGCCTTGTTGCCAAAACATTTGAGTGAAGAAAAGGTTTTTATCTGTAATTAAGACATTTTTCCTTTGATCTCTCTTGAGTTAAATTGTCAATATCAACAATCTGATTCTGATATTGAAAATTATCTGTCTGTGTGACGCCAAACACATAAGGACATTATAGATAAAAACATTAACGACAGTTTCGAAGGTTTTGACATACATTATCACTAGTATCACAGCTTTTCCTATCAGACTCGACATGATACTAAAGATAATGTCTATCTCGATCTTCATAACTGCCGTTATAATTCAATTCTTATCATTTTAATATGTCAGATTTTTTTCTCTTAATTTTTTGCTGTCATTGCAGGGTTTGAAACTAAGGAAATATTTTAGGGGCCAAGTGGGCCCCCACCAAATTTATTTTGGTAGCCCACACAATTTGTTAGGGGCCCATCAGGCGTGCAGCGCGCCTGCCATCTCGCTTGCGAGGTGCCCTATGGCAGGGGGTCCGCTGAAGGCCCCCGGAAGCCCTGGGATAAATGGTGTAAAATCCTGCATTCTGGCCATTTCCTGGCAGCAAAATTGGCCATTCAGAAACTATAATTTAATACAGAAGATAACAAATTTCCAAAACATTTTCCTCAAAATAAACTTATTTTACATGCATCAATACACTATGACTTCAGAAATTTATAGTTGAAGTCAAATTTCGGAGCGATTTAGAGCTTGACATATGGTGGGGATGTTTGTAGCTTGTACATCCTGTAGTAAATGAATTTTAATTTTTTTTGTTCTTTGCAATATGAACAAACCATGCCGGTTTCAGTATCAACTAACCATGGACTGTTTTGTTTCCATTCCTTTAAAAATTGTCTAGAGCGTTTGGACTTTTCGTAATCTCTAAAATATTGTGTTCTCTGTTCATTTTGCCTTTTAAGAGGACCAGAGTTCCCCAAAAAGAACTGACTTAAATCGTCTTGGCGAAACATTTCGCCAACCGGATATTTTGAACGAACATGTAAAATTAAAAATCAGTCGGAAAAGTGTACTATAAAATTCCGTAATATGACTCAACAGAAAACGGCATGGTTTGTGCAATATAAAGACAACAGAGAAATCATCGTTGTTAAAAGAATTATTTGTTAAAGAACTACAGTAAATCCCTTTACAACAACAACTAAATTCTTTATTTCAATCCTTAAATGACGCAAAATTAATGCAAAAATTGACATCCTATACAGAGGTGTTTAAAAATAGAACAGCTGTAAATCTCCTTAACTAGAGATAAGATTCGCATACATCAAAATAAGCTGGTTCTCGGGCTACTACACTTCGTTTCTCAGTTCATAGAGCGAAGCGTAATATAAGCGGATATCAGTTTAATATCAAAACAAAAAATCAGGGCTTAAAATCAATCGATAGAAATGTCAATATTATTCGGATTTCGATCTTGGTGAATAGGAATTATTACATATAGATTTACACTATTTTATTTTTTCTAATTTTCACTCGCCACATGGACGACCGAGATGAGATTTTTAAGGGCCCACACTGAAATTTACTCGCAAATGGCGAGTGGGCGACCGCTAATTTCAAACCCTGCATTGATAACCCTGTATTTCCCTTTCATGTCTAAACCGAACCAAAATAAACCAGAATCCTGTGCAAACCGAAATTCTATGTAATGTCCCAAAGTAGGATATCTTTGTTAATTAAACCTGCATAAACTAAAGACCTGTCTATTCCTTACAAAAGTTGGTCTCAAGGAGGTTTGGCTTAGACAAAAGTTGGTCTCAAGGAGGTTTGGCTTAGACAAAAGTTGGTCTCAAGGAGGTTTGGATTAGACAAAAGTTGGTCTCAAGGAGGTTTGGATTAGACAAAAGTTGGTCTCAAGGAGGTTTGGATTAGACAAAAGTTGGTCTCAAGGAGGTTTGGATTAGACAAAAGTTGGTCTCAAGGAGGTTTGGCTTAGACAAAAGTTGGTCTCAAGGAGGTTTGGATTAGACAAAAGTTGGTCTCAAGGAGGTTTGGATTAGACAAAAGTTGGTCTCAAGGAGGTTTGGATTAGACAAAAGTTGGTCTCAAGGAGGTTTGGATTAGACAAAAGTTAGTCTCAAGGAGGTTTGGATTAGACAAAAGTTGGTCTCAAGGAGGTTTGGATTAGACAAAAGTTGGTCTCAAGGAGGTTTGGATTAGACAAAAGTTGGTCTCAAGGAGGTTTGGCTTAGACAAAAGTTGGTCTCAAGGAGGTTTGGATTAGACAAAAGTTGGTCTCAAGGAGGTTTGGATTAGACAAAAGTTGGTCTCAAGGAGGTTTGGATTAGACAAAAGTTGGTCTCAAGGAGGTTTGGATTAGACAAAAGTTGGTCTCAAGGAGGTTTGGCTTAGACAAAAGTTGGTCTCAAGGAGGTTTGGATTAGACAAAAGTTGGTCTCAAGGAGGTTTGGCTTAGACAAAGGTTGGTCTCAAGGAGGTTTGGCTTAGACAAAAGTTGGTCTCAAGGAGGTTTGGATTAGACAAAAGTTGGTTTCAAGGAGGTTTGGCTTAGACAAAAGTTGGTCTCAAGGAGGTTTGGATTAGACAAAAGTTGGTCTCAAGGAGGTTTGGCTTAGACAAAGGTTGGTCTCAAGGAGGTTTGGTTCAGACAAAAGTTGGTCTCAAGGAGGTTTGGCTTAGACAAAAGTTGGTCTCAAGGAGGTTTGGCTTAGACAAAGGTTGGTCTCAAGGAGGTTTGGCTTAGACAAATGTTGGTCTCAAGGAGGTTTGGCTTAGACAAGTTTCATTGTATTTACCTTTCTATACACAGCTGATATCAATGCAGCTCGAACTCTCAGTCCTAATGTCATGGTCCAGTAACTCTGTTGGTGAAACATCACAGACTGAAATAATATAGTAACAAAGAACCCTAATGCCAGAACGTAACCTTTCCAATCCTGTATAAACTCAGAGTTCTCTTTTCCTGGTGTTAATGCCTCAGTGTACTGTATCAACAATCTGTAAAACAAGTTTGTATATTTATATTAGAAAAGACATGTTATGAAAATACAGTCTAAACAGTCATGGTAAAAATATTCCACAAAACGAACCATCACCTTTCATCTCAGAGAAGGGGCTGTCATGGTCATGATCATATGGTAGTTGGATTTACAACTACCTTATCACTACTAAAGTTGTGAGTTTGAATCCTGCCCCTGGCGAGGTGTACTCGATACAACATTATGCAATAAGTTTGTCAGTGACTTGTGGCAGGTCAGTGGTTTTCTCTGGTTTCCTCCACTAATAAAACTGACTGTCACAATATAACTGAAATATTGTTGAAAGGGCATTAAACACCATAACCCTAACCCCTCAACTCAGAGTTATCTTTTCTTTGTGTTAATGTCGTTGTACAGTATTAACAATCTGTAACTGTGACTATAGCAGTCCCATTCTTATAAGGTCACTTTCATCAAAAGCCACACCTCTAATCAGGCCAGATTTCAAATGCATTAACTTACTAAAATATTATTAAATTGTCCCCCTGAAGAGAAGCCACTCTTCTTTTAAAGGCCACTTTTTCATTGCAGTTAGCTACTTGTTTTAACACCATCAGATACCCTTTCTTGAAAACCAAAATGAAGCTTAGTTTACTACCTCACTTGTGGAGAGCTCAGTTTTTGGTGAGAGAACAAACCAGTATCGGATCGGAATTGTTCCTGTGGAACTTGGATCAATTTGTGGATCGCAAAAGAAAATATTATGTTGCATTGGTTCACCGATGGATTGTTACACCCCTAAACCCTTCTCAAGAAGTTTGTCTTAGACAGGTGTCAATGTACTTACCTCAAAAGAAATGGCGAGATAAAAATAGTAACATCATAGAACACTTTCCATATATGGGCATGTAGTAACTCTATAACAAATGTTCTCACAAGAATGTTTAACAATGTTAGTGTATTTGTCTGTTTATATCTGATCTTGGTAGTTGGTGTAGACTCTGACATTTTATCTTGTATTTGTTGGTACATGTCATGTGATCTTTTTTTACTGGTCCTTAAATAAAATGAAAATATTAATGATATACATTTTAATGACATTTTTAGTAACGTTATATATTTGCCTATGTATAAGTCAGAAATTTGAGAGAAACACCTAAAATATGTTTGCGAAGAGAAGTTCCGACTTAAAGTCGCGACCAAGTCTAAGGTCTAAAAAAGTCCTACCAAATTCGTCCAGCTATGTTGACAGTTCTAGCATTTTTTAAAATATCATTCACCTGCCAGTTCTAGCATTTTTTTAAAATGTCATACGTCTGTCAGTTCTAGCATTTTTTCAAAATATCCTTCGCCTGCCAGTTCTAGCATTTTTCTATAATATTACGACTTACCAATGTCATTTCATTGTGCTAGTCAGTAATATGTACATGTTTTTCCATGAAAACCATTGAAAGGATCTTGAATGTCATCGCTATGACATTTTAGATGTTGACTTTTTTTAACGTCTTCTACCATACAAATTAGACATCTGATACGGAAACAGACTTTCAGTAATGTTAAAAACGGCATGAAAATGTTTGAATTTTTCATCTTAAAAGCTATTCACTATAATATAATAGTTGTTCAGGCACTAGACAGGGTATATAATGTCATATTCCAGGCTTCTGATTTATATACCCTTCATCCGACGGCTCAGAATATATAATTCTGAACATGTGATGGCGACATTATATACCCTGTCTAGATCCTCAATAACACATAATACCTGTAATTCTCCTGTTTATCTCTAGTTCTAGAACACGTGATGGCGACATTATATACCCTGTCTAGACCCTCAATAACACATAATACCTGTAATTCTCCTGTTTATCTCTAGTTCTAGAACACGTGATGGTGACATTATATACCCTGTCTAGACCCTCAATAACACATAATACCTGTAATTCTCCTGTTTATCTCTAGTTCTAGAACACGTGATGGTGACATTATATACCCTGTCTAAACCCTCAATAACACATAATACCTGTAATTCTCCTGTTTATCTCTAGTTCTAGAACACGTGATGGTGACATTATATACCCTGTCTAGACTCTCAATAACACATAATACCTGTAAATCTCTAGTTCTAGAACACGTGATGGTGACATTATATACCCTGTCTAGACCCTCAATAACACATAATACCTGTAATTCTCCTGTTTATCTCTAGTTCTAGAACACGTGATGGTGACATTATATACCCTGTCTAGATCCTCAATAACACATAATACCTGTAATTCTCCTGTTGATCTCTAGTCCTAGAAAATCTGAGGAAAGCTGGATTACAAGTATCTCTGTGATTCAGACCAAATACATCACTTCCTGTTAAAGGTTTCTTATACCCATGGAGCATCAGGCTACAAAAATAAAAGTTTTTAAAGTATGATAGGAGCACATTTTTACCGTACTGTGAAACCTGTCTAAACTGACTTCATTGGGATCAGCTCATGTGTTTGGAATAGACAGGTGTTCGGCTTTTACAGGATAAAATTACAAAGATTTCCTACATTGTGCCTTTATTGAAAGTTCAATATATACAAGATTCTAGGGGCCATCGTAACCGTGATCGTATAGTAGTTGGATTTACATCTACCTATGCAATCGGTGCTTATCACTACTAGCACGAGGTGTACAACATTATGTGATAAAGTTTGTCAGTGACTTGAGGTAAGTCGTTGTTTTTCCCTGGGTCCTCCGGTTTCCTCCACCACTAAAACTGACCGCCCTGATATAACTGAAATATTGTTGTAAGTGGCATTAAACACAATTAAACCCAAACCAAACCAACTACAAGATTCTAGTTTATTCAGTGTTCGGTTTAGACAAGTTTCCCTGTATATTATAATAATGAGTGTAGACACATTATTAAGCTTGTCACTTATTTCCAAAATAAAGTATTATATGAATGGGAGTGAAGTCAGGTGCTCAGAAAGATAAAGCAGTTCCTGCTCCACTAGTGGCACCTGTCATGGTGCTCGTGTTAAATATCTGGCGATAATTAATATTATAATATAAACATTACCACATGTTTAAACAGTGAACTAATTCGAGGCTTGTTGATGTTTTCATATTCGGTGAAATTAATGAGACTCACTGTTTAACCTTTTCTTCTCAAAATATTGTTCACATTACGTGAATGTTAATACATGTACACTACCTCCCCTCTTATAATGCCACCCCTTCTGCAATGAAAAACGTGGCCTTTTAAGAGGGATGGCCTCTTTTGAGAAGTACAACTTAGTAGTATTTTACTATCTCAGTGCATCTGAAATCTGGCCTGATAAGAGGGGTGACCTTTGCCAAGAGAGGGACTACTATAATTTAACCAACAAATTATCATTTCTTAACTAGAAGTCAGTTAACTATGAGCATTCACTGACTATTGCCTCTAAAATGAAATGGAAAATTGAAAAAAAAAAAAAATGAAAAAAAATGAAAAAAAAAAAAAAACATTAATCGGTGTAACCTATCCACATTTTAGTGCCCGTCGCATGTATTGCCAATGCCATATATCATGGTTTTTCTTAGTGTTCAGTAAGTTAAGGTGAAAGGTGGTTGTTCGTTTTGTTGATATTGATGGTGATTGTTTAATCTTTCTTTTAATAACTTGTTATTTTATAGAAAACAAACCTTGTCATCCACGAGAAAGTAATTCTGGATATAAAGGAAGATTTCTGTTCTGGGCAAACATCCTAAAAATACAGAGCATTATATCCTGAAAATAACAGAAATAAAAGACAAAAAGCTTTATCAGCAAAATCAAAATTTTCCCTCTGATCTCACTGAGTGATATCAGTCAGTCTGACGTCACATTACGACATTAATATACTATTAAAAACATTAACATCCGTTTTGAAGGTCTCTGACTCAATGTGATACAAGTGGTAATGCATGTCTCAACTTTCAAAACTGTTGTTATTGTATAATTTGTACCAAGTTCTCAGTAAGATCTGCTCACTGCTTACCACTACTCATTACAGCTCTGGAAATTTGTCCAGCCTCTCAAACAGTTTTTTGGGGGCAAATACAACTTATAATATACTTCCATAAAACTCCCATTTTCAATCTTCTTCAATTTCAGCTTGAAATGTAAACAAAATATTGCCATTTGAAGTAACAGCAGCCATCTTGGTAGGGTGGTTAGACTGTCAAACAAAATCCCTACAACTAAAATTGGTTCAATGGTTTCAGAGATTTCAATATGATTTTTACAATATGAGAAGAAATTTGCATTATCAGAAAAAAATTTACATTACGTACAAATGTTACATAAATTCCTAGTATATGTTTATCAACTATAATAGATTCTGTGATCATTTAATGAAACCTCCATTTCCATTATTAATGGCAGCCATCTTTGATTGAGAAATTGCTTTCATTTTGTTTGGTAATATATTTCATTGTATACAAGTAAATTGTGGAATCAACAATAGGGTTGGTGGTGGGGGTGGGGGTGGAGGGCTATGGTGTTTAACACCACTTTCAATAATATTTCAGTTATATCTTGGTGGTCAGTTTTATTTGTGAAGGAAACTGGACTACCGGGAGAGAACCATCGACCTGTCACAAGTCACTGACAAACTTAATCACATAATGAACGAGATTCAAACTCAGAACTTTAGTGGTGATTGCACAGGTAGTTGTAAATTCAACAACCATACAATCAAGACCTCAATGGCCCCAGAATAAGCAATAAAATAATATAATTGATGAACTACCTATAAAACACCTGTAATTTTTACCTGTGTTACTTTCTCAGGTATACAATACAATATCCACTGTACTAAAGACAGACCATAATACATGTTAAATACCACAAAGTGTGAAGGTAGACTGTTATATTCCTGTAAATAAAAAAACAAAGCAAATACTATATCAGTAACTGACAGGATGGTTTGGTTTTATGGTGTTTAACGCCACTATCAACAATATTTCAGTTATATCATGGCAGTCAGCTTTATTGGTGGAGGAAACCGGAGAAAACAACCGGCCAAACTATTTTCAGAAGCTGTCAGGAAAATGAGGAGTTTGGAGTGATAGCTCCCTTGTAGAAAAATTATGTCACAGGTTGCACATGACAATTGAAAAAAGTTAAAATTATTTACATGTTTCATAAATGAGTATTTGCTAGAGGAGACAGCTGTCTTAAATATTTCAATAGAGCAACTCATAACTATGGGTAGCTGGTTCATGTCAGATATCATATGAGGGAAAAAAGATTTGTGCACTTGTTGGGTCTTACAAGGAGGGTTAGCCATTGTCCAATAAATATGTAACACTCAAGGGGTAGTTAGACCTTTGTCTTCTGTGCTTATCTTAGAGAGTGAGTGATTGTTTTTCAACCCCAAATGAGCATTTTTTCAGCTATATCATGGCAAGAACAAGTTACATTCCATGAAATGATGATGATGTCTGCTTTGTACTATACCAACACACGTAATTGGATCTTTCTAGTGAGCTCATTGAAACAACAGTTTGCAGGTAAACAGATCGCTTCACTCAGAAACATTATCCTTGTTACGGGTTATTACGATCCAACTAGTCTTTGCTCTTACACCTTAGTGATGCGTGCTTAGCGGACAAGCAGCAAATACCAATTTTTATAGTCTTTGGTTTTACCCGACCGGTGCTCAAACCCACGATACACTGCACTTGAGGCGAGTACGCTAGCAAATACACCACCGATGCGGTTCACTTACCTTTGTAATGATCTTTGTGTAGAAAGGAATGATATAAGTAATGTTAGCCACAGTCCAATAAATATGTAACACACCAGATGTAATTAGTCCCTTGTATCTCTCTAACGGTATATATACTAGTATTAAAATCTGAAAAAGGAAGAAAATGGTAAAAATAAATAATCTTGTTATGCAATACATTTAAATCAAGGTTAGGTTTATGGTGTTTAATGCCACATTCAACAATATTTCAGTTATATCGTGGCGGCATTTAAATCAAGTTTCATCAGAAAGTGAAATGTGAGTTTAAATATGAGAACAATATTTTCTTTAATATTTTTTGTGTTTGCATCTCTTCCCCTTTATTGGTGAGCACAAACACTGGACTCTTTCCAAAACACCGTCGTGGTCATGATCATATAGTAGTTGGATTTATAACTACCTATGCAATCAGTGCCTATCACTGCTAACGTTGTGCGTTAGAATTCCGCTCAGACGAGGTGTTCTCAATACATCAAGTCCATGTATTTTAAATTCTTATACCGTATATCTGGTAATGTCTGCGGTTTTTGACTAAAAAAGAAGGCAATTAATTTTTGCAGATTTTTTCCCCTGCGGATTGAAAATCTTGACACCGAAAAAAAATTGTTCGTATGACAGGAAGCAACAACGGAAGCGATGTTATGATAAACAACTGGTGCACATTACAGTGGTCCTTAGAAGAAAAAACATATCTAATTCTTTGGAAAGTTTTCAAAAGTTACAGCTTCTGAATATCCATTTCATTAACTTCAACTTTGTCTTAAGAAACTATTTTTTTTCACTGTTTTTGCGATCTATTTTGTTGACAGGAAATACAATTGCTATGAAAGGTACATATACAGAATATGCCAATAAACTGGGGCTGTCATGGGGAGGTGTATTCGATACAACATTATGTGATTAAGCTTGTCTGTGACTTGCGGCATCTTTGTGGTTTTTTCTGGGTACTCCACCAATAAAACTGACTGCCACTATATAACTGAAATATTGTTGAAAGAGGTGTTAAACACCATAACCCTAACCCCAATAAACTCATTATAAAAAATAAAGAAAGTGAAATGCATCGTTCAAAAAACAGTCCTTTTGAGAATAACAACACTTTGTGTGAAAATACTTTGACATTCTTTGTTAATGTAAGAAATTAATATCACCACTTTCGTTGACCGACAGAAAATCAGATTATGAAAAGAAAGTTTAAATAGTGATGGTCAACAATTTCACCAATATCAAACAATGAACAATCATATATCACCTTAACTCACTGAATAAAAAAATGGGTGGGACAACGATATCCAGGTCCTGGGTTGGGACAGAAACAGTGGTTAAAGTTAGGTTTTTGAGGGTTAGAGTTATAGGTGTTTTATTCCACTTTCAACAATAATTTAAAAATAATGTGAAGGTTAGTTTTGTTGAAAGAGAAAACCAGAGTACCCAGAGAATACTATATGTTTGCTGCAAGTCTGTGAAAAAACTTTATAGGATATTATAGGAGTCGGATCAAACTTGCAACCTTAGTGGTGATAGGTACTGATCATGTTTAATATACACAATGACATGATGTACTTAAGTTCGTAGCTTTCTAACTCACAAAGCCACGATATAGCTGAAATACTGCTAAAGTTGGTGTTAAACACCAATCAATGGCATCCAACAAATTATAATAATTTACAGCACCATACCTTCATCTCTGTATAAAATGATAATAATAAAATGCTACATTCGAAGAAATAATGTCCTGACCTACTTTCTAGGTAATAATTAGGTCACAGTTGGTTCATGACATGATTTTATTCTGTAAATATTGGTCCAAATAATGACTGCTATGCTATGTCAAAAACCAAACTGCATGTTTTTAATGCAAAATATTATTAACTAAAGGTTATGGGAGTCTGTTTTGTTCACCTGGATTAAAATATGAAAGTTCGCGACAACAGACGATGACAGACGTCAAGTGATGCTAAAAGCTCACTTGGTCTTTGTATAGATAATGTGGTAAACATATAGGAAATCTAGTGTAGTCCCACTATATTGCACTTACCAATGTAAGACCTTCGATAGATGGTCCAACCAGATAAGCTTTCCAGTAATGTCCATCTTTAGACAGATCTTTAATACCAGTTACAACTTCAATCAAAACAATTATTAATAGCACTGCAGTAATTATCTAAAAGTAAAAAAACAAAACAAAAACCGATTAGTATTAGACAGCATCAGTGGTGTAATGGCTAGTATGTACGTTCACCTTGAGTACGGGATATCTTGGATTTAAACCCCAATCAGATCAAACCAAAGACTATTACACAACAGATGCAGTGCTTGTTTTCTCTTGAGCATGTTACAAAAATTATTTGAATATTCATGAATATGCAATGAAATTGGTCCAAATTAGTTATTAGACATATCATATTCTACCAAAGTTCATATCTAGTTCTAAACAAAAATCGTTTTCACAAGGTTTCTTAGTTGTAATTTATACTCCATTTCACAAGAAATATGTATTTAAAAATAAAGGGCTATGTCAGAAACAGCATGATTTACTGCAATCAAGTTTAACTCAAAAACCATAACCAGGAGACAGAATAGCATAAGTCATTATGAGCTTGTTTCCAGATCCTATTTAATATGCATTTTTTTGGTCTGTGTTTTATTGTAGTCTGTTTCTTAAATGAATAAATATGCTTAAGTTGAACAAAAACCATAACTGATAAAGGAAATCCACTGGAATACTACCTAAAGACCTTGTCATCATCAATTCAAAGAGGAAAAAATGCATTAAAATTGGATGAAAAAAAAAATTGTGTAATACCTTCGGGGGTTCCAAATATTCAAAATTTTGATCCCTTTCTAAAAAGCTTACTAGATCTTTGTCCTAGTGAGGTAAACAATTGTAAAGGGGAAATTTCAATAATACATTAATAGAATGTATTGATAATCAATGATACATATTCGTACCACTTTTGAATACATTATCCATGACCATGATCCTTCAATATGTTTTAGTGTGCATAAATATCTTAAATAAAATGGTGCTGTAGTCCACAACCATCCACTGGCTATCCATATTAAAACTGTGTTCTGGAAGCATTCACCAAAGTAAGGCCATTCTGCATACCATGTTCTGTTCACATCCTAAAATATATAGACAATCATTAAATCTACACGATACAACATTATCATGATGAAGTTAGTCAGTGCCTTGTGGCATGTCAGTGGATTTCTAATTGTAATCTAGATCTTGTTGCCTCGCCACAATATAACTGAAATATTGTCAAAAGTAGTGTTAAATACCATGCTCTGTGACTGACCAAGAAGGGGCATGGGGTATCAATTCTTGCTCAACACTAAAATGTTCTTCAATTTTGAAACTATTTTGGTAACTGGCTATTCACTAAGATTCCTGGTACCACACACAAGAACTACTGTGTACAGGACATCATTCTTCCCACAAGCCATACGGCTCTGGAACCAACTACCTGGAAGTGTGGCGGAATCAGACACCCTAGACAGCTTCAAGGCTCAGCTGTCTAGGGCAACTCTCATCTAAATTTACAACTGTTTTTATCTTTTTAACCTGCACTGTACATAGACGTCACCCCCACCCTAAAGTGTGAGAATACTTTATTGGTTATGCACTATACCTGGAAGAAGAAGAACTGTTGACGAATCATGATAAAAATTTGAGGTCCATATAAGTGGATTTCGAGTCGTTCCTGCCCCAAACCAGTCCGGCCTCAAGCCTTTCCCGCTTCAAAGCAGTCTGTCCCCAGTCAATCCGGCCTCAGTTTTTCATTATCATTATTATTGTGCTTATATGTCTTTTCAAAAAAAATATATAATATATTTTAGGTTTTGTAATATTGGCGTTTGACGGGAGGTAACTCTTCAGAAAGAAATAAAAAGCTGACAACTATCTATATTTCAATGAAATTACCGTTGTGAGTTCAATAGTGTGATTGTTTGATAAATGATTTGATGTCCTATTTATAATATGGGATATATGAAAAATAAACAAAACAATGAATTTTCACATTTTATTTTATTGATGACATATTTTATATGATAATAAGACTACAAACTTAACACTACAAAAAGTTTCCAAAAAGGCACTAACACTAACACTGTAACATGAGCACTAGCACTAGCACTAGCACTGTAACACTAACACATGATCTTAGATAAGATTAGTCAGAGTCATAGGATGCTGCAGTACGAGATACTGATGGCGCAAAGAGGTTGCCAACTTCAAGCAGAAAGTCTTTTCCTCGTAACGGCCCCGGAGTGTTGTAAGATGTCCTTGGGCTTTTCTGTATGTTTGTCTTTGATATCTGGTAAGTTGCTGCTCATAAAAAAAAATCAAAATTACCCGAGTTGCAAAGAAGATTTTGCCATCAGAAACAGCCATCGCACTCTAAGGCATGCTGTCTCAGTCTAACGTGAATCTTGCATACAACACAAGGATACGTAGCCATCGTTGAATGTTTTAAGTTCACGAAGCTAACTGTCTTTTTATAAGGAACAGGCGGCACATCCAAGAATTTCTCATAATTAATCCTCTGCTTGTACAATAAATGGCTTCAGTTTTGAGTTCATTTTTCTGTGATTACAATATTAAAGGAAAACGCCATGGTCTTAACAAGTTAGCGTGAAAATTTTAATGACATTAAATAAAAGACATTTGTGTTAATGAATGTTAACTAGAGGCTCCCAGGAGCCTGTAATCGCTCACCTGGTTTTCAATTTGACATTTAAAGTTGATAGAAAATGGGGGTGTTACACATAATTTTGAAAGTGGGCCACCCAAAGATCATTTCAACTCAAATTTCTGAGCAAAAGATTTTGATGTGATTTTTATCTCATAATATTCCTAAACGGAATAAACTGGCTGAAACATCTCACAGAAAAACCCAGAATATATGTTAAACTACTCATTGCCATGTAGCTGCAGATAAAATTTGAGTTCAATTTGATTTGTAATAAAGCAGAAATTGACAACTAAAGAAATTTCTATTTTTAGTAACAGCAGCCATTTTGAATGTAGGATGGGGCTGTTGGACACAATATTGAAAGGGGATCACCCAAGGACCATCCCAGCCAAATTTGCTTTAATTTGGTTCAGCGGTTTAAGAGGAGAAGATTTAAATGTGATCTTTTATCAAAATATGCCTAATTTGCATAATCGGTATAAATCGGCTGAGAGAAAAATTTCACAGAAAAACCCGCAATATATGTTAAACTACTCATTGCCATGTAGCTGCAGCTAAAATTTAAGCTCATTTTGATTTATAATTAAGCAGCAATGCTTATTGAAGAAATGCTTATTTTTAGTAACAGCAGCCATCTTTGAATGGAGGGCGGGGCAGTCGGACACAATTTTGAGAGGGACCCACCCAGGGTCCATCCCTGCCAGGTTTGGTTTCATTTGGTTTAGCGGTTTCAGAGGAAAAGATTTAAATGTGATCTTTTATCAAAATATGCCTAATTTGCATAATCGGTATAAATCGGCTGAAAGAAAAATTTCACAGAAAAATCCAGAATATATGTTAAACTACTCATTTCCATGTAGCTGCAGCTAAAATTTAAGCTCATTTTGAATTATAATTAAGCAGCAATGCTTACTGAAGAAATGTCTATTTTTGGTAACAGCAGCCATCTTGAGTGGAGGGCGGGGTTGTTGGACACAATTTTGAAAGGGACCCACCCAGGGACCATCCCTGCCATGTTTGGTTTAATTTGGTTCAGCGGTTTCAGAGGAAAAGATTTAAGTGTGATCTTTTATCAAAATATGTCTAATTTGCAAAATTGGTATAAATCGGCTGAAAGAAAAATTTCACAGAAAAACCCGGAATATATGTTAAACTACTCATTTCCATGTAGCTGCAGTAAAAATTTGAGCACCTTTAGATTTATAATAAAGCAGCAATGGAGAATTGAAGACATTTCTATTTTTAGTAACAGCAGCCATCTTGAATGGAGAGCGGGTCTGTCGGACACAATTTTGAAAGGGACCCACCCTGCCAGGTTTGGTTTAATTTGGTTCAAGGGTTTCAGAGAAGATTTAAATGTGAAAACTTTTAAAGAACAGATTTGCTTTGATTTAAATGGTAGCAAGATAAAGTGTGAAGAACATGTTAAACTTCTTGGTGTTACAATAGATTATGAATTAAATTTTGATAAGCATATATCAGAAATTTGTAAAAAATCTGCTCGTCAACTTAATGTTTTGAAAAGAATTGGTAGATATTTAAATAAGCTGGGTCGACTAACTATTTACTATTCATTTATATTATCCAACTTCAATTATTGTTCTGTAACATGGCATTTTTGCAGTGAGAAAAATACTAAGAAAATGGAAAAAATTCAAGAAAGGGCACTCAGGTTTATTTATAATGACTATGTTTTAAATTATGAAGAATTACTGGAAAAATCAAAAATGCCATCACTTAAAGTTAGAAGATTAAGAAGTATAGCAATTGAAACGTTTAAAATTATACATAAAGAAAGCCCTATTTATTTACATGATTTAGTAAATATTAAACCAGAGGCTCTCAAGAGCCTGTATCGTTCATCTGGTTATAAAAAGAACCAATTGGTCCTATGTAAAAACTATGTCCTGCAGTGGTAGTTATCTTGGAATTCTGATCAACATAAAAAACACAAAGTTTGTAAAAGACCTTCCAATGATTGATGCACAGTATAGGTTCAATCAGTGCAATAACTTCAGAGAAGAACATTTTTCTGTATTTTCCCCATATGGTCCTGTGTTAATAATATGACCAGTGGTGGCAGCCATCTTGGATTTCCGATCGGCATAAGAAACTTTGTAGAGGACCTTCCAATGATCACTCCTGGGCAGTTTGGTTTCAATTGTCCAAGTGGTTTCAGAGAAGCGTTTTGAAACATTTTTCCCATAAGGTCCAATGTTAAACTAAGTCCTGCCATAGCTGCCATTTTGAATTTCATATCGGAACAAAAAACCTACAGTTTGTAGAGGACCATCCAATGAACATTCATGTACAGTTTGGCTTTAATCATAGTTGTAGTTTCTGAGAAGAAGGCATTTGAACATTTTCCCATAGGGTCCAATGTTAATCTATGTCCTGCGGTGGTGGCCATCTTGGATTTCCGATCGGCATAAAAAACATAAAATTTGTAGAGGACCTTCCAATGATCATTCCTGGGCAGTTTGGTTTCAATTATCCAAGTGGTTTCAGAGAAGAAGCGTTTTGAAACATTTTTCCCATAGGGTCCAATGTTAAACTAAGTCCTGCCGTAGCCGCCATTTTGAATTTCATATCGGAACAAAAAACCTAAAGTTTGTAGAGGACCATCCAATGAACATTCATGTACAGTTTGGCTTTAATCATATTTGTAGTTTCTGAGAAGAAGGCATTTGAACATTTTCCCATAGGGTCCAATGTTAATATATGTCCTGCGGTGGTGGCCATCTTGGATTTCCGATCAGCATAAAAAACAGAAACTTTGTACAGGACCTTCCAATGATCATTCCTGGAGAGTTTGGTTTCAATTATCCAAGTGGTTTCAGAGAAAAAGCTTTTTGAAACATTTTTCCCATAGGGTCCAATGTTAAACTAAGTCCTGCCGTAGCCACCATTTTTAATTTCATATCGGAACAAAAAACCTACAGTTTGTAGAGGACCATCCAATGAACATTCATGTACAGTTTGGCTTTAATCATATTTGTAGTTTCTGAGAAGAAGGCATTTGAACATTTTCCCATAGGGTCCAATGTTAATCTATGTATTGCGGTGGTTGCCATCTTGGATTTCCGATCGGCATAAAAAACAGAAACTTTGTACAGAACCTTCCAATGATCATTCCTGGGCAGTTTGGTTTCAATTGTCCAAGTGGTTTCAGAGAAGAAGCGTCTTAACATTTTTCCCATAGGGTCCAATGTTAAACTAAGTTTTGCCGTAGCCGTCATTTTGAATTTCATATCGGAACAAAAAACCTAAAGTTTGTAAAGGACCATCCAATGAACATTCATGTACAGTTTGGTTTTAATCATATTTGTAGTTTCTGAGTAGAAGGCATTTGAACATTTTCCCTTAGGGTCCAATGTTAATCTATGTCCTGCGGTGGTGGCCATCTTGGATTTCCAATCGGCATAAAAAACAAAAAATTTGTAGAGGACCTTGCAATGATCATTCCTGGGCAGTTTGGTTTCAATTGTCCAAGTGGTTTCAGAGAAGAAGCATTTCGAAACATTTTCCCCATAGGGTCCAATGTTAAACTAAGTCCTACCATAGCCGCCATTTTGAATTTCATATCGGAACAAAAAACCTTAAGATTGTAGAGGACCATCCAATGAACATTCATGTACAGTTTGGCTTTAATCATATTTGTAGTTTCTGAGAAGAAGGCATTTGAACATTTTCCCATAGGGTCCAATGTTAATCTATGTCCTGCAATGGTGGCCATCTTGGATTTCCAATCGGCATAAAAAACAGAAACCTTGTACAGGACCTTCCAATGATCATTCCTGGAGAGTTTGGTTTCAATTGTCCAAGTAGTTTCAAAGAAGAAGCATTTTGAAACATTTTTCCCATAGGGTCCAATGTTAATTTATGTCCTGTGATGGCAGCCATCTTGGATTTCCTATCAGCATAAAAAACAGAAACTTGGTAAAGGACATTCCAATGATCATTCACTTACAGTTTGGGTTCAGTCAGTTCATTAGTTTCAGAGAAGAAGATCTTTGAAATTTCAGCCAATCAGAGCATATCATTGGCCCTGGCAGTCATGTTGAATATCCGACTGGAACGAAAAACAGAAACTTTGTAGAGGATCATCCAAGGAACATTCCTGCTAAGTTTGGTTCCAATTGGCCCAGTGGTTTCGGAGAAGAAGCTTGAAATGTGAAAAGTTTACAGATGACAGACAACAGACGACGGATGCCAAGTGATGGCAATAGTTCACCTGGACCTTTGGTCCAGGTGAACTAAAAACATAATTATTCCTTTAGATACGAAAACACAGCTGATGTACCATCTATAAAAACAACAAGGTATGGTCTGAAATCATTCCGTTATTTTTCAACCAAACTATGGAATGAGCTACCAAACCATATTAGATTAGAACAAAACTTAAATCAATTTTCAAAATTATTGAATACCTGGAATGGTGGCTTATGCCATTGTAGTGCTTGCGTGTAAACAGTTTGTCTTGTTATGCTTTGTGTACTTAGTGCTATATAGTTTTAATATTACCCTATCCTGATCTGCTATTATGCTCTTAGATTCAGTTCTGATTAATTTTATATGAAACTGTATTTATGTATGAATGAGTTTGCTTTTATGTATGTCTATGTATGCATGAGCTTATGTGTTATGCTTTTAGATTCAGTTCTGATTAATTTTATATGTAACTGTATTTATGTATGCATGAGTTTGCTTTTATGTATGTCTATGTACAGTGCCTGAAATGGACGGTCGCCCAGTCGCCAAATGCGACTAATATCTTATTCGGGCGACCAAAAGCTGCTCCAAATTAGGTAGTCACTGGCCCAACAAAAAACGTTTGGGCGATTGCCTAAGACGTTAAAAATTGTTGTTTTACCGAAACCGGATATATTTTACTGTAACTTCAACGGTAGATAACTCTTCTGTTCTAGTCGAAAACGGTTTGTTACGAGCACAGCGATTGGTCCAAATACATTTTTGTAGCCAATGAATACACAGCTAATGTAATTTACTGTTCTCCCCAATTATTTATTTTTATCGAGCCAATCAATACACTTTCTACACGTTTTCATGTAATACACAAGTATTCACTAAATATTAGAAAAGAAACGTGTTTTTTTATGATTTAATTATTAAAATTGTTAAAAATCACGGACAAAGTGGAAAGTTGTGAACAATAAACTTATAATGTTTGCGATCTGGTATCTTCCACGGTTCGGAAATTTATTCATTCAATCTGCTGCAAAATGAGGATACATGTACGAATTTCATTTTACAGAAATCGGAAACCTTTTTGTGTCAATCCTTAGGTAATCATTGAAAAACTTTTCCCCAACAACGGAGAGAAAATCATTGACAGTTGTAAAACTATGGAAACGATCTGGCCTGTCACTTCTTTTAAACTTTTCATAGACATATATTTCATGTACACGGCTACATTTTAATGACAATTGGAAGTGGTTTTCTTTTTTGGAATCAGAACTTTTGTTTACAAATTAAAAAATAACAGGAAAAGTTAACAGTTGTTTATATAACAGAAAATGACAGCACCGTTTGTTATTTCAACAAAGTGAGATACTTATTTGGAATGAATAACCAACTAACATTACCCCGAACTGAGACGTTATTTTACTTTAAAATCACTTCTTCATAGTGAATTGAAACAAGTGATGTCACTCTTCACTCTGGGGAGTGCAAGAGCGGTCCTTGTAGTGGCATTAGTCTACTCTTTTCCGGATGTCTTTAATGTGATCATGGCATTGATCTCCTCTTACACAAGCCAGCCTTTTATTGTACCCATCCGATGGACTAGCATCGTTTCTTAAGACCACCCTAGCCAATGGCGTCAAGGTTGTCGAAAAGGTTATAACAAGTAAGTTCAGGTTTCATTTGATAGCAATATATGCATTGGGGTGTTTTTGCAATTTCAGCTGCACACCTGTACCTACCAAAATTACCTTGAAGAGACCCCCCCCCCCCCCCCCCCCCCAAACCCTCTTAAGACTAGTGAAAGAATGAATTTTAATGTTATTGATAAAAAACAATTAATCTGAAAACTGTTTATATATTGATATCTGATGTCTTTTTTTCATAAAAAAAAATGTCACAAAATGTTTGGGCCACCATTATGCCATTTGGACCAGTGACTAAATTTTTACTGGCCCAAATTTTTTTTTTCGGGCACTGATGTATACATGAGCTTATGCTTTTATGCTTTTAGATTCAGTTCTGATTAATTTTATATGTAACTGTGTTTTATGTATATATGAGTTTATGTTTTATACTAATGTCTATGCGTGCATGTTTTTTTGGGGGTTTTTTTTGCTTTGTGATGTCATGTAATATGTCCTTGCAAAGTTATTTTATACTTGCATGTGCTTTTTATGTAATAGTCGATTCAAAAGCTCACTAGAGCTTATGTTATGTGTTATAGATATTTCGACTTTAAATAAAACTTATTCGATTTGATTTGATTTTGACATTCTGATTCTCTTCAATCGACAATGACAATGTTGCCTGTTGGTGAAGTGGACTTTTGATAGAAGGCGTAGGAGCAATATTGGATTAGGCCTTAATCTTCTGCTCTTTGACTTAAAATGTAATATAGGCTGGAGATACAGAGGCCAGAGGCAGAGGCAGAGCAGAAAATGTCTTCGGAAGTCTAATCTCAACGAGATTAGATTAGGCTTATGCAAAATTACTATCATGCATTGTTGAAATACAACGTGATTCTCTTTTTTGATTTCCTTTTACCCAAAATGTGGTTCCATTGCAGAAACTCTCCATTTCACATAAAAGCCTGCAGGTGATTCTTGAAATTCTTGTAAAGCAAAATAACCGAGAGTTTCCGAGGTCATGTGTCTGTATTCGCGCGGTTTTTTTCACCACATTTATCTCCCTTGTTTTAAAAACGAAAGTATACAATTTCCAGAAAATCGCCAGATCTATAGTATAGTACAATGGCTTTCAACGAATCAATATAGTCTTCAGTTAAAAGAATCTATGGGTGCATATATTCAACATTATATAATTTTTGACTGAGTGAGAGGACAACAGCTTTTTTGTTTGACCCGAATATCGAATTTTATTTTTTTACTGGAATACTGTGAAGGGCCGTCAAACAGCATCAACTCACAGGAGTTGTTACCTAAAAATAAAAGCCAAATCCCACAATGGCCACAGGCAGGTCTAATGATCAAACAAACAACTGATGTCTAAGAACACAGTTTATACTTTTTTTTGTAAAACTTATAATGCTGTTTTATTTTCTGACAGACAAATATAATGTGCTGATGGCAGAGATTCGCAAATTATTTAATTTAAGTAGCCAATGTCCAACAAGGAAGTTAAATATGATTAAAAAAGGCTTCTTCTTAAACAAATGGAATTCTGTTAGAGAAACCACTATCTTCAACTCAGGAAAATTGAGAAACTATTTTCAATTCAAATGTAAATTTGGTTTTGAAAACTATCTAAATTTGATTAAGATTTTAATTTAAGCAAAGGCAAGCTTTTTTAAAATTCAGGATCAGTAATCATAGATTGCAAATCGAAACAAGTCGTTACATTAAACCAAAAATTGTTCCTGAAGACTTAATATGCGAGAAATGCTACTTGATAAACATATAAAAAATATCTGTCGTAAAGCTTCACAGCAATTAAGTGTACTAAAGCGTATTGGTTGTTTTTTTATCTAAACTTAATAAGCTAACAATTTTTCATTCTTTTATATTGTCTAATTTCAATTTTTGTCCTTTGGCTTGGCATTTTTGTTCAAAAGCAAACACTATAAAACTGGAGAAAATACAGGAAAGAGCTTTACGTTTTATATATGAGGATTACAATAGCACATATGAAGAACTTTTACATATAGCGAAAGTACCATCTCTACAAATAAGGAGAATGCGCACTATGGCATTAGAATGTTTTAAAATATTGTATAAACTGTCTCCACCATGCTTAAATGATTTAGTTGTTTTAAAAAATAGTAAATATAGTTTTAGATATTCTAATATTGTAGAGATACCTAGAGTAAAGACTACTACCTATGGTAAGAATTCTTTTAAATATACAGCTGCTGTTTTATGGAATGACCTACCTGATGATTTTAGAAAAATTGCCAATTTTAACCAATTTAAAAACATTTTATTATCTTGGAATGGAAATGAATGCAAATGTAATGCATGTAAACAATTTTAATATCATCAAGGTCTTTTCAATGTTTATATTATTTATATTTATTTATTTTTTAGCAGTATAACATGCTTTTAGCTCGTAACACCAGCTTTATTTTATTTTTTTAGCTTTTATTACTGTGCTTGATTAACTTTTTTACTTTTGTATATGCTTACCTTGTCTGTGCTATATGTGTGCTTTAACTTATTTGCTGTATTTTGCTACTATGAGTGCTTTTATCTAAATTATTAATTTGTGTGCATGCTTTTGTTGTTTTTAACTGTTATTTATTCTTGTATTGTGTATGTCGGTCAAAAGCCCACTAGGGCTTGTGTTGTATTGTTATTTAAATATGCCGACTATAAATAAAACTTATCTTATCTATCTTATCTTATCTCGAGTGAAGTTGAAGATGAACAACATTTTTTATTAAATTGTGGTTTCTATCGACATAATCATAAATGTCCTGAAAAGTACATAAAGGCCTATATCTTTTTTTATTATCCAATGAACTGAGTTCATATTTAACAAATATTTAAAAAGAAAATTAAAAAAAATATTTTTAGGTGGAAATAATTTGACCTGAAAATTGTCATGAAATGTCCTGAAAAGTACATATAAAGGCCTATATCTTTTTTATTATCTGATGGATTGAGTTCAAATTTGAAAATGTTAAATACATTAGCATATATTTAACGAATATTTAAAAAAAGATTGAAAAATATAATCTTAGGTGGAAATAATTTGACCTGAAAATCGTCATGAAATTTTCAAGTCAAATTATTTCCACCTAAACAATTTTTTTTTATATATATTTTTAAATATTCTTTAAATATATGCTAATGTATTTAACATTTTCAAAAATGAACTCAATCCATTGGTTAATAAAAAAAAAAAAAGAAGATATAGGCCCCTTTATGTTCTTTTCAGGACATTTCATGACAATTTTCAGGTCAAATTATTTCCACCTAAAAATATTTTTTTTTAATTTTCTTTTTAAATATTCGTTAAATATATGCTAATGTATTTAACATTTTCAAATTTGAACTCAATCCATTGGATAATAAAAAAGATATAGGCCTTTATGTACTTTTCAGAACATTTTCAGGACATTTCATGACAATTTTCAGGTCAAATTATTTCCACCTAAAAAAAATTTTTTTAATTTTTTTTTAAATATTCGTTAAACATATGCTAATGTATTTAACATTTTCAAATTTGAACTCAATCCATTGGATAATAAAAAAGATATAGGCCTTTATGTACTTTTCAGGACATTCGTGTAACCCACTTTTCGAAGCTATTAAATTACCCTGCAAATTTGATAATTTCAAATTGCTATCATCTTTGAATAAATTGATCTGGTTGCTTAATTCTGAAAATATTAATATTTTAACTGAAATTTGTGGATTTTTGCGTGACAGTCGCTGCATATCTGACAAATGATTGATCTGTACTTTATTATCTTAATTCATATTATTATCTGTTAGCAGTATTTGTATCTTGTATCTATGCCCCCTGTGGGCCCTACTATGGCTAATAAAGAATTTGAATTTGATATACAACTTTTAATTTGTGAATCCATATTATTACTTTAATATTGATAATTAAGCACACTTGCCTTAAACTGTTAAATCCTGATATTCAACCAATGTATCCTTGATGCTTCATGCTGGTTTTGCACAACATGTTCATATTTAAGTAGTACGTCCGACTTCTTGTGATTGTGTCCATTGGGGGCCGTCGTGGTCGTGATCGTATGGTAAAATGGATTTATGAGCTATACGATGTATGCAATCAGTACCTATCGCCACTATAACGTTGTGAGTTTGAATCTCGCTCAGGCGAGGTGAACTCGATACAATTATTATCAAAAAACAAATCCATGGCATATGTAAAATACAAGTTAGCATGAACATGATGAAAAGATGTGGATCATCAATGTAGGTTGATATGACAGAAAATCCATCAATTTGTAAACATCAAAGGCTGTTTGATCTCTGTTTTTCAAATCACAATCAAATGGCCTGGGCTTCTACAATTTAAAAGATGTCTATCATATATATACCTGTACCTTATATAGTCTGATCCTATGGTACCATGAGTTCTATGGTAACTTGTATTCGTATGCTATTTCAAGCAATTTTCGCCATCGCTTTTTAAATTTTAAATATCATATACATATGTCTCAGTGGAATTTTTTTTCATTGCAATGACAATTGTGATAGGAGCAAATAACAGTAGGATTACATTAACTGAGACTAGCTGTGTTCAGCCGAAACGTACGGAACAAAATGTAAAGTTTTTATTTTATTCATATCTAGACTTTAAATATATAAATATAGCCAAAAAGATCCACGCCATGATATAGCTGAAATACTGCTAAAGTTGGCATTAAACACCAATCAATCAAAACCAAAAGGGCAACAACTAAGTTCTATGCACCTGTGACTGTTTGTAAATTAGACAGAGGAAAAAGATACCTGTGTTTCCGCTGACATTCTTGAAAAAATAAGCAAACCTTTTTATTTTATTTTAAATTTTTACCTGGGTAATACAGAACAAGGATTGAGTTTTAACCATGTTTGCCCAAAATGACAATAAAAACTTGAGGGTAGGCAAACAAATTAGGATTGATAGGGATAGAAGAAACACAGGTGGTTTTTTTCCCCCTCATTGTACTGTATGCCAGTAATTTGCATGCTAATCATAAGAAATCTATTACATTTGCAGGGTATATTTAACAATTTACAGATGGATATAAATGGAAATATTTATATTTCTGGTTTACCTAAATCTACATGTAGAACAGCTGATTTATTTAAACTCTTCTGCAGAGGTAATTAAGTGGCGATAGTGGACAATAGATCACAGGGACTTGTTGCGAATTATTTTTATCCCTCGACTAACAACTCTAAAAAACCAGAGTTGTCAGTCGAGGGGTAAAAATAATTCGTAACAAGCCCCTGTGAATAGATCTAGACATTTTTTCACATTCCTGATTTGATTCTAGAATTAGATTTTTGAGTTGCCAAATTTTTGTTCTTCCCTCGACGGGATTTGAACTCACACCATTGATACACTGCAGCACCATTCGCTTAGCCTTACGTCCAGCGCCCTAGACCACTCGACTACATCCGCTCCCTATTAAAAGGAGCTTCAATAATCGAGGTGTTACCTTGTCTCGTAAGGCAAATCTAGGGATAGGTGTAAGACATGTGTATAAGCATGTGTAGATGGTATATATATACTTAATATTATAATTTGACAGCAATCTAACTCAGCAATTTTTAATATATTGTATAGGATAATGAAGAATTCATAAATAGTTATTTGTAGTTGTATAATTATAATAGATATTATTGTAAATGATAAGCATGTTATTGAGTAATTATATATATTTTTGTCAGTACATGTATTACTGTATACATTTTGTAGACCAATCAATTTCATCAAGACAAACCTAACAATAAACGGTCAAATTTCATATAATTTTCTTTTACTTTCAGTTTACCATATTTAGGGTTATATAATGCACAGAGTTTTGCCCAGATTCTTTAATTTGTAGGAGGGGTGCGCATTATAAACAGGAACAATGTGCTTCACTCTTTCCCAGACCGGGAAATCACATGTCCGCCAATAAAACCCAACACATTTAATATTTTGCAACTTTATTGAAGATGAAAAGAGATAAATGGTACTTAAATTCTCCCAGCAAATGAAACATGCTCAAAGGACTGAAAAATATATACGATTGATATTTAATTCTTACATTTCCGACGGCGATTTATTTAAAAGTCCATGCGCATTATAG
This sequence comes from Bathymodiolus septemdierum, assembly GCA_963383655.1. NCBI lineage: Eukaryota > Metazoa > Mollusca > Bivalvia > Mytilida > Modiolidae > Bathymodiolus > Bathymodiolus septemdierum. The sequence goes on along the minus strand of OY726529.1, from coordinate 45,936,309 downwards.
ACACAAACTAGTTTTTTTCTGGAGATTTTCAAGGCCAAGAGGGGGTGCGCATTATACAACCCTAAATACGGTATTAAATTCGTATTTTTTTGTCTTTTTTTTTTTTTTTCCAAATTCATAGTATTGGATAACTTTATTTAACACTACATTTCTAAATAAAATTTAATTAAAAAATATGCAAAAATTGAAAATCTGTATTTTTGTTAGAAACTAAATATAATATGATCACCTTTCATCTGATTGTACAGATTCAATGGTACTTTCTATTATATCATGTATATGAATCATGTTTTAAATAGAAACGTATTATGTTATATGTACTTACTAACAAATGCTAATAGCTGTATATTACATTGTCTTTACTAATGTTCAAGGGGTCCGGATAAGGTAGGGGTATTCAATGTTTTTGAACTAACAAATGTACAGATTCCAATAAAATATTATGAATTTAAAAAAAAAACTTCAGTGTAGGCACTAAAAAAAGTCAGTAGAGTTATTGGAATCACAGTATCTGCTGAAAAAAAAGGTAGTTTCACTTTACCCAATTAGCAATGATACAACAACTCCAATGTATATCATGTAGTGATGAAATGTGACTACATCTGAACAGTTCCAAAGTTGAATCATAAAATTGTAGAAACACAGGCAAAATCAATACTCATAAAATACATATACATGACTGCTCACATTCCTGGCTTGGTACAGGCACTTCAATAAGAAGTGGCGGGGTTAAACTAGATTTATAGGCCTACACTTCCCCTCTTAGTGAAATGATGCAACCATGCAAGTCTTTTCCACATGTGAGTTTCAATTTTTTTTTTCAGTTGCTCAAGTGAAGAAAGTCAAATTATCATCTGATAAGGTAAGTGTAAGCTACTCTGAAAAGAGACATTATAAATGTGATATCATTTATGGTTAAAATTCTAGGTTTGGTTTGGTTTGGTTTATGGTGTTTAATGCCACTTTCAACAATATTTCAGTTAGATCGTGGCTGTCAGTTTTATTGGTAGAGGACACTGGAGTACCCGGAGAAAACCACTGACATGTCACAAGTCACTGTCAAACTTTATCACATAATGTTGTATTCAGTAAACCTCGCCCGAGCGGGATTTGAACTCACAACGTTAGTGGTGATAGGCACTGATTGCATAGGCACAGAATAAAGGTTTGTATTGTTGGTATTGTAGCCCTATTCGTTTTCAAACAAGAGGTCTCAAGGTGCAAAAATTAGTATTCCTTTTTAATATGTACAGAGTTTATTGTTCATCTGATTTTAATGAGTTTTTTATGAAAACCTTAGGAAAATCGCTTTTAGAAAAAAGCCGAGCGTTATTATGTAGCTATTACTATTTCTGAAAAAATTTCTGTAGCCAAATTTTATAGAAAAAATAAATTGACATGAAAGATGCAAAAAATAAATTATCTTAACTTTTAATTGTCAATAAGAATTTTTTTTAAATTTGAAGAAAAAAATACTCAAACTAAAGGGCTAAAAGGTAAATAGTCATTCAATAATTGTAAACCCAAGATTAATTGTCATCTTTAGGTAATAGTTTGCTCAGGTGAGCAATTCAGGCTCAGGTAGGCCTCTGGTTCTAGATATCAACATTATAATTGTTTTCTACTTTCAGGGAACTGCTACTGTAACATTATGGGATAGTTCATCTGTAGATTTTATTTTAAGTCAAGTGAGTATTGCTATATACAAAATAACTTCTATATACTTAACTGAAATAGATAATAAAATTCTTGGTATTTTGATATATTGAGTACCGGTAAACCTCGCCTGAGTGGGATTCAAACTCACAACATCATCTCCATTTGTAAATGTAATAAAAAGTAATATTTTCTAACTGTGCATCCTGGTTGTGATTGTATGTGATAAAGTTTGTCAGTGGTTTGGGGCATGTCTGCGGTTTTATCCGGGTACTCCAGTTTCCTCCACCAATAAAACTTACCGCCACGAAATAACTGAAATATTATTGAAAGTGACATTATACACAACAACCCTAACCCTCTAACTGTCAGAACCGCATCGGTGGTGTAATGGTTACCGTGCTCGCCTCGAGTGCAGTAGATCATGTGTTTGAGCCCCGATTGGGTCAAACCAAAGACTATAAAATTGGTATTTGTTGCTTCTCCGTTAAGCATGCAGCATTAAGGAGAAAGAACAAAGACAGGTTGGCTCGGAATCAGGATAATGTGTCCGAGTGGAAAGACATGTCTGCCTGTGGACTGTTGTGGGCTAGCACTATAAAAATCCAACTAAGCATGTTGGTGTAGTACAAAGTGGACCTCATCATCATTTCATTGAAAATGATATAGCTGAAAAATTGCTGAGTTGGCATTAAACAACAATCATTTGCTCACTCTGACTGTCAGCATGCTGAATTCTTTGATTTTTGTTTATTTCATATTTTTTTCTTATTGTGCTTTTACAGTTAAATAAGATAATTTAAATTTTTCAGAAAAAAATTTAAACACATGCTCTATATATATATATATATATATATAGAGCTTTTTAATTATACTAAATAAATAACACAACAAATTTGTTGTCTGGACATCCTGGCATTTCAAAATTGAAGGAGGTGAAACAAGCAGGAATCCTTGAGATTTTACCTCTATTTGAATGGAAATTTTGAATTTTATTTTTATGATTTAAAATAATGCTGTCTCATATAATTTAATGAACAAAATAGAAATCTGATTTAGTGTCAACAAGGTCCAGAGGTGAATTTAATTACTATATTTATCTTCTATTGATATATATAAAATAATTAATTTGCATATAAGTCTATGTAGTATCCGGAGGACTATATGCTTGGCAATGGCTTCACCTCCTAACTTTTTCTTCACATCTCAAATGTTGATCATTGATTGGTCAATTACATAATGTGATGTCACTCAGGAAAAAAAAATGTCTTCTGGTATATACAATAAAAAATTAATGTTTAAAACTGAACACATGTATTTACATTTTCCATAATTTATTTTCAGGGATTATTTTTTAATTTTTTTTAATTGCTCTCATTTTTGTAGAAATGGACAATAAATGGCAGTACTTTGATCTTGAAGCATGCTAATTGTTATCAGAGAAAGTCAGAGAAAATGTGTAGTTCATATTCAATTGATGATCATGCAAAGAAATGTTTGACAGAACCACGGCCATCAGCCTTTACTTATAGCCACTACAAAGAATCACAAGCTCCATTTTGGATAGATGTTACCCATTCTGAGAGTAAGATGGTTACCAGCAGACGTAATAAAAGAAAGAGAACATGGTTTTCTTCATTTTGTCATGGACCGATGACTATCCCGACGTGTGAAAATTGGAAAAAGAAGACAAAATTAAAGAGGAATGGAAATAGGTCAAAAGTATGAATATTTGTTTACATGTAAATAAAAACTGTATCTTTTTTTCCTGACATTTCGGCTGAACACAGCCCGTCTCACCGAATTTTTTTTATTGCAATGTAGATATATATACTTGTACTAGACCAACACACTTAGATAGATTTTTATAGTGCTAGTTCACTAAAACAACAGTCGGTGGTTAAACATGTTGCTCCACATGGGCACATTATCCTGATTTTGAGACAAACAGTCTTTGCTCTTTCTTCTTAACACTGCATGCCTTAAGCAGAGAGCAACAAATACCAATTCTATAGTCTTTGGTTTGACCTGATCAGGGATTGAACCCACGATCTACCGTACTTGAAGGAAGCATGCTAGCCATTACACCACAGATATGATTAAATAGTTATTCGACATTATGTATTAATGTCATAATGTTATTTCTGCAATTCATTTTTTTCCCAAATATAATTACAGGAGAAAAGAAATAAGAAAACAAAATCAAGTATGACAGTGCCAAAACACAAACTCTATAGTGCCATATCACAAGAGACAAAAAAAAACAGTGCAGATTTTATACAAGATCATTTAACATCCATGATACCAAATACTGAGACAATATCTAGTGTTAGTACAGAAGAGAATCTTTCCCTACCAAATACTGAGACAATATCTAGTGTCAACACAGAAGAGAATCCTTCCATACCAAATATTGAGACAAAATCTATTGTCAAAACGGAAGAGAATCACTCTGTTTCAAATATTGAGACAACATCCATTGCTTCAAGTATTGATGTCACAAAGAGCCCAGTATCATTAGGTACATGTAATAAAAATCTACTGATACGGAAGAGGAGCTTCATGTTTCCTAGAACAGTTGACGAAACTGAACACGACAAAGAAAAAGCTATAACTACAACTGTAACCATGGAAACTAAGAGGATACCAATATATGTTCATTTCTCTACACAAAGATACATTATATATATCACCAATGATTCATTACGAGACATTCAGAAAGGTATTCTTGAGAAAAGTAGGATTCCTATTGATCTACAAATGATTGTTTATCAAGGAAAGATACTGGGCCATACATCAAACGCAACGCTTCAACCGTATGATTTTGTTCAAGTTCTCGTTAGAGGAAAAGGTGGGATGCAAAATGAAGAGACTGGGGCGACAACACCAGAAGGAAAACTGGATGAGGAAATACAAGGTGCGACAGGAGGAGAGGAACGTGAAGAAAACAAACAATTTGAAGAACATGAAACAATGAAAAAGGAAAATGGTAAGGATAAAATAATTAATTGTCCATAAAATATCATTTTTAAAAAACTCTAAATTTTCCCAGAAAAGTTGAAAAAATTTAATATACATTTTGCATTTTCTGCCAAAAAAAAAATCATTACCTCCAAAAAAAAAAATTCAGATTAACGATATCATAAAAACCTGTTTACATTACATTTGATATTCTGTTTTGAACAGAAATTGATCAACATAATTATAATCTATGGAAGATGATTACTTAAATAATTAGGCATAATTTACGACACTGTTTATAATAGTATAAACAAATATCAGAAATAAATCATGAGTAATGGAACAACACGATAATCACATTTACATCTGACAACTCATTCATAAACTACATTACATTTACATCTGACAACTCATTCATAGCCTCATTACATTTACATCTGACAACTCATTCAAGAACTATATCACACTTACATCTGACAACTCATTCATAAATTACATCACATTTACATCTGACAACCCATTCATCAACTACATTACATTTACATCTGACAACTCATTCATAGACTACATTACATTTACATCTGAAAACTCATTCATAAACTACATTACATTTACATCTGACAACTCATTCATCAACTACATTACATTTACATCTGACAACTCATTCATAGACTACATCACATTTACATCTGACAACTCATTCATCAACTACATTACATTTACATCTGACAACTTATTCATAAACTACATCACATTTACATCTGACAATTCATTCATAGACTACCTTACATTTACATCTGACAACTCATTCATAAACTACATGACATTTACATCAGACAACTCATTCATAAACTACATCACATTTACATCTGACAACTCATTCATCAACTACATCACATTTACATCAGAAAACTCATTCATAAACTACATTACATTTACATCTGACAACTCATTGATAAACTACATTACATTTACATCTGACAACTCATTCATAAACTATATAACATTTACATCTTACAACTCATTCATAAACTACATCACATTTACATCTGACAACTCATTCATAGACTACATCACATTTACATCTGACAACTCATTCATCAACTACATTACATTTACATCTGACAACTCATTCATAGACTACATCACATTTATATCTGACAACGCATTCATCAACTACATTACATTTACATCTGACAACTCATTCATAAACTACATCACATCTACATCTGACAACTCATTCATAGACTACATTACATTTACATCTGACAACTCATTCATAAACGACATGACATTTACATCAGACAACTCATTCATCAACTACATCACATTTACATTTGACAACTCATTCATCAACTACATTACATTTACATCAGAAAACTCATTCATAAACTACATTACATTTACATCTGACAACTCATTGATAAACTACATTACATTTACATCTGACAACTCATTCATAAACTATATAACATTTACATCTTACAACTCATTCATAAACTACATCACATTTACATCTGACAACTCATTCATAGACTACATCACATTTACATCTGACAACTCATTCATAAATTACATCACATTCACATCTGACAACTCAGTCATAAACTACATTACATTTACATCTGACAACTCATTCATAAACTAAATCACATTTACATCTGACAACTCATTCATCAACTACATCACATTTACATCTGACAACTCATTCATAAACTACATTACATTTACATCTGACAACTCATTCATAAACTACATTACATTTACATCTGACAACTCATTCATAAACTACATGACATTTACAACAGACAACTCATTCATAAACTAAATCACATTTACATCTGACAACTCATTCATAAACTACATTACATTTACATCTGACAACTCATTCATAAACTACATTACATTTACATCTGACAACTCATTCATCAACTATATAACATTTACATCTTACAACTCATTCATAAACTACATCACATTTACATCTGACAACTCATTCATAGACTACATCACATTTACATCTGACAACTCATTCATAAATTACATCACATTCACATCTGACAACTCAGTCATAAACTACATTACATTTACATCTGACAACTCATTCATCAACTACATTACATTTACATCAGAAAACTCATTCATAAACTACATTACATTTACATCTGACAACTCATTCATAAACTACATTACATTTACATCTGACAACTCATTCATAAACTACATGACATTTACATCTGACAACTCATTCATCAACTACATTACATTTACATCAGAAAACTCATTCATCAACTACATTACATTTACATCTGACAACTCATTGATAAACTACATTACATTTACATCTGACAACTCATTCATAAACTATATAACATTTACATCTTACAACTCATTCATAAACTACATCACATTTACATCTGACAACTCATTCATAAATTACATCACATTCACATCTGACAACTCAGTCATAGACTACATTACATTTACATCTGACATTGCATTCATCAACTACATCACATTTACATCTGACAAATCATTCATAAACTACATCTCATTTACATCTGACAACTCCGTCATAAACTACATTACATTTACATCTGACAATTCAGTCATCAACTACATTACATTTACATCTGACAACTCATTCATAAACTACATTACATTTACATCTGACAACTCAGTCATAGACTACATTACATTTACATCTGACAACTCATTCATAAACTACATTACATTTGCATCTGACAACTCAGTCATAAACTACATTACATTTACATCTGACAACTCATTCATCAACTATATAACATTTACATCTGGCAAATCATTCATAAAATACATTACATTTACATCTGACAACTCTTTCATAAACTACATCACATTTACATCTGACAACTCATTCATCAACTACATTACATTTACATCAGAAAACTCATTCATAAACTACATTACATTTACATCTGACAACTCATTGATAAACTACATTACATTTACATCTGACAACTCATTCATCAACTATATAACATTTACATATTACAACTCATTCATAAACTACATCACATTTACATCTGACAACTCATTCATAGACTACATCACATTTACATCTGACAACTCATTCATAAATTACATCACATTCACATCTGACAACTCAGTCATAAACTACATTACATTTACATCTGACAACTCATTCATAAACTACATTACATTTACATCTGACAACTCATTCATCAACTACATTACATTTACATCTGACAACTCATTCATAAACTACATCACATTTACATCTGACAACTCATTCATAGACTATATCACATTTACATCTGACAACTCATTCATAAATTACATCACATTCACATCTGACAACTCTGTCATCGATTACATTACATTTACATCTGACATTGCATTCATAAACTACATCACATTTACATCTGACAAATCATTCATAAACTACATCTCATTTACATCTGACAACTCAGTCATAAACTACATTACATTTACATCTGACAACTCATTCATAAACTACATTACATTTACATCTGACAACTCATTCATCAACTACATTACATTTACATCTGACAACTCATTCATAAACTACATCACATTTACATCTGACAACTCATTCATAGACTATATCACATTTACATCTGACAACTCATTCATAAATTACATCACATTCACATCTGACAACTCTGTCATCGATTACATTACATTTACATCTGACATTGCATTCATAAACTACATCACATTTACATCTGACAAATCATTCATAAACTACATCTCATTTACATCTGACAACTCAGTCATAAACTACATTACATTTACATCTGACAACTCCGTCATAAACTACATTACATTTACATCTGACAATTCAGTCATGAACTACATTACATTTACATCTGACAACTCATTCATAAACTACATTACATTTACATCTGACAACTCAGTCATAGACTACATTATATTTACATCTGACAACTCATTCATAAACTACATTACATTTACATCTGACAACTCAGTCATAAACTACATTACATTTACATCTGACAACTCAGTCATACATACAATACATTACATTTACATCTGACAATTCATTCCTAGACTACATTACATTTACATCTGACAACTCATTCATAGACTACATTACATTTACATCTGACAACTCATTCTTAAGCTACATTACATTTACATCTGACAACTCATTCATAAACTACATTACATTAACATCTGGCAAATCATTCATAAAATACATTACATTTACATCTGACAACTCTTTTATAAACTACATTACATTTACATCTGACAACTCATTCATAGACTACATTACATTTACATCTGACAACTCATTCATAAACTACATCACATTTACATCTGACAACTTATTCATCAACTACATTACATTAACATCTGACAACTTATTCATAAACTACATTACATTTACATCTGACAACTCAGTCATAAAATACATGACATTTACATCTCACAACTCAGTCATAAACTACATTACATTTACATCTTACAACTCAGTCATAAACTATATGACATTTACATCTGACAACTCAGTCATAAACTACATTACATTTACATATGACAACTCATTCATAAATTACATCACATTTACATCTGACAACTCAGTCATAAACTACATTACATTTACATCTGACAACTCATTCATAAACTACATCACATTTACATCTGACAACTCATTCATATACTACATCACATTTACATCTGATAACTCATTCATAAATTACATCACATTCACATCTGACAACTCAGTCATAGACTACATTACATTTACATCTGAAAATGCATTCATCAACTACATCTCATTTACATCTGACAACTCAGTCATAAACTACATTACATTTACATCGGACAACTCTGTCATAAACTACATTACATTTACATCTTACAACTCAGTCATAAACTATATGACATTTACATCTGACAACTCAGTCATAAACTACATCACATTTACATCTGACAACTCATTCACAAACTACATTACATTTACATCTGACAACTCATTCATAAACTACATTACATTTACATCTGACAACTCATTCATAAACTACATCACATTTACATCTGACAACTCATTCATAGACTACATCACATTTACATCTGATAACTCATTCATAAATTACATCAAATTCACATCTGACAACTCAGTCATAGACTACATTACATTTACATCTGAAAATGCATTCATCAACTACATCTCATTTACATCTGACAACTCAGTCATAAACTACATTACATTTACATCGGACAACTCTGTCATAAACTACATTACATTTACATCTGACAATTCAGTCATAGACTACATTACATTTACATCTGACAACTCATTCATAAATTACATTACATTTACATCTGACAACTCAGTCATAGACTACATTACATTTACATCTGACAACTCATTCATAAACTACATTACATTTACCTCTGACAACTCAGTCATAAACTACATTACATTTACATCTGACAACTCATTCATAAACTATATAACATTTACATCTTACAACTCATTCATAAACTACATTACATGTACATCTGACAGCTCAATCATCAACTACATTACATTTACATCTGACAACTCATTCATAAACTATATAACATTTACATATTACAACTCATTCATAAACTATATTGCATTTATATCTGACAACTCATTCATAGACTACATCACATTTACCTCTGACAACTCATTCATAAACTACATTACATGTACATCTGACAACTCAGTCATAGACTACATTACATTTACATCTGACAACGTATTCATAAACTACATCACATTTACATCTGACAACTCATTCATAAACTACATTACATTTACATCTGACAACTCATTCATAAATTATATAACATTTACATATTACAACTCATTCATAAACTATATTGCATTTATATCTGACAACTCATTCATAAACTACATCACATTTACATCTGACAAATCATTGATAAACTACGTCACATTTACATCTGACAACTCATTCATAAACTACATTATATTTACATCTGACAACTCAGTCATAGACTACATTACATTTACCTCTGACAACTCATTCATAAACTACATTACATTTACATCTGACAACTCATTCATAAACTACATTACATTTACATCTGACAACTCATTCATAGACTACATCACATTTACATCTGATAACTCATTCATAAATTACATCACATTCACATCTGACAACTCATTCATAGACTACATTACATTTACATCTGACAATGCATTCATCAACTACATCACATTTACATCTGACAAATCATTCATAAACTACATCTCATTTACATCTGACAACTCATTCATAAACTACATCACATTTACATCTGACAACTCATTCATAGACTACATCACATTTACATCTGACAACTCATTCATAAATTACATCACATTCACATCTGACAATTCAATCATAGACTACATTACATTTACATCTGAAAATGCATTCATCAACTACATCACATTTACATCTGACAACTCATTCATAAACTACATCTCATTTACATCTGACAACTCAGTCATAAACTACATTACATTTACATCTGACAACTCTGTCATAAACTACATTACATTTACATCTGACAATTCAGTCATAGACTACATTACATTTACATCTGACAACTCATTCATAAATTACATTACATTTACATCTGACAACTCAGTCATAGACTACATTACATTTACATCTGACAACTCATTCATAAACTACATTACATTTACCTCTGACAACTCATTCATAAACTACATTACATTTACATCTGACAACTCATTCATAAACTATATAACATTTACATCTTACAACTCATTCATAAACTACATTACATGTACATCTGACAGCTCAATCATAAACTACATTACATTTACATCTGACAACTCATTCATAAACTATATAACATTTACATATTACAACTCATTCATAAACTATATTGCATTTATATCTGACAACTCATTCATAGACTACATCACATTTACCTCTGACAACTCATTCATAAACTACATTACATGTACATCTGACAACTCAGTCATAGACTACATTACATTTACATCTGACAACTCATTCATAAATTACATCACATTCACATCTGACAACTCAGTCATAAACTACATTACATTTACATCTGACAACTCATTCATCAACTACATTACATTTACATCAGAAAACTCATTCATAAACTACATTACATTTACATCTGACAACTCATTCATAAACTACATTACATTTACATCTGACAACTCATTCATAAACTACATGACATTTACATCTGACAACTCATTCATCAACTACATTACATTTACATCAGAAAACTCATTCATCAACTACATTACATTTACATCTGACAACTCATTGATAAACTACATTACATTTACATCTGACAACTCATTCATAAACTATATAACATTTACATCTTACAACTCATTCATAAACTACATCACATTTACATCTGACAACTCATTCATAAATTACATCACATTCACATCTGACAACTCAGTCATAGACTACATTACATTTACATCTGACATTGCATTCATCAACTACATCACATTTACATCTGACAAATCATTCATAAACTACATCTCATTTACATCTGACAACTCCGTCATAAACTACATTACATTTACATCTGACAATTCAGTCATCAACTACATTACATTTACATCTGACAACTCATTCATAAACTACATTACATTTACATCTGACAACTCAGTCATAGACTACATTATATTTACATCTGACAACTCATTCATAAACTACATTACATTTACATCTGACAACTCATTCATAAACTACATCACATTTACATCTGACAACTTATTCATCAACTACATTACATTAACATCTGACAACTTATTCATAAACTACATTACATTTACATCTGACAACTCAGTCATAAAATACATGACATTTACATCTCACAACTCAGTCATAAACTACATTACATTTACATCTTACAACTCAGTCATAAACTATATGACATTTACATCTGACAACTCAGTCATAAACTACATTACATTTACATCTGACAACTCATTCATCAACTATATAACATTTACATCTGGCAAATCATTCATAAAATACATTACATTTACATCTGACAACTCTTTCATAAACTACATCACATTTACATCTGACAACTCATTCATCAACTACATTACATTTACATCAGAAAACTCATTCATAAACTACATTACATTTACATCTGACAACTCATTGATAAACTACATTACATTTACATCTGACAACTCATTCATCAACTATATAACATTTACATATTACAACTCATTCATAAACTACATCACATTTACATCTGACAACTCATTCATAGACTACATCACATTTACATCTGACAACTCATTCATAAATTACATCACATTCACATCTGACAACTCAGTCATAAACTACATTACATTTACATCTGACAACTCATTCATAAACTACATTACATTTACATCTGACAACTCATTCATCAACTACATTACATTTACATCTGACAACTCATTCATAAACTACATCACATTTACATCTGACAACTCATTCATAGACTATATCACATTTACATCTGACAACTCATTCATAAATTACATCACATTCACATCTGACAACTCTGTCATCGATTACATTACATTTACATCTGACATTGCATTCATAAACTACATCACATTTACATCTGACAAATCATTCATAAACTACATCTCATTTACATCTGACAACTCAGTCATAAACTACATTACATTTACATCTGACAACTCATTCATAAACTACATTACATTTACATCTGACAACTCATTCATCAACTACATTACATTTACATCTGACAACTCATTCATAAACTACATCACATTTACATCTGACAACTCATTCATAGACTATATCACATTTACATCTGACAACTCATTCATAAATTACATCACATTCACATCTGACAACTCTGTCATCGATTACATTACATTTACATCTGACATTGCATTCATAAACTACATCACATTTACATCTGACAAATCATTCATAAACTACATCTCATTTACATCTGACAACTCAGTCATAAACTACATTACATTTACATCTGACAACTCCGTCATAAACTACATTACATTTACATCTGACAATTCAGTCATGAACTACATTACATTTACATCTGACAACTCATTCATAAACTACATTACATTTACATCTGACAACTCAGTCATAGACTACATTATATTTACATCTGACAACTCATTCATAAACTACATTACATTTACATCTGACAACTCAGTCATAAACTACATTACATTTACATCTGACAACTCAGTCATACATACAATACATTACATTTACATCTGACAATTCATTCCTAGACTACATTACATTTACATCTGACAACTCATTCATAGACTACATTACATTTACATCTGACAACTCATTCTTAAGCTACATTACATTTACATCTGACAACTCATTCATAAACTACATTACATTAACATCTGGCAAATCATTCATAAAATACATTACATTTACATCTGACAACTCTTTTATAAACTACATTACATTTACATCTGACAACTCATTCATAGACTACATTACATTTACATCTGACAACTCATTCATAAACTACATCACATTTACATCTGACAACTTATTCATCAACTACATTACATTAACATCTGACAACTTATTCATAAACTACATTACATTTACATCTGACAACTCAGTCATAAAATACATGACATTTACATCTCACAACTCAGTCATAAACTACATTACATTTACATCTTACAACTCAGTCATAAACTATATGACATTTACATCTGACAACTCAGTCATAAACTACATTACATTTACATATGACAACTCATTCATAAATTACATCACATTTACATCTGACAACTCAGTCATAAACTACATTACATTTACATCTGACAACTCATTCATAAACTACATCACATTTACATCTGACAACTCATTCATATACTACATCACATTTACATCTGATAACTCATTCATAAATTACATCACATTCACATCTGACAACTCAGTCATAGACTACATTACATTTACATCTGAAAATGCATTCATCAACTACATCTCATTTACATCTGACAACTCAGTCATAAACTACATTACATTTACATCGGACAACTCTGTCATAAACTACATTACATTTACATCTTACAACTCAGTCATAAACTATATGACATTTACATCTGACAACTCAGTCATAAACTACATCACATTTACATCTGACAACTCATTCACAAACTACATTACATTTACATCTGACAACTCATTCATAAACTACATTACATTTACATCTGACAACTCATTCATAAACTACATCACATTTACATCTGACAACTCATTCATAGACTACATCACATTTACATCTGATAACTCATTCATAAATTACATCAAATTCACATCTGACAACTCAGTCATAGACTACATTACATTTACATCTGAAAATGCATTCATCAACTACATCTCATTTACATCTGACAACTCAGTCATAAACTACATTACATTTACATCGGACAACTCTGTCATAAACTACATTACATTTACATCTGACAATTCAGTCATAGACTACATTACATTTACATCTGACAACTCATTCATAAATTACATTACATTTACATCTGACAACTCAGTCATAGACTACATTACATTTACATCTGACAACTCATTCATAAACTACATTACATTTACCTCTGACAACTCAGTCATAAACTACATTACATTTACATCTGACAACTCATTCATAAACTATATAACATTTACATCTTACAACTCATTCATAAACTACATTACATGTACATCTGACAGCTCAATCATCAACTACATTACATTTACATCTGACAACTCATTCATAAACTATATAACATTTACATATTACAACTCATTCATAAACTATATTGCATTTATATCTGACAACTCATTCATAGACTACATCACATTTACCTCTGACAACTCATTCATAAACTACATTACATGTACATCTGACAACTCAGTCATAGACTACATTACATTTACATCTGACAACGTATTCATAAACTACATCACATTTACATCTGACAACTCATTCATAAACTACATTACATTTACATCTGACAACTCATTCATAAATTATATAACATTTACATATTACAACTCATTCATAAACTATATTGCATTTATATCTGACAACTCATTCATAAACTACATCACATTTACATCTGACAAATCATTGATAAACTACGTCACATTTACATCTGACAACTCATTCATAAACTACATTATATTTACATCTGACAACTCAGTCATAGACTACATTACATTTACCTCTGACAACTCATTCATAAACTACATTACATTTACATCTGACAACTCATTCATAAACTACATTACATTTACATCTGACAACTCATTCATAGACTACATCACATTTACATCTGATAACTCATTCATAAATTACATCACATTCACATCTGACAACTCATTCATAGACTACATTACATTTACATCTGACAATGCATTCATCAACTACATCACATTTACATCTGACAAATCATTCATAAACTACATCTCATTTACATCTGACAACTCATTCATAAACTACATCACATTTACATCTGACAACTCATTCATAGACTACATCACATTTACATCTGACAACTCATTCATAAATTACATCACATTCACATCTGACAATTCAATCATAGACTACATTACATTTACAT
Organism: Bathymodiolus septemdierum; assembly: GCA_963383655.1. NCBI lineage: Eukaryota > Metazoa > Mollusca > Bivalvia > Mytilida > Modiolidae > Bathymodiolus > Bathymodiolus septemdierum. Next base: position 45,919,979 of record OY726529.1, on the reverse strand, counting down.
CTGAAAATGCATTCATCAACTACATCACATTTACATCTGACAACTCATTCATAAACTACATCTCATTTACATCTGACAACTCAGTCATAAACTACATTACATTTACATCTGACAACTCTGTCATAAACTACATTACATTTACATCTGACAATTCAGTCATAGACTACATTACATTTACATCTGACAACTCATTCATAAATTACATTACATTTACATCTGACAACTCAGTCATAGACTACATTACATTTACATCTGACAACTCATTCATAAACTACATTACATTTACCTCTGACAACTCATTCATAAACTACATTACATTTACATCTGACAACTCATTCATAAACTATATAACATTTACATCTTACAACTCATTCATAAACTACATTACATGTACATCTGACAGCTCAATCATAAACTACATTACATTTACATCTGACAACTCATTCATAAACTATATAACATTTACATATTACAACTCATTCATAAACTATATTGCATTTATATCTGACAACTCATTCATAGACTACATCACATTTACCTCTGACAACTCATTCATAAACTACATTACATGTACATCTGACAACTCAGTCATAGACTACATTACATTTACATCTGACAACGTATTCATAAACTACATCACATTTACATCTGACAACTCATTCATAAACTACATTACATTTACATCTGACAACTCATTCATAAATTATATAACATTTACATATTACAACTCATTCATAAACTATATTGCATTTATATCTGACAACTCATTCATAGACTACATCACATTTACATCTGACAAATCATTGATAAACTACGTCACATTTACATCTGACAACTCATTCATAAACTACATTACATTTACATCTGACAACTCAGTCATAGACTACATTACATTTACCTCTGACAACTCATTCATACACTACATTACATTTACATCTGACAACTCATTCATAAACTACATTACATTTACATCTGACAACTCATTCATAGATTACATCACATTTACATCTGATAACTAATTCATAAATTACATCACATTCACATCTGACAACTCATTCATAGACTACATTACATTTACATCTGACAATGCATTCATCAACTACATCACATTTACATCTGACAAATCATTCATAAACTACATCTCATTTACATCTGACAACTCAGTCATAAACGACATTACATTTACATCTGACAATTCAGTCATAGACTACATTACATTTACATCTGACAACTCATTCATAAACTACATTACATTTACATCTGACAACTCAGTCATAGACTACATTACATTTACATCTGACAACTCATTCATAAACTACATTACATTTACCTCTGACATTCATAAACTACATTACATTTACATCTGACAACTCATTCATAAACTATATAACATTTACATCTTACAACTCATTCATAAACTACATTACATGTACATCTGACAGTTCAATCATAAACTACATTACATTGACATCTGACAACTCATTCATAAACTATATAACATTTACATATTACAACTCATTCATAAACTATATTACATTTATATCTGACAACTCATTTATAGACTACATCACATTTACATCTGACAACTCATTCATAAACTACATTACATGTACATCTGACAACTCAGTCGTAGACTACATTACATTTACATCTGACAACACATTCAGAAACTACATCACATTTACATCTGACAAATCATTCATAAACTACGTCACATTTACATCTGACAACTCATGCATAAACTACATTACATTTACATCTGACAACTCAGTTATAGACTACATTACATTTACATCTGACAACTCATTCATAAACTACATTACAATTACATCTGACAACTCAGTCATAAACTACATGACATTTACATCTGACAACTCAGTCATAAACTACATTACATTTACATCTGACAACTCATTCATTAACTATATAACATTTACATCTTACAACTCATTCATAAACTACATTGCATGTACATCTGACAGCTCAATCATAAATTACATTACATTTACATCTGACAACTCATTCATAAACTATATAACATTTACATATTACAACTCATTCATAAACTACATTACATTTACATCTGACAACTCATTCATAGACTACATCACATTTACATCTGACAACTCATTCATAAACTACATTACATGTACATCTCACAACTCAGTCATAGACTACATTACATTTACATCTGACAACACATTCATGAACTACATCACATTTACATCTGACAAATCATTCATAATCTACATCACATTTACATCTGACAACTCTGTCATAAACTACATTACATTTACATCTGACAACTCCATCATAAACTACATTACATTTACATCTGACAACTCATTCATAGACTACATCACATTTACATCTGACAACTCAATCATAAACTACATTACATTTACATCTGACAACTCAGTCATAGACTACATCACATTTACATCTGACAACTCATTCATAAATTACATCACATTCACATCTGACAAATCATTCATAAACTACATCACATTTACATCTGACAACTCAGTCATCAACTACATTACATTTACATCTGACAACTCATTCATAGACTACATCACATTTACATCTGACAACTCATTCATAGACTACATCACATTTACATCTGACAACTCATTCATAAATTACATCACATTCACATCTGACAACTCATTCATAAACTACATCACATTTACATCTAACAACTCATTCATAAACTACATTACATTTACATCTGACAACTCAGTCATAAATACATCACATTTACATCTGACAACTCAGTCATAAACTACATTACATTTACATCTGACAACTCATTCATAAACTAAATCACATTTACATCTGACAACTCATTCATAAACTACATTACATTTACCTCTGACAACTCATTCATAAACTACATTACATTTATATCCGACAATTCATTCATAAACTACATCACATTTACATCTGACAACTCATTCATAGACTACATCACATTTACATCTGACAACTCAGTCATAGACTACATTACATTTACATCTGACAACACATTCATAAACTACATCACATTTACATCTGACAAATCATTCATAAACTACGTCATATTTACATCTGACAACTCATGCATAAACTACATTACATTTACATCTGACAACTCAGTTATAGACTACATTACATTTACATCTGACAACTCATTCATAAACTACATTACAATTACATATTACAACTCATTCATAAACTATATTACATTTATATCTGACAACTCATTCATAGACTATATCACATTTACATCTGACAACTCATTCATAAACTATATTACATGTACATCTGACAACTCAGTCGTAGACTACATTACATTTACATCTGACAACACATTCAGAAACTACATCACATTTACATCTGACAAATCATTCATAAACTACGTCACATTTACATCTGACAACTCATGCATAAACTACATTACATTTACATCTGACAACTCAGTTATAGACTACATTACATTTACATCTGACAACTCATTCATAAACTACATTACAATTACATCTGACAACTCAGTCATAAACTACATTACATTTACATCTGACAACTCAGTCATAAACTACATGACATTTACATCTGACAACTCAGTCATAAACTACATTACATTTACATCTGACAACTCATTCATAAACTATATAACATTTACATCTTACAACTCATTCATAAACTACATTGTATGTACATCTGACAGCTCAATCATAAATTACATTACATTTACATCTGACAACTCATTCATAAACTATATAACATTTACATATTACAACTCATTCATAAACTACATTACATTTACATCTGACAACTCATTCATAGACTACATCACATTTACATCTGACAACTCATTCATAGACTACATCACATTTACATCTGACAACTCATTCATAAACTACATTACATGTACATCTCACAACTCAGTCATAGACTACATTACATTTACATCTGACAACACATTCATAAACTACATCACATTTACATCTGACAAATCATTCATAATCTATGTCACATTTACATCTGACAACTCTGTCATAAACTACATTACATTTACATCTGACAACTCCATCATAAACTACATTACATTTACATCTGACAACTCATTCATAGACTACATCACATTTACATCTGACAACTCAATCATAAACTACATTACATTTACATCTGACAACTCAGTCATAAACTACATTACATTTACATCTGACAACTCAGTCATAGACTACATCACATTTACATCTGACAACTCATTCATAAATTACATCACATTCACATCTGACAACTCATTCATAAACTACATCACATTTACATCTGACAACTCAGTCATAACTACATTTTATTTACATCTGACAACTTATTCATATACTGCATCACATTTACATCTGACAACTCAGTCATCAACTACATTACATTTACATCTGACAACTCATTCATAGACTACATCACATTTACATCTGACAACTCATTCATAGACTACATCACATTTACATCTGACAACTCATTCATAAATTACATCACATTCACATCTGACAACTCATTCATAAACTACATCACATTTACATCTGACAACTCATTCATCAACTACATTACATTTACATCAGAAAACTCATTCATAAACTACATTACATTTACATCTGACAACTCATTGATAAACTACATTACATTTACATCTGACAACTCATTTATAAATACATCACATTTACATCTGACAACTCAGTCATAAACTACATTACATTTACATCTGACAACTCATTCATAAACTAAATCACATTTACATCTGACAACTCATTAATAAACTACATTACATTTACCTCTGACAACTCATTCATAAACTACATTACATTTACATCTGACAATTCATTCATAAACTACATCACATTTACATCTGACAACTCATTCATAGACTTCATCACATTTACATCTGACAACTCATTCATAAACTACATTACATGTACATCTGACAACTCAGTCATAGACTACATTACATTTACATCTGACAACACATTCATAAACTACATCACATTTACATCTGACAAATCATTCATAAACTACGTCACATTTACATCTGACAACTCATGCATAAACTACATTACATTTACATCTGACAACTCAGTTATAGACTACATTACATTTACATCTGACAACTCATTCATAAACTACATTACAATTACATCTGACAACTCAGTCATAAACTACATTACATTTACATCTGACAACTCAGTCATAAACTACATGACATTTACATCTGACAACTCAGTCATAAACTACATTATATTTACATCTGACAACTCATTCATAAACTATATAACATTTACATCTTACAACTCATTCATAAACTACATTGCATCTACATCTGACAGCTCAATCATAAATTACATTACATTTACATCTGACAACTCATTCATAAACTATATAACATTTACATATTACAACTCATTCATAAACTACATTACATTTACATCTGACAACTCATTCATAAACTACATTACATTAACATCTGACAACTCATTCATAAACTACATTACATTTACATCTGACAACTTAGTCATAAAATACATGACATTTACATCTGACAACTCAGTCATAAACTACATTACATTTACATCTGACAACTCATTCATAAACTATATAACATTTACATATTACAACTCATTCATAAACTACATTACATTTACATCTGACAACTCATTCATAAACTACATTACATTTACATCTGACAACTTAGTCATAAAATACATGACATTTACATCTGACAACTTAGTCATAAAATACATGACATTTACATCTGACAACTCAGTCATAAACTACATTACATTTACATCTGACAACTCAGTCATAAACTACATTACATTTACATCTTACAACTCATTCATAAACTACATTGCATCTACATCTGACAGCTCAATCATAAATTACATTACATTTACATCTGACAACTCATTCATAAACTATATAACATTTACATATTACAACTCATTCATAAACTACATTACATTTACATCTGACAACTTAGTCATAAAATACATGACATTTACATCTGACAACTCAGTCATAAACTACATTACATTTACATCTGACAACTCAGTCTTAAACTACATTACATTTACATCTGAGTATCTGACAACATGAACTGTCACCAAAAATAGAAGACAGAATTGATACCAGATACTTCAAAAGAGTGGTTGGTTGGTTTATGGTGTTTAATGCCACTTTCAACAATATTTCAGTTATCATATATCATGGCAGTAAGTTTTATTGGTGAAGGAAACCGGAGTACCAGGAGAAAACCACCAACCTGTCACAAACAAACTTTATCACGTAATGTTGTATTGAGTACACATCGTCAAAAACGGGATTCGAAATCACAACACTAAGCAAAAGTAGTTTTAAATCCATCTATAGCTACCATACGATCATGACCACGACGGCCTCTTCAAAAGAGTGAAAACCAACCCATGTATAAATAAATTTAATTAAGGATAAAAAAAAAATACATGCAAATTAAAAGTGAGTGAGCGAGTGATTGTTGTTTAATGCCCAATGAGCAATTTTTCAGCTATATCATGGCGAGAACAAGTTACATTTGATCAGATGACGATGTCCGCTTTGTACTAGGCCAACATGCTTACTTGGATCTGTAAGTGATAGCTCAAAGAAACAACATTATCCAGATTCTAAGCTAACCAGTCTTTGCTCTTTCTCCTTAATACCATGTGCTTAGCGGAGAAGCACAAAATACCAATGTTATAGTCTTTGGTTTGATATGACACGGACACGAAACCAAGAGCTACCTCACTCAAGAAGAGCATGCTAACCATTATACCACCGATGTGGTTCTATGTAAATTATTGATCTAGTAATGAGTAAAGACAGTGCATTATTTTGTTGTATTATTTTAGGTGCTATGAAGTTAGTTTGTGGTATAAATAAGAAAAGCTCAACAGAGGATGTACAGAAATGGTTCAGTTCTATTGGAATTACTGATGAAATAATACAGAAGTATGGTGGCTTAGGATACTTAGATGGCGAGATTATGTTCAACAATTATTCTCCAAATGATTGTACCAACTTTGCATCTGATACTGGTGTTCCTATAGGGTTGGCACGTAGGATTCTTATACTGCGAAATAAGAGCAAAGATGAGTTTACCTCGGAAATGGCGTTGTGGAACTCTAATAAATTAAATGCATATATTGAAAAGTTATTCACAGATATTCAAAAAAAAGAAATGATTATCAGTTTAACAGCTGCAATAACAGAAAAGATGATAGATGGCTTGGTTTTTATAAATTATGAAAATGCTAATGACATGGCATTAGACTTTAGAGATGTTGAATCTTTGAAAAAAGTTGTTTTAATTAGTCTGTTAAATGATAGAGATAAAAATTGTGGTAAATGTGATAAAAAAGATCAAAAGGAAATTAGGAAACCAGATAAAACACAAAATACACCATTAAAATCAGAAACCCCTAGTCCACCTAGAACGGGGACCAGTAGTATTGATGAATATTGCCAATTTCTAGAGAAACATATACATTTAAAATCTCTGGGAGATGTTGATGAAGAAGTGCCATGCTGTAAACTAAAACTAATAGACACGTCTTGGTCGAAATGTAATCAATTTCAAAAACGTTTATTATTTTTCGTCTTGTGTAAAGAATCAGAATATACAAACCAAAATAAAGAGAGAGGTTTATGGAAGCAGGTAAGAAAAAATACAAAACTATGGATAGATATTTGTTCTGAGAACCACAATAGTCTACAGTCTTCAAGGGAATCAAAAGACATTAGTCTTTTAGATTCCACATCAAATTGGAAATATTTGATGGAAAAAGAACTTGATGATATCAAACAATTTCACCATTGTATTTTGTTGATCTCTAAACAATTGAATATTGAAGATAATAGTTATAAAACAGTGCTTAACGCAAAAAAAAAAGGAGCCAGTTTTCTTTCGTTTTTCTGTTGAAGAAAAATGTAATTACAGATTATTTGATCCTACAGATTATGCTTATGGATTTCGGATTGTACCAGAAAACACAGAAAGTCTTACCAGAAGTACTGAAATTGCAAAAGTAAGTGTTCTACATCCTGTAAAGCCACGTCCATTTAAGGTAGATGGAGATTATTACTTTTACCACCAAGGACACATTCTACCTAATCCTGAAAGTAGTGGTACTATGTTGAGTCGCTGTATTGAATATAAGCTATTCACTACAAGTGTAACCAAGAAAACGTGCTTGGAAAAGTTTTTGAAGGAGACATTGCGATTTGCAGCAGGATGTTTGAACACACGACATAATGGAACAATATATTTCGGTGTAGGAGATAGTGTTGGACGTCAGTACAAACATGGAGAAATTGTTGGATATCCAGATGAAGTTAATGAGGTCAAGGTCGCATGTACAGATACTCTCAGATCAGCCATTAAGTTTTGTTTTACACCTGAAAGTCACAGCAGTGCAGATAAATGTATAGCAGATCCCTATTTCTTGAGAGTTGAGACTGATTTATCAGGCAGTAATCTCCCCTTGTATGTGATGGAAATAGATATACAACCTTATTCAGATGTCTGTAGGGACCTCTGTTTTGAAGTTAACATGGCAAAATGTCTCGAGCTTAAAGGAGTTAAAGATAAATTTATATTGTATGCTAGAGATAGTTCAAGCACAAGGGAAATTGATGAAAAGGAAAAAAAAGGGTTTATCAATAGAGATTTAATAGATTACATTAAGAGTAGAAGAATCGAAGAAGCAGATAAAAACTCTACACCAGACAGTCCTATTGAAAAACCTATTAATAAATTACGTCGGCTTTTGTGTAAAGGGAAAGATAAATTAGACAAATCCTTGTATCCCATTTTTGTGCTGGGAAAACCAACAGAACCACAGAAAGGCAGTGATGATTCATGGATGGATACAATGTCCTTCATAAAAAGATTTCCATTTATATCGGCTGTTTTCGATTTTGATGATAAATCGAATATAAACGGATTTAGCAAAACGGTAGGAAATAAGGCCTGTTCTACCATAGTATGCAGGAAAAAGTTTCATGAATATTTAGGAGATGCGAAATCCTTAATTAAAATATTAAACTGTAATAAATTAGTTTGGATATTTGCAAATGGTCGGGCTGATCTTACTCCACCAGAGCCTCATTTAAAAAACACAGAATGGGAGCAAACCTACATTGGCGTCATTGACGCTGTTATCTTCTTCAGTCAGCCTTTTGGTATTCCGAGATCAAGAGTTTTAATTTTAATCATGCTGTTTTCTAATGACTTTGATGGTGTTATAGAAACATTCCTAGAGATTCAGAAAAGGTTTACTAGACCGAACCAAATACTTATATTAGCAGAAGAAAACAATATTTTTAAAATGTTTGAGGAGAGTGTTTCCAGACGAGCTGGACCAGGTATGGTGGATTTGGAAGGAATGAGTGTAGTTGGTATAAAATGGAAGCACATTAGAGAAACTATACATGAATTGGTAGGATACGATGATGATTGTGATTTTTGGTTACCCGGACATTTGTGTCCAATCAGTGAACGGTTCAGAGAACGGCTGTCTGATTTGGAATTGTTAAATGCTAAGCAGTGTGAGGGAAAGAAGAGTAGTGATGCAAATGCTCGGATCCAATTTAAGAATGAAAAGGAAATGGAGTTTTACAGAGGAAATAAAGTATCTTGGTGGAATTTCTATTACGAAAGCCATGTTTTGAAGAGGAACTGTTTCGATAATACAAGATCTAAAATAGAAAATGTTTTAAAGTATCCAAAAAAACAAAAATATGATATCCTCACTTTCAATCTTGAACACGAACCTGGAGCAGGGGGAAGCACTTTTGTTAGACATATTTTATGGACGTTTAGAAAGGAATACAAGTGTGCGGTAGTAAAACATCTCTCTGAAAATACACCACAGCAAATACTTGATCTATGGAAGTCAGACTTCGATGTGGAAGATGACGAACAATTACTACTAACTCAGGAAGAAAATGCCATGCCTCTTCTCATACTTTTAGATGACATTTCACAACTAAAAGTCGCTTCTGAGTTTATCAAGAAAGTGAGTTTACTTTTTCGCAATGAAACAAAGAACAGAAATTTAAAATGTCTCATCTGTATTTGTTACCGTTACAGAGAAGACGAGGTTCTACCCTTGATCCCAGATTCCAATAGACTAACTGAAGTTTTTGTTCAAAAATTAACAGCTGAAGAAAAAATTTGGATGGAAAATAAAAATACAGAACTTGAGGAAGAAGGGAATTTTGATCTAAAACCAGAACATTTACTTTCTTTTATGGCACTACGCACCAATTTCAACCGAAACAAGATTGAGAGTATCGTAGAAAGTCTAATGAGTAAACTGGATGTTCAATCATTTGAATTTGATTTGGTACAATTCATTGCTCTTATCACAGAAAAAACTCCAAATTTTAGAAGATCTACAAAGATCGCTGTGCCGCTGGAATGTTGTGACGACTTTCACTCTTTTTCTGATGATGAAGAAAAAGGCGAAAGTTGGGAGAGAATATTGTCAATGAGTCTTAATATACTTTTAGTATTTGAAGACAATGAGACTGCTGATGGAAAACAGATCAGAATGGCCCACCCAATGCTTGCAAAATCTGTTTTGGAATATGTACTCCAGATTAAGAAAAAGACATTGAGTGCTCTAACCGTTGATATGTTGAAAAGCAATCTAATAAAGAGTATTTCTCGTGGCAGAGATGATGTTTTTGAAATTGTACATCATATGTTAAATCACAGAATGGTGACTGATGATGAAAAGCAAACAAACTTTTCACCACTCATTGAGAGCATAATAGATGATGAAAACGGTGATAAAGAAAAAGGGTATGAAAATGCAGGTGAAGTTCTAAAAGAAGGACTCTCGCTCTTTATAAATGATTCAAAGTTCAAAAAACATGCAGGAACTATTTCACAAACGCTTGCACGACTTCATTCTGAATGGAAACATTTTGATGAAGCAGTCAAATGGGCTAAAACATCTCTTGAATTAGCCTATAAAGATAACCGGTGTTATTTTTTACATACATATGGAAATATACTGAAGGAGCAGTTTCTACATCTACGGGATGACAAACTGAAGCAGCCACCAAACAACAAAGTACCAGCAGCCGATGCTGTACCACTCTTGAGGCTAATTTTGGGAGCACTTGAACAATTTGTAAAAGCACAAAATGAAAATATTGAATTTAATACAAATTCTGTTTTGTACAGTTACAAAGAAGTGGTATCTATCAATTTAGTATGCAGTTTTTTAAAATACAGTGTAATCTTTCCTACAGATTTTGATTTAAAGAGATTCTTAATTGATGACGAGTATATTCCTACTGATCTACCGGTTAGCTGGGACGATGATATTAATTCTTTGTTGAAAAAAATGAAAGGTCGGGGTGAAAAAGCATTTACAATTTTTGAACGACAAGTTTGTTTTTATACTGCCTTTCACGATGGAAAACCAAATCAAGAAAAGATACATAGAACACATAAAGAAATAAAAAAAGACTATGCTAACTTATTATCTGAATTTTGTGACATGTTTGGAGAGGACGGAGAAGAGCCTCCAGATTCGTTGTGTAGGCCTGAAATGGTATCTGCAAGAGATGAGTGGCACAGAAGAAAAATTTTAAGGCTACAAGGTAACACATACATGAATATCTTTGGAAATTTTAAAAAGTCAACACCTGGTTTCACTGAGCAGAAATCAAGAGCTACATTCCAATGTATAAAGACTCATTATTCAAGAATTGAAGACAAGGAACCTGGAGATATAGCTGTTTCAGTATTTATAAATTTTACCCTAGGCTTAGTTGGAGGGCACAGTGATTCTTTGAACGCTATTATTGATAATTGTAGACTTCTTAAAGCAAAAAGTCGCACGAGGCAAAAAGAGTACCCCTATATGTACGACCTTGCATGTTATTTTATCACGCTCCTAATGTGGCCTTGTAAAGAAAATAAGGTCAGCTATAATAATGAATTATTTAATGACAGTCTACGACATCTAGAGGGCATTTCAAAGAGGAAACCAGTTAAAGAAGATAAAGATCGGGATATGGCTTTCTTTTGTGAGGAAAATGGACGATTAAAACCAACAACACAATTTTTTGCTGCAAATGAGAAAGAGTCAAAGCTCCCACTGATTTGCCATAGATCTGACATATATTTTAAAGAACATTTTCAAAATAATGACTCTGTTTGGGAAAAACCACTCACAAAAGCAAAGCTTAAAAGAGTTCAAGGTCATGTGATAACAAAAGGAGAAAATTCTTCATATCAAAGTATAACAATTAAAAATGAAAAAGTGCCAGATCAATTAATAGAAATCAACCTGTTAAGAGGGAAAAACAGCGAACTTTTATCAGAGGAGCCAGTTACATTTTATCTGGGGTTTAGTATGTCAGGACCTATAGCATACAATATTAAACCAGTAAAGAATGTAGGACACGAATAATGTATGACCGAGCTAAATTGTGTTCCACCATCGATTTATTGTATTAATTAATTAGTGTGAATATTGTTACCCAATAATGTCAATATCACAACATGTCTGTTAATTGGGAGTATTTTATAAGGGTATAAATATTTGTGTAAAATTGTGTACGATAATTACTAGACCAGTAAGACATATTGTGTTCCAACATCGCATATCCAGAAATTGATGGTACTTTCCTCATAAATATTCATCATATTTAAATTAGATTTTGATCATGTGACTGCAGTTTCAAGCTTGATGGATCGTTTATTAGATTTGTCAAAAAATAGCATACAGTACGGAAATTCAATGTGTCCGTCAATGATTCGAAAATTAAAAGTTATTGTTTATTTCGGCAAAGTTTTTCTTCTGTCAAAATTCAAATATGTTTGCTTTGTAACGATTTTAGACATGTCTTTGATATCGCGACCATGCAAAAATGATTATATTATATTTAATGTGGGAACCCGAGTTTAGAAGCTAGAAATATAAGGTTAGTCAATATAATTACATATATTATTGAGGAATCTAAATTAATTTCAGAAAATATGTCGCCAAATGTCATTCATTGTTAAATTTTGTGTCACACGCCACCAATTTCATTTATTTCAGACATTTTTACATAGATTCTTAAGGCCAAATAAGGGTTTGTCGCCTCGGATTTTCATTTAGTCCAGGAACCTCGAATATTTAATTGTTTTCATTAATTTTTATTTCATTTAATTCAGCTTGATTCAATGCATCATTTTCAAGTTCAGAAAATGACACATGCAATTATGAATGATATCGTCTATATAGATCATATGAAAATTGCAGACGTCCCGGCGTCACCATCTTAGATATGCAAATGAGCAAATGTTTGAATTTGACATCTCTCTAATTTCTTAACTGTGAATGGCAAGATATATTTTGACATTTAACTAATGCTTATTTAATTTAATCATAAAAAAGGTATGTTGTTAATTAATTAATTAATTGTTTATCTGACATTTGAATCCTGATTACTTATGTTGAGCAAATCATGTCATGCCCATGAGTTGATATCATTCCATGCTATTAATATTTGTAGCACTTTAGGTTAGTCAGGGGTCCACCGTGGTCGTGATCGTATGGTAGTTGGATTTACAACTTCCTGTGCAATCAGTGCCTATCACCACTAAAGTTGTGAGTTCGAACCCCGTTCATGGCGAGGTGTACTCGATACAACATTATGTGATAAAGTTTGTCAGTGACTTGCGACAGGTCTGTGGTTTTCTCTGGGGTCTCCAGCTTCCTCCATCAATAAAACTGACCGCCACGATATAACTGAAATATTGTTGAAAGTGGCATTAACACCATAACACTAACCCTAGGTTAGTCAGTTGGAGTCAGGCTGTTATATACTGACATATCCACTGTTGTAAATGTATATTTTGTTGCTGATATTAAATTGCTAAACTGTTATTGATTTGGCTAACAGCATTTGAGTGTATTGGTACTGCATAATAGGACTAGACCATACAGATCCCTCCAAGTGTATCAACGATCAAACGCTCAGGTCGGACACGGAGTTTTGTCGGTCTTCACTCTTAAAATTGTCCGACAAATGTTCGACCAAATCCTCCCAGGTCGGAGTGAGAGTCTCCACTCTCAGATAGTTAAACTGTAAACAGGAAACGTCCCCAAATTCTGCTAACCAATAAATTTGTGCATAAAGAAACATGCGTATCTTAGTAAAGCTGAAGTAAATGAGTGATATACAGTACAGAAAGTATAGATATGTTAACAGCTGTCACGGGCGATATATACAATAATATCCATGAATAAAATGTATTAACATGCAGTACCCATGTTTTAAGTGCACTAGAAGTGAATATTAATATGTCCCTATGTACTCGCGACAATCGATGCCAAGGCCCTTTCACTTGCTGCAGACAGTTGCCGGTTTACGATATCGGGTGCGTTTGCTCTTTTACGTGTTTGCCAAATGTAGGGCGAACGAACCCGGGTAAATAATTCTAATTTATACATTTATTTCTTTAAAGGCAAATTTGGATTAAAATTATTTAGTAAAATTTAAGTTTTATTTTGTTCATGGCGAATGAGTCATAGATCCGTAAATCCCGTTTTTTTTTTCTTGAAAATTGGCAGTCTGCGGAGTCCTGATATAGGTGAAATAATATTTTATTAGTGTATTCTACGGGTTTTTTTTTACAGTTTACCTGTCAAAACATCACCCATCTCAGCATGTTGTCGCATCGTGCATTCATGATATACAAATGGTAGCATCCCAAATTGCCGATTCCCAGTTTGCCGAATCCCAAATTGCCGAGTCCAATTAGCCGATTCCCAAATTGCCGACATATGAAAAATATTGTTATTGCAAGTAGAATAATGCTTCTAATTTATGAAGGAATATTGTAAATAATTAAATAAATATTTCTTTTGAAATGGTCCGACATACAAGGGAGTTTAGATTATAGCATTCGAGCTCAGTCAAAAGGATATACGGTGGATTAGTCCTGCAGACAACCATGATTTCTATCAAGATGAAGGATGCCAAGAAATAATTTCAAAACATATGCTCTGTGAATAATAACTAGCATAAACATGAGAGAATACACATTTTTGTTTTGTAAATAGGTCCCAAATTTTGCATTTGAGCGAGACTTAGTAAAACTCTAAATAAACATTTACTTATTTGTAGTTTATTTCCATTGTTTTTCAATTATTTGAGTAATGAGGATCGGCATCTCCTATTCATCAGTGGATTTGATTATGGTTTTTCTAATTAAAATTGCGCGAAAAATTACTGCTTTCAATAAAATATGTACACATCATCAATATTTTTTTTTAGATAAATAATAATATTATGAAACTTTGTCATTTTTAACAAAAGTCGGCAAAATGGACTCGGCAATATGGTATTCTGCAATCTGGGATTCTGCAATCTGGTACTATTTCCTATTCTTACGTTTTCGATTTGTACTTAATAAATAAATTTATATCTTTTTTCTTATATATGTGTATAAATATCTTAATAAAATAAATACATTTACGGTGAGAAATTATTATACGTCATGATATCGTTATTTAGGTATAGTCTGTTTGGTGACTCTGAAAATAGGGAAAACAATTATTTAAAAATCAGGGATTTGCTTTCTATTGCTGTTTTTAACATTTTAGGCACACATTATTTAATACATATCTGAGAAAAAATTGTCAAAGAAATAATTCAAATAATAAAAAAAATCTTCATAGGGCCCAATACTAATTTTATCAGATTGTAAGTAAAGAAGGCTGCCATTATAATGAACAGTTTCACCTGTTCTTTCCTGTCTGTTGTTATGCTAATTTCAGTCACATGGGAATGTCATATTAGGTTAAAGATTCAAGATGTTTTGAATAATTGATAAACAATTTGACCATATGATATTTGTTTGTAAACAATTAATAACTGCTGGTCACATGAGACCCTTATATAGACATGTCCCTTGTTATTCACTCGTGCTGATTTATAAAAATTTTTAAATTAACACTTAAAAAATGATACCAAAATAAAATAAATGTTAATTTCGTGAAAGTATAATTTATATAAATATATAAATTAAATAATATTCTTGTTTGATACTTGTTTTCTTCCAAAAATTAAACAATTCATACACAACGTTAATTTCTTATAGGCAAATTAGATAAAAAAAAAATTCATGACAGTGGGGGGGGCCCGGGTGGCTCAATGGGTTAGGTCGTTGGATCTAACAACCCATACAAGCCTATCACCAATACGGCGTGGGTTCGTGCCCGGCGTTGTAAATTACAAAAAAGGGTGCACTCGACTCGCAACCGCAAGTGATAACGTTTACCAGTTGCTTGCCCATGGTCGGTGGTTCTCTCCGGGTGCTCTAGCTTCCTCCACTACTAAAACTAGTCGCCATGATATAGCTGAAATATTGTTGAAAGTGGCGTTAAAACACCAAAAATCAAAATCAAATCATGACAGTGAGGTTGAAACTACTGATATGTACTGGTCAGATTATACAACGTTTTCAGGTAATTTTTTTCTCTTTTATTAACCTCTATACACATAAACCATTTTTGTCTTTTTAATTGATAACTGACCCAAGCTAAATAAATGAAATGTGACTTAATGTGTTAATTATATAAATCCTTGCCTTCTATAAATTTTAATTTCTTATCTAATTCTTATTCTTATTTAACAATATGGTCAGGTTGTTATTTTCATTGAATGGCTTCACAGTAGGGGCTCTTCCTGTATATTGGTTACATCCTGTATATTACAACTGACTGCTAATGCATGACAAACAATTTTAATCAGCCATCATTATCATGAAATACATTTTTTAATCTTTATTTTGATGATGGCACCTAATTCCCATCACCTAATCCAAATTAGTATAGTAGAGGAGTACCGTATTTTTCGGACGATAAATCTAGATAAAAATGACGATTTTGTTCACAGTACAAAAAATGTATACTTTTATTTTGCTGTAGGTTTATTTCTGAATAAGAAGACTTGTATCATCGATGTTCTTGGTGTTATTTTTTTTTTAAATAAAGCAATACAAGTATACTAACAGGGGGTGCAATTCTGGGGATAAAATATTCAACATTCGAAAAAAATCAATATTCAATGATTGAAGTGTTATCGAAAATCAGTTCAATATTGTATTTTATAATAAAATATATACTATAAAAAATGTATCTTGTTGAAAAAAATCACAGGGTGGATCGATTTACAATATAAAATTATTATCACAAAATATCTAAATATAGCTATAGCTTTCCATCAAACACGAGCATGCGCACGTGATTGTAGTTAAAAATGGCGGTTGCAATGGTAGCATCCCAAATTGCCGATTCCCAGTTTACCGAATCCCAAATTGCCGCGTCCAATTAGCCGATTCCCAAATTGCGACATAAAGAAAAATATTGTTATTGCAAGTAGAATAATGCTTCTAATTTATGAAGGAATATTGTAAATAATTAAATAAATATTTCTTTTGAAATGGTCCGACATACAAGGGAGTTTAGATTATAACATTCGAGCTCAAAGTCAAAAGGATATACGGTGATTAGTCCTGCAGACAACCATGATTTTTGTCAAGATGAAGGATGCCAAGAAATAATTTCAAAACATATGCTCTGTGAATAATAACTAGCATAAACATGAGAGAATACACATTTTTTGTTTTGTAAATAGGTCCCAAATTTTGCATTTGAGCGAGACTTAGTAAAACTCTAAATAAACATTTACTTATTTGTAGTTTATTTCTATTGTTTCTTCAATTATTTGAGTAATGAGGAATGGCATCTCCTATTCATCAGTGCATTTGATTATGGTTTTTCTAATCAATATTGCGCGAAAAATTACTGCTTTCAATAAAATATGTACACATCATCAATATTTTTTTTTAAAATAAAAAATAATATTATGAAACTTTGTCATTTTTAACAAAAGTCGGCAATATGGGATTCGGCAATATGATATTCGGCAATCTGGGATTCTGCAATCTGGTACTAATTCGTTGCAATACATCTCACAGTGAACGTGTAGAACAAGCTTTTTATACTAAATATACTGGAAAATAATTTATATCAATTTCGTTACTTAATCGATATTTTATTGCAATAATTTATATGAGGCTATGGTATATATTTATAGTATATATTTTCAACAATATTTCAGTTATATATTGACCTTTGAGCTACCTTTCCTGGCGCGAATATGGTGCATGGTAGAAATACACTAGGGTATTTACGTAACCGGACATTCTACATACCGGAAAAAAAGTACGCTTACAAATATGCATCGATCACAAAATGTTTGACATGTTCACCTCGAGAAATGTAAAAAAAATCTTTAAATATCCACTCTCACGTCCGACCAAATAGTCGGACTTAGAGAGTGTTGACTCTCAAATTAAATTTACTTCAATGATTGCAAATGTACCTACAAACAAATAGTAATAAATAACAACAACATTAAATAGAATTAATTATAATTGTTCTCCCACTGGCACCTGGAAATTTGTGTCAACAGCATGTTCCTTCCATTATTGACACCTGTAACCTGAGCTAATTAATTCATATCAACCTGGCTGTAATACCTAGTCCAATACACATATTGTGGACCATCAAAGACTAATCCTCAAATTAAAACGTATGGGTATAAACAACAAAACATCAAACTGGATAGGGGCATGGTTATCACACAGATTTCAAAGGGTGGCAGTGTAGATGGCTACACATCAAATAGTTGTCCTGTATTGTCAGGCATCCCCCAAGGCGCCGTCCTTGGTCCTTGTTTTTTCCTTATATACATAAATGACATGCCAGACGCCCTTAAAAGTAATGTTCGCCTCTTTGCAGATGACACAATAGTTTATCTTACAATATCAGCATTAACAGATTGTCACACACTCCAATCAGGCCTACACAAACTCGAAAAGTGGGAGGAAGAATGGCTTATGTCATTTAACCCAAACAAATGTGAAATCATCCACATATCCAGAAAACAAAAACCGATCATCTTCCAATATACACTACACAACCAGGTACTCGAGTCAACAAACAAAGCAAAATATCTAGGTGTCACTATTACTAATGACCTAACTTGAATCGCCATATAAATAATATCACAAATAAAGCAAATGCATCTTTGAGATTTATAAAAAGAAATGTAAAAACAAACATCATAAAAACTAAAGAACTAGCTTATAAAACATATGTCAGACCAAAAGTAGAATATTTTAGTGTAGTCTGGGACCCCTGGCAGAAACAACAAATTAATAAAATTGAAATGATACAAAGAAGAGCAGCCAGGTACACATTAAATCAGTACAGTTATCATAGTAGTGTAAGTGCCATGCTACAACACATTTGCTGGCCTACCCTCCAACAAAGAAGAAATCTAGCATCAGTCACCATGCTATACAAATTACAACACCAAATAGTTTCCATCTCAAATTCACACTACCTAGTTCCATCAAGAGATCACAAATGCATACAGCCATTCGCTCCCACAAATTATCATTTATACTCATTTTTTCCCTAGAACAATCAGGTTGTGGAATTCACTACAAAACCAGGTAGCTAATAGCCCAGACTTGGATGCTTTCAAGTCTGGTGCCCAATCACTCCTCTATTGTTAATATATTATGTTGTTTTTATCCTAAAAAAAAAATGAAAGAGGAAAAAAATGTTTATTCATAAATGTATATATGTTATTCAAATTTTAGTTTCCCTAGCATGCCTTCTAAAAAGTCTTCAACACATTGAAGTATCCTGTAGATGTAGAAATGTAATGAAAAAATCAGTGGTAACAAGAATGAGCTGGCGCTCCGACAAAGATGTAGAGACGTATCTTTTAAAAAGCCGGTCAGATGACAATGAAAAAAATGAGCTGCTATAGACGGTTCATTAGAGGCTTTAACTTTTATAAAGAAAATTATATACACGACATTCCCTTTTTTTAAACTTCTATAAAAAAAAGTTATTTACTTATTTTAACATATTTTTCTCTGGATTTGTAACATTTTTGTACAAATAACTCCAAATCTGTATTTTCATACCACTGAACATGTTTCATAATTAACTTTCTGAAATGTTTTGTATGATTGTCACCAGATTTTTCTGCAGAACGGAAATATTGCGCGATTTTCCTTGTACACTGAAAGCGGGAATATTTTCTTTAAAAAAGATTTTCTCTCCTTTCATTAAAAAGCGTATTTGGTTTTTTTCATGACACTCGAGCGGTCGAAGACAAGGCAAGATAAATATGAAAGCATTTTTAGAAATAATAGAATCTGTTGTTTCTTCACCATTTGTAAAAGCAGAAGCAGATTTGGTAGAATATTTGGCCGATATCGATTTGCGCCAAAAATGCATTCATTTGCGCCACAACTTATTTGTTTAAGCCATGGGTATCATTTGCGCCAATAAAATAGACATTCATTTGTTATACATTTATTGTTTTTAAAGACATTTATTTTAAAGAAACATCCGACGCGTGCTCCCCTTAAAATTGGAAAAAATAAGATTTTTTGGCGTAAAATCGTGATTTTTCACACGAAATACCCCAACATTTTTCGCGCCTCCCTCCGCGATTGGAAAGAATATGATTTTTTGGCGTAAAATCGTGT
Source organism: Bathymodiolus septemdierum (assembly GCA_963383655.1). Lineage (NCBI taxonomy): Eukaryota > Metazoa > Mollusca > Bivalvia > Mytilida > Modiolidae > Bathymodiolus > Bathymodiolus septemdierum. The sequence goes on along the minus strand of OY726529.1, from coordinate 45,899,332 downwards.
TTTTTCACACGAAATACCCCAAAATTTTTCGCCTCCTTCCGCTCGGCACAATTTTTTTAAGTGCGCCCCCTAACTTGAAATCCTGAATCCGCACCTGCAATCAGGACGCTCATTATTCTTGTCCAAGATAAAAATACATCGCTAAAATTACCTGTGGGTGTTTCCCCACTTCAACTCGTACATTTACATAGAAATCGGAGATATTTCGTCATAAAACTTCACACATGGTTTTGTCTATCATATTTCTTGAAGACAAACATAAAATTTTATTGCATTTATCAATATTGTATGAGTATCAACAGTTTTTTCAACACCGTATCTGTTTCTCGATATAGCCGCAACTTCAACTCGTAAATTTACATAGAAATCGGAGATATTTCGTCATAGAACTTCACACATGGTTTTGTCTATCATATTTCTTGAAGACAAACATAAAATTGTATAGCATTTATCAATATTTTATGAGTATCAACAGTTTTTTCAACACCGTATCTGTTTCTCGATACAGCCGCCCGATTACAGTGACCCGTGACCCAGATTAGCACGTCCCAGCAGTTTTTTCTTAATAAGGTTGTTTAACTAATTTAATGACTTCCCTCCTCTTTTATCCGGGCTTGGGACCGGCAGTTTTAACACTGGCAGAGTTAAAGTCATTTATTATAAAATATGATAAATTAAAACGTCTATTTATTTACAGTTAAACTCAAGTATCTGTACAGTTAAACTAGTGGCTGGTATTTATAACTCAAAATGCAAACATACTGCTTTCTGCTAATTTCACCTCGTAATAGTTTTTGGTATTTTTCCATTGCAAAGTTTTCCTTTTCATAATCATGTCTACTTCTGACAGCTTCTGAGCTGGTACTTCTGATCTTTATGTATGTCGTTGCCTGAATCTTTGTAAGAGTGTCTAGAAACACAAACATAGATGGATGTGAGGAGTAGAATTGTTCGTTATAGTGGGAATGAAATGCTTCAGGTCCATCATTTGTTCGTAATTTCAGCCCACACTGATGGTGGAAACATTGCGTTATCATCTACGTATGTTGACAACACATAATTGGCAAAGTCCTGAACTTTGTTGTCACTTGGCATATCATCAGGAATCAAATCCTCAGCAAAACTGTCGCCTACATCTTCCGGATTAAGAAAAGCTAATCCAAAAAAATGGTGTAACCATTTACTAATGTCAGTCACATTTTTTTTATATTCCTTTGCCAGACCTAGAGTCTGTATTTTCCTCCACCATGCCTGACCGAGATGGAATCTACAAGATTTAATAACAACATCTGGAAATTAATTTGTAACTGTTACATGCATCCGATCTTCAAAATCTAGATGAATTGCTTTAATACACAGATCAAGGTTGAATCTCTTGCAGCTGTCGTCGAGTAATGAAAACATTTTCCTGTAACAGGCTTCTAATTTCGATGGTAACAAACAGAAGACCAGTGGAATGTAATGACAATTCTTAAAGCCGTGTATCGTATATAGTTACTTGAAATACTTAGAACATTTATATGTTCCATCAGCAAAAATTTCCTCTGAAGCTGTACATAGAAATTTCAAATTAGCCTCACATCCAAATAAAATTATCCCACTTTCAGAATCATTACACAGTACAAAGTGATCATCCCTGTTTGTTACAACACCAATATCATCAAGAATACTGTGGAATTCGGCTTGATTTTTGGGTTGTGCCGGGTAAAGTTTCTTTCTTTCCCTGTACATAGATTGACGTACGTATTTTAAGTCTTTCTTTTCCAAATTTTCTTCATCCATTTTGAAGAGTTCAGAGTTGATGATCTTCGAAGGTCGTTCTGACATCATATCCACTACTTTCCTTTTACAAGCTGTTCTCAAAATCTGTCGTTCTAGTTTTTGCGCATTTGTCTCATGTATATGGTCCAATTCACCACTTAGAATTATACTAATTGTCTCATCTGTAAATACCCTAGCAGAACAGGATTTTACGGTACATCTCCATCTAATTTCTCCATTCTTCTTAATGAAGGCCTGGCGGAATTTCTGGTCTTCTACTACAATGACAGGTTTCCCCCTATCAGATTCAATTTTCTTGAATGGAATTTCAGACATCTTTACTTGTTGAAAACTTTCTTATTACTGAACAATTTATTCGCTTGTGAGTATCCTTAAGTTTGAAAAGTGTTCAATGGGACAGTTAGATTTTATACCGAAAGGTTAATTGTAATACATGTATATAGGTAAATTATGTACAGGTAATTTACAGGTAAATATGGCGCAGTTGAATTTCATTTATTGGCGCAATTAAAACCATAAAAAATATAAACAGTGGCGCAATTGAATCATTTTGAATATGCTAATTGGTGCAAATTGATTCCGGCCAAATATTTTGTACTGTGTTTGAAACGGTCTGTGCGTCTTCATTAGCAATGTGCGCTTATCAGATAGGTGAACACCTGCATCTAACATTTGCCGACCATCTCGACTTGTACAGTCAACAAGCAAATCCTAATTTTCGGTTTCCGTCAGAGCAGATCCCACTTTTTTCTGAATGAATAATGTCCCTCGTCTGGAATATTTTGAATAGGAAATAAAACGATCACGAACACGGCTTTTTTCTGTTTTTAATATATCAAGAACAAGCAATCGGTCTATCGTTTAAAAAACATGGGTGTATTTGGAGATCGCACCTCTGTCCATTGAAACTTATCTGTCATATTAATTAACACTTTCCCACTTGTACAAGCTTTTGAATCTGTGCTCATTTCCTTTGACAGTGACGTCTAGAAATCCCCGTTTCCCCGTCGTTATATAATCAGCGCGTGAAACTGCAACGAGCACCTGTGGTTCAATAAACAGGACGTGCTCGTAATACGACAGTTTGAATTAGATACGGGCTGTTCTTGTGTCATTTACACGAATGTTGGTCACGTAATTTTATATATGTTAATATATTTAATTACATTTTAAATATAAATATCATGGTGAAAACATGTATGGTCAAATGATCGGACAAATGTTGTCATACATTGTGTAATCGGTTTACTTCCGATAAAATCTGTTAAACTAAGGTCTCACTCATCAAGCCACGTCCATGCGTGCTATAACTATTAAAAACATACTTCCAATTCCTTTTTTGTAAGAAATGAAGCAGAAACCAGCAAGTTCTCGACATTCTGAACCACAGATGAACGCTTGAACATACGATCGAACTCGATCAAAGAGGGACAACTACATTTTGGAATTTACCTAAAATAATTCTGAATTATACCGACCTTTATGCTCCTTATGGTGTCAAACCACTAATTCACCAATCAGAGCTTGGAACATATAAGAAAGTAGTCCCTTTTCAAGAAAAAAGTTCCTTTCACTTTGTAGTATTGTGAAAACTACTGAATGGAATGGACTAATTAAAATTGATAATTGAAGTTAAATAAATAGGGATTATTTTGAGCCCAAATTTGATGGATTTAGTTGTATTTGAATACCTCTATGGAGGATTTGATGCATGACCTATAAATACTGAATTTCTTGGGGATGACTGAGCTATTTTTAAGAGTAGGTGTTTTCCGTAGCATGGCATTTCACTGCAAGATTTTAAACATGCCCTGATATTTTGACAGAACGTAGAGGAATCATGTACGTTTCAGAAAATATATGTTCTTGGAAAGGTTAAACTTAAGATAAAATGACCAGGTAGGCTCGAAAAAACACAAATTTAGTAGAAAACCTTAAAGAAATTAATTGGTGGTTTGACACCTTAAGTCTTCACCGGAAACGTTTTATCCAAGAGTAAATAAGTAAATTTAATTGCATTAAAGACCAACATGCTGATTTTTATTTGTTGTAGCATGATAGAATAAAAAAAACACATAAAACTTCTTATTGCTTCGAATTCGGTTCAATAGTTCAAATAAATTTCAGAAAATGATAATAATTCCATCAGCAAGTAAGTAATTTTTATTTAAAGTCGGATTTAATAGTTCCACAGTGTTGCATTTTTTTTAACCTCCATTCTGTAATACTACTTCATACAAATGTAGTTGTTTCCCTAATGTAATTGACAGTTGGAATTTAGCAAAATTAACACAGTAGACTAATGTTCAAAAAGCAAATAAGATCTAATATATCTGTCCCTCCCCCTATTTTGCCTTGGGTACAAGAAAATACAACATATTCCATTGTCAACTTAGAAACTTGGCAAGTAACTTGAATCAACACAAGTTCTTGTCACACTTGTCAGATGGTTCAGGGTGTCCTTGTGGGGATGATGTTGAAGACAACTTTCACTACTTTTATATCTGTCCACTTTTCATTTGCCAAATAATTTTGCTGTTTACTCAACTGAGAGATTTAGCCTACTTTCTAAACATTGATGTACTCTTAAAGGAATCACCTGGCCTTTCTTTTGATGATAAGTACTTATTATGAACTCTGTCCACACATTTATTTGTGGAACCAAAAGATTTGACTATTAATATTAACATTTTTCAATTTGATTTTGTATTATTTGCTTTGAATCTTTTCTAATTTATTGCTCAAGATGTTTAAACAAATAAATATCTATATTTATGTGTACATGTGTAGTATGCATATGTATGAATGTGCCTATATATACATGTACATATGTATCCTTAATATACAGAAGAATATATTAATTACAAGTTAACTTATTCACACTCTAAATTGGCAAAATTCACAATTATAATGAATAAATGGACAGTTTTAAAATTATTACAAAATTTTGAATTTCTCCTAAGTAAAAATAATGTTTACTGCATTTTACACAACCAAATACAGTTTCTTTTCTTTTTTTTCTCACCATGCTTTGGATATTGTTTACAAGTTGTTGGCTTCTTATATAGCCTAGAGAATTTGTGTAATATGGAATTGCTATTTTATAATGGATACAAATTTTAAAATGTATACTGTACAATGGTGGATCCAGCAGGGATCAGGAGGTTTGGACCCTCACACACATCCTCTCCCAAACCTAGAATGTTCAATGTATATGTTGAAAGTGGTAAAAAAAAGACATTGAATTGGTTTGATTTAGTCCGGACCCCCTTAAACTTTCACCTCCCCCTTCCCCGCCAGAGACAATTCTGGATCTGACCCAGCTGTCTGTAGTAGAAAAACTAAAACTAAAAGTGCCTGTAATATAGGTCTGGTAGTTCATATTTGTCACATTCATCAACTATCATTTTTATTGTCATAAATCAATAAACTGGAATGTGTTATCTTCTACTATTACATTTGAAACTTTCTATTTATCTTAATTCTCAGCAGTCCTAAATGTCACTCTCTTTTCTTTATATTTATATATGCTATAATTTTACATTTGATGACTACAAATATTGTTGTGTCGAAGTCCATGACCAACTTGTTCCATGTGAAATCATTGTGATTTCTTTAAAATAATTTTTGTGTTTTATGATCCTATGCAATTTTATTACACTAAATCACAATCAACAACATCAACTTTAAATTTCAGAAGTGGCATTTAAAACTCTTCATGATCTACTGAGACGACATGGTCACACCTGTAGAATAAGAAACATTAAGAAAGAAAATGAAGAACTAAAAATAATAACTATCTTTTCCAGAAATAGTTTATCATGTACTTGTGCAAAAAGTTTATATAAAATGCAATTTAAAAATTATCTTTATACATATATGTTTTGGTGGCAACTACATGAAAAAATAGCATTATTCCAGAAATGTTTGCTGCATGTATCATAATGTCATACCAAACAAGTGTGCACACAATAATGATGTACTGAAAAAAAATATAATTAATTAAACATAACATATCACAGATATTAGATACGATAACGTAACCCTCATTCTGCTTGTGCTCCAGTTAAGGTTACGAATCGGTCTCATTCAACGTATGGGAGCAAATTAAAATTTTCGTTAAGTGAATATTTCAAATTTCTTTTTGCATATCTGGTCATAACTTATTATTCCCTACAATTTTTAAGTAATGGCGATACGAAATAAGTGTTACAATACCAGTTTCTACCTTCACGATCGATTTAGTATTCGAAAATTGTTTCTTGTCCGCCATGGCACCTTACGTATACTCTCGTGATAGGCAGAGCCTATCCAAATATGGATCTGAATGCCAAATATGAAAAACTTACTACTAGTAAATACTACGATTGATCCAAATAAGGATATCTCCAAAACGAGATTTCATGCATTCAAATTTTCAGATGGATATAAGTCTACCATGGATTGATGCAGCGTTTACTTAACACCTCAAGGTTTACCTAAATATATTTATCTTTCACCCCCGTTAATTTTTCCAACCACTAAATAATAAAATAATAAATAAAGTTTTATTTAGAGTCGATACATATCACAGCATACATAAAACACAAGCTCTACAGAGCTTTTCAAATCGACTATACATATAACAAAAACAACATACATGCATACAATGTACCTGTTAACCCTCCCCCTTTTCGCGGGAGTCTCCCGCGTAAGAGCCTTATCTCCCGCATGGACTGGGTCTCATGCGCGGGAGACATTAATCTCCCGCACACACCTTTTCCTCCCGGACGATCTCCCCCAACAAAAAAAATCTCGCACAATAAAATCTTGACCTACATTTTGCGATCAATATTTCTGGAAATTCCCCATTTGGAACTCCCGCGCTGATGAATAACGCCGAGAGTAACAAATGATAAAGGTGTTTAAATGATATCCGGTTATTGATCTGTTTGACACCTTTACAGGTAAATTGGGTCATGGAGATTAATTAAGGTGTTGATGATTATACAACAATTATCCACTGATTGACAGTTAATTGGGGATAAGGAAGTGGGTTTGTGGCACACGCTTATATGATTAGAAGTGTGATAGCGTCAATTAAAAATAGTAATAAACCGTTGTGCAAACAGGAGTCGGACAACCTTTGATGCCGAGGAAAACTTCTTATTTCGATCAAACGTGCAATGAATTCATCTCGGATTGAGTTGTTATGGCTTGTTTGGGACCAAAGCCGATCAAAGTATTATTTAAGGACTAAGTTCCAGGATGGAATTGATAAACCACAAAAATGCCAAAACGTATGCTATCACCCAACGCACCAGCAGCAAAGTGACTTTTTAATCTTAGTGCTCCATGACTTTATTTTTCAGAGCATTATGTCTTCATTGTTATTGCTTTGATTATGAATAAATTATAAATACAGTTTTTATCCTTCATTCATCATGTGAAACACTACTAATAAGACAGAAATGTAAACAATATATATTGAAATGGGATGCAGTTGGTTCAATACTGAAACAAACAAAAAAGAAAACATCAATTAACAATAAAAACATCCATCAAATACGTCGATAAAAAATCTCCAGTTATGAGACCAAATCTCCAGCCAAAAATTTACAAATCTCCAGTTGTAGCATAGCAACTCTTATCACATGTATGCAACTGCAAGGTACAATTTTGTGCGCTTAAAGGCGACGCACAAAATCTCCCCCTTAGAAGAGTTGGTAGGGGGGGAGATCTCCCCCCTAGCAGTTCCCAGAGGTTAACATGTATGATACATACAAGGTACATAAAAATACTAGCAAAAATTAAAACATCTATATTCAAAAATAATTTAAACTAATTAATTTAAAATTTCAAGCACTAAGTAAATAAATTAAAATAAGCAGCCTAAAAAGTAACTATAATTAAGACAAAGCACAGATTTCAAAAGCATCACAGATAAGCAAAACAAATAAATAAATAAAATTATGCTTTAAAGCTATTTACAAGCATTACAGTGGCATGAGCTACCATTCCATGAATTAATCAAGTTTTTGAATTGTTTAAAAGAATTTTCCAGTCTAAAGTGGTTTGGTAGCTCATTCCATGTTTTGGCAGCAAAATATTTAAAAGTTTTAATACCATACCTAGTTGTTCTGGTCGATGGTATACTAGCAGTATTTTGGTATCTGAAAGAATATTTACTTTGTTTAATTGTAATTAAATCATGTAAGTACAAAGGACTGGTTTTATTGACAATTTTGAATGTTTTAATGGCTATAGTTCTAATTCGCCTGATTTTTAAAGTGGGTAATTTGGATTCTGTTAAACGTTCTTCATATGTGCTGTCAGTATCATCATAGATAAATTTCAGAGCTCTAAATTGTATTTTTTCCATTTTATTTGTATTTTGTTCACTGCAAAAGTGCCATGTTACAGGGCAATAATTAAAGTTCGAGAAAATATAAGAGTAGTATATTGTAAGTCTACCAAGATTTGTTAAGTATTTACCAATTCTTTTTAAAATGTTCAGTTGTCTTGAGGCTTTTTTACAGATATTTGCTATATGAGTATTAAAATTTTGTTCAAAATCTATTGTGACTCCCAAAAGTTTTACCTCATCTTCGCATTTTATTATATTACTATTAAGATTAAAAGAGATATTTTCATTTTTAGTTTTTTTCCCAATTGCTATCGCTTGAAATTTGTCTGGATTTGCTTTCATTTGGTTTTCAGTAAACTAGTCTATTAAAGTTAGGCTGTCTCTTTCAAGTACTGTGATTAATTGATCCAGATTGTGGCCTTCATATGACAAAGTGTTATCATCTGCATATTTATAGAGGGAACTTTCTTGTATAGAATAAAATATATCATTTATAAATATTTTAAAAAGTACAGGCCCTAAAATAGAACCTTGAGGTCACCTTTATATATGTCTTCCCATTCGCTCATTATATTGCCGATTTTGACACACTGTTTTCTGTTAGAGAGATAATTTTTTATCAGTTTCAATGCAGATTCACTTACTCCGTATGCATCTAGTTTATTTATTAACAGTTTATGGGGAAGGCAGTCAAAAGTTTTTGACAAATCCATGAGGATGGCCACTACAAATTTATTCTCATCCAGGGCCTTTTTCCACTCTTCTATTATTTTTAGAAGAGCTGTTTGGCAACCATAACCCGATCGGAATGCTGACAGAGAAGGATGAAACACCTTGTCAAAGAATGTCACAGTCTGCTCATATATTGCTCTTTCATAAAATTTTGAAATAGTAGGTAAGATACTTACAGGTCTATAATTGCATTTATCTAAAGAGTTATTTTTCTTGAATAGTGGTGCAACTTGGGCTTCTTTTAATTTTTCTTGAAAAATGGAATTATTTATTGATTTATTTATTAAATTTGTAATTGGTTTAACAATAGCTGGTTTTGCAAATTTTAGAAGTTTTGCCGAAATGCCATCACGTCCTGTTGCTTTTTTTGAATTTGCTTTATTTATTTGCTTTGATACAAAATCATTTTCAATTTCATGAAATATTAATTTAGGAATTTCTTTCTTATTTTCTTTTATAATTTTAATACTTGGATGTTCTTCGGCAGATAAATTATTATCATTACCAATATCCTTTGCCACATTTATGAAAAAAATATTAAAATTATTTGCTACTTGAAGTTGGTCATTTATGATCTTATTATTGTCTTCTAAGATAATATCTTTAGTTATATTACTACCCTTATTAGTTAAAAATGGTTTAATTGTTGGATAAAAGTCAGTAGATTTTGGTCCGCCAACACATCTTTCATAGAAACATGTTCTAATTGATTGCTTTTTTAATTTTGTTACTAAATTTCTTTGCTTTCGATATGCCTCCCAATTTTTGTTACTTTTATCTTTTAAAAATTTATTATGTGTCATCCGTTTTTTATAAACAGCACTTCTCAGGGTTTTATTCATAAAAGGGGCTGGCTGTGATATTGATTTCCTTTTTTTCATAGGAGCATGTTCATCAATAGTATTGACCATAACTTCTTCAAATTTATTATAAGCTTCGTCTACATCTTCAATTTCAGTAATTTTATCCAAATCAGATTTCATTAGATCATTTACAAAATTTTCTTCAGAAAAGTTTTTAAAACTCCTGTATGTCTTAAAGCTCTTTTTAGCAAGATTTATATTACCCTTTATTTGCACAGAAATTAAGTTGTGGACATCACTAATACCACAATTGAAATTTAAGACATTCATACAATTATTGGGTGAATTAGTTAATATAACATCATTTAAAGTAGGATCTGCTATCTTTGTGAAACATGTTGGCCTTTTTACTAGGTTTGTAAGGTCTAAGATATGGTGCACATTTTTTCTCATCTAAAAAATCACCAATATACATAAAGTTATCATATTTTGTTGTAATTTTATCACATGTTTTAATCACCAATATACATAAAGTTATCATATTTTGTTGTAATTTTATCACATGTTTTAATAAAATCATCATTGAAAGTTTTGTCATTTATTGTTTGTGGTCTGTAGACACCTGAAATTAACCATTTTTTATTACCTACTAATATTTCTATACATATTGATTCTATATTTTTAAATTCAAGAATTTTCTTACGGTCACATGGTAAGTCTGATCTCACATATGCAGCAATTCCTTCGCCGTACGCTGTTCGATCAGCACGCCAAAAGTGATTGTTTACTTGAAATTGTGCATCTGGGAATTGGTCGTCAATTTTGGTTTCAGCCAAGAATAGCATATCAATTGTATTTGATGTTAATAATTCACATATATGACAGAATTTATATCTCAAACTGTTTATATTTAGGTATACACATATAAATTTCTTGGGATATTTACGCTTTAGTTGCCCGAGTTCATCAAAAATATCTTCATCTACTTTACTGTTCTCATGTAATGAATGTGAGAGATCTAAGCTTGTATCAAAAAAGGATTCTGAAAAATTAAAGTTGTTACACAGATTACATATCCATGGGTCACTGTTCTGTTCTAAATCTTTGTATTCTTGTGGTGTTACATTCGCACACTTTATATGCCACCATTGATTTCCCACTTCACAGAATATAGCTCTATGATTCTTTGCTACTGGTTTGTAGCATTTGCCACATGGGTATTTTATTGGTCCTGGGTTTAAGGATATATCCCCGCTACACAGTATAATGATTATGAAAAGTCTATGGTGTTTACAATTCAGTTCTATTGGGATTGGACAAAGGTTTAAATCTCCCATGTTTCAGATGATAGAACATAACATTGTAGATGTCAAGATTTAGGTCATTGGCTAAAGTTATATTACCACTTACAACGGAATTAGGACAACAAACCGCCCGGTGTGAATCACTCCGGGCGCTGCCCCCATACGTTGAATGGGACCGATTCGTAACCCTCGCTGGGAGCAGAAGTGAACTGAGAGTTACGTTATCGTATCTACACAGATATGAACAGGTATGTTACATTACACCAGAATGTTAATACATGTTCATACTGTAATGTATGCATTACACATATATTTTGTAAAGCTTCCCTGATACCACTAAAACATGATAATATATTACTATTATTGTTTGACAGTCACAGGGCACGTGCTCGCTACGACGTCATCTAATGAATATGCAAAATAACCGACCCTCGACTTTACAATACACGACGATATGTTTTATCAAAATTTGTTTCAAAAATGTTCCATGGAAATTCATGTTAAAATAGACATATGTACATTTTATTTGTACAAAATACACTGGGACTTAATAAAAAAAAAATGTATATTCATTATCTCAGTTTTCATGAAGAAAATTTCATTAAAGGAACAAAATAAAAAGAAATTTACACAAGATACCCTCTTTTCTAAACAATATCAAAGAATATCGGAACAGCTCATTTAGATAGATCTTAAACAATCCCGATATTTTCGAACAGCCATAATACGTCATATATAATCTCTGATTGGATAAAGTTATTAAAGGTTGGGAGAATTTTATAACTTAATATGTATGTTTGCTGTTTTCGGCATTTTCGGGTAAAAAAAAAAAAAATTCGTGAATTATATTCTATCTCTTATTCATGTATAGAAACGGAGATCTATATATTTAGTTCGTGTAAATTTTCTGTGCGATTTTTGTTCATCTTTTTGTTTCAAATTTAACCCCATTTGACCCGCTTGAAAACGATATTTCGTTTTAGACTACACTGTATAACTATATTTTAGAAGAAGTTATGTTACTTACCGTGCATGGTTGACCTCCAAAGCCTGAGTACATCAATGCTAGACAACTATGCAATCAATTGATGGAACAATATGTCGGTAAATTGCATTTTTTGTTACGACTTTGTGAAATACCCCTAGCCAAGCACCATACAACGTACACCAACTCTTCCCGCTCTATCCCGATTGCAAAATCAGAAAATATGTCCCAAATATCCAATGATTTCTACGAGCTCTTGTTGCTTATCCATTGAAACTTTGGCGACATATTTTTAGAGGAAGGTCCAGTCTATTGATATATGGCTGAACATCTTACACGGAAAATCGGCAAGTGTGTATACACACACTGTTTTGTAAACTTTTATGTTTAACGTTCAGATTTCGACTCTTTTAAAATTATGTTCAACCGGATTTGTAAAATTGAAGTGTTTCCGCAAATTTTAAGCCATACATGAAGAATATTGGTCCAGAGATAGTTGTGTGGTTGTCAGTTGGTGTCAAACTCGTTTGATCTGGACGTCGCCATGTTTATTTACATCGTCTGCACACGACACACACTCGTGAATATTCATAGATATTATACGTTATTTATATCACACTCGGATTTTCCTATTTTGAAAATAGAAAGTTTGGAATCTGTGATTTCGTTAACTGGTACAACTTTTGCAACATAGCGACTTAATTCTTCGGTATTTATGTTCTAGTAAGAAATTATGTAACAGAATGCGTAGAATGCGTAGGTGAGGGGGAAAGGGGTATGCGTAAAAAGCGTAGAAGAGTGGAAAGGTATTAAAGATGTATTTTTATACATATGCACTTCTCGACCGCTGCCCATGATTTCGGATACCGTCTAAGTACTGACGACAAATAGGTTATTTTGCAATAAATGCATTTACAGTTTCATTATCTTACAGCCAAAAATGCCGTTCTGAAGCTAAGCTTAACAATGTAGACAAACAAACAAAAGGATAGATGGGATTCGAACCACCTTCTAGAACTATCCATTCCATCACAAGGCAGCGCCAATACGATCATGACTACTGTGCTCCCGCATTTAGTCAAGTAAATTTATTACTTAGAGTAGTGATGGGGTAAAATGCGAATTAGTAGACATAGCAGACGATTTGATTTATTTTTACTTTTAGTGATTAAGACAGTTTACGTGATGTTCGAAAAAAAACCCGACAGAATAGTTAATATTGATAAAGAAAAATATGAAATTAACAGCTTGCATGTATATTCGTGTTATGATTTCATATGTAAGGAAATATTCGTTGTGTGGCTTTCGAAAAATCTATACAAATCTACTGTACACTCACAATTCTTATAATATGTAAAAAAAAAACTTAATATAAATATAGACTCCATTTTTATCACTTTAACCGAAATTAATAACGAAACACATTATGTTGCAAAAAAAAATTAAAAAAAAGTACGGGGGGAAAAATGTACGGGAAACAAAAAATACGGGAAAAAAGTACGGGAAACAAAAAATACGAGAAAAAAGTACGGGAAACGAAAAATACGGGGAAAAAAGAACGAGAAAAAAAAGGACGGGAAAAAAAGTAAGGCCGGTCACGTGACTGTCACTTCCGGTGAAAAGGGCCCGGGCCACTAGGGCGGATATTGCGCAACTTCCGGTTGTGCATGCGCAGAACATACTTTCGGACAGGGCCTCTTCCGGTCACGTGACTTTGTCATTTCCAGTCAAGCATGCGCACGGTATCACTTCCTGTTGCTTCCCATTGCTCCCCTGCAAACTTGAACTGTCCCCATATTATACATTCTCTAACAAAAGGGCATACCAATTTTAAGTTGGGCCTTTTAAAAAGTTTTATTTGATGCTCCATAATATGATAATTTACAAATTGCATGTTTAATGTGATATAAATATGATAAACTATAAAACTATGCAGAAGTCTAACATAATGCCAACTTTAAAGCATTAACATTACAAAGTTGGTTTTTGTACGAATACCTGCCAGTCGCTTAGGGGGAAAAGACTTATTTTGATTTCCCTTTCTTATAAGGATCCCACCCCCCTTTTTTTTATAGGATAGTCAGACAACAAAATATACGAGATTTAGATTAATTTTCTTCAAGTTAATCGATAAGTACTCGCTAGGATGATATATTTTATTTATTCTTGCAGGTCTAGGATGTTTTGTAAACAGTACTATTTGCGAGGTTGTGTCACAATATCCTTGGAAGTTGGAACTACTATAGCTGAATATTCACACGATCTCTCATTATTTTCAAGATCAACGGGATACATGTAGTCATAAATTATTTTCCTAACCAACAAATTCACGAAAACTTCCATACGACCGTGACGATATGTAGATAATTGCCACGATGAATAATGTCATACGTCTGTCAGTTCTAACTTTTTTTTAAAATATACTTCGTCTGCCAGTTCTAACATTTTTCTATAACATTACGACTTACCGATGTCATTTCATTGTGCTAGTCGGTAATATGTACATGTTTTTTCATGAAAACCATTGAAAGGATCTTGAATGTCATCGCTATGACATTTTAGGTGTTGACTTTTTTTTAACGTCTTCTACCATACAAATTAGACATCTGATACGGAAACAGACCTTCAGTAATGTTAAAAACGGCATGAAAATGTTTGATCTTAAAAGCACAGGCGCATGGGGCACGGATTTCGTTTCCTCCTCCCCCCTTTTCTCTACTACCCCCCCCTCCCCCTTTTTTTTAAATTTTCATATAAATCATTCCTTTTTCAAAATTTTCATAATCATTCGTTTTTTCTTCATTTGACAATATCAGTAGACGTCATACATCATGAATAATACGTGTATTCTGTGTCCACAGTTTTTCGACTGATACAGTATAAGAGAGAAGGTAAGCAACTCCATTTTCATATTTCGCGCCATATCGCTCACCTCGGTTGGGAAACCCCGTGTTTTTTACACTTTTACCTTGTCTACATATGGCACTGTCGTATCAAACTGTTTCTAAAACACTTACCATGTTCGAATTTCAGTCGGTACGTCGATCTTTTCCAAGAAATCTCGCCGAGAATAGCGAGACAGCTTCGTTTCTAGGTCAAACTACATCATATTAGACGGAAGTGCAAGAACGGGAACCCTCGGTTTTTTACGAATGGATTACCTGCAATGAAAAACCCAGATGCGCTCCGAATATTTTTACCGGAATGTTTTGGCGGGAAATATAAACCGCTGAAAAAACATAACAGCAGACGGATTATTTCGTAAAAATGGCACAACGACCATCTGAATATGGAAACATTGAAATAATTTGATGGTACATACCCTACTAGCCAAATTACGTTGTCAAAACGTAGTGACAACGTAACTTTTTCGTTGCTACAACGTAAGAATTTTACGTTTTAACTACGCCGATTTGTAGACTCCCCTAAGCGTAACTACTACGTTGTGATACTACGTAGTAAAAGACCTTTCTACAACCAAACGACAACCATGACCATGCAAGGACGTTTACACAACGTAACCACCAACCATCACAAGACCTTTATACGAGGTAATTACAACTAATTAAGGACGTTTACACAACGTAACTACCAACCATCATAGGACCTTTATACGACGTAATTACAACCACCAAAGGACCTTTACATGACGTAATTACAACCACATAGGGTCCTTTAGACAACGTAACTACAACCGCCTAGGGACCTTTACACAACGTAACTACGACCACCTAGGGACCTTTATACAATGTAACTACGACCACCTAAAGACTTTTAGACGACGCAACTACAACCATCTCTATATAGTTGTACAACTACAAAAAATGTACAACCCTAAAAGGACTTTTATAGCCAAATTACGTTGTCAAAGCATTGTGACAACGTAATTTGGATAGTAGGGCAACTATAATCACATTAAGACCGTTACACCATGCAACTACCGGTACCAACTACAAAAATGTACATTATTTTTTGTGTATTTAAGGACCTTTTGTGATGTTCTTAATTTTTTTGAGCTAACTAATAAAATATAAAATTCTAAACATTTATTAATCCAAATTATTGCAAGTTTTACAGATGATGAAACACTCTTTCTACTCTCAGACTCATCCCACCATAATCTATTTTAAAGATGCCAAAATGTTTAGATGTAATTATTATACAAATATGTCAGGTACATGTAATAATAAATATATCAGATTAAAAAACATGTAAAATAAATGTAATAAAAATCTTTATCTTGTGAAAGTTGCATTTGACTAAATTAAAGATGTACAAATGTATATAGATAACATCTATAGAAGTAATGAATAGGTATACATCCAGCGGAGGACCTACATTTTAAGGTCCCTGAACTATTATGTGGGCCTTTTTGCAGCCAGCAAGAATAACCAACAAGGTCAAAAGGGCCATGAACAGGGTGTTGGGGTGGAGTCCTTGACAATGGGCCAAACATTGATCCCTTTCCCACCAGCAAAGAGGTCTGAGTAACGGATGGTATCTTCTTCAATGGTGTTGTTCCATAGGAGATTCTGATAATTGTTTGTTTTTAATTTAACCACTATATCTCAGATTTTTATTAAAATTGCTGTACTGGGTTATAAGCATTTTATGCTAGAAAACAGAAATATCTTAATAAATATGGGAACTGAAGCACTAGTTGCTGGCTAAGGAAACAGCAGAAATACATGTATACATATAAAAATATCACCCTGCTAACAATGGACCAAACTTATAAGAACAACTTGACCTATAAATCTATTCTTTAGTTTAAAATTAAACACTAAAAAATATATAATCGAAAATTACCAAAAACGAAGAAAAATTTGTAGGATCATCAATGCACAGAAAAAAGAATTTTTTCATTTTTAAATTACTAGAGAGGGATCATTAGGATAAACAGGTGATAGTCTTGATTTTTGGTGTTTGAATGCACAAGCCCGAACTAAGAATTCATATGTCTGTTTGTGGTTCCGATTGGTTCTAACATAAGGACTGAGCTGTCAAACTATTAAGCTGTGCACCAACAAAGGATTCGAGGATCCAACTGCCAAAATGTAGGCTATGAATAGATTCTGGCTAAGTCAAGGAGCCCATACAGCTTGGGATTCAGGTGCAAATTTGGAAATTTTACTAATTGCAGGGACATTTTGAGGCCATATGAAATTGGAATTGGAGCATATTCTAAGGTCAATATTAAGTACTTTAAGCCATTGACATATGATTCTATTACTAAAATAGCCTTATTCTAATAACAAAGACAGTAAAAAAAAACTCCATTAATTTTGTTGAAAAGTTAGTTCATTAAAAAAGTTGTTTCCGGGATATACGGGGCCCCAGACCTGAAGCGTAAGCTTCGTTAGTTTCATAGTAAGATCTACAAATGTACCAGTGTACACATCCCAATCCTGAGAAAGCTGTAACCCCAAAATATTCTTGTTAATGTATATAAAAATATAACAAAGAACAATAATATTTTAAGCTAAGCAATTCAAAATAAAAATATCAAAACCAATATATCACATCCCCTTACAGAGAAAAAATATAACCCTAATTTTTCTTTCTTTCTTAAAGAAAAAATATATATTATTAAATATGGGGACAGTCATGATCGTATGGTAGTTGGATTTATAACTACCTATGCAATCAGTGCACATCACCACTAATGTTGTGAGTTGTGAGGGGTAAAATTTGCACAGATAATGTTACCCATATTAAAATCTCCAACAAACTTACCCCTTCCATAAATTATTTCTATTCTAATAGGACATATACGGTAAATATTTAATCCATATTCCTTAATAGTGTACCCATATTAAAATCTCCAACAAACTTGCCCCTTCCATAAATTATTTCTATGACGTGCTGTTTTGGCTTTGTAAACAAAAGGGTATAATAAAACAGCCAAATACGTCATGATCATTAGCGTGTGCAAGTCATAATAAACCGGGGATTTTTATACCCTTTTGTTTACAAGGCCAAAACAGCATGTCATATTAGAATTCAAAATACTGGCATACAAATCATGATTCTCATTCAACCAATCAACTTTCATTCAACATTATACATGTATTATATAATACTATCCTGGGTACTCTGGTTTCTTCTACCTTTATAAACTGCAATATTGTTGAAAGTGGTGTTAAACACTCATAACCTTATAATTAACTCAAACCCACATTATCTCAACCATACTGATACTGATATATATAAATCACAAAACTTGCATACAAAAAAAAACCACATACAAATTCTAACATTTGGTCAGCAAAAAAATGAAAGATATAAAAAACAACAAAGTTAAATGAACAATGAAAGGTTTCCTTCAACTATAAAGTTTTTTTTCTCCATCAAGCATCTGGAAAGCTCCCTTCATTGGTGGATTGGTTCTGAAAAAAATAATATGATATTAATATTTTCAGCTAAATGGAACAACTTTAGGGGTGAAAATATTTTTAGTAACTATTTTGATCATGATCAGAAGCTTGAAATTATTATATTTAGGAGATAACTGTATTGTATTTTAAGCTTTGCGGATGTAAATCGTCGGTTTTACGGTCGCAAAATGAGCTTACCTAGCGACGCATATCGTAGCTAGGTAAACAGATATTTGCGACTGTAAGTGAAGACACATTGTAAAACCTATAATTAATTGATTATAACTCGGAAATATATTGCATGGATATATATTACAGAGCTAAAGAAAGAAATCCAAAAACTGTGACCAAACATATACGTTAAATTTTATTGATAGGACAAATCTAGAAAAGATACATCTTCATTTATGTAAAAAAAAAAACCATGAGAACAGAAGAGAATTAGAAGAGAAATAGTACAAAAAAAGTGCAGTTTAATCATTTAGATCTATTGCAGACTACAATATTATCAAAATTAATACTTAATTTTAGAAGAAGCATTTGCAGTATGTAAAACATTAGACTCGGAGAGGAACTTACACTTAATACATGTATGCAAGAAACTTATATCTCTAGATTAAAAATTGATTTAAGACAGCACTTATCTTGCAGTTTTTGATATTTGTTGTTGATATAAACATATCCCGTAAAATGTTTTCCATGATCTCATTTCATTAATGAGAAATTACGAAAATCACAAAACCACATATAAACAATCAGTGGGGAGGAGAGAAATATCGATCAATCAGTGGTGTGACCTAATTAAATAGCATAATTACCCATGCCCAGTACTTCTCTACTGACCAATATTATCTTCATTTATTACACTTTTATTATTTCTACACTTAATATAGAAAACTTTAAAAAGAAAAGTAGAAATGAACCAAAAAATTAAGTCCATGTTACAAAGCTCTGACAAAGGATCATATTATAATTATTTACTCTTGGGAATTTTAGGCATTTTTTTCTGCAGTTTTTTTTACATAACTATATTCCTTATTAATTGATTTCTAAAAATTTCATTACAGGTACAGTTAATTTGTCTTTGGGATGGGATCTCTATCAGATAGGTTGATCTTTTCAAAATGTGTTTATTTTCATTCTATCGTCAACTGTAACTGATGATATTTAACATAAATCTCTTCTTAAGAAATGTTCTGTATTTGAAGTAGATTGCATACATGTAATTAAATGTAACAAGTTCATCTAAAGAACCCTTTGTTTCTGTGATAGCCACACACTGTAAATATGGGAGGAGCTCTATTGGTATAACTTACATGTATAAGTGTATGCATGTATCATTATACATTTATTTTGTAGGCTTTGTGCATGAAGTCTAATTTCTGGTTCGTCAATAAATCATCATGGTAGCTTTCGTGATCTGAGTGTAATCCCTATAAAATTGCCTCAGGACTAGATTAGTTGATAGTAAAATGTAAAATATAATGTTGTTGACTTGTCTGGCCTATAGCTAGAAGAACATGAAATTGAATACCTCTGATTAGATGATGGTGAAATTTGCTGTTGTCTAGCTATAGCTATGTGTTGATCGGTCTGACATTACAGGACATGAAGCAGGTGACATCTGTGGCTTCCAATATTACATGGGGCCAGGAATTATTTCGACTGGTTTGCCATATGTTGAAAAGTCACAAGGTCAGCTATGTGCCTATACATGTAACAGCTATAACCTCAAATCCAACTGTACTTGTTTACCACTTTTACAGAAATGAACCAGCTCTGAAATTATAATGAAGAAATTTAAACTATTTTATTCATAGTCTCATTTATATACACAATGTACAGGTATCATCAATGATCATACTGTCTTAACGATAAAAAAAAGAGGCTACTTCCCCCTGCCTCCTAAGTATATACATGTAGCCAGAAATGAGGTACCATTTGATAATTTGCATATCTAAGATGGGGACATCATGGGGATGTCTGCAATTTTCATATGATCTACATTAAAGATATAATTTCTAATTGCATGCATGTTATTTTCTGAACTTGAAAATTATATACCTTTGGCTAAAATCAAGCTAAATAATAAATGAAATAACAATTAAATGTTCGAGGTTCCTGGACAAAATGAAAATCGGATGCATCTAACCTTTATCTGATCTTAAGAGTCTATGTAAAAATGTCTGTAATACAGAGACGTGCCAAAAGTATTCGGTCACTGTAATGTTTTACTATATATTTCATATAAAACCACATTTTTTAAAAACATTATTCCAAAGTCGACTCTTGGTCGATTTGATGATTTTTTTACCAACAAAAACAGAATTAAATGTAGTTTTACAAAGTGATTTTAGCATAATTTTATAATCTATAATTTTTATGAGTTCACAATTTAAACACAAAACAAAATTTTGAATGTCAAAAATACAATACAATGATAGTACATTTGAAGACAAATAATTTAAGTTTGCATTTAAATCATGAATATTTAAAATCTGTGCTTCCAAAAAATATTTAAAAATAATCACAGAAAATTACATAGTTCTCGCTTCTGACGTTCTGTTGGTAAAAATTTCATCAAAATCGAACAAGAATTGAGTTTGGAATGTTTTGAAAAATTATGGTTATATACCTGCATGAAGTTTAGCAAAAAAATTACAGTGACCGAATACTTGTTGCACGTCTCTGTACATGAAATTGAGACCAATGAGGGAGATAACTTATTTACATTGAGACAAGAAAAAATTTAATAAGTGTAATGGTTATTACTATTATTTTTTTCGGTCACTGTAATGTTTTACTATATATTTCATATAAAACCACATTTTTTAAAAACATTATTCCAAAGTCGACTCTTGGTCGATTTTGATGATTTTTTTACCAACAAAAACAGAATTAAATGTAGTTTTACAAAGTAATTTTAGCATAATTTTATAATCTATAATTTTTATGAGTTCACAATTTAAACACAAAACAAAATTTTGAACGTCAAAAATACAATACAATGATAGTACATTTGAAGACAAATAATTTAAGTTTGCATTTAAATCATGAATATTTAAAATCTGTGCTTCCAAAAAATATTTAAAAATAATCACAGAAAATTACATAGTTCTCGCTTCTGACGTTCTGTTGGTAAAAATTTCATCAAAATCGAACAAGAATTGAGTTTGGAATGTTTTGAAAAATTGTGGTTATATACCTGCATGAAGTTTAGCAAAAAAATTACAGTGACCGAATACTTGTTGCACGTCTCTGTACATGAAATTGAGACCAATGAGGGAGATAACTTATTTACATTGAGACAAGAAAAAATTTAATAAGTGTAATGGTTATTACTATTATTTTTTTATTCCCCCCCCCCCCCCCCCCAAATAACCATTTAAATAACATGATATATAAAAAAAAAAATAAAAAATATTGAACTCTAGTGTAGTTCATCACAGGATTGTTGGGTGCTTTGCCTCTTGAGAATGCAATATTATACAGTATTATCTTTGGGTTGTTTAATATTACCTTTACAATGTACAGAGACGTGCCAAAAGTATCCGGTCACTGTAATTTTTTTACTATATATTTCATATAAAACCACAATTTTTGAAAACATTATTCCAAAGTCAATTCTTGTTTGATTTTGATGAAATTTTTACCAACAGAACGTCAGAAGCGAGAACGTATGTAATTTTCTGTGAATATTTTTAAATAATTTTTGGGAGCACAGATTTTAAATGTTCATGATTTAAACACAAGCTTAAATTATTTGTCTTCAAATGTACTATCATTGTATTGTATTTTTGACGTTCAAAATTTAGTTTTGTGTTTAAATCGTGAACTCATAAAAATTATAGATTATAAATTAATGCTAAAATTACAGTGTAAAACTACATTTAATTCTGTTTTTGTTGGTAAAAAAATCATCAAAATCGACTTTGGAATAATGTTTTTAAAAAATGTGGTTTTACATGAAATATATAGTAAAAAATCACAGTGACCGAATACTTTTGGCACGTTTCTGTACCTCATTGCTTTGGTTACTGACATAACTACATTTTTGTACATGTACAAGGCATGTATGATTATAAACTTTTGCTGTAAATTAGTGCAAACCTTTATTGTGTTATTTTATTTTATTTCAATGTTTGAAAATCACTTAAATCACGCTAATCATTGTAACAAATTAATGATGATTTTTCTGTTCTTCGGGGCGTCTTGATTGACAATAAAGTATTTGTTTGTTTTTGACACAAAATTTAACAATGAATGACATTTGGCGTCACACTCACAGTATTTTCTTAAATCAATTTGGATTGCTCATTCATAGATGTAATTCTATTGACTAACCTTACTGTATATTTCTACCTTCTAAACTCGAGGTTTTTGTATGTTCGGGACATCAAAGAAATTGTTAAAATTGTCACAAAACACCAAAATGGTTTGAATTTTGGTAGGAATTCAAACTCCGGAAATAGCAATAACTTTTTATTATCGAATCGTTGACGGACACACTGAATTTCCGCATTGTATGCTATTATTTGACAAATCTAATAAACGATCCACTCAGCTTGAAACTGCAGTGATCAAAATCTAATTCAAATATGACGAATATTTATGAGGAAAAGTACTTCTAATTTTTGGATAATGGTAATTTTATTGCAAGTAATTAAATCTTGGAGATACATTTGTATATTGCCTTCTTCATCACGTTCTACTAAGTTCAGTGGAAAGAAGAACGATTAACGATCAAGAGGCCACCGATACGATCCTCGTACATGGCGTTTTTATTATGTTTTTTTTATTGCTATTGATATACAACTATAGCCAGTTGTATCATCTTAACGCAACACAACTTAGCCTCACATTTTTTACTGATGAACCTGGAAATGCAAAAAGTCCTTATCAACCATGCATTTTTAGAATCAGGAGATCAACTACTATCAAATTCAAAGTCATGTCTAGAGAAAACTTTCCAATTTGAAAAATTCACTTTTTAATTAAGATCCTTTCCCTTTTCCAGGGAAATACCTTAATGATTGGTGATAAGTACGTACGGTTGTTTGACAACGACTTGCATATAGCGTATTCTGAAATACGTTACCAGGACGTAATAATTACGTTTGAGTTATTACGTTAGCATCAAGGCTATATCCGTACGTAACAAAGACGTTGGAAAGTACGTTGTCACAACGTCTTGGATATAACGTATTCTGAATTAGTTACCAGGACGTACACATTACGTTTGAGCTTTTACGTTAGCATCAAGACCATATCCGTACGTAACAAAAACGTTCAAACTACAGTGTCACAACGACTTGCATATAACGTATTCTGAATACGTTACCAGGACGTAATAATTACGTTTGAGTTTTTACGTTAGCATCAAGGCCATATCTGTACGTAACAAAGACGTTGGAAAGTACGTTGTCACAACGTCTTGGATATAACGTATTCTGAATACGTTACCAGGACGTACACATTACGTTTGAGCTTTTACGTTAGCATCAAGACCATATCCGTACGTAACAAAAACGTTGGAACATACGTTGTCACAACGACTTGCATATCACGAATCTAAAATACGTTGTGGCAACGTAATTTTCACGTAAGAAAGGGACCTGACCAAACAGCAACCAAACTGCAACGTTGTGGATACGTAGTGTGCTAGCTGGGTAACTGTTCAAAAAGAAATTCAAACTGAGAAATAGATGATTGAATGGTTAGAACTGAAGTCAAAATTTCAATGAAAAAGAAATATTCAGCTTGCCTCTACTTCAAATTATTAAAATCATACCCAAACAAATACATATACAACTAAAAAAAAAATAAATAAATAAATGAAAAAAAACAAAGGAAGAAGAAGCTGAGAACAGCTATTAAATGGGGCTATGGCATTTTACCCCCTTCCTCAATAAAAGGGCTCCCAACTGATAAACATGTGTAAGGGAGCCGGATAGTCAAGTGGTCACATGTGTCTATTTAACTTCAGTTATAGTTTTTATAATCAATGGACATAAATGCATTTATTAGGCTCTCATATGCATGTGATTAAAAAAAATATTTGAATGCACATTCTTTAGGAAAATCTTTACACACCAGATGCTAAAGAAATAAACAAAATATGGGTCATTTAAAGCATGTGGTATGGCATCGACTTCGATTAACCTGCATGTTTGATGGCAGTCGGGGTCATCTCTTATAGTTTTTTAAATAAAGGACAAAAAGTATTAAAATTTTGAAATTTTGATGAAAAAAGGACAATAATTCCATAATGGGTAATGGGATTTACTTCAACATGTTTGCAGTTTAAACTTAACATCTATCTCTTATAGTTGTTGAAATAAAGGACGAATAGTATTAAAATGTTGAAAATTTGATGAAAAAAGGGAAATAACTCCAAAATGGGTAATGGGATTTACTTCAAAATTGCAGGGTAGGTAGATCTTGACATGCTGCACATTTTTGCAATTTAAGCTTAACATCTATTTCTTATAGTTGTTGAAATATAAGACAATAAGTATTAAAATTTAAAAAAAATGATTTTTCTGGATTTTTTTCATTTATTTTTTGCTGATTTTACCCCTATGTTCTATTTATAGACATGGCGGCCATGATGGTTGGTCGGTAGGATCATCGGACATAACTTTTAAAGGGAACCCCCTAAGGATGATTCAGGCCAAGTATGGTTTAAATTGGCCCAATGGTTTCAGAGGACAAGATTTTTGAAAAAGTTTACAGACGGACGCCAAGTGATGGCAATAGCTCACACAGGTGAGCTAAAAAGGGACGATTTGTCATAAAGGAAACTGGTACGCCAGAACAGCTGCGAATCAGGAAAAAAGACAGAGAAAGAAAGAAAATGGAGCGAATGCTCAATGTATTCAGTAGATTGGGAAAAATAGCTGAGGAATGTGATATTAAGTATTTTTGTATAATGCAGAGATCTGATGGAGAAACTCATTTCTCAGGATCTGATGACCTAGTAAAGGCATTTAAGGATAATACACCACTTCTACAATTTAGTGAAGACATGATTGAGACAAGAAGAACTTCTCTGCTACAAAAGATCAACTTGTCCAAATCCAAAAAAGATGCTGTGTGTCCATCACCATCAAAAGGGCTCTCCCAGATGGATTTGTTACCTGGTCTAGGAAGTAACCAGCGACAGAACCTTCAAAACATGACACCAGAAGGTGAAGATTCTATCACCCTTAGCAGGGAAAATATTCTTAACATTAAAAAACGTATTTTCATAAGAAGTAAAAAATGCAACCCAAGATACAGGATAAGTGAAATAGACAGAGAGGCTGCCAGTATTAATACAAGAGGTACAAAAAGAGGAAGAGGAAGGGGTAAAGGCAGAGGAAAGACATCTGTTTAGTTTTTAGCTCAACTGGTCCAGATGTTAGTTATTTTCGTCATTTGCCTTTTACCATCATTGTCTGTCCGTTAGTCTATTTAAATTTACCCTTTCTGAAATTGTATAAACAGTTTTAACCAAACTTGCCAGTAACGTTCACTGGTCCTCTACAAAAACCTGTGTTTTTTCTTCTAAGAGCCAGACGAGGGTGGTATAAGCGTTCTTTTCACTTCCTTTGGACACGAGTGGTGACGCCTAAGTATTTGTATTCATTTATTTCATCTTTCTTTTCAATAGTGACTTTTCTTGGTTGGACTCGGCTACACGCTACTTGAACAAAGCCTGAAGTAGTCGCTACTAAAAAATATACGGGATGCTTACACTACCGGTTCATCACGACTGGATCCAGGTTTTAATGGTTGTTCATATACAAGTATGTGTTTTTTTGAGTTCTTGTGTGGCCCTGCCAATTGTTTGTCCGTCTATGATATCGTGTTTCCGATGTTCTGGACCTTTCTTTGGTGAGTAAACGGTTCGGTTTCTGGTCCCATATTACACATGTTACAGTGTTAACTTTCAAAGAAATAAAGCATTTGTCGGACTGTCGGATTATAGGTCGGACCCCATTACCAATATAATATAAATGAAGAACAATGGACTATAATTAAGCGTTAATGATCTTGGAAGATTTTGTTTGGACAAGGCTTTCTTTTCAATTTCTTTTATGTTAAAAGAAAGTGAAAAACATCAAAGAAAAATATAAATGAATTTAACTTAATAACTTAACCTCTAAGCATGTAAATGTGTAATCCGAGATTCCTCTTCCGTCGGACGGCAGACGAATCTTGGACTAGTAAATGTGTAGCTGTGGAACTGTAGCCCTTATGGGCCTTGACCAATTTTCTGATATTTGCGGATCGCAAATATCAGAAAATTGGCCAAGGATCATATGGGCTACGGTTTGTGTGGCTGCGGGACCGTAACCCTTATGGTTCTTGGCGTCCGCAAATATCAGAAAATTGGCCAAGGACCATAAGGGCTACGGTTCCGCAGCTAGTAAATATGTTGTAATATAGTGTATTCACAATTTCATGATATTTTATATTGGGGCCGAATCGACTATGTTATTTGGGACTGGACTGACACAGGGTCGGACGGGTATTGGGGCCGCATCGACCTGCTTCCATATAAGTGTTTTTTTTAGGCCTAAATCAAGTTGATAAATATTGACATTCTGATTCTCTTCAATCGACAATGACAATGCCAGTGTTGCCTGTTGGTGAAGTGGACTTTTGATAGAAGGAGTAGGAGCATTATTGGATTAGGCCTTAATCTTCTGCTCTTTGACTTAAAATGTAATATAGGCTGGAGATACAGAGGCCAGAGGCAGAGCAGAAAATGTCTTCGGAAGTCTAATCTCAACGAGATTAAATTAGGCCTATGCAAAATTACTATCATGCATTGTTGAAATACAACGTGGTTCTCTTTCTTGATTTCATTTTACCCAAAATGTGGTTAGATACAGATACAGATACAAATTTTATTTAAAGTCGGAGTATAAAACATACAACATAAGCTCCGAAGAGCTTTTAAAACGACATACCATGGCCGTAGATACGATTACGTAACCCTCATTCCGCTTGTCCTCGCTGGGAGCAAAAGCGGACTGAGGGTTACGTTATCGTATCTAACCATGGCCGTAGCGCAATGGAGGCAAATGAGGCAAATGCCTCACTTTTGAAACGGCAAGTGTAACCTTTGAAAGCAAATGAAATCTTTTTTTTCTTCAAAATTTGCCTCACTTTATTCAGACCCGGCCTATCGCTGTGCATACATGTAGAAACTCTCCATTTCACATAAAGGCCTGCAGGTGATTCTTGAAAATCTTGTAAAGCAAAATAACCGAGAGTTTCCGAGGTCCTGTGCCTGTATTCGCGCGGTTTTTTCACCACATTTATTTTATCTGGTGGTTAGTAAAAGTGGTAACCCGGACCCGAGTCCGGTTCCAAATTCGCATTTTCTTTATTACATCTTTATTAAGGCATTAATTTTAATAAAATTTGAACATATATAAAAAAAAAAATAGTTTATATACGAAATATCGGCAATACAAGTTTTCGAAGTTAGTAAAAGTTGTAACCCGGGCCAAGGCAAAATGTTCAATTAATCGATGATTACACCTTTATTTCTCGTTAAAACTTCACAATATTCAGAATGAACATTTTTCAGTATTAAAGAAATGTAAAAAATATTTTAAATTCAATGGTAATGTTCTCTTTTGTCATTATGGGAGCATTTTAGATTCTGATAAAAGTTGTAACCCGGGCCGGAAGTGATGCATTGTTTTGAGGGTTACACTAATGACTTGAAAATTGACCTGAAAAGATATGATCGTCTATATCTTTTTTACTACTCAATATAATCGATTCAAATTTTGGTCAGCTTGAGATATCAGAATATACTTTACAAAAAATAAAAAAATATAAAAAAATATTGTGTATTAGTATCAATATTTACATGTACACCCACGTGACCAGTCTTTGTTTACAAATCTTAATATATTAATATTGCATCGTGGAGAAAAAAGAAAACTTTTTTTTTTAAATTGATAAAATATATTTGTTGTTGTTGTATTGAAGTATGTCTTTACAAAATTTCAAGAATTTTAAAGAAGTAATAAAGGTGCAATCATTGATTAACTGAACATTTTGTCTTGGCCCGGTTTACAACTTTTACTAACTTGGAAAACTTATATTGCCGATATTTCGTATAAAAACTTTTTTTTTATATTTGTTTAAAAAATTTGATAAAATACATAATTTTATGCATTATGTTCAAATTTTATTAAAATTAATGCGCTAACAAAGATGTAATAAAGAAAATACGAATTTGGGCCCAGGTTTTTGGAACCGGACCCGGGTTACCACTTTTACTAACTCCCATTTATCTCCCTTTTTTTTTAAAACGAAAGTAGACAATTTCCAGAAAATCGCAGGAAATCTCAGATCTATAGTCAAGGATCTATATTCCTCCTTGAGTATAGTAATGGCTTTCAAAGAATCAATATAGTCTTCAGTTAAAAGAATCTATGGGTGCATACATTCAACATTATATAATTTTTGACTGAGTGAGAGGACAACAGCTTTTTTGTTTGACCCGAATATCGAATTGTTACCTAAAAATAAAAGCCAAATCCCACAATGGCCACAGGCAGGTCTAATGATCAAACAAACAACTGATGTCTAAGAACACAGTTTGTACTTTTTTTTGTAAAACTTATAATGCTGTTTTATTTTCTGACAGACAAATATAATGTGCTGATGGCAGAGATTCGCAAATTATTAAGTGGCCAATGTCTAACAAGGAAGTTAAATATGATTAAAAAAGGCTTCTTCTTAAACAAATGGAATTCTGTTAGAGAAACCACTATCTCCAACTCAGGAAAATTGAGAAACTATTTTCAATTCAAATGTAAATTTGGTTGTGAAAACTATCTAAATTTGATTAAAGATTTTAAACAAAGACAAGCTTTTTTAAAATTCAGGATCAGTAATCATAGATTGCAGATCGAATCAGGTCGCTACATCAAACCAAAAATTGTTCCTGAAGACTGAATTTGCGAGAAATGTTACTCAAGTGAAGTTGAAGATGAACAACATTTTTATTAAATTATGGTTTCTATCATAATCATAGACATAAACTTTTGGAAGCTATTAAATTAACCTGCAAATTTGAAAATTTCAAATTGCTATCATCTTTGAATAAATTGATCTGGTTGCTTCATTCTGAAAATATTAATATTTTAACTGAAATTTGCAGATTTTTGCTTCATAGTCGCTGCATATCTGACAAATTATTGATCGATCTGTACTTTATTATCTTAATTCATATTATTATGTTAACAGTATTTGTATCTTGTATCTATGCCCCTTGTGGGCCCTACTATGACTAATAAAGAATTTGAATTTGAATTTATACAACTTTTAATTTGCGAATCCATATTATTACTTCAATATTGATAATTAAGCACACTTGCCTTAAACTGTTAAATCCTGATATTCAACCAATGTATCCTTGATGCTTCATGCTGGTTTTGCACAACATGTTCATATTTAAGTAGTACGTCCGACTTCTTGTGATTGTGTCCATTGGAGGCCGTCGTGGTCGTGATCGTATGGTAAAATAGATTTATGAACTATATGCAATCAGTACCTATCGCCACTATCACGTTGTGAGTTCGAATCTCGCTCAGGCGAGGTGAACTCGATACAATTAATATCAAAAAACAAATCCACGGCATATGTAAAATGCAAGTTAGCATGAACATGATGAAAAGATGTGGATCATCAATGTAGGTTGATATGACAGAAAATCCATCAATTTGTAAACATCAAAGGCTGTTTGATCTCTGTTTTTCAAATCACAATCAAATGGCCTGGGCTTCTACAATTTAAAAGATGTCTATCATATATATACCTGTACCTTATATAGTCTGATCCTATGGTACCATGAGTTCTATGGTAACTTGTATTCGTATGCTATTTCAAGCAATTTTCGCCATCACTTTTTAAATTTTAAATACCACGGTACCATATACATATGTCTCAGTGGAATTTTTTTTTATTGCAATGACAATTGTGATAGGAGCAATAACAGTAGGATTACATTAACCGATCAATCAAAACCAAAAGGGTAACATCTAAGCTCTATGCACCTGTGACTGTTGTAAATTAGACAGAGGAAAAAGATACCTGTGTTTCCACTGACGTTCTTAAAAAAATAAGCAAACCTTTTTATTTAATTTTTAATTTTTACCTAGGTAATACAGAACAAGGATTGGGTTTTAACCATGTTTGCCCAAAATGACAATAAAAACTTGAGGGTAGGCAAACAAATTAGGGTTGATAGGGATAGAAGAAACACAGGTGTTTTTTTTTGCCTCATTGTACTGTATGCCAGTAATTTGCTTGCTAATCTTAAGAAATCTATTACATTTGCAGGGTATATTTAACAATTTACAGATGGATATAAATGGAAATATTTATATTTCTGGTTTACCTAAATCTACATGTAGAACAGCTGATTTATTTAAACTCTTCTGCAGAGGTAAATGGCGATAGTGGACAATAGATCACAGGGACTTGTTATGAAATATTTTTATCCCTCGACTGACTCTAAAAAACCAGAGTTGTCAGTCGAGGGGTAAAAATAATTCGTAACAAGCCCCTGTGAATAGATCTAGACATTTTTTCACATTCCTGATTTGATTCTAAAATTAGATTTTTGAGTTGCCAAATTTTTGTTCTTCCCTCGACGGGATTTGAACTCACACCATTGATACACTGCAGCACCATTCGCTTAGCCTTACGTCCAGCGCCCTAGACCACTCGACTACATCCGCTCCCTATTAAAAGGAGCTTCAATAATCGAGGTGTTACCTTGTCTCGTAAGGCAAATCTAGGGATAGGTGTAAGACATGTGTATAAGCATGTGTAGATGGTATATATATACTTAATATTATAATTTGACAGCAATCTAACTCAGCAATTTTTAATATATTGTATAGGATAATGAAGAATTCATAAATAGTTATTTGTAGTTGTATAATTATAATAGATATTATTGTAAATGATAAGCATGTTTTGATACTTTTTTTTACAAGTTATTTCCCTTACGACTACCAAAATGGTACCTGGTCTAGCAAGAGCAATTATGGAAAGAACAACAAATTTGAGTATAATTTTCTTAAAATTTGTAGATATTTGAACCTTGCAAAGAATTATATGATAATTTTATAGCAAACAGAAAATCCACAAGTTGTTACAACATTCAAAATTTCAACAGATCATGGGAAAAATATGTTATTTTCATTGAACTGTGCATGAATGTGGGCCCTTCTGTCTGCTTTAATGAGAAATAACTGCTGTAAAATGTATAAATTTAGAACCAAAGTTGGAAATGTGCAATTGGTCTATTATATTGTGAAACAATTAGGTAAATGGGTCTAAGACTCACGATTTGCCAAAGTCAATATAACCTAATTTTACCGAAATGTTAGTTACTCAATACTGTGAAATTAGTGATGCTCAACAATTTCATCAAATATTAACAACTCCTCTGGTTATTGTACATTTTAAAAACATGAACAATAGCTACTTTAAACATATATTTTTTTGTTCAAAAAGACTAAAGGAAAAGACACAAGTTAACCAACTTAGACAGTCAATATATCGTCTCCCATTACAAAAATCACAATTTAACATTTATACTATTGAATTGCAATAGCTGATGAAAATCTTGTTTCTGACATTTGACAATTACAAAAAGTGGCAGAGTTAAATTTGTTAATGAGACCCGCCCTCTTGATATCTAGATTCAGACAGTGGTCAAAACAATCATTTAAAAACCAATTAGAAAAACTTCCACAGATTTGGTTCAATTCCAAGAAACTAAACAAAAGAGATGACAAAAATAAAAGTAAAGCATAATAATAGGGTTAGTAAATGCTTGTAGCTAAAGGCATAACAAACGAAAACAAAAAAATCTAATGGCTTGAGATAAAAATCAGTGTTGTGAATGATCTTAGAATGCATATTGAATAATGCAATTTTGAAGGTGGAGACAGACATTGTCACTAGTATCGTAGGAAGTCTGAAAAAACCGAGCTGTGATATTAATGATAATGTATGTTGAGACCTTCAAAACTGGTGTTTTTGGTTTTATTGGTAACGTCACACCAACCGATAATTTCCAGTATCAGAGTCACTAAGTTGATACTGACCATATCACTCAGTGAGATCAAAGAAAGAATGTCCAATTTACTGATAAATATATATAAAACTCAAGTTTTATGTCTACAAGAGCAAATGCCCATGCAATCAGTTGTGAGTTTAATTCTTGGCCAAGGTGAGGCGTACTTGATACAACCTTATCTGATATAAATTTGTCATTGACTTGCAGCAGGTCAGCCGTTTTCTCCAGGTACTACTGAGTGAGTTTCCTCTACCAATAAAATTTACCGCCATGATATAACTGAATTTGTGTTGAAGATGGTGTCAATCACCCATAACCAGATAACCACAATTATGAGTTTCTGCTAACATTATTAGAAAAAAATAGGGTTCCAAAATTGAATCGTAAAATTATAGAAACAGAGGCAAAATCGATGCCCCTAGAACACATATACATGAACCCTCACTTTCCTGACTTAGTACAGGCACTTCAATAAGAAGTGGCAGGGTTAAACTAGATTTATAGGCCTACACTTCCCCTCTTAGTGAAATGATGCGACCATGCAAGTCTTTTCCACATGTGAGTCTCAATTTAAATCTTTCTTGTTTTTTTTAAATTTCAGTTGCTCAGGTGAAGAAAGTCAAATTATCGTCTCATAAGGTAAGTTTAAGTTACTCTAAAAAGAGACTTTATAACTGTGATATCATTTATGGTTAGAATTCTAGGTTTGGTTTGTTTTGGTTTATGGTGTTTAATGCCACTTTCAACAATATTTCAGTTATATTGTGGTGGTCAGTTTTATTGATGGAGGAAACCAGAGTACCTGGAGAAAACCACTGACCTGTCGCAAGTCACTGACAAACTTTATCACATAATGTTGTATTGAGTAAACCTCGCCTGAACAGGATTCGAACTCACAACGTTAGTGGTGATAGGTACTGATTGCATTGGAGAAGACTTCATAAGTTTGTTTAACTTGTTTCTGATCCATTTTGTCTATTTAATTGGCAAATAAAATATGTTTAAACTAAACTAAAACTGATGGCATAGGTAGTTATAAACCCAACCATCATTCCATCATGACCACGGCGATGGTTTCTGAGCAATATTTTTTGTTCTAGTTGACCAATCCTACTGAATTTTTATTAGCATAAAGACCCTTTGCACAGAATAAAGGTTGGTTTTGTAACCTATTCGTTTCCAAACAAGAGGCCTGAAGATGCAAAAATTAGTGTTCCTTTTTTAATATGTACAGCTAGAGTTTATTGTTCATCTGACTTTGATGAGTTTTTGATGAAATCCTTAGGAAAATCCCTTTCAGAAAAAAGCCTAGTGCTATTATGTAGCTTTTACTATTTCTGAAAACATTTTCTGTCTCCAAATTTGATAGAAAAAATAAATTGACCTGAAAGATACAAAAAATAAATAGTCTTAACCTTTAATTGTCAGTAAGAATTTTTTTTTTTAATTTGAAGAAAATTTGAGTCAAACTAAAGGGCTAAAAGGTAAATAGTCATTCAATAATTGTAAACTCAAGATTAATTGTCATCTTTAGGTAATAGTTTGTTCAGGTGAGCGATTCAGGCTGATGTGGGCCTCTGGTTCTAGATATCATTATTATAATTGTTTTTCTACTTTCAGGGAACTGCTACTGTAGCATTATGGGATAGTTCATCTGTAGATTTTATTTTAAGTCAAGTGAGTATTGCTATAGCAAAAACATTTAATTTGATGTGAATACTGCAGTCTGATTGGCTGATCCGCCTGGGAAAAAAATTGGTTATACTTGATAACCTGGGTTGGTATTGTGATGTCACCAACATATTCATTCAAATAGTCCCATGAAATAATTGTAATTAAAATCGAGGAATCATTAAAATTTTGTTGTAAAAATGAAATTATAGGGAATATTTGAAATTAGGTTACACTTTGCGGTTTATTAAGCGTAAACTTCCCCAAACCAGATTATATTGTAAAAAAAATAAAACTATTCCTTAAATAACTTCTAGATACTTTACTGAAATAGATATTACAAATCTTAGTATTTTGATAAACGAAAAATGCATGTACCACACCGTCGGAACATTTCCAAAATCCAATAGAAAAAGAGGCAAAATCGATACCCCTAACACATAAATACATGACCACTAACTTTACTGGTTTGGTACAGGCACTTCAATAAAAAGTGGTGGGGTTAAGCTAGTTTTGAATATATTATTTGATTAAAATCCAATAAACCAGGGTTTCTTCAATACTGCTGGTACTTAATTGTTTACCTTAAATGAATTAATAATGACAGACTTTTGCTAATGATTGTCAAAGTTGACTCATAATTACCATGGTAGTCATAATTAGTAGTTCATCTTGCCAACTGGGGGATTGTCGTGGTTGTGATCGTATTGTAGTTGGATTTAGAACTGCCTGTACAATTAGTGTCTATCACGGCTAAAGATGTGAGTTCAAACCCCACCCATGGTGAGGTGAACTCAATCCAACATTATGTGATAAAGTGTTGGTGACTTGCAACAGGTCGGTGGTTTTCTTTGGGTACTCAGGTTTCCTCCACCAATAAAACTAATCGCCACGAAATAACTGAAATATTGTTGAAAGTGGCATTAAACACCATAACCCTAACTCTAACAATTTAACTGTCAGCATGCTGAATAAATTGGATTTTTCTAATTTTATCTTTCTTACTTCTTGTGCTTTGACAGTTAAAAAAGATAATTTAAATTTTACAGATTTTTTTTTAAGCACATGCTCTATATAAAATATAGAGCTTTTTAATTATACTAAATAAATAACACAACAAATTTGTTGTCTGGACATCCTGGCATTTCAAAATTGAAGGAGGTGAAACACAATCGTAACTACTCGGCCATTCTCGCTACCCTGCAAATAAGCTCGTATGCATTAGGCGTATAAATCGCACTACTTTTCACATGTCAGTTACATGAAAGTTTGATAAAGTTATATTTTAAGCAATTTTCTATATTTCAATTAAAGTCTTAATTAGTTTTGCATGATTAGATTTTACTTAGTATGTCTTCCATATTGGATTTTCGTGGACTATATTTTTGTGCAGCTTAACTTAACTTAACTTCCGGCAAACAATTTAAGAAGAATTTCTACTATGTACGTATGAGGTTATTTGCAGGGTAGCGAGAATGGCCGAGTAGTTACGATTGGGTGAAACAAGCAGGTATCCTCGAGATTTTACCTCTATTTGAATGGAAATTTTGAATTTTATTTTTATGATTTAAAATAATGCTGTCTTATATAATTTTATGAACAAAATAGAAATCTGATTTAGTGTCAACAAGGTCCAGAGGTGAATTTATCTTCTATTGATATATATAAAATAACTAATTTGCATATCATAAGTCTATGTAGTATCCGGAGGATTATATGTTTGACTTCACCTCCTAACTTTTTCTTCATATCTCAAATGTTGATCATTGATTGGTCAATTACATAATGTGATGTCACTCCGGAAAAAAAATGTCTTCTGGTATATACAATAAAAAATTAATGTTTAAAACTGAACACATGTATTTACATTTTCCATAATTTATTTTCAGGGATTATTTTTTTATTTTTTTTAATTGCTTTCATTTTTGTAGAAATGGACAATAAATGGCAGTACTTTGATCTTGAAGCGTGCTAATTGTTATCAGAGAAAGTTAGAGAAAATATGGAGTCCATATTCAATTGATGATCATGCAAAGAAATGTTTGACAGAACCATGGCCATCAGCCTTTACATATAGCCACTACAAAGAATCACAAGCTCCATTTTGGATAGATGTTCCCCATTCTGAGAGTAAGATGGTTACCAGCAGATGTAATAAAAGAAAGAGAACATGGTTTTCTTCATTTTGTCACACACCGATGACTATCCAGACGTGTGAAAATAGGAAAAAGAAGACCAAATTAAAGAGGAATGGAAATAGGTCAAAAGTATGTTTACATGTAAATAAAAACTGTATATTTTGTTCCTGACATGGTTAAACATGTTGCTCCACTTGGGCACATTATCCTGATTCTGAGCCAAACAGTCTTTGCTCTTTCTTCTTAACACTGCATGCCTTAAGCAGAGAGGCAACAAATACCAATTTTATAGTCTGGTTTGACCCAATCAGGAATAGAACTCCCAATCTACCGAGCGCGCTAACCATTTCACCACAGATATGATTAAATAGTTGTTCGCCATTATGTATTAATGTCATAATATTATTTCTGCAATTACAGTAAAACCTTTCTAAACCGAACCCCTTTGGGACTGAAGAATTTGTTCAGTTTAGACAGGTGTATGGTTTACACAGGTTCAAATTACATCGACATTTAGTAGATGGGACTATAAAGTCTGTCTGGTTTAGGCAAGTTTTCGGTTCACTCCGGGTTCAGTTTAGACAGGTTTCACTGTACCTTTTTTATATGCCTGTCTCGAGATGGGCCGTAATATGTGATTGGGTATGGCGGGCGGCGGGCGGGCATACACACAGGTTTCCGCACAATAACTTTAATTCTGTATATCAGATCTTTACCAAACTTGGCCACATGATTCCCCAGTGGAAGGGGAAGCACCTTATTTATTTTGGGGTCATTAGGTCAAAGGTCAAGGGCACCGTTACTATAAAAAGAATTTTTGACAACAGGGTCGTTTCCACATGATAACTTTAGTTCTGTTTATTGGATTTTGACCACATGATTGCCCTGTGAAAGGGGAAGAACCCTATATATTTTGGGGTCATTAGGTCAAAGGTCAAGGTCACCATTACTATGAATAGAATATTTTACCGTTTGATAATTTATATAGACGGGCGTATTTTGTGATGCACATATTTCTTGTTCCCAAATATATTTACAGGAGAAAAGAAATAAGAAAACAAAATCAAGTACGACAGTGCCAAAACACAAACTCTATAGTGCCATATTACAAGAGACAAAAAAAACCAGTGCAGATTTTATACAAGATCAATTAACGTCCATGATACCAAATACTGAGACAATATCTAGTGTCAAAACGGAAGAGAATCTTTCCCTACCAAATACTGAGACAATATCTAGTATCAATACAGAAGAGAATCCTTCCGTACCACATATTGAGACAACATCTATTGTCAAAACAGAAAAGAATTTTTCCGCACCAAATATTGAGACAAAATCTATTGTCAAAACGGAAGAGAATCGCTCTGTTTCAAATATAGACACAACATCCAATGCTTCAAGTATTGATGTCAGAAAGAGCCCAGTATCATTAGGTACACGTAATGAAAATCTACTGATACGGAAGAGGAGCTTCATGTTTCCAAGAACAGTTGACGAAACTGAACACGACAAAGAAAAAGCTATAACTACAACTGTAACCATGGAAACTAAGAGGATACCAATATATGTTCATTTCGCTACACAAAGATGCATTATATATATCACCAATGATTCATTAAGAGACATTCAGAAAGGTATTCTTGAGAAAAGTAGGATTCCTATTGATCTACAAATGATTGTTTATCAAGGAAGGATACTGGGCCATACATCAAATGTAGAGCTTCAACCGTATGATTTTGTTCAAGTTCTCGTTAGAGGAAAAGGTGGGATGCAAAATGAAGAGACTGGGGCGACAACACCAGAAGGAAAACTGGATGAGGAAATACAAGGTGCGACAGGAGGAGAGGAACGTGAAGAAGACAAACAATTTGAAGAACATGAAACAATGAAAAAGGAAAATGGTAAGGATAAAATAATTAATTGTCCATAAAATATCATTTTTAAAAAACTCTAAATTTTGCCAGAAAAGTTGAAAAAATTTAATATATATTTTGCATTACCTCAAAAAATAGAACAATATTTTTTTCATATTAGCAATATCATAGAAACCTATTTACCTTACATTTGATATTCTGTTTTAAACAGAAATTGATAAACATATAATCTATGGAAGATGATTTCTTAAATAATTAGGCATAATTTACGACACTGTTTATAATAGTATAAACACTCTTGCATTCCAAATATCAGAAATAAATCATGAGTAACGGAACTACACGATAATCACATTTACATCTGACAACTCATTCATAAACTACATTATATTTACATCTGACAACTCATTCATAGACTATATTACATTTACATCTGACAACTCATTCATAAACTATATTACATTTACATCTGACAACTCATTCATAAACTATATTACATTTACATCTGACAACTCATTCATAAACTACATTACATTTACATCTGACAACTCATTTATAAACTACATTACATTTACATCTGACAACTCATTCATAAACTATATTACATTTACATCTGACAACTCATTCATAAACTATATTACATTTACATCTGACAACTCATTCATAAACTATATTACATTTACATCTGACAACTCATTCATAAACTATATTACATTTACATCTGACAACTCATTCATAAACTATATTACATTTACATCTGACAACTCATTCATAAACTATATTACATTTACATCTGACAACTCATTCATAAACTACATTACATTTACATCTGACAACTCATTTATAAACTACATTACATTTACATCTGACAACTCATTCATAAACTACATTACATTTACATCTGACAACTCATTCATAAACTATATTACATTTACATCTGACAACTCATTCATAAACTATATTACATTTACATCTGACAACTCATTCATAAACTATATAACATTTACATCTGACAACTCATTCATAAACTATATAACATTTACATCTGACAACTCAGTCTTAAACTACATTACATTTACATCTGACAACTCATTCATAAACTACATTACATTTACATCTGACAACTCATTCATAAACTACGTTACATTTACATCTGACAACTCATTCATAAACTATATAGCATTTACATCTGACAACTCATTCATAAACTATATAACATTTACATCTGACAACTCAGTCATAAACTACATTACATTTACATCTGACAACTCATTCATAAACTATATTACATTTACATCTGACAACTCATTCATAAACTATATAACATTTACATCTTACAACTCAGTCTTAAACTATATAACATTTACATCTGACAACTCAGTCTTAAACTACATTACATTTACATCTGACAACTCATTCATAAACTACATTACATTTACATCTGACAACTCATTCATAAACTACGTTACATTTACATCTGACAACTCATTCATAAACTATATAGCATTTACATCTGACAACTCATTCATAAACTATATAAC
Source organism: Bathymodiolus septemdierum (assembly GCA_963383655.1). Lineage (NCBI taxonomy): Eukaryota > Metazoa > Mollusca > Bivalvia > Mytilida > Modiolidae > Bathymodiolus > Bathymodiolus septemdierum. The sequence continues at coordinate 45,859,669 of OY726529.1, read as the reverse complement.
ATTTACATCTGACAACTCAGTCATAAACTACATTACATTTACATCTGACAACTCATTCATAAACTATATTACATTTACATCTGACAACTCATTCATAAACTATATAACATTTACATCTGACAACTCAGTCTTAAACTACATTACATTTACATCTGACAACTCATTCATAAACTATATTACATTTACATCTGACAACTCATTCATAAACTATATAACATTTACATCTGACAACTCAGTCTTAAACTACATTACATTTACATCTGACAACTCATTCATAAACTATATTACATTTACATCTGACAACTCATTCATAAGCTATATAACATTTACATCTGACAACTCAGTCTTAAACTACATTACATTTACATCTGAGTATCTGGCAACATGAACTGTCACCAAAAATAGAAGACAGAATTGATACCAGATACTTCAAAAGAGTGGTTGGTTGGTTTATGGTGTTTAATGCCACTTTCAACAATATTTCAGTTATATCATGGCGGTAAGTTTTATTAGTGAAGCAAACTGGAGTACCAGGAGAAAACCACCAACCTGTCACAAGTCACTAACAAATTTTATCACATAATGTTGTATTGAGTACACCTTGTCAAGAACAGGATTCGAAATCACAACACTACATTAGTAGTGAAAGGCACTAATTGCACAAGTAGTTTTAAATCCATCTACGATCACGACCACGACGGCCTCTTAAAGAGTGAAAACCAACCCATGTATAAATAAATTTAATTAAGGATGAAAAAGGATATATGTAAATTAAAAGTGAGTGAGCGAGTGATTGTTGTTTAATGCCCAATGAGCAATTTTTCAGCTATATCATGGCGAGAACAAGTTATATTTGATGAGATGACGATGTCCGCTTTGTACTAGGCCAACATGCTTACTTGGATCCTTATAGTGATAGCTAACCAGTCTTTGCTCTTTCTCCTTAATACCATGTGCTTAGCGGAGATGCACAAAATACCAATGCTATAGTCTTTGATTTGACACAATAGGGACTAGAACCCAAGATTTACGACACTCGAGACAAGCACGCTAACCATTATACCACCGATGTGCTTCTATGTAAATTAATGATATAGTAATGATTAAAGACAGTGCATTATTTTTTAATTATTTTAGGTGCTATTGCGTTGGTTTGTGGTATAAGTGAGAAAAGCTCAACAGAGGATGTACAGAAATGGTTCAGTTCTATTGGAATTACCGTTGAAATAATACAGAAGTATGGTGGCTTAGGATACTTAGATGGCGAGACTATTTTCAACGATTATTCTCCAAATGATTGGACCAAGTTTGCATCTGATACTGGAGTTCCTATAGGGTTGGCACGTAAGATTCTTATGCTGCGAAATAAGAGCAAAGATGAGTTTACCTCGGAAATGGCGATGTGGAACTCTAATAAATTAAATGAATATATTGAAAAGTTCTTCACAAATATTCCCAATAAGGAAATGATTATCAGTTTAACAGCTGCAATAGCAGAAAAGATGATAGATGGGTTGGTTTTTATAAATTATGAGAATGCTGAAGACATGGCCTTAGACTTTAAAGATGTGGAATCTTTGGAAAAAATTGTTTTCATTAGACTGTTAAAAGATAGAGATAAGAAATATGGTAAATGTGATAAAAAAGATCAAAAGGAAATTAGGAAACCAGATAAAACACAAAATACACAATTAAAATCAGAAACCCCTAGTCCACCTAGAACGCGAACCAGTAGTATTGATGAATATTGCCAATTTATAGAGAAACATATACATTTAAAACATCTGCGAGATGTTGATGAAGAAGTGCCATGCTGTAAACTAAAACTAATAGACACGTCTTGGACGAAATGTGATCAATTTAAAAAAAAATTCTTATTTTTCGTCTTGTGTGAAGAATCAGAATATACAACCCAAAATCAAGAGAGAAGTTTATGGAAGCATGTAAGAAAAAATACGCAAGAATGGGTAGATATTTGTTCTGAGAACGACAAAGATCTACAGTCTTATCAACAAAAATTGGCCGTTTCAAGCGAATCCAAAGACATTAGTCTTTTAGAGTCCACATCAAGTTGGAAATATTTGATGGAAAAAGAACTTGATGATATCAAACGATTTCACCATTGTATTTTGTTGGTCTCTAAACAATTGAATATTGAAGATAATAGTTATAAAATAGTGCTTAACGCAAAAAAAAAGAAGCCAGTTTTCTTTCATTTTTCTGTTGAAGAAAAATGTAATTACAGATTATTTGATCCTGAAGATTATGCTTATGGATTTCGGATTGTACCAGAAAACACAGAAAGTCTTACCAGAAGTACTGAAATTGCAAAAGTAAGTGTTCTACATCCTGTAAAGCCACGTCCATTTAAGGTAGATGGAGATTATTACTTTTACCACCAAGGACACATTCTACCTAATCCTGAAAGTAGTGGTACTATGTTGAGTCGCTGTATTGAATATAAGCTATTCACTACAAGTGTAGCCATGAAAACGTACTTGGAAAAGTTTTTGAAGGAGACATTGCGATTTGCAGCAGGATGTTTGAACACACGACATAATGGAACAATATATTTCGGTGTAGGAGATAGTGTTGGAAGTCAGTACAAACATGGAGAAATTGTTGGATATCCAGATGAAGTTAATGAGGTCAAGGTCGCATGTACAGATAATCTCAGATCAGCCATTAAGTCTTGTTTTACACCTGAAAGTAACAGTAGTGCAGATAAATGTATAGCAGATCCCTATTTCTTGAGAGTTGAGACTGATTTATCAGGCAGTAATCTCCCCTTGTATGTGATGGAAATAGATATACAACCTTATTCAGATGTCTGTAGGGATCTCTGTTTTGAAGTTAACATGGCAAAATGTCTCAAGCTTAAAGGAGTTAAGGATAAATTTATATTGTATGCTAGAGATAGTTCAAGCACAAGGGAAATTGATGAAAAGGAAAAAAAAAGGTTTATCAATAGAGATTTAATAGATTACATTAAGAGTAGAAGAATCGAAGAAGCAGATAGTCCTATTGAAAAACCTATTAATAAATTACGTCGTCTTTTGTGTAAAGGGAAAGATAAATTAGACAAATCCTCGTATCCCATTTTTGTGCTGGGAAAACCAAAAAAAGCACAGAAAGACAGTGATAATTCATGGATGGATACAATGTCCTTCATAAAAAGATTTCCATTTATATCGGCTGTTTTCGATTTTGATGATAAATCGAATATAAACGGATTTAGCAAAACGGTAAGAAATAAGGACTATTCTACCATAGCAAGCAGGAAAACGTTTAATCAATATTTAGGAGATACGCAAACCTTAATTAATAAATTTAACCGTAATAAAACAGTTTGGATATTTGCAAATGGTCAGGCTGATCTTACTCCACCAGAGCCTAATTTAAAAAATGCAGAATGGCAGCAAAACTACATTGGCGTCATTGACGCTGTTATCTTCTTCAGTCAGCATTCTGTTATTCCAAGATCAAGGGCTTTAATTTTAATCATGCTGTTTTCTGTTGACTTTGATGGTGTTATAGAAACATTCTTAGAAATTCATAAAAGGTTTAGACGGGACCAAATACTTATATTAGCAGAAGAAAACGATATTTTTAAAATGTTTGAGGAGAGTGTTTCCAGACGAGCTGGACCAGGTATAGTGGATTTGGAAGGAATGAGTGTAGTTGGTATAAAATGGAAGCACATTAGAGCAACTATACATGAATTGGTAGGATACGATGATGATTGTGATTTTTGGTTACCCGGACATTTGTGTCCAATCAGTGAACGGTTCAGAGAACGGCTGTCTGATTTGGAATTGTTAAATGCTAAGCAGTGTGAGGGAAAGAAGAGTAGTGATACAAATGCTCGCATCCAATTTAAGAATGAAAAGGAAATGGAGTTTTACAGAGGAAATAAAGTATCTTGGTGGAATTTCTATTATGAAAGCCATGTTTTGAAGAGGAACTGTTTTGATAATACAAGATCTGAAATAGAAAATGTTTTAAAGTATCCAAAAAAACAAAAATATAATATATTCACTTTCTATCTTGAACACGAACCTGGAGCAGGGGGAAGCACTTTTGTTAGACATATTTTATGGACATTTAGAAAGGAATACAAGTGTGCGGTAGTGAAGCATCTTTCTGAAAATACACCACATCAAATACTTGATCTTTGGAAGTCAGACTTTGATGTGGAAGATGACAAACAATCACTACTGACTCAGGAAGAAAATGCCATGCCCCTTCTCATACTTTTAGATGACATTTTACAACTAGAAGTCACTTATGAGGAATTTATCAAGAAAGTGAGTTTAGTTTTTCGCAAAGAAACAAAGAGCAGAAATTTAAAATGTCTCATCTGTATTTGTTACAGAGTAGACGAGGTTCTGTCTTTGCTCCCAGCTTCCAATAGCCTAATTGAAGTTCTTGTTCAAAAATTAACAGATGAAGAAAAAATTTGGATGGAAAATAAAAATACAGAACTTGAGGAAGAAGGGAATTTTGATTTAAAACCAGAACATTTACTTTCTTTTATGGCACTACGCACCAATTTCAACCGAAACAAGATTGAGAGTATCGTAAAAAGTCTAATGAGTAAACTGGACGTTCAATCATTTGAATTTGATTTGGTACAATTCATTGCTCTTATAACAGAAAAAACTCCAAGTTTTAGAAGATCTACAAAGATCGCTGTGCCGCTGGAATGTTGTGACGACTTTCACTATTTTTCTGATGAAGAAGAAGGCGAAAGTTGGGAGAGAATATTGTCAATGAGTCTTAATATACTTTTAGTATTTGAAGACAAAGAGACTGCTGGTGGAAAACAGATCAGAATGGCCCATCCAATGCTTGCAAAATCTGTTTTGGAACATGTACTCCAGATTAAGAAAAAGACATTGAGTGCTCTAACCGTTGATATGTTGAAAAGCAATCTCATGAAGAGTACTTCTCGTGGCAGAGATGATGTTTTTGAAATTGTACATCATATGTTAAATTGCAGAAAGGTGACTGATGATGAAAAGCAAACAAACTTTTCACCACTCATTGAGAGCATAATAGATGATGAAAACGGTGATAAAGAAAAAGGATATGAAAATGCTGGTGAAGTTCTAAAAGAAGGATTCTCGCTCTTTATAAATGATTCAAAGTTCGAAAAATATGCAGGAACTATTTCACAAACGCTTGCACGACTTCATTCTAAATGGAAACATTTTGATGAAGCAGTTGAATGGGCTAAAACGTCTCTTGAATTAGCCTATAAAGATAACCGGTGTTATTTTTTACATACATATGGAAATATATTGAAGGATAAGTTTCTACATTTACGGGATAAAAAACTGAAGAAGCAACCAAACAACAAAGTACCAGCAGCCGATGCTGTACCACTCTTAAAGCTAATTTTGGGAGCACTTGAACAATTTGTAAATGCGCAAAATGAAAATATTGAATTTAATACAAATGCTGTCTTGTACAGTTACAAAGATTCAGTGGTATCTATCAATTTAGTATGCAGTTTTTTAAAATACAGTGTAATCTTTCCTACAGATGTTGATTTAAAGAGATTCTTAATTGATGACGAGTATATTCCCACTGATCTACCGGTTACCTGGGACGATGATATTAATTCTTTGTTGAAAAAAATGAAAGGTCGGGGTGAAAAAGCATTTGCAGTTTTTGAACGACAAGTTTGCTTTTATACTACCTTTCATGATGATAGCTTTGCTAGAATTGGAAAACCAAATCAAGAAAAGGTACATAGAACACATAAAGAAATAAAAAAAGACTATGCTAAATTATTATCTGAATTTTGTGACATGTTTGGAGAGGACGGAGAAGCGCCTCCAGATTCGTTGTGTAGGCCTGAAATGGTATCTGCAAGAGATGAGTGGCACAGAAGAAAAATTTTAAGGCTACAAGGTAACACATACATGAATATCTTTGCTTTGTATGGAAAGTTTAAAAAGTCAACATGCAATTTCACTCTGAAGGAAACAACAGCTGTATTCCAAGATATAAAGACTCATTATTCAAGAATTGAAGACAAGGAACCTGGAGATATAGCTGTTTCAGTATGCATAAATATTGCCCTAGGTTTAGTTGGAGGGCACAGAGATTCTTTGAACGCTATTATTGATAATTGTGCACTTCTGAAAGTAAAAAGTCTCATGAGGCCAAAAGAGTACTCCTATATGTACGACCTTGCATGTTATTTTATCATGCTCCTAATGTGGCCTTGTAAAGAAAATAAGGTCAGCTATAATGATGAATTATATAATGACAGTCTACGACATCTAAAGGGGATTTCAAAGAGGAGACCAGTTAAAGTAAATAAAGGTCGGGATATGGCTTTCTTTCGTGAGGAATATGGACGATCAAAACCAACAACACAATTTTTTGCTGCAAATGAGAACGAGTCAAAACTCCCACTGATTTGCCATAGATTTGACATATTTTTTAAAGAACATATTCAAAATGATGACTCTGTTTGGGAAAAAACCCCCACAAAAGCAAAGCTTAAAAGAGTTCAAGGTCATGTGATAACAAAAGGAGAAAATTCTTCATATCAAAGTATAACAATTAAAAATGAAAAAATGCCAGATAAATTGATAGAAATCAGCCAGTTAAGAGGGAAAAACAGCGAACTTTTATCAGAGGAGCCAGTTACATTTTATCTGGGGTTTAGTATGTCAGGACCTATAGCATACAATATTAAGCCAGTAAGGAACATAGGACACAATAATGTATGACCGAGCTAAATTGTGTTCTAACATTGATACTCAATAATGTCAGTGTCACAACATGTCGGTTAATTGGAGTATTTTATAAGGGTATAAATATTTGTGTAAAATTCTGTACAATAATTACTAGACCAGTAAGACAAAAATTACTGTGTTCCAACATCGATTTAGGACTTTTTAAACAATTGTCATAAACTACTTGTCATATAAATAATATTTCACATGTTTGAATTTGATATCTTTCTAATTTCTTAACTGTGAATGGCAAGATATATTTTGACATTTAATTAATGTTCATTTAATTTAATCATACATGTTGTTAATTAATTACATGTAATTGTTTATCTGATCTTTGAATCCTAATTACTTATATTGAGTGAATCATGTCATGCCCATGAGTTGACATCATTCCATGCTATTAATATTCTGTAAAACTTTAGGTTAGTCAGGGGTCCATCGTGGTTGTGATGGTATGGTAGTTGGATTTACAGCTTCCTGTGCAATCAGTGCCAATCACCACTAAAGTTCTGAGTTCGAACCCCGTTCATGGCGAGGTGTACTCGATACAACATTATGTGATAAAGTTTGTCAGTGACTAGCGACAGGTCTGTGGTTTTCACTGGGTTCTCCGGTTGCCTCCACCAATAAAACTGACCGCCACGATTTAACTGAAGTGGCATTAAATACCATAAATGTAACCCTATGTTAGTCAGTTGGAGTCAGGCTGTTATATACTGACATATCCACTGTTGTAAATGTATATTTTGTTGCTGATATTAAATTGCTAAACTGTTATTGGTTTGGCTAACAACACTGAGTGTATTGGTACTGTACAATAGGACTAGCCCATACTACAGGTACAATTAAATATAAGGTGTTAACAAAGAGTCAGCTGTTGTACTGATATATCATCTTTGTTCCCTATGTAACCAGGGAACCAGTTATAAATGCATGAGTTTATTTATTACTACAATGAAACTTGTCATAGCTAAACCTTGAATAAACCAGAAAGTTCTCTAAATCAAAGTCAGTCCCTATGATTTAAATATTTATTACCAGCATAGATGGAAGATGTATACTTTTAAAACATGCAATTGTGTGATTTTGAGTACTAATAAAGGGGGTCAAATAAACTTCAGTGTTATTTAATAATGGACCTAATAAAGTATTTCTGGTACTTGATTCATGTAGAGCAACAGTATAAGTGCTGACGTCACAGATGCTAGAAAAGCTCGCCAAAGGCTGGCTTTCTCTCTCCAAAATGTTGTAAGTGAAAAATTACAAATCCCAAAGGCAAAAACTGAACCTTTTAAGAAAACTTTTACATACTCTGGACCAAAGCTATGGATTGAACTTCTGTTTTCGATATGGCAAGCTTCTTCCTCATAATGCATTTAAAACAAAAGTTAAAAGTCTCATTTTAAATGATGATGTACCTTAAATTACCATCAAATGTTTACTTAATCTTTTTATGTATATACTTATTACAATGTGTATAACTTTTATATAGTGTACTTTACAATGTATGTTTATGTCAATGAGGGCCAGACATGGGGTAATTGTAATCGTAATCAGTTGTAATCAATTACATTTTTTCATGTAATCGGATGTAATCTGTAATCAGACTTTTTTTTTTATTACATGTAATCGTAATGTAATCGATTACATTCATTTTGATCCTGTCATCATGATTACTTTCCGATTACATTTAAATTACTTTTCATCATTTTGCCTTAATTGAAGCATGTATCTCCTTAGATATTTAATGTATGATTTATGTAAGTGAATTTTCTTCATGAAATTTATTAAACAAATCAGGGGTTTCAAAGTGGGCCGGTACCCAGTACTTTTACCCGCCTGAGATCGTGTATAGTACCGGCAGAAATTACTGAACCCCCCAAAATTAGCGGTGGTCAAAACCAAAAGTACAATGGTCGATAGGCTTGTGGAATATTTTTCATAAAAAAATTAATGATCACGTCAATTGCTGAATTCTCGCATTCAAATCGAACAACTGCGTCACGACCAAGTTGATGGGATATTCCCTGTTTTAAAAATAACTTTACCTTAGAATCGTAAATAGCAGTTTGCGCATGCGGTAAATAGATATGTTTTCGCCCCAATATCTTTTCATTCTTGTGTAAAACTCGGACCGGAACAAAGCTGACATCATTTCAAAATAAAAAAAATGACCGATTACAAATTATGTTCAAACACAATTTAGTGTAATCTCCAGTAATATAAGTATGATCATTATGTATTATGAATATATGACTACACAATATTTTGTGCGATTTTTTTATCCATTTAAAACCCAGGGTCGAATCATTCTGGGGCGTACTTGTCTTGTTGCTTAACTCCGTCCATACTGTTTAACTTCCAGGCATTATGGTGAAATCTGAACTCTAAAGTTAATGGGATTTTTCTTTCAAAAACACTTAATGTTTTGCAGTCTCTGAAGTACATTTTTTGGTCCACAAAATGCTAGATTTCTGGAGCTTCCGCCCCCTGGACCCCTTACGGCCCTCAGCCTAATTTTTTAGGTACCTCCTAAAATTTAAGAAGTACCTCCTATTATAAATAACTTTGAAACCCCTGAACAAATAATGTAGAATGGTTTACTAGAAAAAATATAAAGTTTATTGACAACTAAATAAAAACATATGTTATGAAATTCAATTGTTAAAAACTCCACAAAAATATCTATTAAATAAGGTGGCAATCACAACATGATCAAAAGATATTATTTTGTGTTAAATTGCAATCAAAACTATCACAGCTACAAACAAAATATTAAGGATTAATTATGGCTTCAAAGAGTTGATATCAAAACAAATAATAGTAAATGATATTAGTATGTGAATTATGTTTTAGACTGCATTGTCCTTTTTGACTTAGTACACATATTTTGTCAATCAATATGAATGGATTTAAAAAAAAATGTCATAGTTTTTTCATGTTTAATTGCTAGTACATGGTAAATTATAAAATGTATTGTTTTGTTATTGATCTAAATTGGGAAAAGGAAAAAAATAAAAATATAACAACTATCTTATTCTATATATTTATGATATGAGGTAGCCTGACCAGTAATCTGAGCAAAAACAAAATCCACTTCAATTCATGTAAAAGATTGATATTGCATCATGACTTGGAACATATAAGAGGTTTTTGGGTTTAGTCCACTTTCAATAATATTTCAGTAATATGGAGGAACGTATAAGAAAAAAAGGAAATTATATCAATATATAAAGTGAGTGATTATTAGTTTAAAACACCAAAATGAGCAATTTTTTAGCTATATCAAGGCAATGAAACCAAAAGAAATCAAAGCACCAATTATATATATTACTGTACACATACCAACAAGCATACAAAGAAACAGAAATTTGAAACAAAAAGAAGTAACATAGCAAACTTGAATATATATTGGTTGTCATGACATCAAATGTAATCAGTAATGTAATCGATTACATTTACAAAGTAATTGTAATGTAATCGATTACATTTGAAAATTGATGTAATCGTAATGTAATGTAATCATGAAAATTGCAAAGTAATTGATTACATTTGAAAGTAATTGACCCCAAGTCTGATTGAGGGCTTCAGGGAAGATTAGTTAATAAAATTTGCAGCTTCTATGAGGGCCAAAAAAAACATCTTCATTATACCCCCCGCAATCAAAGTTTGGGGGGGTATATAGGAATCACCCTGTCCGTCCGTCCGTCCGTCCGTACCTTGTAAGCGCAACCCCCTCCTAAACGGCTTATTGGATTTTTATGAAACTTTACACATTTGTAGTACACTACCTGCAGATGTGCATGAAGGAATATGGTTCCTGTCCAAAATTTAAAAGGGGAGATAATTCAACTTATACTTTCATGAAAAGGGAGGGTGCATGTACCTTGTAAGCACAACTCCTACTAAACGGCTTATTGAATTTTTATGAAACTTTACACAGTTGTAGTACACAACCTGCAGATGTGCATGAAGGAATACCGTTGCTGTCTAAAATTTAGAAGGGAAGATAATTCAACTTATACTTTCATGAAAAGGGGGGCGGGGGGGGGATCGTGTACCTTGTAATCGCAACTCCTCCTAAACGGCTTATTGGAGTTTTGTGAAACTTTACACAGTTGTAGTACACTACCTGCAGATGTGCATGAAGGAATATGGTTGCTGTCCAAAATTTAAAAGGGGAGATAATTCAACTTATACTTACACGAAAAGGGGGGGGGTACCTTGTAAGCGCAACTCCTACTAAACTGCTTATTGAATTTTTATGAAACTTTACACAGTTGTAGTACACAACCTGCAGATGTGCATGAAGGAATACTGTTGCTGTCTAAAATTTAGAAGGGGAGATAATTAACTTGCTAATATACCTGTATTCCAAAGTTTGAACATTATAGTATTGCAAGCAGGGGTATCACTCAGTGAGATCACTCACAGTTCTAGTTTTTACTGTAGAGTCATCTGTGAAAATATCTATACCAATTACCATCTTAGGCTTTATATCGACACCAAAAACCATACATTTCAGTCAAGTTTCCATTCAAATCATTTGGTTTTTTCAGAAGAGTTTTAAAACTGTGACTTGCGGCAGGTCGGTGGTTTTCTCCAGGTACTCCGGTTTCTTCCACCAATAAACCTGTCGGCCACGATATGACTGAAATATTGTTGAAATTAGCGTTGAACACCATAACCCTATGCAATTTTGAGGGTTTTAAAATCAAATTTTAATAAAAACAAACATCTATCATCTTCACCACTCTAAACATTAAAAAAATGCAGTAATATGAAGTTTAAAAGTGACCTGGCACCTCAAACATTAAAGACGCCTTTAGTTTCAATTCTTCTTATCTTGATAGTAAACTTCACAGCTTGACGTGGGTTCACGCCCGGCTTTGTAAATAACAAAAAGGGTGCACTCGACTCGTAACCGCAAGTTATACAGTTTATCAGTTGCTTGCCCATGGTCGGTGGTTCTCTCCGGCTTCTTCCACCACTAAAACTGGTCGACATGATATAGCTGAAATATTGCTGAAAGTGGCATTAAACACAATAAATCAATCAATCACAGCTTGACTACTAAACCTTCCACTTGTAACCTAGAGTCCATTCCTGTAGAAATCATTCATAAATTGCATTACAACTGCATCGGAAGTGTAATGGTTAGCGTGCTTGCCTCAAGTGTGGTAGATCATGGGTTCGAGCCCAATTCAGGTCATCCCATAAGACTATAAAATTAATATCAGTCCATTCCTGTAGTATTCATTCATAAATTACATTAGAACTGCATCGGAAGTGTAATGGTTAATGTGTTTGCCTTGAGTGCGGTATATCGTGGGTCCCGGTCGGGTCAAATCAGACTAAAAAATTGGCATTTTTTAATTCTACGCTAAACATGCATCATTAAAGAGTAAGAGCAAAGAATAGTTGCAACAAATTAGTGTCCAAGTCAGCTATCACTATAATAATCCAATTAAGTGTCCAAGTCAGCTATCACTATAATAATCCAATTAAGTGTCCAAGTCAGCTATCACTGTAATAATCCAATTAAGTGTCCAAGTCAGCTAACACTATAATAATCCAATTAAGTGTCCAAGTCAGCTATCACTATAATAATCCAATTAAGTGTCCAAGTCAGCTATCACTGTAATAATCCAATTAAGCGTGTTGGTCTAGTACAAAGAGGATATCATCATCTCATCAAAATATTACTTGTTCTCGCCACGATATAGCTGAACAATGGCTCACTTGGTGTTAAACAACAATCACTCACTCACTTTAGTATTCATTCATAAGATACCTTAGAAATGTGTGCTGCTCTAAAAAAAAAATTCTTGGGTGACAAAGACTACTATAACCCAATTATGTTTTACCCTGAAGGCTTATTGTCAGTACAACACAACTGTTTTCAGCACAGTCCTAGGACAGAATGGCAATTTCAAAATATACACATTTACGACCGATTCTAAAATTATACATACGTTTTTACATGTTTTTATTAGTGTTATTTCTATTTTTAGACAGGCAATAGGAACCTCTTTCATGAAAAGTTCAATAAAAATAACATGTTTTTTCTCACAATATTTACAAAATTTTAAAGTTATGACAACTTGTGAATTTTCTATTTGCTCTAAGATCATCCTTTGATATTTTACAACGTTCAATATCTCAAAATTGTAAGAAAATCATACTCAATACTGGAATTTATGGCTATCACAGTTGTAAAGAAAAGTTTGAAGATACCAAAGGGGTAACAAGAAGTCATAAATCGAAGAAGGACAGAACACAATGATCAAAAGAAAAAGGAAAAACAACAATCTACAATACATTACACAGAAAACTAAAGATCGAGCAACACAAACCCCACTAAAAACCAGGGATGAACTTAGGTGCTCCGGAAGGGTAAGCAGTTCCTGCTCCATTAGTGGCACCCATCTGTTGCTCTAGTTACTCAGGTGCTCCTGAAACTTTCTTTTCATAATCAAATTCTTTGTTGTTTCCATTGCCCTTGCTAGAACTGGTATTATTTTGCCAATTCTATGAGAAATATTTTTTTTACAAAGCATAAAAGCATGTATAATTTTAGAATCAATTCAGGAATGTGCAAAAGGACTTAAAACTGAAACAATAATACAAAACACATTTAATTTAAATAACAGTCTACATTTATGCTCTTGCTCATACATAGTATCCCTTACTAATTGAGCCAAACTAATGTCTCATCAAAGAAATTAATAAAGTATCCCTTACAAATTCAACCAAACTAATGTCTCATTGAAGGAATTAATAAAGTATCCCTTACTAATTCAGCCAAACTAATGTCTCATCGAAGTAATTAAATAATAAAGTATCCCTTACAAATTCAACCAAACTAATGTCTCATCAAAGAAATTAATAAAGTATCCCTTACAAATTCAACCAAACTAATGTCTCATTGAAGGAATTAATAAAGTATCCCTTACTAATTCAGCCAAACTAATGTCTCATCGAAGTAATTAAATAATAAAGTATCCCTTACAAATTCAACCAAACTAATGTCTCATCAAAGAAATTAATAAAGTATCCCTTACAAATTCAACCAAACTAATGTCTCATTGAAGGAATTAATAAAGTATCCCTTACTAATTCAGCCAAACTAATGTCTCATCGAAGTAATTAAATAATAAAGTATCCCTTACAAATGCAGGCAAACTAATGTCTAATAAAAAAAATTAATAAGGTACAGAGACATGCAATGATATTCGTCAGTAATTTTGGACCACATAATTCATTTAAAATATCAATTTTTAGAAAAATTATCCTGATGTGAATTTTTGTATGTAATTTTTAGAAGTTATTTACATATAATTTTTTGAAACACTGCTTTCAAATATTCATTAATTTATATAACCCAAGCTTAATTCATTTGTCTTCATAAGTGCTATCATTATATTGTGTTTTCGACATTCAAAGTTCAGTTTTGTATACAACTTGTGAACTCTAAAAATTCTTATATTATAAAATTAAGCTGAAATTATAGGGTAAAACTACATTTAATTCCGCTTTTGTTGATAAAAAACTGTATCAAGATCGAGCAAGAATTGGCTTTGGAATAATGTTTTGAAAAAATGTGGTCTTATATGAAATATATAGTAAAAAAAATAGTGACAAATTCTTTTTACACGACTCGGTAGCTCTTACAAATTCAACAACAAAATTAATAAGGTATCCCTTATAACTTATACAAATTCAGCCAAACTAAGGTTTCCATCATGCAATGAAGTATCCCATACAAATTCAGCCAAAATAGTGTTTGGTCAGAACAATTAACAGGGGCTATTGCAACAAAAAGCATGGCTAGATGTCATATAATATTATTTGAAAGGTGACAGAGTATTTCTCTTCAATGTGTGATTCTAACACCTAATGGTTCTAGCACTCGCTACGATGGCAAAAATAACAAAACAATAACAAAAGCATAATTGGATTTTTCTGAATACATGTACATGTACTTATAAATATTTGCATACACATGTGCATGATTACAATTTAGACTTTACATCATAAAAATTAGAATTCAATCTATATACAATAGTTCCCATTTCATAAGGCAAACCCTCCTGCAATGAAAAAGTGCCCCTATAAGATGGGTGTCTTCTCTTTAGGGGGTAAGTAGTGTCCCTATAAGAGGGGTGTCCTCTCTTTAGGGGGTAAGCCTAATAAGAAGGGGATTACTGTGCATCCAAGTTTTACGACATTCAAAGGTATGGAGAATGGTTGATGTTTTACATCGTCAAAATGCACATGAGAGAACACCTTTTTAAAGAGGGTTAACATTTCCCTGCTCCAGGCACTACACCCTTTATGTATACTGTATAAGTGGTTATTTTTGTGAGGGTTTTATTTTCGCTATCTTCAAGAGTACAATAAATTTGTGAAAATAAAAAACTGCGGTAGGCCAGTCTTTGTTCTTTCTCCTCAATGCTGCATGGGTGGTGGAGAAGCAACAAATTCCAATTTTATAGTCTTTGGTTTAACCCAATCGGGATCGTATCCACAATCTACTGCACCCTACCGAGCACACTAACCATCACTGATGCGGTTAAAAAATCTAAATTGATCAAATAAAATAATACAAATGAGAATGATGAACCAAACCATCGTTTTTTTATACAGAAATCAAATGGAACTTAAAATATTAACATGTGTACATATGAAACACAAACAAGAGGCTGTATCGTTCACATGGTAAATCATACACCATTTGACTCGATGATAAATTCTGCCCGATTCATCAACAAATCTTAAATCGGGTACACCTCGCCTGAGCAAGATTCGAACTCACAATGTTAGTGGCACTGATTGCATTGGTCGTTATCAATCCAACAACCATACGATCACAACGGCCCCTAATGATCAAGTGGCTGATATATATATATATATAATAACGGCAGTTCTGAAGGTTGTGACAGACATTATCACTAGTATCGCAGTGAGTCCAATAGGTAATGAACAAAAGGTCTATTACAATAAACATAGCTTATTTTTACTTCACGTATTTCAAGAAAACGACTTGAGTTTGAGACAACTAGATTTGACTGCATTTTTTTTTTTGTGATAACAGTAAACACAACTATTGCAACACCAAAAGGCAACAAGACAATTCTTAAACTATAGTGTATCACTTGAGTTAACCACGATCATGTTCCACTCGACAAAATAAAAGTTCAACGTTGAAAATGAAACAACTAAAATCAGATATCAATAAAACATCATGACGACATAATGTTCATAACATGTCATCAATAAAACAACATGACAACATAATGTTCATCACACGTCTTCAATATAAGTCTACATTTGTTGCGTTGAATTGCCATTCCATGTTGCATTTTCGTCATCATCGTCTCTTATGTCTGTCAATCGTCGTACATTTCCTTCCGATCTGATTGGTCGTCTCTGGTATCCCCTGTAATACAAATATTACAAACTTTCAATTTTGAAGCAAATACATTATCAAGTCTACAAATACATACGATGGACACTGTAAATGGGTGTTTAATGTTGTAATTAAATCGTGGCAGTCAGTTTAAAAATAATAACAATAAAAATCTTTATTTAACAAGCGTGTCTCGATTAGAACAGGGGTCATCGTGGCCGTGATCGCATGGTAGTTGGATTTACAACTACCTATGCAATCAGTGCCAATCACCACTGATGTTGTGAGTTCGAATCTCAATCACGGCGAGGTATACAACATTATATGATAAAGTGTGTCAATGACTTGCGACAGGTCAGTGGTTTTCTCCGGTTTCCTCCGCCAATAAAACTGACCGCCACAATATAACTGAAATGTTGTTGAAAGTGGCATTAAACACCATCAAACAAACAATCAATTAGAAAGAACAAGTCTAATTTTCATTGAGGCTCACAAACATATATATACATGGTTTAATAATACACTTTGCAACAACAAATATTAAATTCTGTCTTGGTTTGACATTTTGTGGGTTATTTCAGAAACCGTAAGATATAGACAAAAGCAGTAAACAAACTATTGGATGCTCTTAGTACAATCTAATCAAGAAAATTATCTGCATCAAAATTGGATAAAACATTAAAAAAAATCATAAAACTTTTAAATACTGCTTTATGACCCCATTTTAAAATAAAATAGTAAAATTTGCTTTTTGTCCATCAATAACCCATAAAGATGATAATTTTGCAAAAAAAAACAGCATTACAATTGGAAGAAAAATAAACTAGAGGCTCACTAGAGCCAATATCACTCACCCAGTCATTCATACAGCTTATGTTCAATCAAGTCTAGATTTTGGGAAAAATGTTTTACCCATTTTTTATAAACCAACATGCTGAGTTGGAGATTTTTATAGTGCTAGCTCACTGAAACAACAGTCAGCGGGTGGACATGTCATTTCACATCCTGATGCAGACCAACCAGTCTTTGCTGTAAATATACAATATCCGTACATTGTCGAAAAACATATAATTTATTTGCACGAGCTATAGATATAGGTAGAAAAGCGAGACGTTTTGGCAAGCTTTTCTAGTCTGTATCGCAGCGAGTGCAAATTAATTATATATTTTCTGAATTTTTTATTTACAGAAATGCTATATCTTGGTCTGTGATTGTATATAACAAAAATTTATCCAATCAATGCAATTTGACTGCTCAAATAGAACCAGTGCAGAATAAATATTCATATCAACATCTTACGTTTTTGGTCTAGCACCTCGAGTAGATGATTCTGCTGATGACGATTCTGAATCTGTTGCTTCCGCTCTGCTTGGTTCTGGTTGTGGAGCTGCACTTCCAAATATAAATGTGTACAGGAAGTTCCAGATGGCAATAAAGGGAGCTAACACCATAGATACCACACCTCCACCATCACTGGGATTGCTGGCAATAATAGTTCTTCTTCCCTAGAAATTCATATTAAAAATGATCATACTTAGCTGTTGTACGACTAATACATAGACAATATACCTGCACTGTCAGCAAATATAAAATTTATTTGTATCAGTTTTATAATAGGTAGAAAAGCGAGTCTCTGGTTTATTATTCACAGCATCAACATATATAAACTGCAACAAAACATCTGAATGTCTTCAAATTTAACAACACTTAAATACAAAAAAATGGGACATATTGGATTAGTGTTAAAATACAGGTGGACCTTTTGCATATTACTGATTTGAGTTAGTTCCCTTACAACGGGCAAAATGGTACACACTCTAGCAAGAGCAATGGAATGGACAACAAATTTGATTATAATTTTCTCATAATTTGTAGATATTTGAATCTTGTGAATAAAACTTGGAGGATAATTTTATAGCAAATAGAAAATCCACAAGTTGCTACAACATTAAAATTTTGAAGAAAAAAAAAATAATTTGAAAAGATTATGGGATAAAATGTGTTTTTATTCATTGCACTTTGCATGAAGGGAAGCCCTTTTGCTCATCTTTAAAGAGAAATAACTTCTGTAAAACATATAATTTTAAGAGTTAATGTTGGAAATGTGCAAAAAGTGTATTACTGGTATTGCAACAATCTCAAGAATATTTTAATGATATACATTATTACAGCAGTCAGTATTATAATGGTGAAGGAAACAAGAATTTCTGAAGAATACCATTATCTTCTGTAAGTCACTGACAAACTTTTCTTCTGGGGGTTGAACTCTCAATGCTTAGGCTGGGAAGATATGTGAATCAACCATATAATTACATTGTAGGAGAATAAAAACACCTAGGTAAACAAATGATTAAATATACAATATACGTACATTGTCGATAAATATAAAATTTATTTGTAACGAGCTTTAGAAACAGGCAGAATAGCGAGCCTTTGGCGAGCTTTTCAGGCCTGTTTCGCAACGAGTACAAATATATTTTATATTTAATGACAATGTACGTATATTGTGTTTATCCTGCAATGTCAAAAAAGTCGGAAAACTTGTCAGATTTAGACAAAAAGGACAGAAACAAGCGTCATTCCTCGCCTTTCATAAATGTTGTCAAGGGTGTCTTCTTCGTGGTCCGCTGTACATAGCTACAGGGTACCAGGAAAGTTTATTCGTATAGTACGAATAAAGCAAAAATGTATTCGTATAGCATATTTGTACAAGAAATGTACTGATTGCAGGATAAATAAGAATAAATACTAGAAGGAAAATATATGGTTATTATTTGGGGGCATTGGATGCAAAGTAAATTTCTTATGAATTCAAAATACTTCTTTGTTATACCAACCATTTTCCTTTAAAACATCTTACTTCAAATGTAAAAAACTATGGAATGTTAATCTATGAAAACGGGAACGGTTTGTAG
Organism: Bathymodiolus septemdierum; assembly: GCA_963383655.1. Classification (NCBI taxonomy): domain Eukaryota; kingdom Metazoa; phylum Mollusca; class Bivalvia; order Mytilida; family Modiolidae; genus Bathymodiolus; species Bathymodiolus septemdierum. Next base: position 45,840,584 of record OY726529.1, on the reverse strand, counting down.
GTAGCAGTTCAGGTGCTGACTGTGTTATGTATATAATTACAGACTTACAGGAACAGCAATTAAAACAGCAGAAGGTACCAGTTCAAGAATCAATAATGTCTGTGACATATCTTCCTCTGTAAAAGTTCGTTTTGGGAATGTTGTAGATAATGTTACACTTGTTCCTAATCTCTGTAAAACAAATAAGTACCAATTATAACTAAGGTCTTTATGGTGTTTAATGCCACTTTCAACAATATTTCAGTTTAATTGGTGGAGGAAACCGGAGAACCCAGAGAAAACCACAGACCTGTCGCAAGTCACTGACAAACTTTATCACATAATGTTGTATCGATTACACCTTGACATGAATGGGGTTCAAACTCACAACTTTAGTGGTGATAGACACTGATTGCACAGGTAGTTGTAACCCCAAATTATAACTTGATTATGACAAGAGAGTGTATCTCTTTCATGGTAACCATATCATGTTCTGATAAATACAGTGGAACCTGTCTAATTCGACACACCAAGGGAACAGGGAAATGTGTTGGATTGTACAGGTTTAATTTTAGTTAACAGAAATACTTTTGTACCTTTTTGTAGAATGACATTGGATGTTGGAAAACTCTTGGTATCAAATTGCACAAGTTACACTGTAATGTTTGGATTTACGCAACTTTACCAGAAATTGGGCCTTAAAATTTGGTTTGACGCCTAAAAAACCCATTTTGCTACTAACAATTTGTGACTAGAGTCATTGGCTTCTTGAATTAAAAGTGTTTTTTTTAACCCTGATCCCAATTACCATTTGAAATGGGTACCTGGTACAGCTCTATTTAGAAAGGCCGGTAATTATTCAAGGAGTGTCATTTTTTTATATTTCATTAGTCATTCAAGCCGGGAACAAGATAAACCCCCCCCCCCCCCCCCCCGGACAAAAGCCCCCCTTGGACAAAAGCTCCCCGACAAAAAGCCCCCCATAATGAAATAATCATAGAATCTTATTACATTTTTTTTTATTGATATTGATATTTAAGATATCTTAAAGATCAAAATTCACTCCTATTAAAAAAGGAGGAGTGGGGGATTTAATACAAAAAAATAAAATACTTTAAAAACATATTTTTTCATTGTTATGGTCATTTATAAAGTGTAAATAAAAAAAAACTCTGTTTAATTGTTTAAATTGAAATTAATCAGGTAAAGTTAATCAGGAATTGTTTTTATTGATAAACAATTGTTATTACATTCATAACCTTTGAAGTTATTAAAAGTAATGAGTGAGTTATTTTCTCATCCTGTTTGATATACTATAATGATTTTTTTTTTTAAAGAAAAAACAATTTTATTATTTCATTTTTACTTTCTTTGATGAGGGTTATTATAATTCTTAAACACATATTTCAGTTGTTCATAATATCTGCAAGTTCCAATAATAGCTTATTATGAAAAATGGTATTCAAAAATAATTTTAACCCATAAATAGCTAGAAGTACAATAAGTCCAAAATGTGTGCAAAGATACAAATATATAAATAACTTGTACAATTCATTATTGGGGGGCTTTTTGTCAGGGGGCTTTTGTCCTCGACCCATTCAAGCCATCACTTGAAACTTTCTTTTCTAAATGTAGTGTACAGACATTTGTTTTTTATTACATTCGTAACAGATTAGCCACCAGGTAGTCAAATCTGAAAACTGTAAGGGGATGTAACTCACCTCAGATACAAAGTTGTGTACAGACTGCAGTGTATCACTAGAAGGAAAGACATTTGTAAGAGATGAACCATCTGGTAGTCGGATTTGAAGACGAGCATTTTCCCTGTAAAATGTAAAAGATTTAATTTAAATTGTAGAAACATCTTTTTCAAAAATAGCTAAAACAAATGTTATATATAAAATACATATATCGTTGGTGTAATGGTTAGCGTGCTCGCCTCAAGTATGGTAGATTGTGGGTTCGAGCCCCAATCGGGTCAAACCAAAGACTATAAAATTGGTATTTGTTGCTTCGTTAAGCATGCAGCTTTAAGGAGAGAGCAAATACTGGTTGGCTCGGAATCAGGATAATGTGTCAGAGTGGGGCGAAATGTCTATCCGCGGACTGTTGTTTCAGTGAGCTAACACTATTAAAAAAATTCAACTAAGCGTGTTGGTCTAGTACAAAGGGGACCTCATCATCATCTCATTGAAAATTAAATTGTTCTCGCCATGATATACAAAATGTTGCTGAAAAAATTGTTGAGTTGACGTTAAACAATCAATCACTCACTATATATAAAATATGCCAACATATAAAACAAAATTAAATGTCATACAGATCAGATGATTATAAAACATAAACTATATAAAAAAAAAAAAAAAAGTTTTCCACATTTCAGCTACATTGTACCCATATTTATCATGAGAATATGGATATGTTGAAATATCACCTGTGAGCAGAGAAATACATTTTTTTGCCTCTACTTCACTATTTTGTTTATACTGTACCATTCAACATTACTACAATACCTTTTTTTGGTCTCTACTTCACTATTTTGTTTATTCTCTACCATTCAACATTACTACAATACCTTTTTTTGGTCTCTACTTCACTATTTTGTTTATTCTGTAGCATTCAACATTACTACAATACCTTTTTTTGGCCTCAACTTCACTATTTTGTTTACTCTGTACCATTCAACATTACTACAATACCTTTTTTTGGCCTCTGCTTCACTATTTTGTTTATTCTCTACCATTCAACATTACTACAATACCTTTTTTTGGCCTCTGCTTCACTATTTTGTTTATTCTCTACCATTCAACATTACTACAATACCTTTTTTTGGCCTCTACTTCACTATTTTGTTTATTCTGTGCCATTTCTTTAGCTTGTTTTAGTTCTTCTTTTTGTTTCTCTTGTACTTCCTTATCTTTTCTATATTTAGATGCTCTTTCTGCTCTGTAAGAATAATCAATCTTTTCAGACTTATTACCGGGTTTGTAACTAGATTAACACGACGGGTGCAACTAGTGGAGCAGAAACTACTTACCCTTCCAGAGCACCTGAGTTCACCCCCGGTTTTTAGTGGGGTTCATGTAACTCCATCTTTAGCTTTATGTGTATGTTTTGTAGATCGTTGGTTGTCCTTTTGTTCTTTTTCTTTAGGCCATTGTGTTGGTTGTCTTCTTTCGATTTACGGATTCTGATTACCCCTTTGGTATCCTGAAACTTCCAATTTTCCTTATATCGGAACCAAATTGCTGGTGTGTGCTTGTCTCGATAGCTCGTGGGTTGGAGCTGCGGTCGTGTCAGGCCAAAAAACCCTAAAATTGCTTTTTGTTACTTCTTCGCTAAACACGCAGCATTAAGGAGAAAGAGCAAAGACTGGTTTGCTCAGAATCAGGGTAATGTGTTCGACTGAAGGGACATGTCTATCTGGGGAGTATTGTTTCAGTGAGCTAGCACTATAAAAATGCGGGCATGATCATCTCATCGAATAGAAAATGTTTTCGCTGAAAAATTGCTCATTTGGGCTCACAATCCCTCCTTTCTACTACATACTACAAATTTTCAGAAAATGACCAAAAAGTCAATTCATGTGTGATTTTGATAATTTGTGTACAAATGTATCAATAAAAGCAGAATTAAAAGAAGTTTTACAGTATATTTTCAATACAATTTTAAATGCTAAGAATTGTGTGAAAACTCATACATGTATTCAGCACAAAACTGAATTTGTTCCGTCCGAAACACAATACAATTTTTTTTTTAATCTGTGTTTAAATCATGACTATTTGAAATACATGCTTCTAAAATCATGTTAAAAATACTACTCTATATAAATTACATACATTTCTGCTTTTGTTGACAAAAAATTATCAAAATCGGACATTAATTAACTTCAAAATAAAAGTTTGGAAAAATTGTACTTTTATATGAAGTATACTCAAAACTTCTTTTGCAAACAATCTTTAAAATGTTCAGTGTTGTAAAGGAGGTTGTTTTGAAGCAGAAAAGAAACAGAGCAAGAATAATATATATACATGTACTATTTATTAGTACTAAAAAATCACCAGGGTCGTCATGGCGGTGATCGCATGGTAGTTGGATTTACAACTACCTATGCAATCAGTGCCTATCACCATTGATGTTGTGAGTTCGTATCGCGATCAGGGTGAAGTGTACCACATTATGTGATAAAGTTTTTCAGTGACTTGCGACAGGTCGGTGGTTTTCTCCGGCTTCCTCCACCAATTAAATTGGCCGCCACAATATAACTGAAATATTGTTAAAAGTGGCATTAAACACCATCAAACAAACAAACAAAAATCACATGACTGCAGGATAAATTTTTAAGATGTCATTCTAAAATGGTTATATTCTTTATGAAAATAAAGATAAAAATAACCCATGGTAAAACAACATGTATAAATAATTTCTTAAAACAAAACAAATCATTAAAAACCCAAGGAAAATGCATCTTCATTATCAAGCTTGGTCAAGGGAGATAACTCATAAATGTTCCTTCTGTAGCCTATTGTTTTATGAATATATTATGTGATAAAGTTTGTCAGTGACTTGCAACAGGTTGATGGTTTTCTCCGGGTACTTTGGATTCCTCCATCAATATATCTGACCACCATGATATAACTAAAATATTGTTGAAAGTGGTGTTAAACACCATCAAACAAACAAACAATATTGTTTTATGATAATTCTATTATCTACCTATCATTCTCCAATTCTTGTTTGATTCTCTCCCTTTCTTTCACTTTTTCTATTCTTTCTTTTGCTAACTTGTCCTGTAATTCTTTCCTCTTTTGTTCCTCCTGGGACTGTTTTAGCTTGGCCATATCTTGTCCTAGCTTTCTCCTTTCTATTTCTTTCTGCTTTCTGTCTTCTTCCTCCTTTCTTAGCTTCTCTAGTCTTTTTTCCTCTATCTTCTGTTGAGCTCTAAAAATAGGATTAGATCTCTTTTTAAAAGATAGATATTAAAACAAGGTTGTGTCCACCTCCCATGCTAGAACCTAGGTCTGTTTGTGGAGCTGCCTTTCTCACAAAAATCTTACGATAAATATTTATCATAAATGTAAAATTAAGATCATGAAGAGTTTCACCAAAAAAACTTACGATAATCAGTAAGTGCAAAAATTGTCATTCTGAACACGAAAATGTCATCATTAATTTTCAGCTCATTAAATTTGATGAGAAAACTAATCTGAAGAATACAGGAGCAGATGTAGAAATTATTGAGCGATGGTGCAACCCAAATCTTATTGTCTCATAATTAATTGACAAGCAAAGAAAATTTTCTTCATGTACCGGGTAAGGTTAGGTTCTATTTTTAATTTTTTTTTATCGCAAGTGTAATTTTATTGTACGATAAAATTTGTCCTTACAATAACTTTTGTGAAAATGACTTAAGTATTATCATACGATAATCGTAAGTAAAAATCTAACTAATAAACTTACAAATTTTACTATATTTTGTATCATAGTAACTTACATTTAGACTATTTGTCTGTTTGTGGAGCAGGGCTGACAACACTATAAATTTGCTATACTAACTTACATTTTAACAATCTCCCTGTTTGTGGGACTGGGGTTGTTAAAGTTAGAGATTGTCATAGTAACTTACATTTCAACTCTTTCATCTATTGGTTGATCAGGAGCTGACGACACTGTAGATTGTGTAGCAGACGTCATAATGTCTAAAGATGCTTCAGGTTGTGATGTCTGGTTGCTAGGTGCACCAATTTGTCCTCTATGATTCTGAAATATATTCAGATGTATTCCATTGTAGTTATGCATACCCTTCCAGAGCCCCTCATCTCTAGAATCCACATGGCCAGTTGTCACTTCTATTGGTGACCCATTTATTTCTATGTTTATAACTTACTTTGATAACTGAGTGGATCATTTGATAGAAAGTTTAGAATCCACATGGTTAGTTGTCACTTCTATCAGTGACCCATTTATTTCTATGTTTATAATTTACTCTGATAACTGAGTGGATCACTTGACAGAAAGCTGTAGAATCCACATGACCAGTTGTCACTTCTATTGGTGACCCATTTATTTTTATGTTTATAATTTACTCTGATAACTGAGTGGATCACTTGACAGAAAGCTGTAGAATCCACATGGCCAGTTGTCACTTCTATTGGTGACCCATTTATTTCTATGTTTATAACTTACTCTAATAACTGAGTGGATCACTTGACATAAAGCTGTAGAATCCACATGGCCAGTTGTCACTTCTATCAGTGACCCATTTATTTCTATGTTAATAACTTACTTTGATAACTGAGTGGATCACTTGACAGAAAGTTGTAGAATCCACATGACCAGTTGTCACTTCTATCAGTGACCCATTTATTTTTATGTTAATAATTTCCTTTGATAACTGAGTGGATCACTTGACAGAAAGCTGTAGAATCCACATGGCCAGTTGTCACTTCTATCAGTGACTCATTTATTTTTATGTTAATAATTTCCTTTGATAACTGAGTGGATCACTTGACAGAAAGCTGTAGAATCCACATGGCCAGTTGTCACTTCTATCAGTGACCAATTTATTTCTATGTTTATAACTTACTTTGATAACTGAGTGGATCATTTGACAGAAAGTTTAGAATCCACATGGCCAGTTGTCACTGATAGAAGTGACCCATTTATTTCTATGTTTATAATTTACTCTGATAACTGAGTGGATCACTTGACAGAAAGCTGTAGAATCCACATGACCAGTTGTCACTTCTATTGGTGACCCATTTATTTTTATGTTTATAACTTACTCTGATACCTGAGTGGATCACTTGACATAAAGCTGTAGAATCCACATGGCCAGTTGTCACTTCTATTGGTGACCCATTTATTTCTATGTTTATAACTTACTCTGATAACTGAGTGGATCACTTAACAGAAAGCTGTAGAATCCACATGGCCAGTTGTCACTTCTATCAGTGACCCATTTATTTCTATGTTAATAACTTACTTTGATAACTAAGTGGATCACTTGACAGAAAGTTGTAGAATCCACATGGCCAGTTGTCACTTCTATCAGTGACCCATTTATTTCTATGTTTATAATTTACTTTGATAACTGAGTGGATCACTTGACAGAAAGCTGTAGAATCCACATGACCAGTTGTCACTTCTATTGGTGACCCATTTATTTCTATGTTTATAACTTACTCTGATAACTGAGTGGATCACTTGACAGAAAGCTGTAGAATCCACATGGCCAGTTGTCACTTCTATCAGTGACCCATTTATTTTTATGTTAATAATTTCCTTTGATAACTGAGTGGATCACTTGACAGAAAGCTGTAGAATTCACATGGCCAGTTGTCACTTCTATCAGTGACCAATTTATTTCTATGTTTATAACTTACTTTGATAACTGAGTGGATCATTTGACAGAAAGTTTAGAATCCACATGGCCAGTTGTCACTTCTATCAGTGACCCATTTATTTTTATGTTTATAACTTACTCTGATAACTGAGTGGATCACTTGACAGAAAGCTGTAGAATCCACATGGCCAGTTGTCACTTCTATAAGTGACCCATTTATTTCTATGTTAATAATTTATTTTGATAACTGAGTGGATCATTTGACAGAAAGTTTAGAATCCACATGGCCAGTTGTCACTTCTATCAGTGACCCATTTATTTCTATGTTAATAATTTACTTTGATAACTAAGTGGATCACTTGACAGAAAGCTTTAGAATCCACATGACCAGTTGTCACTTCTATTGGTGACCCATTTATTTTTTTGTTTATAACTTACTCTGATAACTGAGTGGATCACTTGACAGAAAGCTGTAGAATCCACATGGCCAGTTGTCACTTCTATTGGTGACCCATTTATTTCTATGTTTATAACTTACTCTGATAACTGAGTGGATCACTTGACAGAAAGTTGTAGAATCCACATGGCCATTTGTCACTTCTATCAGTGACCCATTTATTTCTATGTTAATAACTTACTTTGATAACTGAGTGGATCACTTGACAGAAAGCTGTAGAATCCACATGGCCAGTTGTCACTTCTATTGGTGACCCATTTATTTCTATGTTTATAACTTACTCTGATAACTGAGTGGATCACTTGACAGAAAGTTAGAATCCACATGGCCAGTTGTCACTTCTATTGGTGACCCATTTATTTCTATGTTTATAACTTACTCTGATAACTGAGTGGATCACTTGACAGAAAGCTGTAGAATCCACATGGCCAGTTGTCACTTCTATTGGTGACCCATTTATTTTTATGTTTATAACTAACTCTGATAACTGAGTGGATCACTTGACAGAAAGTTTAGAATCCGCATGGCCAGTTGTCACTTCTATTGGTGACCCATTTATTTTTATGTTTATAATTTACTCTGATAACTGAGTGGATCACTTGACAGAAAGCTGTAGAATCCACATGACCAGTTGTCACTTCTATTGGTGACCCATTTATTTTTGTTTATAACTTACTCTGATAACTGAGTGGATCACTTGACAGAAAGTTTAGAATCCACATGGCCAGTTGTCACTTCTACTGGTGACCCATTTATTTCTATGTTTATAACTTACTCTGATAACTGAGTGGATCACTTGACAGAAAGCTGTAGAATCCACATGGCCAGTTGTCACTTCTATCAGTGACCCATTTATTTCTATGTTAATAACTTACTTTGATAACTGAGTGGATCACTTGACAGAAAGCTGTAGAATCCACATGGCCAGTTGTCACTTCTATTGGTGACCCATTTATTTCTATGTTTATAACTTACTCTGATAACTGAGTGGATCACTTGACAGAAAGCTGTAGAATCCACATGGCCAGTTGTCACTTCTATCAGTGACCCATTTATTTCTATGTTAATAACTTACTTTGATAACTGAGTGGATCACTTGACAGAAAGCTGCAGAATCCAGATGGCCAGTTGTCACTTCTATCAGTGACCCATTTATTTCTATGTTAATAATTTATTTTGATAACTGAGTGGATCATTTGACAGAAAGTTTAGAATCCACATGGCCAGTTGTCACTTCTATCAGTGACCCATTTATTTCTATGTTAATAATTTACTTTGATAACTAAGTGGATCACTTGACAGAAAGCTTTAGAATCCACATGACCAGTTGTCACTTCTATTGGTGACCCATTTATTTTTTTGTTTATAACTTACTCTGATAACTGAGTGGATCACTTGACAGAAAGCTGTAGAATCCACATGGCCAGTTGTCACTTCTATTGGTGACCCATTTATTTCTATGTTTATAACTTACTCTGATAACTGAGTGGATCACTTGACAGAAAGCTGTAGAATCCACATGGCCATTTGTCACTTCTATCAGTGACCCATTTATTTCTATGTTAATAACTTACTTTGATAACTGAGTGGATCACTTGACAGAAAGCTGTAGAATCCACATGGCCAGTTGTCACTTCTATTGGTGACCCATTTATTTCTATGTTTATAACTTACTCTGATAACTGAGTGGATCACTTGACAGAAAGTTTAGAATCCACATGGCCAGTTGTCACTTCTATTGGTGACCCATTTATTTCTATGTTTATAACTTACTCTGATAACTGAGTGGATCACTTGACAGAAAGCTGTAGAATCCACATGGCCAGTTGTCACTTCTATTGGTGACCCATTTATTTTTATGTTTATAACTTACTCTGATAACTGAGTGGATCACTTGACAGAAAGTTTAGAATCCGCATGGCCAGTTGTCACTTCTATTGGTGACCCATTTATTTTTATGTTTATAATTTACTCTGATAACTGAGTGGATCACTTGACAGAAAGCTTTAGAATCCACATGACCAGTTGTCACTTCTATTGGTGACCCATTTATTTTTGTTTATAACTTACTCTGATAACTGAGTGGATCACTTGACAGAAAGTTTAGAATCCACATGGCCAGTTGTCACTTCTACTGGTGACCCATTTATTTCTATGTTTATAACTTACTCTGATAACTGAGTGGATCACTTGACAGAAAGCTGTAGAATCCACATGGCCAGTTGTCACTTCTATCAGTGACCCATTTATTTCTATGTTAATAACTTACTTTGATAACTGAGTGGATCACTTGACAGAAAGCTGCAGAATCCAGATGGCCAGTTGTCACTTCTATCAGTGACCCATTTATTTCTATGTTAATAATTTATTTTGATAACTGAGTGGATCATTTGACAGAAAGTTTAGAATCCACATGGCCAGTTGTCACTTCTATCAGTGACCCATTTATTTCTATGTTAATAATTTACTTTGATAACTAAGTGGATCACTTGACAGAAAGTTTTAGAATCCACATGACCAGTTGTCACTTCTATTGGTGACCCATTTATTTTTTTGTTTATAACTTACTCTGATAACTGAGTGGATCACTTGACAGAAAGCTGTAGAATCCACATGGCCAGTTGTCACTTCTATTGGTGACCCATTTATTTCTATGTTTATAACTTACTCTGATAACTGAGTGGATCACTTGACAGAAAGCTGTAGAATCCACATGGCCATTTGTCACTTCTATCAGTGACCCATTTATTTCTATGTTAATAACTTACTTTGATAACTGAGTGGATCACTTGACAGAAAGCTGTAGAATCCACATGGCCAGTTGTCACTTCTATTGGTGACCCATTTATTTCTATGTTTATAACTTACTTTGATAACTGAGTGGATCATTTGATAGAAAGTTTAGAATCCACATGGTTAGTTGTCACTTCTATCAGTGACCCATTTATTTCTATGTTTATAATTTACTCTGATAACTGAGTGGATCACTTGACAGAAAGTTTAGAATCCACATGGCCAGTTGTCACTTCTATTGGTGACCCATTTATTTCTATGTTTATAACTTACTCTGATAACTGAGTGGATCACTTGACAGAAAGCTGTAGAATCCACATGGCCAGTTGTCACTTCTATTGGTGACCCATTTATTTTTATGTTTATAACTAACTCTGATAACTGAGTGGATCACTTGACAGAAAGTTTAGAATCCGCATGGCCAGTTGTCACTTCTATTGGTGACCCATTTATTTTTATGTTTATAACTTACTCTGATAACTGAGTGGATCACTTGACAGAAAGCTTTAGAATCCACATGACCAGTTGTCACTTCTATTGGTGACCCATTTATTTTTGTTTATAACTTACTCTGATAACTGAGTGGATCACTTGACAGAAAGTTTAGAATCCACATGGCCAGTTGTCACTTCTACTGGTGACCCATTTATTTTTATGTTTATAACTTACTCTGATAACTGAGTGGATCACTTGACAGAAAGCTGTAGAATCCACATGACCAGTTGTCACTTCTATTGGTGACCCATTTATTTTTATGTTTATAACTTACTCTGATAACTGAGTGAATCACTTGACAGAAAGCTGTAGAATCCACATGGCCAGTTGTCACTTCTATTGGTGACCCATTTATTTCTATGTTTATAACTTACTCTGATAACTGAGTGGATCACTTGACAGAAAGCTGTAGAATCCACATGGTCATTTGTCACTTCTATCAGTGACCCATTTATTTCTATGTTAATAACTTACTTTGATAACTGAGTGGATCACTTGACAGAAAGCTGTAGAATCCACATGGCCAGTTGTCACTTCTATCAGTGACCCATTTATTTCTATGTTAATAACTTACTTTGATAACTGAGTGGATCACTTGACAGAAAGCTGTAAAATCCACATGACCAGTTGTCACTTCTATTGGTGACCAATTTATTTTTATGCTTATAACTTACTTTGATAACTGAGTGGATCACTTGACAGAGAGCTGTAGAATCCACATGGCCAGTTGTCACTTCTATTGGTGACCCATTTAGTTCTATGTTTATAACTTACTCTGATAACTGAGTGGATCACTTGACAGAAAGCTGTAGAATCCACATGGCCAGTTGTCACTTCTATTGGTGACCCATTTATTTCTATGTTTATAACTTACTCTGATAACTGAGTGGAGCACTTGACAGAAAGCTGTAGAATCCATATGGCCAGTTGTCACTTCTATCAGTGACCCATTTATTTCTATGTTTATAACTTACTTTGATAACTGAGTAGATCATTTGACAGAAAGTTTAGAATCCACATGGCCAGTTGTCACTTCTATCAGTGACCCATTTATTTTTATGTTTATAACTTACTCTGATATCTGAGTGGATCACTTGACAGAAAGCTTTAGAATCCACATGACCAGTTGTCACTTCTATTGGTGACCCATTTATTTTAATGTTTATAACTTACTCTGATAACTGAGTGGATCACTTGACAGAAAGCTTTAGAATCCACATGGTCAGCTGTCACTTCTATTGGTGACCCATTTATTTTTATGTTTATAACTTACTCTGATAACTGAGTGGATCACTTGACAGAAAGCTTTAGAATCCACATGGCCAGCTGTCACTTCTATTGGTGACCCATTTATTTTTATGTTTATAACTTACTCTGATAACTGAGTGGATCACTTGACAGAAAGTTTTAGTATCCACATGGCCAGCTGTCACTTCCATTGGTGACCCATTTATGGAAATGAAATAAGAAGATGGCACTGTCACAACAGGATCTATTTTGGGTCAAGGAAATTAAGTTCACTTTACCAGACATATTAATCAACTGAAAGGACAACACTGACTAGGTTTCTCTGGTTGTCATGGTAACATGCTAGTAAAATGTTATTTAATGCAAACTGATTTTTTTTTCAAATCTCCAGGTTTATAGTTGAACCTCAATGTGTAGAAGTCGAAGGGAGCAATCATTTTACTTTGAAATTTAATGCCATTTTAAACAATATTTCAGTTATATTGTTGCGGTCAGTTTTATTGGTGGAGGAAACCAGAGGACCTTGAGAAAATCACTGACCAGTCACAAGTCAGTGACAAACTTTATTACATAATGTTGCAGGGGTTTCAAAGTGGGCCGGTACCCGGTACTTTTACCCACCTGAGATCGTGTATAGTACCGGCAGAAATTACTGAACCCTCCAAAATTAGCGGTGGTCAAAACCAAAAGTACGATGGTCGATAGGCTTGTGGAATATTTTTCATAAAAAAATTAATGATCACGTCAATTGCTGAATTCTCGCATTCAAATCGAACAACTGCGTCACGACCAAGTTGATGGGATATTCCCTGTTTTAAAAATAACTTTACCTTAGAATCGTAAATAGCAGTTTGCGCATGCGGTAAATAGATATGTTTTCGCCCCAATATCTTTTCATTCTTGTGTAAAACTCGGACCGGAACAAAGCTGACATCATTTCAAAATAAAAAAAATGACCGATTACAAATTATGTTCAAACACAATTTAGTGTAATCTCCAGTAATATAAGTATGATCATTATGTATTATGAATATATGACTACACAATATTTTGTGCGATTTTTTTATCCATTTAAAACCCAGGGTCGAATCATTCTGGGGCGTACTTATCTTGTTGCTTAACTCCGTCCATATTGTTTAACTTCCAGGCATTATGGTGAAATCTGAACTCTAAAGTTAATAGGATTTTTCCTTCAAAAACACTTAATGTTTTGCAGTCTCTGAAGTACATTTTTTGGTTCACAAAATGCTAGATTTCTGGAGCTTCCGCCCCCTGGACCCCTTACGGCCCTCAGCCTAATTTTTTAGGTACCTCCTAAAATTTCAGAAGTACCTCCTATTATAAATAACTTTGAAACCCCTGATGTTGTACACCTCGCCCTGATCGAGATTCGAACTCACAACATCAGTGGTGATAGGTACTGATTGCATAAGTAGTTGTAAATCCAACTACCATACGATCACGGCCACTCCTTCCTGGTATTGGAGCTATCCATGATAAATTAAACTAATAATTAACTATTACCTTTGACCCTAAAACATAAGTCTCCTCCAAAAATTTTTGATCTTTATTATTCCCTTTTAAAATGTAGGGGAAGTTGATGAGTTGTGTGCTCAAACTTTTTGATGAAATATTCAAATTAAAAAAGAGCGATTGCTCTTTAGAAATGGTCATATGAAACTGTCGTCGAGATACAATGTACAGGTATACATGTCAAGATTTGAGAAATTCCCATTTAAAATGTTGGAGTTGCATGTACATACTTTTATGACGGACAGGCAGAAGATAATATGAAAAGGGGAGACCTAAATATTATGAATGGCCTCCAGTACAGTAGTTGTCTGGTATTCAGTCATCGAAATGAAAATTTGAATTTACTGGTTCCAATCAAATTCTAGAATTTATTTTATATATATACATATATCTAAATAACTAGAGGCTCAGTGGGCTGAGCCTGTGTCGCTCACCTTTCATTATGCTTTGAGGAAACTTAATACAGAACCTTCCATATAGGTGCTTCCCACCAAATTTCGGTTCATTTTGACAAAGCAGTTTCAGAGAAGATTTTTAGAAAATGATCAATCTAAAACAAGAATTGCTTGTGGCAGCCATGTTTGTCAATGGATCAAAACGAAATGAGCAATATCTATAGAGGACCTTCCATAGATGCTTCCTACCAAGTTTCATATCATTTGGCAAAGCGGTTTCAGAGGTAAAGCTGTTTTAGAAATCGACAAATAAGAAACAAGAATTGCCTATGATGGCCATGTCTGTTAACGGATCAAAACGGAATGAGCAATTCCCATATAGAGGGCCTTCCATAGATGCTTCCTACCACGTTTCGGTTCATTTGGCAAAGCAGTTTCAAAGGAGAAGATTTTTAGAAATCGACCAATCAGAAACAAGAATTGCCTGTGGCGGCCATATTTGTTAATGGATCTGGACGAAATGAGCAAACTTTATAGAGGACCTCCCATAGATGCATCCTACCAAGTTTCGGTTCATTTGGCAAAGCGGTTTCAGAGAAGATTTTGTAGAAATCAACCAATCAGAAACAAGAATTGTCTGTGGTGGCCATGTTTGTAAATGGATCGGGACGATATGAGCAATCTTATAACAGAGGGCCTTCCATAGATGCTTCGTACCAAGTTTCGGTTCATTTGGCCAAACGGTTTCAGAGGAGAAGAATTTGAAAAATCAGCCAATCAGAAACAAGAATCGCCTGTGGTGGCCATATTTGTTAATGGATCAGGACGAAATTAGCAATCTTAACAGAGGTCCTTCCATAGATGCTTCCTACCATGTTTCGGTTCATTTGGCCAAACGGTTTCAGAGGAAAAGAATATAAAAAATCAGCAAAAGAATATAAAAAATCAGCCAATCAGAAATAACAATCGCCTGTGGTGGCCATATTTGTTAACGGATCGGGACGGAATGAGTAATCTTTATAGAGGACCTTCCATAGATGCTTCCTACCAAGTTTTGGATCATTAGGCAAAGCGGTTTCAGAGAAGAAGATTTTTAGAAATCGACCAATCAGAAACAAGAATTGCCTGTGGCGGCCATGTTTGTTAATGAATCGGGACGAAATGAGCAATCTTTATAGAGGACCTTCCATAGATGCTTCCTACCAAATTTCAGTTCATTTGGCTGAGGGGTTTCAGAGGAGAAGATTAAAATGTGAAAAGTTAACGGACGACGGATGCCAAACTGAAAAATTTACTAGTCCGAACAAAGTTTTACTGGTCTTGGGCAGGAAGACAGGTGCTCATCGTGAGGACTGGGTATTTAATTTTAGCCCATATGTCGCTCATCTTTCATTCTGCTTTGAAGAAGCTTAATATGGAACCTTCCATAGGTGCTTCCTACCAAGTTTCGGTTCATTTGGCTAAGCAGTTTCAGAGTTCAATAAGATTTTTTAGAAATTGATCATCCTGAAACAAGAATTGCCTGTGGTGGCCATGTTTGTTAGTGCATTGGGACGAGATTAACAATTTTTATAACGGACCTTCCATAGATATTTCCTACCAAGTTTCGATTCATTTGCCAAAGCGGTTTTAGAGGAGATTTTTAGAAATTGACCAATCAAAAACAAAAATTTCTTGTGGCGGTCAAGTTTGTTAATGAATCAAGACAAAATGTGCAATCTTTATAGAGGACCTTCCATAGATGCTTCCTACCAAATTTCAGTTCATTTGGCTATGGGGTTTTGGAGGAGAAGATTAAAATGTGAAAAGTTAACGTACAACGGACACCAAGTCAGGCCTCTACATTAACATATTTTTCAACTTGTCCCTTCGGACAACTAACTACAAAAAGTATTTGTCCAGCTCAATCATTTAGTTGTCCGAAAAAATTAATAAAAATTACAAAAACTAGAGAATAATTACCCAGGGCTCCCACTACTTTCAAATTAGAGGGAGAAGTGACTTATCTTTCACTTTCAGAAAGCTCACAGGGAAAAGTGGGGAGACTTCTGGGAGAAGTCAATTGTGATTAATCGAAACATTGTTTCGCGACCCCTCTAAACTCTGATGTTACCCTGCCCAAATTTAGTAAATAGTTAAAGCTGCCTGAACTGATTTGTTCTGGGTTTATTTTATTCATAAATACCTTAAGGACATATATTCAATGTCACATTTTTATTTCTGTCTACTCTGATTGGAGTCTTGCATACCAATGATTTTTATATGTACCCCCCCCCCCCCCCCCCTTTTTCTTTTTGAAATATTACTGTGTTGTGATCCAATACCACACAAATTGTAATAACTCATATTTGTGTTATATAAATTCATGTTTCTGGTAAAAAAAAATATACCGAGATACTATATATACTAGTATCTAGGTATATTTTTTTTACCAGAAACAAGTGCCTGTGATATAAATAAAGCAAAGTATTTTATTTAAATTCACAGAGAAATAAAAATTTTAGTGGATCTTTTCAACCAGATCAGGAAAAAGCTTGTAATATTTGTCCATTTCAAAGGTTCCAATATTTCCCAAAAGCCTATAGTACTCTATCGTATTTTGCACAAAAGACAAGCTTAAATTTGGTGCCAAATTGATATCCAATAATTTTTACGTGTTCATTCCGGACTGATTCTTGTTCTTACATTTCAAATATTGATATTTCCGTTCATTAAA
This sequence comes from Bathymodiolus septemdierum, assembly GCA_963383655.1. Classification (NCBI taxonomy): domain Eukaryota; kingdom Metazoa; phylum Mollusca; class Bivalvia; order Mytilida; family Modiolidae; genus Bathymodiolus; species Bathymodiolus septemdierum. Next base: position 45,823,623 of record OY726529.1, on the reverse strand, counting down.
GCGTTTCTGAGATTGCGATTTTAATTTTGTCAATGTCCTTGAACTTCATCAAAGCATGTTAGGAACAATAAATGATACACAATAAAAGAGTTTTGATCTGGCATTTCACTTTAGTTTTAATCAAAATAAATTATGGACGAATTGGAGATCAAACAGGGCTCTTTTATACAACAAACCCAGTAATTTATACAAGTGGAAATAGATTTGTCCAGGGTACCGGCACATTTGGGGATTTTTTCACTTGTCCCATCGGACAACCGTAATACAAGATCTACTTGTCCGACGTCAGTTTTCACTGGTACCGGACAATCGGACAAACGTTAATGTCGAGGCCTGCACGTGATGGCAAAAGCTCACTTTGCCTTTGGCAAGGTGAGCTAATAATAATAAGGATACAAATCTGTGAGAAAAATCCACATTCCTCCCTGAAAAACAAATTTAAACAAATAACAAAATGTCATCTAAAAAGACAGATCTAGTTGAACCTCCAAGTTGAAGGGATTATTATGTAATATAGTAGCCTCCCTCTGGAATGAAAACGTGATCTTATATTAACAATTATGGATTAGGGGTTAGGGTTATAACATTTCAACAATATTTCAGTTATATTGTGGTGGTCAGTTTTATTGGTGGAGGAAATCATAGTACCTGGAGAAAACCACTGACCTGTCGCAAGCCACTGACAAACTTTATCACATAATGTTGTATCGAGTACACCTCACCTGAGCGGGGTTCAAACACACAACTTTAGTGGTGATTGGCAGTGATTGCCAAGGAAGTTTCAAATCCAACTACCATACGATCACAACCATGATGGCCCTTATATGATGGAGTTATATCAATTATGAAAGTTGTCCATTTTAAATCTAAATCTGCTAAAAATCGTGTTATTCAAATTTCAACTAAAAAGACACCATCTAGTTATTTTGTCAATCATGAATCTTCCTTAAAATAAATATTGCATATAACACAAACCAATTATTTGCAGTCCTCGAAATGAAAATTTGAATTTACTGGTCCAAATCAAATTCTAGAATTTTAATATTTTATATACGGTGTATATCTAAATAAAAACTGAAAAATTTACAGTAATACTGGTTCGAACAAAGTTTTACTGTTCTTGGGCCGGTGGACCAGTGTTCATCATGAGGACTGTATTTGTACATGAAATACCTGTAAATCTTTTTTACCATAATTATAATCTATATAATACAAAAATGTACTTGCCCATTTGCTTTGACTTTGAGAGCTACACAATCTTCTGACTCACACAAATCTGATACTTCTTTATCTTCCCAAACACTATCCATACTCTTTGACTGTTCATCTTGACCTATTTAATAGGAACATTTTGTTATATTATACACAGTTTCAGGGATCTTTCTAGCCTTCCTCAGAGTCCAGTAAAAGGACCCTTTCCCAATGAAAAATATTCTAAAATCATGCAAAATTTCAAAAAAAAGTTCATTTTTACCCCCTTATTTTTATTCCCAAATGGCCAATTTGTCGATTAAATATTTCCCAAAATAGTACCGAAAGTACCATTCCCAAAACACCTTGATAAACTCCTGAGGTTCATGATAAAAGTGATAATATATGAGTTCATATCATCCTTGTCACTTGACAGATATTATTGCACGTAAAGATCAAAGGGAAAAATTAACAAATCGTCGATAATTTGAATTTTGTGCATGATATTAAGTTTCATAACACTGGAACAATAAAAGAGAAACATGTCAGACCTAAAGAAGAAAATCGGTCAAGGAAAACTTGAGTAAACATACAACACGTTTACATTAACAACAGCCTAGCTATTTTGCATCAGAAAAAATGCACCAAGACACCTTTCACAATAATATGATGAAATTTGAACGATATGGTCTAGTTAAAGTAGAAGTCAGTGTGTGACATGTTTTACAACAGACTATTTTGCATAACAATACAAAAATTGTCAAAAAGTATTTCTGTAAAGTCAACTTCAATTTCCTTAAGTTCAAACTAAGAAATTTACATAATGTACATGTAGGAAGTTTTTTTTCTTTAATATTTCGAGAAAGTTAATTATTTTTTTAATCGATTTAACATGCATTCCTTACTGTTACATTTGCTCAAAATCACTCGTGTTCTACATTTATGCATCATAATATTTTGTATGTATGGAAATTTCTTACTTGCTGGTAGATGTTACCGGAAAAAAAATTTGCCATTGATACAAATGTATTTGAGAAATCTAGCCCTAATCTGACCAAGAAATTTTCCAAACAGTCTTTCATCTTTAAAACCAGAACAAATTGTGGTTTTTTTTTTGGTGATACATATAATAGCTGGTGCCTATCTAATTATCAACTTAACAGACATAAGGGTTCACTGAAGTCATTGTGTTAAATTCATTTTAATTCCTCTGCCTGTATGGGTGTTTTATTGACAAATAAAATTATCTGTATTTTTTCGGATAACACCACTTTCAATTCAACAATATTTCAGTTATATTGACCTGTCCCAAGTCACTGACAAATTTTATTACATAATGTTATATTGGGTAAACCTCACCATGAGAGGGATAAGGACTCACAACGTTAGTGGTGATAGGCACTGATTGTATAGGTAGTTGTAAATCCAACTACCATACGATCACGACAATATCAGTATTTTTGTGTAACATGTAAGTATTGAATCCATAATTTAAAATAAATACAATTGTAGAAATAAATGATTATTACTGTTGGTGTTCTTAAAACACAGAGAACCTTGCAACTCACCTAGATGAGTCCTGGACTGACCATTTTCAGTTTACAAATTTTAGATCTTTACAACGGTAGGACTCACCAAAATTTTCAGAAATATGTTCTGGAAAGTTCTGGACTCATCAAAATAAATTGCAAGTTAAGTATAGCCAGGTCCTATTCACATGCAATTTTAACACAGCTTTGTCATCATCTTTTAAATGCCGCGGTACAATAAGACCCCCTTTACTGGTCAGAGAGTAGTTCTCGCCATTTTTTAAGAAGCAGATGACAAACTTTTGCTATACCCCATTATTATTTTGTATAACCCATAACGATTTACATACAAAATAAATTTTCATAATGGAGAGTGTACGCTGATCGGGGATCCGTTATTATGATGATGCATTTTTTAACAGAAAATGGCCAAAACAGAAGCAATTCTCGCCAACTTTCGGAAATGTTGTCTTTTGTGAAGCTAAAGCATTATAAGGAAAGAAAAACGACATTTCAGAAAATTAAAACCCTTTCTTAAAAAGTTTACCGGCTTTTGTGTTAGTTTGTAGAAAATTCTGATAAATATTCATCGGTGTTTTAATGGCTGTCATGCCCTCCCCACACCGCTCACGCCATTCCGTAAAATACATCCTATTCAACAGTAATTTACCTGATAATTTTCGTTTTCTTGATGAAAAGTAATAATTTCAGTTTTTTTAGAATTAATTTAAATACTTTGTCCATGTTTTATGCCCAATGTGATAATAAAAGATCCATGTATGAATTCGAGGTCAAAGTAATTGATGACGTAAACAGTGCATGCGCAGGCAGCCATTTGCATTCACATGGAATTTATTTTTATCTGCAATCGTGAGTATTTTGGATTGTAGGGATGAGTAATATGAAACAGGCACGGCCATGAATGCTCGCGATTCTGAAAATTATCTGGCAATTTCACGCTCATCCAGTGCATCAAAAAGTGTCGAGATTTTTTGGGCCGAGATATATCGGGGACGACTTTTTTTTAGGGCCGAATCTAGTCTCATTCAATCGAACTATCGTTTCTTACCAAATCTCAAAAGTTAACTTCCGCGTAGAATCAAAAATTCTTGTCCGTATGTCAGAAGAGATTTAATAAATAAAAAATATCAATATAAGTAAAACAAACTAACAAAATGACTTTTATTACACATTGGTTCCGGGTTTCAGTGGTATCAGACGTACGAGAGAGGGTACGAGACTTAGGATCACCTTTGCGTTTTATTTTAAGAAGATCTTCATTAGTTGAGTGTGTTACACAGAACGTGTATACAATACGCAGAATTTTTTTTTATCCATCAGTATGTGCAGCCATGTTTATCAAAAAATCTAAGTACACATTTATACCATAAAGAGCTTGCTGACGCTCGCATAATAAGGCAAAGTGTGACACTTTTTAGAAATTAATTATATCTTGAAGAGATAAACTGGAAATCTCCGATGATCATACCATGTGCTTTTTCTATTTTAAAAGTACCGACACACGTGACCCCTGTTGATGTAATGACAGAAGGTGGGATGCAGTAGGGTTTTTACACGATTTTAACGATATTTCACAATAACGATGATGAAAAAATCGGACGAAAATTCGCGAGCGCTCGCGCTAAATTAGAAAGTTGGCGAGAATTGCTTCTTGGTGAGAACTACTCGCTGATATGTTCAGATATGTTAAAAATAGAAATTGAAAGTGTCAAGTGAACAGAAGAAAGTCTCAAGTTCATACAGACAGGCAATACAGAAATAAATAATTTGACACCTGTCACATAGACAATAAAAATCCGTTTTTCTTTCTTTGACTTCTGAATAGCATCTCCGATTGACCCATTAAACCACTTCATGTTAATAAATGATGAAGTGTCTATTTTGGCCGGAAGTTGTCTGAAGTTATTACTTTTAGGACTGTCCCTAATATTAGTGTAACCCGTTCCCGTACCTTTTAATTATTTCTGATTTTTTTAAATATCTTTTGTAAGTTGCCAGCTAGATATTGTTCTCAACTTTAATAATCAGTTTTAATATTGAAGAAAGCTTCAGTCGTTCTCGAATTATGAACAAAAACATATCGATGTTTACCTCTTCCGCAAATTAGGTACCCCCCTCACAAAAATTATCTATTTCCGGTTCGGTAAGAAACGAAAATGACCACTAAATCTGTCTGCATTGTTGGCTCAGGGAATTGGTAAGATGCTATGAATGCCCTTTTTCAGTAGCACAATTTTAAATTGTAAAGTATTGCCCTTCATGATTTCACAAACACCGTTGGCATTTGCCCTTGGGCTTGGCCTTGGTACTTGTCCTCTGCATTGAGCCTTTGAAAGTTTGAGTTTGATAGCAAGGGACGATTTCCAGTCAAATCGGCCCCAAGTCAAATCGGCCTCAAAATGAAAGTCAAATCGGCCCCAAAAAAATAAAAATAAAAAAAGAATAAATAAATAAAAATTAACTTCTTCTGAACACCGAAATAGAAATAAACCCTTTTATATTTACAAGGGACTAATTCAATGACAAGGCAAATCCAGCGTCCTCCCCATGACCAATGTACTCGTACATGCATGAGAGTAATGCCATTCATATACAGAGGTCATCAAGGGCCGGTGCCTAAAGGATATTTAGACTGGAAATGATTAAACAAAATGAAATTAAAGTCCTCCTCATGGCCAATGTACATGGAGGAAATTTGCATCATATATATGCAGACACTGCGGCAAGATTATTGATTATTTTAAGCATGGCTAGATGAATTAGTACCAGATTGCCGACTTTTGTTAAAAATGACAAAATTTCATCATAATATGAGGCAGGTGCAACCTGAAACGCTCCCGAAGAACAGTAATTTTTCTTCCTGTTTACAAAATATCAAGCTTAAAAATAACACCACCTAAAACTCCAAACTCTGGACATTTTTCGTGTCCGCTACCGAACATTGTTTCATTTTTATTTCGACTAGAGTTCCAGTTTAGGTCACGTGATTTTTCTTTTAATTTATTTCCGGTTTGGCAGCCATATTGTTGAAGATTTTGAAGTGCCATAGTAGTACATATTCATACTTCTACCATTAACGCTCCCGAACTTCGGGAGCATATTATTTTTTATTTGAAAAAAAAATATTGATGATGTGTACATATTTTATTGAAAGCAGTAATTTTTCGCGCAATTTTAATTAGAAAAACCATAATAAAATGCATACTGATTGATGAATAGGAGATACTTATTACTCAAACAATTGAAGAACAATGGAAAAAAACTACAAATAAGTAAATGTTTTTTTAGACCCTGAGTTTTACTAAGTAAGAAAGAAAAACAATGCCGAAAATTGTCGTTAAATAGCAAATTATTTAGAACTGATTGATGATTTTGGTTATCAAAAAATGAACTAGTATTATACCCACAATATTTTCGTATCAATGGTAAACATTTACTGGTACAAAACACAACTGTACTTACTAGACAGTTTTAATTCTTCAATAATTTTGACTTTGGGCCAATTTGACCTGCTTCCCAAGGGACAACCGTTTTTTTTTTTAATTGAATGCTATAAAATATGAGGCAGGTGCAACCTGAAACGCTCCCGAAGAACAGTAATTTTTCTTCTTATTTACAAAATATCAAGCTTAAAAATAACCTACCTAAAACTCTACAGCTGAAAACTTTGGATTTCTTGCAGCAGACGATCACAATGAATGAGAATGCGCAGTGGCAAATGATTAAAGATTCGGTGTTATTCGCTTTGAGTTCCGGGTTTTCCATTTCATTGTTTCATTTTTATTTGAAAAAAAAATCGACTAGAGGTGTATTGTTTTGTATTTCTTCTTTTTTCTCGTTGCATCTATCAATTTATTTGCTACTCGCGTATTGTTTATATTGGCAATAGTTTAGGTCACATGATTTGTTTTTTAATTTATTTCCGGTTGGCAGCCATGTTGTTGAACATTTTGAAGTGCATTAGTACGTAACCTATTCATACTTCTACCATTAACGCTCCCGAAATTCTTGTTCCATTTAAATCTCCTTGATTTTAGATTCTGAGAACACTAGTTTTTATCTGTATCTCATTTCATTCATTTTCTATAATTTTTTGAAGATTCGGTTTTTGACCCCCTTAAAATACTATGGAAAAATCTAAAGCACATTTGGTTCCATCAAGGATTTATATAGTAGAAAGGATACGAATCTTGTATTTTCTCGCTTTATCTCGCAAGGTGAGGTTTTATGCTACAACAGAGCAAAAATTAATTCATTCATTTTGAAATGCCTTGATAATTTGTAGGAAAATCAACCAATTACACCAAAGTTCGTGTTATACATCGTCTATATACTACACTACACAAAACAATCCTTGGATTTGCCGATATAGGTTCAATGGAATTTTTTTTTGGATTTTTTCTGTATCACCCCTCATAGTCTCATACACGTAAAATTTAAAAAAAGTACAGTAGAGTTTCATACATCTAAAATCATATTAAAAATGATAAAACAAAGAAACCAATCACGCCAAGTTTTGTTCTATATATCAAATACACATTTATATACTTTGGTATGTCGATTTCATGTAAACAAGGAAGTTTATTGATTTCTAAATAGGCCACCCCCATTTCCGCCCAGAACGCTGCCATTTTGACAAATGATGGTAAACAATCCTTAATAAATACAAATCTGGAGCACTGTTTTCTAAAAAACTCCTTCTATTCACTGAAAAATATTTATATTATCACAAAAATGACGGCTCCGCTTCAATATTCGGTATGATGAGAGAAGAGAGGAGTTTGAAATTTAAATTCGAGTCTTGACCGCCCATAATAGGCGGGATTATGAAGGTCAAAAGGGCAAATCGATTAATGTCAATTATTGATGAAATATGGGTGATACATCTACAAAAAGTCGATACTTTAGTATTTAGGACAAATATTTTCACTTTATACATGTAATTATGATTTTATATATTTACAAATACTGGTTTAAAATGTTGAAGCGATGAAAATTTCCACCATTGATCAAGGCACGTGCATCGTCAACGAATTGCACTATGGGTAATCTCACTTGTTCTCGCCATGCACCATACTTACATACAATCTATGTTAAATCTCGCGAGATTCATATCCTTTCTACTATATAAATCCTTGGTTCCATTAAGTAAAAAAATCATATCTAGCCAATAAAACTGATTATTATTATTTTTATTTTTTTTAATTACTTGTACCTCAGTGATGATTGTACATTAATGATATAAAAAAAAAATGCATTTAATCTATAATAAACAAGGAAATAATATAAAATGTGTAAGGCTGCCAAGGAAGACTTGTGTCGCCTGCATGGCAAAAATAAGCCCGTTTATCAATTTGTCATTTTTCCAGAAAAATCTGAATTTATTATAAAATGAAATAGCTAGTGCTTCTATGCTTCTTCATAAAGGTACTTTGTAACTTTGTTTAGTCTAATTCTTATGAATGGTTTAGGAGGAATAACAGATTTGACCCCCCCCCCATTTTTTTAAATTAAAAAGAAAAATTGTAATGAAAAAAAAAATTCTATTTACTTAAATTTATATATATATATATATATATATATATATAAATGAGTGAGTAGGGTTATATAATTTACAATTACAGTAGTTCTAAGACAAATTGAATCTATAGTGTTCAGATAAACCGGAAGTTAATAACAATGGAGACAAATACGAAAATTTATCATCACCAGAAACTAAAAAAATGTTAAAATGATAGTTTACGTCTGTTTTTCAATAAAAGATTGTTGTTATATCTTAGAACAATCACTTTTACACAATGTTTGTAACTATCAATGAGGTACCCTTCTGATTGTTGTTATATCTTAGAACAATCACTTTTACACAATGTTTGTAACTATCAATGAGGTACCCTTCTGATTGTTGTTATATCTTAGAACAATCACTTTTGCACAATGTTTGTAACTATCAATGAGGTACCCTTCTGATTGTTGTTATATCTTAGAACAATCACTTTTACACAATGTTTGTAACTATCAATGAGGTACCCTTCTGATTGTTGTTATATCTTAGAACAATCACTTTTGCACAATGTTTGTAACTATCAATGAGGTACCCTTCTGATTGTTGTTATATCTTAGAACAATCACTTTTACACAATGTTTGTAACTATCAATGAGGTACCCTTCTGATTGTTGTTATATCTTAGAACAATCACTTTTGCACAATGTTTGTAACTATCAATGAGGTACCCTTCTGATTGTTGTTATATCTTAGAACAATCACTTTTACACAATGTTTGTAACTATCAATGAGGTACCCTTCTGATTGTTGTTATATCTTAGAACAATCACTTTTACACAATGTTTGTAACTATCAATGAGGTACCCTTCTGATTGTTGTTATATCTTAGAACAATCACTTTTACACAATGTTTGTAACTATCAATGAGGTACCCTTCTGATTGTTGTTATATCTTAGAACAATCACTTTTGCACAATGTTTGTAACTATCAATGAGGTACCCTTCTGATTGTTGTTATATCTTAGAACAATCACTTTTACACAATGTTTGTAACTATCAATGAGGTACCCTTCTGATTGTTGTTATATCTTAGAACAATCACTTTTGCACAATGTTTGTAACTATCAATGAGGTACCCTTCTGATTGTTGTTATATCTTAGAACAATCACTTTTACACAATGTTTGTAACTATCAATGAGGTACCCTTCTGATTGTTGTTATATCTTAGAACAATCACTTTTACACAATGTTTGTAACTATCAATGAGGTACCCTTCTGATTGTTGTTATATCTTAGAACAATCACTTTTACACAATGTTTGTAACTATCAATGAGGTACCCTTCTGATTGTTGTTATATCTTAGAACAATCACTTTTACACAATGTTTGTAACTATCAATGAGGTACCCTTCTGATTGTTGTTATATCTTAGAACAATCACTTTTACACAATGTTTGTAACTATCAATGAGGTACCCTTCTGATTGTTGTTATATCTTAGAACAATCACTTTTACACAATGTTTGTAACTATCAATGAGGTACCCTTCTGATTGTTGTTATATCTTAGAACAATCACCTTTACACAATGTTTGTAACTATCAATGAGGTACCCTTCTGATTGTTGTTATATCTTAGAACAATCACTTTTACACAATGTTTGTAACTATCAATGCGGTACCCTTCTGATTGTTGTTATATCTTAGAACAATCACTTTTACACAATGTTTGTAACTATCAATGAGGTACCCTTCTGATTGTTGTTATATCTTAGAACAATCACTTTTACACAATGTTTGTAACTATCAATGAGGTACCCTTCTGATTGTTGTTATATCTTAGAACAATCACTTTTACACAATGTTTGTAACTATCAATGAGGTACCCTTCTGATTGTTGTTATATCTTAGAACAATCACTTTTACACAATGTTTGTAACTATCAATGAGGTACCCTTCTGATTGTTGTTATATCTTAGAACAATCACTTTTACACAATGTTTGTAACTATCAATGAGGTACCCTTCTGATTGTTGTTATATCTTAGAACAATCACTTTTACACAATGTTTGTAACTATCAATGAGGTACCCTTCTGATTGTTGTTATATCTTAGAACAATCACTTTTACACAATGTTTGTAACTATCAATGAGGTACCCTTCTGATTGTTGTTATATCTTAGAACAATCACTTTTACACAATGTTTGTAACTATCAATGAGGTACCCTTCTGATTGTTGTTATATCTTAGAACAATCACTTTTACACAATGTTTGTAACTATCAATGAGGTACCCTTCTGATTGTTGTTATATCTTAGAACAATCACTTTTACACAATGTTTGTAACTATCAATGAGGTACCCTTCTGATTGTTGTTATATCTTAGAACAATCACTTTTGCACAATGTTTGTAACTATCAATGAGGTACCCTTCTGATTGTTGTTATATCTTAGAACAATCACTTTTACACAATGGTTGTAACTATCAATGAGGTACCCTTCTAAAAAACTTGTTTACAATGTAATTTTATGGTTCAAACCAAAACCATTCCGCCAATATCTCAAAGATCTAGAATTCTCTGGAAGGTACTACTAAATTTGTATTTTCTCTTTTCATTCGACGGTAATTTATATTCATCCAATGAAATTTACTGTTATAAAACTGTGTTAGTAAGTCAGTTATCGTGGTCTAAATTTGGAACCGAATTCAGAACATGCGCATTAAGATGAACAAGAGTTATCTTTCTTTTGTCCCTTGCTACCTTTGACTTTTGAGGGGGGTAAAGACCTATTTTCGTTCAACGTTTTTGCCCTTTTTATTTAACGTGTTTCGTACACGCTGACAAATATACTCCGTACAAGGATAACAATTATTTTTCGTTCTTCATGAAATTCAGTTTTATTTCACGTTCTTCCGTGATCATACCCCCTCTTTACCACCCTCTGCATTGATAGCGATTCGTTTCACCCCTTTACTTGTTCGCTCCGGGTCATTTCGCCCTGGATTATAAAATTAAGTAAAAGGTGTAGAAATTTTAAAATAAGATATATCTTTATCACTCTTTTTGGATTAATTATATGGTGATTATTCCTGATTATCCATACTTCAAAGGGTACCTTCTCAAATCACCCACTGCAAAATCACCCCAGCCAATATCGCCCCCATTACAAAATCACCCCCATACAAAATCGCCCCAACATTTAAAAAAAAAATTATTTGCATCCATGTAATAATTAATTTCTTCTTTTAATCAAGCATTTCTTTGTAAAGTAGAGATGCACTGTTTGTGTAATAATTAATTAGCTACCTGATTAGTTTTTGTTGTTGTTGTTCTAATATGAAGCACATCAATAAAAATTTGTTGCGAAGCCATAAGTTTGTCCAAGCTGGTAATGAAATTATATAAACCTGCTACCATCATGACAGGCATTAAACACAATGGCCAGTGATTGCATAGAGTGCAAGCAGGTCGTTAGACACAGACAAGAAGTAATCCAATGCGATGGTTGTGAGAAATGGCAACATCGAATTCGAACATTACACTGAATATTGAAACACATTTTGTAGAAATATTTGCAATTACAAATAACATCATTCATGGATAGACATGTCGACCCACACGGACACATTATCCTGATTCCTAACAAACCAGTCTTTGCTCCTTCTCCTTAATACTACTGCGTGCTGAGCGGAGAAGCAACAAATACCAATTTTATAGTCTGGTTTTACCCGATCGGGGCTCAAACCCACAATCTACCACACTCGAGGTGAGCACTCTAACAATTACATCACCGATGTGGTTAATATTTCAATTAAACACCACAAAGATACACAAAATATGAAAGATATTTGGGTCATTCTCTGACAACTTTTACAATAGTGATGGTAAAGATTGCAATTGTGTCCCATTAATATTACAGAAAAACAACAATCTTAAATTACAATAAAAGTTGATATGTCGGTTGTTCATGTTAAATTGTATTTACTTCATTAAAAGATTTATAAAATACATTAATACATTAAGGGATACGCCAAATAATGGATTTACAAATTCTCTTTTTTACCATCACATATAGAATAATACACGTGACGGTAATGTCCCATAGCAGGGATGATTATAGAAAAAAAGAATTAAAACTACAAAAATGGTGTTTCTTAATGTTAAAGGCAACCACATACTTTTAAACACTTTTACCTACATGTAGCATCAGGAATGACTTTGAGCAAGGTTAAAGGTGTTATATTCGACTTCGTGCATTTGATTTATGTTGGTAGTTGTTATTATAACCAAAAAATCTTTACCGGCACAAATATTATTTTCCGTCACAAACTCAAAAATGTTTTTTTTATATTATATTTGTGATTACACAACATATGTAACCTTAAATGACGTTGTAGTAGCACATCTATAACCCAGTTCAGTTATTTTTTACCATTGATCACTAGTTAAAGAATATAGCAAAAATATAAATATACATCCCGGATCTCAACTTTGAAATTATGACACAAAAACCTTTTCAATACTCCGTAGATAAAAGAAAAATTAAATAAGTAATTCCACATATCAACAGAACAATTTATTTGTTTATATTCATATCGGTTTTATGGTTTATGTTGAAGAAAAAGTAAGAAAATGTGTGTTTAAAGTATTGTGACGGTAAAGACAAATATTTCCACCCCACGGGAATAAAAGACGTAGAAACAATATATTTTTGATAAAACAACTTGTCAAACACTTAATTTGGTCTCAGGAATGATTAATTAAACGAACTGTAGCTAATGAAATGTTTGTGACAAATTTTCCTGTCATATAGAGTATTAGACACAACTCGGTATTTTGAAAAGTTGTCAGAGAATGACCCATTTATGCATTAAGATTATCAAACTGATTTACTAACAATAATGAAAACATCATAGAGGGCAAAATTATTGTACATATCTCCATTTTATAATCAAATTAATTTCTTCATTACATTAATTAATGGGGGCGATTTTGATTATTGTGGGGGCGATTTTGATAAATGTGGGGGCAATATTGATGGGGGCGATTTTGCAGTGAGACGTTTTGACTTGCATTCCTTCAAAGTAATAAATTTATCTTAGACTTAGTCAATGATCATGCCGAATAAGAAATTAAGGGCTATTAATGTACTATCAATGCAACAACAAAAAATAACTCACAAGACTATACAATTGGTTTTTATTGCTTCTCTGCTGAAAACATCCAGCACAGGAGTCGGAAATGAAGTTTCACAAACAAGGAATGTATGCTACTCAGTACAATGATCTATTAGTTACTTCGATGTTTGACTGTACATGTATGATTGACAGTATAGTACAAAATGTAAGTCTGAAATGTTTTCTTGCAATTGTAAGCAAAAATTAAAAACTCTGCTTTCTGTTGAAAGTCATAGAAATAACCAGTTTACGTTAACTGATTTATATATTTTAAATGCCACGATATAGCTGAAATATTGCTAAAGTTGGCATTAAACACCAACCAATCAATCAATTATAAATTTTTACTTTTCTGTTGCAGGGGTTCAGCCATTGCTAAAATCCTGGGTAAAAATGTATCAGAGCGTAGTGATAAGTTTGACACATGTGTTAAAATGTGGATGTATGAAGAAATGATCGATGGTAAAAAGCTAACAGAGATTGTTAACACACAACATGAAAATATCAAATATTTACCTGGTATTAAAATTCCTGAAAATGTGGTAAGCTTATAGTCAATTCAGTGTTTAGCCTTTTATTCTGTAATAAAATCAGTATTTTTGTGTTGTATGTTCTGTAGCACACATTATAGAATATATGTATATAAAATGTATTTGTGCCAACATTAGAAACAAAGGAAAGCATCAAAATTTTATCCTACTGTATATATACATTTCTTCTCTTTTTTTCCCTCTTCACACAATCATTCGAATGAAAATGTAATGCTTTAAACTTATCTTCTGATTTTTTACAAGGTTCAAATATCTACAAATTATGAGAAAATTATACTCAAATTTGTTTTCCTTTCCATTGCTCTTGCTAGACCAGGTACCATTTTGCCCTTCATAAGGGAAATAACTCTTATAAAAAAGTATTAAATCAATCAAATCAGGAAGGTCTATTGGCTAATGAAAGAAATCTTATGTTATAAATAAGGGTAATAACAAGATTACCGAACTCCGAACAATCTTACAAAGGGAAAGTCAAAACTCATAATTATATAAACAGACAAAATCAGTCAACAACCACAAAAACTGAAAACCGTAATGACCCTGACTTGGTACAGGCATTTCTAAAGAAATGGTGGGTTGAATCAGATTTCAAAGTGCCAAACCTCCCGCTTTCATTACGGTTCACAGGTTCCGGCTGTCACTATAACAGTATTTATAACAATACTGGAACAAAATAGGTAAAATAGTTGTCAAAGCAGTACCAAATTCAGTGAAGTAAATGTCAGACACTTTTACGTCACACATTGATAAAAAAATATTTTTGACATTTTGTTGACTTCCTTATCTCTATACATTTTCATTGTTATGCTATGTTATGCAATGTAAATATTTCAGGTAGCTATACCCGATTTAAACCAAGCTGCAGAAAATGCAGACATCTTGATCTTTGTATTGCCACACCAGTTTGTACCAAAAACATGTCAACAGTTAAAAGGAAAGATTAAGACATCTGCTGTAGCTGTATCTCTGATTAAGGTACATTGTAATTTAACAGTCCTCGAAATGAAATTTTGAATTTACTGGTTTGAATCAAATTCTTGAATTTATTTTATATATATATATCTTAAAAAAAGACTGAAAACTTTACTGGTCCGAACGAAGTTTTATTTGTCTGGGGCCGGAGGACCAGTGCTCATCGTGAGGACTGTAACACGATATTTGCTCCTCTTATAGCAGGCTTGTTTCATTCTGTGGTTTAGATAGGTGGTTTAGATAGAACTGACGTGCCACCGTTCTCATAGACAACTGCATCCATGATGATTTACATGCATGCCTCATTCAAGTGCAGTAGATCATGGATTCTAGACCCAGTCGTGTGAAGCCAAGGATTATAAGATTGGTATTTGTTGCTTCTGTGCTAAACACACAGTATTAAGGAAAGAGCAAAGACTGGTTGGCTCAGAATCATGATAATAAGTCTGAGTGAAGCAGCTTTTCTATCCACGGACTGTTGTTTCAGTGAACTAACACTAAAAAAATGGACATCATCATCACATCAAATCTAACTTTTTAATCGTCACGATATAGCAAATTGACAATTACATGTACACACATATTTGCAAACCAGGTGAACAATATGGATTCTAGGTGACTCCAGTATCTTTTGTGTATATACTAGTATGCTATTTTGTGATTTTTGTATATACTTGTATGTCATTTTGTCTTTTTTGTATACACTTGTATGTCATTTTTTGAGGTCTTTTTTGTATATACTTGTATGCCATTTTGTCTTTTTTGTATATACTTGTATGTCATTTTGTCTTTTTTGTATATACTTGTATGCCATTTTGTCTTTTTAGTATACACTTGTATGCCATTTTGTCTTTTTAGTATACACTTGTATGCCATTTTGTCTTTTTTGTATACACTTGTATGCCATTTTGTCTTTTTAGTATACACTTGTATGTAATTTTGTTTTATTTTGTATACACTTGTATGCCATTTTGTTTTTTTGTATACACTTGTATGTCATTTTGGGTTTTTTTTTGCATACACTTGTATGCCATTTTTTTTTTTTTTTTTTGGGATATACTTGTATACCATTTTGGTTTTTTAGGGTGTGGCTATTGATGATTCTGGTATGAGAATGATATCAGATGTGATAAGTGAAATTTTAGAGATACCCTGTTCTGCATTGATGGGGGCTAATCTTGCTGGGGAGGTTGCCGAAGAACAATTCTGTGAAACAACTATTGGTATGTCATTGTTTCTTCATGCAATACGGCAACAATAAGATGTTGAATTAATTTATCATATTTACATGATTTGCATGAATTTTTGATTGATTGATTGGTGTTTAACGACAACTTTAGCAGTATTTCAGCTATATCGTGACGTGAACAAATGTCATACTATTAGCATGAATGGCCTTGTGTACTATCTAATATTTAAATGATGATTGAGGCCATCAGGCTTTCCTTTATAGAACTGATGTTATATATATAACAACTTCAGTGTCACGAAGATTAAATATATTTTGTATAATGTTCAAGATTAGAGTGTTACATTGCAGCTCTGTTCACCAGGTTACATGTAAGAGTTGGCGTTTTACTCACATGTGGATAACACTTGCACGACCACATCATTTCACTAAGAGGAGGGTTTGGGGCCATAAAACTAGTTTAACTCCATCACTTTTTATTGAAGTGCCTGTACCAAGACAGGAAAGTGAGCGGTCATGTATTAGTGTATTATGGGTATCAATTTTGCCTCTGTTTCTACGATTTTGCAATTGGACTTTGGAACTGTTCCGACAGTGAGGTATTTTTTGTTTTTTATTTTATTGTTGATGTCGTTGATTATAAATTTTCTATTCCAGATGAGCGATGCAAGCTTCTATGAGCCTAATGTTAATTGTTTGTAATTTTTTACCGATGATTAATGGAATTTGTTGGTTGTTTTTGAAGGTTGTAATGATAATGGTACTGGAGAACTGTTAAAGTCCCTGTTTGAGACCCCATATTTTAGATGTTCAGTTGTGACAGACCAGAAAACTGTGGAGCTATGTGGGGCGCTTAAGGTTTGAATTGTCATAAATATTTTTTTATAGATAGTATACACCTATTTATATATGCAATGTTTTTTTTAATAGCAGTAACAATTTACTTTATTCAAAGAGAATACATACAGTCATGTACAAAAAGTTTTTTTTTTTAAAAATCAAATAGACTATAATATGACCATAATACAATGAAACTTGTCTAAACCAGAAGCTGAATAAAACAGAATCCCATATAAACTGAATTTTAAATTAAATCTTTGTTAATTTATCCTGTTTAAACTAAACACCTGTCTTATTTCTAACAATGAAGGGCATCCCCAGGTGGTTCAGTTAGACAGGTGTCACTGTAATAGTATGAACGGTTGCTCTATTTAGTGGAGGGGCAGTCATGGTCGTGATCGTATGGTACTTGGATTTACAACTACCTATGCAATCACCACTTATGTTTTTAGTTCAGATCCCGCTCATGACAAGGTGTACTCAATACAACATTATGTGATAAAGTTTGTCAGTGACTTGCGACAGTTCAGTGGTTTACTCCGCGTACTACGGTTTCCTCCAACAATAAAACTGACCACCACGATATAACTAATATATTGTTGAAAGAGGGGTTAAACACCATAAACCAAACCAAATTTCCAATCATGGTGACAGCACCATTTTGTTTATGATTTATTGTCAAATTCAGTAAGAGTTGTTTCCCTTTGACAAAAATTTGATGGTTACTTCATTTCGATGGGAAATTAACTTATCTGCTGAAAAGGGCGATTCTCAAAAAAAAATTGCAACTTAAATGGCCTTTCCGATAGTTAGATTATGCCCTGCATTAGAGAACTTGATCTGACAATGTCAAGAAAATTCAAACTTTTGCTATAAATGCTTCTGAGAGATATTTGATATTTTAAAGGTAAGTAATATTCATGTCTTGTAATCTTTCTGATACCCCATGCATCTGTTAGTAGATAAGAGTAATGAAAGAAAGTTTAAACAGTGATGGTCATCAATACCACCAATTCAGTCTTTGCCTTAATGTTTTTCACCTACTTGCCCAAAAGCCAAATTTAGAAAAATTTTCTATTTCTTCAAACAAATTCTTTCATAATTTTCACTTGTCCAAATCCAGTTTTACTTGTCCTGGGCTTAGCGTGAAGACTGCCAACAACTACCTCTCACCTCCAATCATTGTTACATTAATACAATACTGATGTTTTGTTACAGAACATAGTTGGTATAGGAGCAGGGATTGCTGATGGTTTAGGTTATGGAGACAATACAAAGGCTGCTGTCATTAGACTAGGATTGATGGAAATGATCAAATTCTCAGAAATATTTATTCCAGGTTTGTTTATGTTTGGTTTTAAACAAAGCATCAAGTTTTAGAACATTTTTGTGAAATAGATGGTTGGTTTTGTTGGTTTATTGTGTTTAATGCCACTTTCAACAATATTTCAATTATATCGTGGCGGTCAGTTTTATTGATGGAGGAAACCGGAGTAGCTGGAGAAAACCACTGACCTGTCGCAAGTCTTTGACAAACTTTATCACATAATGTTGTATTGTCTAAGTGGGATTCAAACTCACAACATTAGTGGTGATAGGTACTGATTACACATCAATTTCCATAAGACCATGATGACCCCTATGTGAAATAGAGGAGGGAACATTACTTGACAGTGCGACAAACAGATACAGTACATCTATAGGAAGCATAGGAGACTTAAAATACCAATGTGTTTTTGTATTTACTATTAGTTCATATTTAGAAGATTTTTTTTTTACGTCGGCAAACATTTTGCTGTCATATTATGTTTTCGTCCGTCTGCAGACAGAATGGTTTCCATGCGATAATTTAAGTTCTACTAGACCGATCATTCTGAATTTTTAACACAAAGATTGATGTGACAAAATTAAGGCTGATATTGACTTTGAGTATCGTAACCATATTTGTTGCCAAAAAAAGAGGCCCAAGGTGCAACCACAGGATTTTTTTTCAGGAGTTCCTTAGAAAAATCTATTTCAGAAAAATGTATAGCATTGTTATGCAACTATTACTGTGGTGAGTTTCAAATATTTTTTTTCCATCCAATTTCAATGCAGTTTTTACCAAATTGTCATTTTGATGAACCATAAAATATATTTATCTATTTTATTTCGAAATTGGGAGTTACATGTACATATAGAATTGTTGACAGATTTCCTCTATCTCTATAACCGCATCGGTGGCATAGCATTAAGGAGAGAGAACAAAGACTGGGTGACTCTGAATCAGGATAATGTGTTTGAGTGGGGCGACATGTCTATCTGTGGACTGTTGTTTCAGTGAGCTAGCACTATAAAAATCCAACTAGGCATGTTGGTCTAGTACAAAGCGGACCTCATCATCATCTCATTGAAAATTAACTTGTTCTCGCCATGATATCGCTGAAAAATTGCTGAGTTGGCATTAAACAACAATCACTCACTCACTGAATGGTACATGTATATAGAAATGTTATTTTTCATCCAATTTGAATTGATTGTGATGAGAGTTTCTGATAGTATGTTGACAGATTTCAACTCAAAGGACAACTAGTACCAAATTCCAAAATTTAAACTCATTAACATTGAATTTTAATGCAGTTATTTTTTTTTGGCAAAATGATTATCTTTATTGATGGGCCTTACAAATGTTGGCTATTTTATTTCGAAAAGTGGTACAAATTCCGAAATTTTCTTATTTTTGGAAGAATAATTTGCATAATTTTTATTTTTCATCCAATTTTTAATACTTGAAATAGTTATATGATACAAACATCAAAAATATAATGAGTCCAGCAAATTACTGTGTCAAACAAAATATACACTTGTTCATTTTTTCTGTGTCAACATTCTATTGTATCATAATGCACTCTGCATAGCCTTTTATTAGTGCTTTAAGAGATTCCACATTTTCATAACATGAAAAGATGCAAAATTATTGAGTAAACAAACAGTGTAGTAATTCACATATGTATGTTATCATCCCTGTTCGGTTACAAGTGATTTAATTTTTATATTCAGAATCCAAGAGTAGTTATACTGTTTAAGGGGGTACCATACACTGCAGGGAGATAACTCTTTAAAATCAGTTGAACGTTTTGATCATATGATGTTTGTATGCAGATTTCAAGCATCTCAGTGATGAAAACCACAGAGAGAAAAGCTGCTATGTGGCTAGTGAATTTATAGCTCTGAATCTGTTGGTTGGAATTTGTTAAAATTTTGATATTTATTACAGTGGATATATTCAAACACACTGCCAAAAAAATAAGAAAATTAAACAAGCAGATCAAATTTTACCTGAAGTGTATGGTACCACCTTAATACATAAATTTTCTCTTTTGTTTTCACTAATAAGATGTTTCAAAAAGGATATTGATTTTTATTGTCAAATGAGATATTTAATGATTGATTGCAATTTTTGTTCGGTTCATGAAGAAATAACCTCAATCAGGTTGTACACACCATGTAACCTGCGTAGCACGCTATGCAAGGGTGTGTACAATCTGATTGAAGTTATTTCGAATGAACCGAACAAATAATTTTGATTAATCCTTATAAATTAATTCAAACTTTTTTTGTTATGATATTGAAAAATATATTTATTTTTTCAAAATAAGGCAAATAATCGGAAATAAATTTAAATAACCCCAAAGGTGCCTCATTTAAAGAAAATCACTTGATGACAACAGCACGCGATGCCTTGAGAACGACGTCTATTTTCAGATTCAGTACATATACAAATAACCTCAACTTTTTAAACCAATCAAAACACATAAAATGGCATGTGACTCTAAAATTAATTTATTTTCGATTGCAATGAAGTTTGATACTGTGTGAAGTTGCACAATGAAATAAACATTATTAGGAGAAATACTGGTTTTTCTTTCACTTGGAAATCGCAGTATTATTTTATAATTCAATGTACCATGAAGGATATCACATATTGAGCAAGAATTGCTTATCCTTCCAGAGCACCCAAGTTCACCCCTGATTAATAGTGGGGTTCGTGTTGCTGGATCTTCAGTTTTCTGTGTAATGTTTTGTAGATCATGGTTTATCTTTTTTCTTTTAGCCATTGTATTGTCTGTCCTTCATCATTTTACTGCTTCTGATTACCCCTTTGGTATCTTTAAACCTTTCTTAATGTAAGATATTATTTATTTGATATTTATTAATATTTACAGGAGGATCACAAAGATCCACATTCTTTGAAAGTTGTGGTATATCTGATTTGGTTGCAACTTGTCATGGAGGACGTAACAGAATGCTAGGAGAACATATTGTTAAATCAGATAAGGTAACTGTTACAATTATAATACTATAAACCTTTTGCCCATTCTCAATTTTATTCTAAAATTGAGGTCGTTGTGTTCGTATGGTAGTTGGATTTACAACTACCTGTGCAATCAGTTCCTACCAACACTCAAGTTGTGAGTTCAAATCCCACTCATGGCGAGGTGTACTTGATATAACATTATATGATAAAGTTTTGTCAGTGACTTGCTGCAGGTCTGCGGTTTACTCTGGTTTCCTCCACCTATAAAACTGACCGCCACAATATAGCTGAAATATTGTTTAAAGTGGCATTAAACACCAAAAACCAACCTCGATTTTATTCTAAAATTATACATGTTTGCACCTTTTCTATGTAAATTATTTACCTTGCGATCTGCAAAATGGTACCCGAGCTAGCAAAAGCAATGGAAAGGTAAGCAAATTGAGTATAATTTTCTCATAATTTGGACCTTGTAAAAAATCAGAGATGGATTTTTATAGTGCTGAAACAACAGTTAGAGGATAGACAAGTCACTCCACTCTGCTAGATTATCCTCATTCCAAGCCAACCAGTCTTTGCTCTTTCTCCTTAATGCTGCATGCTTAGCAGAGAAGCAACACATACCAATTTTATGTTCTTTGGTTTGACCCGACACTCGAGGCGAGCATGCTAACCATTACACCACTGATGTGGTTGTTTTTAAAGATGATCACCTGTGGGAATATATAACAAATGCCTTCTCAGGAGGTGCTGCACCGACGAAACCGAAACTGTGCATTGAGTGATCATTGGATGGTCCATTTAAAAAGTGTGTGCTTATACATTGAAAAGCAAGAGGACCCCATCACTGGCCATTTGTCAACATAGAACCATATTGGTAGAATATTGAAAAGCCTTCTCCTCAGATAATTCCCAACTGATGAAAGCCTAACTGTACATGAGTGATCATGAATGGTCCTTTTCAAAGTTAGCGTTCCTTCTTTTGTAGATAAAAAAATCTTCATTAACTATTTTTGTTATATATAGTTAAGTCCAAAAAGCTTCTTATACGAGACTACATAACCGATTTACATAATTTGTCCTTTTCTAATGAACTCCTTTCATTATTTTGTGGATTTTTTTTTCACCCAATTTATCATCTACAGTAAAACCTGTCTTATATGACCTTAAGACAGGTGGTCGCTTAATACAGGTTTAATTAAATATGAAATGCTTTGTGAAGGAGTATTAGAATTAAGATCACATAATACAAGTTATTGCTTAATAGAGGTGGTCACTAAAGCAGGTGAGGGATACAGGTTACTGGGAGGAAATCTCAAGTTTATTGATCAATTTTTTTTTCTGCCAAATTCTTCTGCGGTATTATACCAAAGATACTAAAATATGATTTGTGATTCCAGAAAGGAAATTTTGTAAGTAATTTGTTTCTAATTTCTTTTCAACAAGCTAATAGTAATTTATATAATTTGTGTTATTTGTTTGAGACCAAGCGAGTTAATGAAATTCATATCATAATGTAAATGAGTATTAGCTATATATAGGGAGAATAATTTTATTTAAAACTTTTTATTGAACTTTGACATGATAGAGATATAAAGCCAGCTACATAATCTAAAGTTTGTTTAAATATAGATTCTCTGTCTGCTACCAGTGGATTGCAATATTTCTCCATTCAAGATAGCTAAATTGTCAATTTTTTAAGGCTTGAGCTCATTTCTATGTCACTGAAAGATGACATATAAATGATTATGCTTTTGATATAGATATTTGCAAAGTCATTTTTCAAGTTTAAAGTTTACAAATGCTTTTATTGTTATATTCACCCAAATAAAACATATGTGTAACATCCTATGATTAATTTTCCAGTTCTTTACTTAGAAAGTACTGAAATACTGTTGAAACACAAATACCCCCCCTCTCCCCAAATCTCCACAGATAATTTCCAAAACTGTACACTTTATTGTTAAAAGAGCTAAGGTCAAACCTGTATATAAAGGACAACGAAGGGAACCTGAAAATGTGCTCTTTATATACAGGTACAAACTATGTACAGTCAAACTTGCCTTAAAGAGCACCTCTATATAACAAATCACTGTCTATAAAGGGCAGCCTACAGCTGTAATTAATGAATAGTGCATATAATTTTTACATGGATATGAAGGGCAACTGCACATTTTCAGGATCCCTTGAGCACCTTTTATATACAGGTTTGAATTAATGATTATTGTTTAGCACCATCTCAACAATTTTTCAGCTATACAATGGCCAGAACAAGTTAATTTTCAATGAAATGATGATGAGGCCTGCTTTGCACTAGACCAGCATGCTTAGTTGGATTTGTATAGTGCTAGCGCACTGAAACAATAGGCCACAGATAGACATGTCGCCACACTCGGACACATTATCCTGATTCCAACCCAACCCGTCCTTGCGCTTTCTTCTTAATGCTGTATGCTTTGCGAATAAGCGAAGAATACCAATGGCATAGTCTTTGGTTTGACCCCATCAGGTCATGCTAACCATTACACCACTGATGTAGTTATATACAGGTATTACTGTACCTTATTCATTAAATGGAGGAAATGAAACTGCCCTTTATAGACAGTGATTTGTTATATACAGGTGCCCTTTAAGGCAAAATTGACAGTAGTTTCAATGCTATTATTATTATTTGTTTCTTATGTTAACTGTTTTGTTTGGTTTTTTTTTAATTAAAATTAAAATTTTGACATGTTTGATGTTTATAGTGTTGAATCAAATAGTTTATGCTCATTTTAAACATGAGTTGGAGTGTTAACAATTAATGATATTATTAGCCATCTCTTTGAATCCATTGGCATTGTCATTGTTAACATTGCATGTTTTGATTATCTCCCCTGAAACTATTGTGCCAATTAGAACCAAACTATGTATGAATCATATTGTGAGGTCCTTCATCTTGATCTGGCTAAAAACATGTCCACTAAATATAAAGGCAATTCTGTTTCTGATTGTCTAGACATTTAAAAAAAAGTTTCTCTTAATATATTTTGTTAGATGTCACAAATAATGTACATGTATAAAAGATTCTCCACAGAGAGTTCTCATTTCTTATAGATTTGGCAGAAAACATGTTCGTCATGGACAATTTTTGTTTCTCATTGATGTAAATTTTTAAAATCTCCTCTGAAACTAAAAGTCCAGGGGTGCGTTGTTGAACTTGTGATTAAACTAATCATATAATTAGCCCTAATTACATTTTTAATTCTTAATCACATACTTAGCTAATGCAATGATTAAATTATGTTGCTGAACTGTTTTTAATTAATATATTAACTAATCATATTTAATCATTGAATTAGCTAATTATGTGATTAGGAATTAATCATGTAATTAGGGCTAATCATTATGATTTAAGCTTAATCATAAGTTCAACAAACAGACCCCTGATGTTTTATAATTTGTAGAAATGGCTTATAAACGAGGTCCTTTGCAGATTCCTCATTTTGTTATGATCTGGCAAAAACATGGCTAACGTGAGCGATACCTGTTTCTGATTGGCTAAAACTACAAAAATGATCCCTGAGAGAAAAATGTCAAGTGATTTGTTACTTACTACAAACAATGTTTGTGGAACTTTTTAAAAATTCCTCATTTGGCAACCATTGACAATTCATGTTTCTGATTGGCTGACATGTTGAAATTACTTCCCCTCTAAAAGTACAATTCCAAATGATTTTTAATTTTGTACACACCATGTATGCTAGGTTCTCAATAAAGATTCTTCATTTTTTCTGGATTTACAAAAACATGGCAGCTAAACATCTCTTTCAAAACTACAGGTTCAAGTTATTTCGTACTCACAATATAGTACAAATGAAGCACTCCTGACAGTGATAGGCAAGAAACTGGTGAACTTTCTCACGTACAGTACAAATCAAGCACACCTTAGTGTTAGACAGGAATCTAGTAAACTTTGTCACTCTCTTTCATATATTAACAAATCAAGCACACCTTACAATGTTAGACAGGAATCTAGTAAACTATGTCACTCTCTTTCATATATTAACAAATCAAGCACACCTTAGTGTTAGACAGGAATCTAGTAAACTTTGTCACTCTTTCATATATTAACAAATCAAGCACACCTTAGTGTTAGACAGGAATCTAGTAAACTATGTCACTCTCTTTCATATATTAACAAATCAAGCACACCTTAGTGTTAGACAGGAATCTAGTAAACTATGTCACTCTCTTTCATATATTAACAAATCAAGCACACCTTATGGTGTTAGACAGGAATCTAGTAAACTTTGTCACTCTCTTTCATATATTAACAAATCAAGCACACCTTAGTGTTAGACAGGAATCTAGTAAACTGTCACTCTCTTTCATATATTAACAAATCAAGCACACCTTACGGTGTTAGACAGGAATCTAGTAAACTTTGTCACTCTTTCATATATTAACAAATCAAGCACACCTTAGTGTTAGACAGGAATCTAGTAAACTTTGTCACTCTCTTTCATATATTAACAAATCAAGCACACGGTGTTAGACAGGAATCTAGTAAACTTTGTCACTCTTTCATATATTAACAAATCAAGCACACCTTAGTGTTAGACAGGAATCTAGTAAACTTTGTCACTCTCTTTCATATATTAACAAATCAAGCACACCTTACGGTGTTAGACAGGAATCTAGTAAACTTTGTCACTCTCTTTCATATATTAATCACAGCATTCATCCATTGTCCCACAGAAACCTTTTATGTTTGTAATCTTGTTCTCGTCATATGTATACAGTCAAGCTTCATTATCTGGAACTCAGATAAGTCATTTCCTTGTATAGCTCAAAGGAAAAATTAGCTCAATTTTGTGTAGATTTTAGCTCGATTAATTTCGGATAACTCAGACACTCAGTATTACGAAGTCAATTCATCAGTCCGTTTGACTATGACATAATGAGGTTCCACTGTAGCTTGACCTTTGTAGTTGAAATACTGCTCACTTGACCTTTGTAGTTGAAATACTGTTCATATGACCTTTGTACATTGTAGTTGAAATACTGCTCACTTGACCTTTGTAATTGAAATACTGCTCACTTTACCTTTGTAGTTGAAATAGTGTAAAGGTTAGCATGCTCGCCTCGAGTGCAAAAGATAGGGGGTTCGAGACCCGATCGGGTCAAACTAAAGACTATAAAATTGGTATTTGTTGCTTCTTTGCTAGGCACACAGCACTAGGGAGTAGAATCAAAGACTGGTTTGATCAGAATCAGAATAATGTTTCCGAGTGGAGCGACTTTTCTACCTGCAGTCTGTTGATTCAGTGAGCTAGGACTATAAAAATCCTACTGAACGTGTTGGTCTAGTACAAAGCAAACATCATTATCATCTCATCAAAATGTAACTTGTTTTCGACATGACACAATGTTAAATCAGCTAAATGTTCAGATTTACACATATTTTAAGAAACATGATTGGTACTTTTTTTTATTATACCCCCACTCCCCCCTACTGTTTTACCTCTGTCCGTCTGTCCGTCCATTTTTCTCAGTAACTGTTGATGGCAGAAATCTGATATTTGGTCACAAGTGTCATATAAGTATACCATATTGTGGGTAGCGTTTTTGGACCCGTCAGATTCCTACTTCCTGTTTGCCGATTTTGTTGATTTTTATACACATTTAACATACATTTGTATATATGCACATTTTTCGTTGCATTTTTCTAAGCAACTATTGATGACAAGAATCTGATATTTGGTCACAAGCTTCATATAGGTATGCCATATTGTGGGAAGCGTTTTTGGACCCATCAGATTCCTACTTCCTGTTTGCCGACTTGATTTTTGTACACATTTAACATACATTTGTATATATGCACATTTTTCTCAGCAATTATTGATGACAGAAATCTGATATTTGGTCACAAGCTTTATATAGGTACCCCATATCGTGGGAAGCGTTTTTTGACCCGTCAGATTCCTACTTCCTATTTGCCGAAGAGCGGGGGTATCATAAGTGAGCATTAGCTCACAGTTCATCTTGTTCTCATTAAAAAAAAATGGGGTTGTTTTTGTCCTATTTTGGAAGTTTGAAGAATTAATTAACAAATCCATACTTGTACAGTCCATGTTTATGTTGTCATTCATTTTGTGATAGTATGTTGTCTTTTTGAGTGGAAGCAAATCTGTGCAGGTTTGTTCTTGGCCTTTGAGATTCAGATATCAAGAGGGGAGGATTTAGATTCCATTATACAGTTTAAACCTGCCACATTTTTGTACCTGTCCCAAGCCAGGACCTGGATTTCCAACGTCATATATCGTCTTTTTTTTCTCTCCCTTTTTTGTTCACCGAGTTAAGGTGAGAGGTGATTGTTCACTTTGTTGATATTGGTGGAATTGTTGACCATCAATGTTTAAATTTTCTTTTCATAATTCTGTTTACCATCACAGCAGAGTTTAGCATGTGTTATGTGAAGTAAACATTTTTTATAGTAAAACCTAAAAACAAGAACTATTTTGTGATTTGTTCATTTTTATACCTATTTTTTTTATGTATATTTCAGACAGTTAAACAGTTAGAAAAAGAATTATTGAAAGGTCAGAGTTTTCAAGGTCCTTTAGCTGCCAGAGAAATCTTCAAAATTCTGCAGGATAAAGATATGACTGAGAGGTAAAGACAATAATATGGAAAGGCTTCATATCTGTGATGATAAATTAAAGTAATGCTGTTAAAATGCAGTCAAACTTGTATTCGATAGTCACCCTTAGGACAGAGGAAAAAAATGGTAGTCACTTTGTAATGCTCTGGTGTTTTTGCAACAGTTAATAAGTTAATTATTTAATAATTTGATAACTAAATTTGTACACACTTATATTGTGAACGCCTCAAAAGTTAATTACCTATGACGAATGAAAAGTGAGCGTTAAATACAGGTAAACAGAGGCTCTGTTGTGGTCATGATTGTATGGTAGTTGGATTTACAAATACCTATTCAATCAGTACCCATCACCACTATAATTGTGA
This sequence comes from Bathymodiolus septemdierum, assembly GCA_963383655.1. NCBI lineage: Eukaryota > Metazoa > Mollusca > Bivalvia > Mytilida > Modiolidae > Bathymodiolus > Bathymodiolus septemdierum. The sequence continues at coordinate 45,795,341 of OY726529.1, read as the reverse complement.
GTTTGAATCCCACTCAATATATGATGAAGTTTGTCAGCGACTTGCGACAGGTCGGTGGTTTTCTCCTGGTATGCCACCAATAAAATTGACCACCACGATATAACCGAGATATTGTTGAAAGTGGCGTTAAACACCATAACTGTAACACACTCATACAGATACTACGGGATAAACATTGAGTGTACATGTAGGTCCGTTCTGGAGGGTTTGTAAACTGGCTGTTTACACCAGGTGACCATTAGGGCATATCTTGGGTTTTTTAGATTTAGATTTTTGGTGTTTAATGCCACTTTCAACAATATTTCAGCTATATCATGGCAACCAGTTTTAGTGATGGAGGAAGCCGGAGAGAATCACCGATCATGGGCAAGCAACTGGTAAACTTCATCACTTGCGGCTGCGAGTCGAGTGCACCTTTTTGTAATTTACAAAGCTGGGCGCGAACCCATGCCGTATTGGTGATAGGCTTGTATGAATTGTTAAGAGTCAACGACCCAACTCATTGATCCACCCGGGCCCCAGGGTTTTTAGATCAATGATCAGTACTTGACAGATGAATTCATATATACACTGACTACAACTTCACAAGTAATACATAGGATTTATATGTGTATCTGTACACATAATCTGCTGTAGAAAACTATGGAACTTGTGTGTATGAAGGATCTACATTTATTTTACGAGACTATGCAATAGCAAAACAATGCTGATATTAAGACCACTGTAAACATTCTCACTTAAGGTACAAGTCAAACACACATCACAGTGTTAGGTAGGAAACTGGTTAATTTGAAATACTGCTTACTTGATATTAAACAACAATCAATCAACTAATTTATCTTATATTTTTACAGATTTCCATTGTTTGTATCTGTGCATCAGATCTGTCTGAGAGAGTCTCAACCGGAGGAGTTTATTGACTGTTTACGTAACCATCCTGAACATTTATAAAGTTTTACTTAGCAGTATTCATTCATCTTATGCAAATATTGTACTAAGAAATGCCCACGTTATTGTAATTTTGTGAGAGAAAAAAACAAAAAATGAGATTTGAATTCCTACATTACCCATGGTTAAGTGCGAGTTGTATTGCATTATTTACTTAAATTGTAATTGTTATTAGCTCATCAAAGCTAAAGGTCCATGGGAGTTATTGTCAGCACTTTACGTCAGTCTTCAACAGTGTTGTATTCATCTGCATCTATTATCTTTTCACATTTCAATATTTTTCTCTGAAATCACTATTTTAAAAGCAATTTGAACTACACTTCGTAAAATTTAACTTGACTTTCATTTCTCAGAAAACACACTTGTGATTGAATTGTTCTTTATATGACCCCTAAACATTTTTTATGGTCCATTTGAATTCCAAGATGGCTGTCGCCGCATGATAATGGTTTACAATCAGACCTTATGGTCAAAATATTTTGAAAAGTATTTTACATTCAAACTACTGAACCATCTTGGCTGGAATGTTTCTTGGTTGCCCATTTACAAAATTAATATTCTTACTGTGATCAGGGATCCAAGATGGCAGTCACTGCAGGACAAAGTTTAACATAGAACAATATAGTAAACTAGAAACTTTATTGAATCCAAACTGTACATGAATAGTTATTGGATGGTCCCTGACAAACTTGTCATTTTAATGGAGATCGCAAAACAATTTTGCAAACACTGGAGGACATTGTTTATCTTAATGAATATGAATAACTTTTTATTAGAAACTAGATGAGTGATACAGACTCAGGTGAAAAGGAAAACTGGGATAGTCAAACAGATATTTGTGACTGTAAAACTGTTAATTAACATGAGTAAATATGACATATATAGTGTCATGTAAGTCAGTTGAAATCCCAATAACTACCGGTAATAGCATTTTAGGTGTTTTTTTCTGATTACATAGGTGGGTGGTTTTTTTAGGTATACCCTTGAATTTCCTGCTGTATCAAATTACAGTAAAATCAGTCTAAACCGTATCCCTTTGGGACTGAAGAATTTGTTCAGTTTAGACAGGTGTTTGGATTACATTTAATTGATTGGACTGTAAAGTTTGTCTTGTTTAGACAGGTTTTAGGTTTACTCAGTTGTTTGGTTTAGACAGGTTTCACTATATATTGAATGTTATTTCTATAGTTCTGTATTAAAATTTAATAAATAATGTGCCATTTAATAGGAAGAAAATCTATCTTAAAAAAAATATTTTTCAGTGTGACATTAATGATTATACAGTTATATAGCATTATATTTTTGTTTTTATTTTATTTGACTTCTATATTTACAACATATTCCACGTAAGAATCATACAAACCAAGCCAGGACCGTGATTTCCATCAACATACATAGGTCATGGTCTTTTTATATTGGTGTTCAGAGATTTGAGGCAAGAGATTTTGTGAAAATGCCTCTTTAATTTGAAATTGCACCCCAGTTTATAAAAAGAAAGGCATGTTGAGTATATAAAATTCTCCTTTATGCACATTCTTTTGGAACCTTGTGTACACAAATCTTTGGTTTTCTCCAGGTACTCCGATTTCCTCCACCAATAAAACTGACCACCTTAAATCTTCAACTTGTTGAATGCGGTGAGTATTTGGTAGAAGAACAAGTAGGGAAATTTTCCTGCTTTTTGTTACAAAGGGACATCCGACGCCATTTTGTAAAAATTTGTGATACAACCCTGATGCATGGCTTGCAATATTCGTCAAGTGTACCAGTGCTTCACTATTTACAGGCGGTACTTTTTATTAAAATTTGAACATTTCTCATGAATACCTAATACAACACTCTTTGAAATTAGGTGCCAATGTTACCATTTTAAATGGGTAAAAAGTAACTGGTACCGCCCCTTATTAAAAGGCCTGCCGATGTACGATTCTTACATGGAATATTTGATTAGAATAATATAATTTTTCATTAGATGTGTTATTATTTTTATTTTTTTTTATTAATCGTGAATAACATTAGCAAAGTTAAATTCAGCAATGTAATTTTTACCTGATATAATATTATTGGTGCACATGTAAACAAAGACATGTTTTTTGTTGCTTTTTTTTTTTGGATAGGTGTGTACTTTTGTTTTATTTGTATGTAAATTTTTTCTATGTAGATTTTACCCGACATAATATTATTGGTGCACATATCATAAATTATTGGTAATGTATACATTTTTCCTTTGATCTTACTGAGAGATATTACCAGTATCTACGGACTGACTTGGCTACTGAAAAACATCGGTCAATGCGACATCAAACAAATTATCAATTAAAACAATGACGTCAGTTTTGAAAGTCTCGTCATACATTATCAAATCTTGTTCTATCAGACTCGCTGCAATAATATCTGTCTTGACCTTAACAACTGTCGTTCCTTTATATTTAGTAAGATGACTTTTCAATTTTCTATGCTTTGTCATTTATTTTAAAAATGGTCATGTAGTGCCCTCCAGATCATGTATAGGTGACATTTTTTTTAAATATATTTTTAAAATTTATTTTTAAATATTTAAAAATTTTTAACTTTCATTTTAAAAAGATTAACAAGCACACATTCTGACTTCTCTGATTTTGTGTTTTATTTGGTGTACTCAATCTCCAAAATCCTCCAATCAGAATGCTGTATTTTTATTGGATATAATATTCTGATTGGATGTTTTTTTCGAGTACCGAGTACAAAGCTTACTCAAAGACCTGATACTGTCATTGTAAAAATGTTTGTCAGGAAATGTAAACCTCTATATGTCTCCGAGGACATGTTTGAGCAAAATGAGTGACAGGTTCATTTAAATTATAGACAAAAATGTCATAAATTGTGCACCTTGTTATTTACGCACGACTTTTTTTTTTTCCCTTCTCTTTTTATTTCCTAGATATTTGACGAAAAATGACAGAGGATATTGGTGAAAATGTTGACTACCACTGTTTAATCTTTCTTTTCATGAGCGAGTATCGCAGAAAATGCAGTTGAGGTACATCATTTTTGTTCATATATAGCCAAACCTGTAAATAAAAGTCACTGCAGGGAACCTGGAAATGTGCCCTATATGAGCAACTGCCCTTCATTTACAGGTTTAAATGAGAAAGTAAAACTGCAATTTATGGAAGGTTTGATTATATATGCCTGTAGCAGTGGTTTCCACAATGATTGGGTTGCAAGTTGAAAATCTTTAAAATATGGGATTTTTTTTTTTTTTTTTTAATTGGTAAAATTTAATAAGGATCTGTTCCTCATTGTCAATAGATTGCTGAGAGACATATCAACGAAATACATGTATATAAATAATGCTTTATCATTTAATTTGACTATTGAAAACTTTTACGGAAATAAATTGTTGATTTTTTCTTTTATTTTGGAAATTTTAATTTGACTATTGAAAACTTTTACGGAAATAAATTGTTGATTTTTTCTTTTATTTTGGAAATTTTAAATTGCTGGATTCTTAAAAGAGAGTTGTCTTCCTTTTTCATTTTGAATATTGATTAAAATTACTGATTGTATGGTAGTGTGATTTATAAGTACTAATAGTCAGTGCCCATCACGACTAAAGTTTTGAGTTCGATTACTACTCATGGCGAGGTGACCTTGGTCCAGCCATTTCTAATAAAGTTTGTCAGTAACTCGTGAGAGGTCGGTAGTTTTCTCTGAGAACTATAAATAAAGCTGACCATCTTAAAATATCGTTAATTTGGACATTTTTCTTTTAATTTCGGCGAACAATATTTTCAGTATCATCAAAATGACCATGATTCTGAAAATTATCTGTCAGTATGTTGTGAAGCATTTATGACGTTACTGATAAAAACAATAATGTCAGTTTTGAATGCCTTGACATACATTATCACTAGCGATTATGTCCGTCTCAACATTCAAAATTGCTGTTCTGTACATATTTTTGACAGTGGTGTTCATCACAAATGATCCCATTCTATAGATATTAACTCCTCATGTGCTCATGGTCTTACAATCATAAAACTTTCAAGCACAAGTCTTTTTTTCTAATACTCTTAAAAAGAGCCTGTCAGAACACTATCCAAAAAAGACTGTGTTCTGATTGAGCAATTTTAGAGTGCAAGTATGAAAATCTTGAAAGTTTTATGAACTTAAGACCTTGTCACTTCCTGTTCCTGTCAAACCTTTTGTTATGTTTATCCTTTTTGTTTGTACCGTTGTCATCCCTTTGCTCAAAATTCTTCTATTTTAATTTCAATGTGGTTATAACTTTTGTATTCTGGGTACTAAATAAAATGATCGGTAATTTAGTCATTTTCCCTGTGATCTCACCGAGTGATATTGTCAGTATCATTAATGAACTGACTCTGGTACTAAAAATTATCGGTCAGTGTGATGTCGAACACATTATGACGCTACTGATAAAAACAACAGCATTTTTTAGGAGGACTCAAACAACATTATCACAGCTCTCTTAATCTGCTTCACTGCGCATACGATACTAGTGATAATGTCTGTCTCAACCTTCAAAACTGCCGATATTCTAAATTTATTAATAATAAAACTACACCAAAGACCATTACTATTGACAATGATTGTTAGTTTGAACCTTCTTTGATGACTAGAAGTAGAAGATTTTTCCTGATTTATCCCATACTATTTTTTATACTTTTGTAATTTAATGTAGATTTACCTGGATTGTTATTTATTGTTATAATATAGAAAGCTTTTATTTGTTGACCTATATGTAACATTGTTATTAATATATAAATTAAAATATGAAATAAAGGACCCATTGTTCTTTTTTTCCTGGACCGTGATGTAAAAGTCAGTGTGTTTGCCTAAAGTGAGGTAAATTGTGGTTCAAGCACTGGTTGAGTTCAACCAAAGACTATCAAATTGGTATTTGTTGCTTCTCCTCTAAGCATGCAGCAATAAGTAGTAAGAGCAAAGACTGGATAGGTTGGATCAAGATCTTAGTGGATGGACATGTAGACTGTTGGTTCAGTGAGCTAGCACTATCAAGATCTAACTAGTCTAGTATAAAGTGAACATCATCATATCGTTGAAATGCAACCCTTCCCCCTTTTCCCCACCTCTCTTTCCCACCTTTTTTTTGCCATCCTAACCCTTCTCCAACCCTTTTCCCCCACCCTTAACCCTTCTACCTTTCCCATCCTTAATCCTCCTTTTCCCCAGGCTTAACCATCCCCCTTTTCCCTACCCTTAACCCATCCCCTTTTCCCTACCTCTAACCCCATCCCCTTTCCCATCTCCCTTTTTCCTACCCTTAACCCTTCTACCTTTCCCCCATCCTAACCCTTCTCCATTTTCCCCACCTTTAAACCTATCCCCTTTCCCACCCTTAGACCTTCCCCCTTTCCCCCCCCCTCTAACCCTTCTTCCTTTCCCACTCTTAACCCTCTCCTTTTCCCCACCTCTAACCCCTCACTTCTCCTTTTCCCCAGCCTTAACCCTTCCCACTTCCCTATCCTTATTCCTTCACTTTCCCCCAGCTTTTACCCTTCCCTCTTATTCCCACCTCTAACCCTATCCACTTTCCCATCCTTAATCCTCCCCTTTTTTCCCACCCCTAACCCTTCTCCAACCCTTAATCCTCCACGTATTCCTATCCTTAACCCTTCCCCCTTTTCTCCCACCTTTAACCCTTCTCCATCCCCCTTTTCCCCACCCTTAACCCTTCTATCTTTCCCACCCTAACCGTTAACCCTCCCCCTTTCCCCCTCTAACCCTATCCCCGCCCTTAACCCTTCCCCATTTCCCCAACCTGTAACCCTTCTACCTTTTCCATGCTTAACCCTCCCCTTTCCCCCACCTCTAACCCTACCCCCATAACCCTTACCACCCTTGATTCTCCTTTTCCTCACCTCTAACCCTATCCCATTAATCCTTCCCAACCTGTAACTTCCCCTTTTCCCCAGCCTTAACCCTTCCCCACGCTTAACCGTTCCCTTTCCCCCACCTCTAACCCTTCCCATTTTTCCACCTTAATTCTTCTGCATTTCCCAAGCCACAACCCATCTCCCTTTCCCTTTTCCCTACCCTTAATCCTCCCCCTTTTTCACACCCTTAACCCTTCTCCCTTTCCTCAGTCTTAACCTCACCTATAACCCTACTCCCCTTTTCCCCAACCCCCCACCCTTATCCCCCAGCATTAACCCTCCCCATTTTTCACACCCTTAACCCTTCTCCCTTTCCTCAGCCTTAACCCCACCTATAACTCTACTCCCCTTTTCCGCAGCCTTAACCCTTCCCCAACCCCAATGTCCCATCCATATCCCTTCCCTACTTTCCCCACTTCCCATCCTTAATCCTTCCCCTTTTCCCCAGCCTTGACCATCCCCCTTTTGCACACCCTTAACCCTTCTCCATTTCCTCACCTATAACCCTACTCCCCCTTTTCCCAGCCTTAACCCTTCCCCTTTTCTGCAGCCATAACCCTTCCTCAACGTCCCACCCATATCCCTTCCCTACTTTCCCCACCCCCATCCCCACCTCTAACTCTTCCCCAGCCTTGACCCTCCCCCTTTTGCACACCATTAACCCTTCTCCCTTTCCTCAGCCTCACCTATAACCCTACTCCCCTTTTCCCAGCATGAACCCTTCCCCTTTCCGCAGCCTTAACCCTTCACCAACGTCCCTCCCTTTACCCTTCTCCTTTTCCCCAGCCTTAACTATCCCAATATCCCACCCTTCCCTACCCCCTTTCCCACTCTTAACCCTTACCCCCATCTCTAACCCTTCCCACTTTTCCACCCTTAATTCTTCTCTTTTTCCCCAGCCACAGCCCATCTCCCTTTCTCACCCTTAAACCCCCCCATTTTCCCCACCTCTAACCCTACCCTCTTTCCCCCACCTCTAACTCTTCCCCATTTCCCACCCTTAATCCTTCCCCTTTTCCCCAGCCTTGACCATCCCCCTTTTGCACACCCTTAACCCTTCTCCATTTCCTCACTTATAACACTACTCCTCCTTTTCCCAGCCTGAACCCTTCCCCTTTTCTGCAGCTTTAACCCTTCACCAACGTCCCACCCTTAACCATTCCCTACCCCATTTCCCACCTTTAACCCCACATTTTTCACACCCTTAACCCTACTCCCTTTTCCCCAGCCTTAACCCTACCCCTATCCCACTTTTCCACCCTTAATTCTTCCTCCTTTTCCCCAGCCACAACCCATCTCAATTTCTCACCCTTAACCCTCCCCTTTCCCCCACCTCTAACCCCATCCCCTTTCCCACCTTTCCCCCCACCTCTAACTCTTCCCCCTTCCTCAGCCTTAACCTCACCTATCACCCTACTCCCCCTTTTCCCAGCCTTATCCCTTCCCCAACCCAATGTTCCCTTCCCTACCCCCTCTAACTTACCCCTTTCCCACATCTAACTTCCCCCTTCCTCAGTTTTAACCTCACCTATAACCCTACTCCCCTTTTCCCAACCTGAACCCTTCCTCAACCCCCTTTCCCACCCTTAACTCTCCCCTTTTCCCCACCACTAACCCTATCCCCTTTCACACCTCTAACTCTACCCCCTTCCTCAGCCTTAACCTCACCTATAACCCTACTCCCCCTTTTCCCAGCCTTAACCCTTCCCTACTTTCCCCACCTCTAACCCTAGCTGCAATAATGTAGCTCCTGTGACAAACCTGTGTCTCGGCAGAGCTACAATGCAGTCCCATTCGTCACAATGGAGCAAAAAAAAAAAAAAGAAAAGTTGCAGTTGAAACATAAAAACTCACTATTTACGCTTCAAACATTTCATTATAACTATTACTGATGATTCGAGTCCTTGTTAAATCGGTTTGGCTGAGAAATATATGTTTTTCAAAGGTAGCAACAACCTTGTTCAACTTTATCGATCGTTTGCCATAACCGGAAACTACGGAAGGCGGATCTTTTCTAAATATGGTATTTCTTGCTACACGTAGTAAACGGCTGATCTAAACATTCACACCTCAAATCGCCAAATATGGTATCGACATCCAAATGAGGCCGAAAATGATGAAATTCAAAATGTTCAGAGAAAGTAAACATGGATTTTTATTGTGGGAATTACATTCTAAAATACTGGTAGGTGATAAAAACTTGTTATAATAATGGACAAAAGGAAAGGTTATGTCTTATTATTGATAAATGCAGGCATCAGAAACTCTAAGCGAGCGCTAAAAATCTCGGCGGCTGCACCATTACGTGTAATGGCATCCCGTTATAACCCTTGCGAGTAAGCGAGCAATTAGGGCTTTATTAGAACTACTAACCCTACCCCCTTTAACCCTTACCCCCAACTCTAACCCTTCTCACTTGTCCACCCTTAATTCTTCTCCTTTTCCCCTGTCACAATCCATCTACTTTTCCCACCCTTAACCCTCCCCTTTTCCCCACTTCTAACTCTTCCCACCTTCCTCAGCCTTAACCTCACCTATAACCCTACTCCCCTTTTTCCCAGCCTGAACCCTTCCACTTTTCCCCAGCCTTAACCCTTTCCCAACCCCAATGTCTCACCCTTATCCCTTCCCTACTTTCCCCATCTATAACTCTTCCCCCTTTCTCACCCTTAACCCTCGCCCCCACCTCTAATTCTTCCCCCTTCCTCAGCCTTAACCTCATCTATATCCCTACTCCCTCTTTTCCCAGCCTGAACCTTCCTCTTTTCCAAGCCTTAACTCTTCCCCAACCCCAATGTCCCACCCATATCCCTTCCCTACCTCTAAACCTACCCCCTTTTCCCACCCTTAACCGCACCTCTAACTCTTCCCCATGTCCCACCCTTAATCCATTCCCTTTTCCCCAATCTTGACCCTCCCCATTTTGCACACCCTTAATCCTTTCCTCAGCCTTAACCTCACCTATAACCCTACTCCCCCTTTGGCCAGCCTTAACCCTTCCCTACCCTTAACTCTTCCCCATTTCCCACCCTTAATCCTTCCCCTTTTCCCCAGCCTTGACCCCCCCCCCCCCTTTGCACACCCTTAACCCTTCTCCCTTTCCTCAGCCTTAACCTCACCTATAACCCTACTCCCTCTTTTCCCAGCCTTAACCCTTCACCAACGTCCCACCCTTATCCCTTCCCTACCCCATTTCCCATCCTTAACCCCACATTTTTCACACCCTTAGCCATTCTCCCTTTCTTCAGCCTTAACCCCACCTATAACCCTACTCCCTTTTCCCAGCCTGTGTCATTCCCCTTTTCCACCCTTCCCACCTCTAATCTTACCTCCTTTCCCACTCTTAACTCTTCCCACTTTTCCACCCTTAATTCTTCTCCTTTTCCCCAGCCACAACCCATCTCCCTTTCTCACCCTTAACCCTCCCCTTTTCCCCACTTCTAACTCTTCCCCCTTCCTCAGCCTTAACCTCACCTATAACCCTACTCCCCTTTTTCCCAGCCTGAACCCTTCCACTTTTCCCCAGCCTTAACCCTTTCCCAACCCCAATGTCTCACCCTTATCCCTTCCCTACTTTCCCCACCTATAACTCTTCCCCCTTTCTCACCCTTAACCCTCTCCCCTTTCCCACCCTTACCCCCACCTCTAATTCTTCCCCCTTCCTCAGCCTTAACCTCACCTATATCCCTACTCCCTCTTTTCCCAGCCTGAACCTTCCCCTTTTCCAAGCCTTAACTCTTCCCCAACCCCAATGTCCCACCCATATCCCTTCCCTACCTCTAACCCTACCCCCTTTCCCACCCTTAACCACACCTCTAACTCTTCCCCATGTCCCACCCTTAATCCTTTCCCTTTTCCCCAATCTTGACCCTCCCCATTTTGCACACCCTTAATCCTTTCCTCAGCCTTAACCTCACCTATAACCCTATTCCCCCTTTGGCCAGCCTTAACCCTTCCCTACCCTTAACTCTTCCCCATTTCCCACCCTTAATCCTTCCCCTTTTCCCCAGCCTTGACCCCCCCCCCCCTTTTGCACACCCTTAACCCTTCTCCCTTTCCTCAGCGTTAACCTCACCTATAACCCTACTCCCTCTTTTCCCAGCCTTAACCCTTCACCAACGTCCCACCCTTATCCCTTCCCTACCCCATTTCCCATCCTTAACCCCACATTTTTCACACCCTTAGCCATTCTCCCTTTCTTCAGCCTTAACTCCACCTATAACCCTACTCCCTTTTCCCAGCCTGTGTCATTCCCCTTTTCCCCAGCATTAACCCTATCCCACCCTTCCCTCCTTTCCCACTCTTAACTCTTCCCACTTTTCCACCCTTAATTCTTCTCCTTTTCCCCAGCCACAACCCATCTCCCTTTCTCACCCTTAACCCTCCCCTTTTCCCCACCTCTAACTCTTCCCCCTTCCTCACCTAACCCTACCCACCCCCTTTTCCCCACCTCTAACCCTATCCCATATCTAACTTCCCCTTCCTCAACCTACTCCCCCTTTTCCCAGGCTTATCCCTTCCCTACCCCCTCTAACTTACCCCTTTCCCACATCTAACTTCCCCCTTCCTCAGTCTTAACCTCACCTATAACCCTACTCCCCCTTTTCCCAGCCTGAACCCTTCTCCTTTCCCCCAGCCTTAATCCTTCCCTAACCTTATCCCTTCCTACTTTCCCCACCTCTAGCCCTACTCCCCCTTTTCCCAGCCTAACCCCAATGTCCCACCCTTATCCCTTCCCCACCTCTAACCCTACCCCCTTTCCCACCCTTAACCCCACCTCTAACTCTTCCCCCTTTCCCACCCTTAATCCTTCCTCTTTTCCCCAGCCTTAACCTCCCCCTTTTTCACACCTTTAAAGCCCCCCCCCCCCCCCCCCCTCCAAAAAAAAATGTGTTTACGGTCACTCGACTGACCCTATTTTTCAGCTACCGACCCAAACTTTTTTTTATCAACATTTTTGTTGTTTAATCAGCAGCAATGTTTTATTTATTCAACTGCTAGCTTTTTATCGAAATTAAGAGCAAAGAAGGTAGAAAAACTGCGTAACTTGTCATAAAACAGCTTACCGGAAATTTCGAAAATGATATACCGGAATCGGATTCCGGAACGACTATTTCCGGTTTTGCCAACAATAAAAAAATAATAAATTAACTAATGCCGACCGATCCTAGATTTTTTGACATGTGACCGTAAACACACATTTTTTTGTTTGGCCTAACCCTTCTCCCTTTCCTCAGCCTTAACCCCACCTATATCCCTACTCCCCCTTTTCTCAGCCCAAACCCTTCCCCAGCCTTAACCCTTCCCCAATGTCCCACCCTTCTCCCCCACCTCTAACCATACCCCCTTTCCCACTCTTAACCCTTACCCCCACCTCTATGTGTGTAGCGTTTCAAGTTTCATTTTCTATTGGTTTGGTTTTGTGCAGCGAAAATTAACCATACCAGAAAGGTGGCAAGCTGTTGGCATGCATAACGGTGGTTTTAGCCATAGAAGGGTGGCAGACCACTTCAGGGTTAACCATTCCATCATTGTACGACTGATGCAGCGTTTTCGTCAAACGGGGAATGTTACTGACCGTCCATGTGCAGGTAGACTGGCTCATATCCAGACGGGCGCGGCAACGGCCGTTCAGTACAGCTGGTGCCCTTCGTGGTAATTTAGCGCTTGGAGGCCACATTAGCACACACACTGTAATCAGACGCCTCCACCATCAGGGAGTGCGACGACCCATAAAACGTCCACAGTTGACATTACGTCATCGCCATGCTCGATTTGACTGGTCACATGATCATTTGGGGTGGACTATTCCCACATGCAGCATGCCCTGCAGTACGTGTTTCACATAGAATAAAAATCATGCATGTATAATTGAAAGAACCCTACGTGCGTGCACGTAAAGAACCCGTTGTGAGCACTATAAAAATTACCTTTTGTTTACAATTCACTTCAAAGTACGTAATAGAGTTGTTCTGATTAGTTAAATAACCATTTTTGTTGTTTAACCAGCAGCAATGTTTTATTTATTCAACTGCTAGTTTTTGTCGAAATTGAGAGTAAAGAAGGTAGAAAAACTGCATAATTCGTCATTTTACCGGAAATTTCGAAAATGAATCAGATTCCGGAATTACTATTTCCGGTTTTGCTGATAATAATAATAAAAAAAATTAATCCCGACCGACCGACCCTAGATTTTTTTGACATGCGACAGTAAACACACATTTTTTTTTTTGGCCTAATATTTACAAAAAACAGCATGGTGCACGACCTTGTGTGGAGAAAATGCAATTCATTTTCTTTGTACCCCCAAATGAAGAGTTAGAGGGTACATTGCACCCCCAAAAATTTGGATGTACCCCCAAAAATAAAGGTAAAAGGGTACATGTACCCCCAGATGAAAAAACTTGTGGGCATACTGACATGGAGACGGGTCCACTGGTCTGATGAAAGTCGTTTTTTGCTACGCCCTACCGACGGTCGTGCAAGGGTTTGGCGCCAACAAAACATTCCATTTCAGGACAACCACATTTTGGGCACAACTGCTTTTGGGGGTGGGGGTGTAACTGTCTGGGGTTGGACTTGTACGTTCTTGATGGTAATCTGACAGGCTAAAAATACTGTGACAATGTGCTCGCTCCACGCGTAGTCCCCCATTTCAACAATCATGCGTTGGCTGACAGGCCAATGTTCATGGACGACAACGTTAGGCCACATAGAGCCCGAATTGTACAACATTTTTTACAGCAAGAGGCTGTTCAGACAATTCCATGGCCTGCGATGTCGCCAGACATGAACCCTATAGAGCATGTATGGGACTTTATTGGCCAAAAAATTAACCAACGCAATCCAAAATGTCAAAATATTGACGAATTAAGAACTGCTATCTTACAGGAGTGGCAACAGTTCCCCCAAGAACGGCTTAGGCGTCTTGTGCAAAGCATGACGAGGCGTGTTACAGAACTTCACAATAAACGCGGTGGATATACTCGTTATTGATTTTTATGCCTTACACATATGCACAATAGATGCATTTAAAAGTTCTTAAAATCTGAAGACTGCATTTTAATGCAATGTTAAAATCTTCCATCAAAGACAAACTGGTTTTACATTTTTCCAGCACCTGTTTTGAACCCCATTTTTGCCACATCATAGTCACGTCTTTCATGATGATAAATACTTTGTAGATTGGTAATTTTAGAGCCCTTGGTGTATTTAGAAGTGTAAGAATAATGGTGATATTTATTTTATTGTCTTAACAGTATTGATGTATAAAAAATATATCGATAAAAATATAGGGTGGTGCTTTACTTTTGTCGGAGTGTATAGTTATCAATTTTTTTATTGATGCATATGCATACGTGATCGAGTGAAGAAAACGGGGATGTTTGTTTTGATTTAGTTATGAATTTGTATTGTATAGTGTATTCACCGTTAACAGAAAATTTAAACGAAAAGTCTGTTTTAATGAATATATGTAATCACGTTGACAATAAATAACCAGAGGCTCTCAAGAGCATGTATCGTTCACCTGGTTATAAAAAGAACCAATTGGTCCTATGTAAAAACTATGTCCTGCAGTGGTAGTCATCTTGGAATTCCGATCAACTTAAAAATCACGAAGTTTGTAAAGGACCTTCCAATGATTGATGCACAGTTTAGGTTCAATCAGTGCAATAGCTTTAGAGAAGAAAATATTTCTGTATTTTCCCATGTTAATACTATGACCTGTGGTGGCAGCCATTGGATTTCGGATCGGCATAAAAAACCCAAACTTTTTAGAGAACCTTCAAATGAATATTCCTGGGCAGTTTGGTTTCAATCGTCCAAGTGGTTTCAGAGAAGAAGCATTTTGAAACATTTTTCCCATAGGGTCCAATGTTAAACTAAGTCCTGCCGTAGCCGCCATTTTGAATTTCATATCGGAACAAAAAACCTAAAGTTTGTAGAGGACCATCCAATGAACATTCATGTACAGTTTGGCTTTAATCATATTTGTAGTTTCTAAGAAGGCATTTGAACATTTTCCCATAGGGTTCAATGCTAATCTATTTCCTGCGGTGGTGGCCATCTTGGATTTCCGATCGGCATAAAAAACAAAAAAGTTGTAGAGGACCTTCCAATGATCATTCCTGGACAGCTTGGTTTCAATTGTCCAAGTGGTTTCAGAGAAGAAGCGTTTTGAAACATTTTTCCCATAGGGTCCAATGTTAAACTAAGTCCTGCCATAGCCGCCATTTTGAATTTCATAGTGTTTTCACTACAAATTTTGAAAGGGGAGATTTTAGAATTATAGATGGAGAGAAAATTCGGCCAAGAGTCAGAAGGCCCTCGGTGGGTTCAGTGTAAAAACCCGGTAGGGGGTGGAGGTGGAAGCACCCAAGCCGATTTTTGATTTGGTGAATTTTGACTTGCTTTTGAGGACATTTCCTAGCTTTAAAATGGTTTCTTTTTGCTTCAATTTACACTGACTAAATTTGAGAAAAAGAAAAACGTAATAAACCTTTTTTTCAGACAGGTATACAGGATTTTCAGAATCTTCTTGACCACTGAACAATTTTTCATTGAGAATCAATGATTTCTCAAGATTAACAACCATCAGTCATTTTCCATTGTTATTTCTGAGAAAGATGTCACATGGTTCTGCCATTTTTCAGGTCAAAGATAAATGTACAAGTCTGGTAGACAGTTAGTAGAAATAAACTTGATCATTCAGAAAAGAAATATGGATTTCTCCTATGATTATGTATCATTAAAAATAAATATTTGATAATATTGGTGTTTTTTTCATTTCCTTGACATACATGTAGTATGATGAAGTTATATCAACATTCAAATTCTTTGCAGTTTTTGAATAATTAAAAAAGCATCATAGCTTATATTATTATATTAAATGCACATTTAAAGAATGTTAATTTGCTAGCCTTTTACTGTAATTTCTCTCTTAAGATTTTGAAATAAAGTATCCATTTAACTTTTTTAATAACAGAAAAGAACTTTCAAAGGTAAGTAATATTCAAGAATCTGATTGTTAATTATGTAATCAATACTATTACAAAATGAAGAATAAAAGTTGTCAAAGACTCGTACATTTCAATAAACTTTTATTTTGTTGAAAATATACAATCACAAATGACCAAACCCCCATAAAATATTTTAAGTGAGAACTCAAGCATGTGCTTCAGAAGGGGATCGACAGTTCCTTATATTCATAGTCATAAAACATCTGCATATAGTCTATAGTTTGACAGATTAAGATACTTTTTCATGTTAATGCATGTCCTCAAACAGAAAATCAAAATAATTTCAGACAGGGGGCTCTTGAAAATGACTAGGGACACTAGGGACATCGAATATTTGCAATATCATTCGCGATATTCGAGTCAGAACTTTAAAAGAAACGTGGTCGTGGCATCTTACATGGCCAACTGGCAGTCACCGAAATGAACATTTGAATTTACTAGTCCGAATCAAATTCCTGCGATTTATCTTATATAGTTCTATATAAAAACTGAAAATATTTAGTGGTCTGAACAAATAGACTAAAAAAAAAAGTTTTTACTGGTCATGGGCAGGAGAACCGGTGTTCATCGTATTTCGGTAGTATACCCACCCACCCACCCTTTTCTCCATACTGATACAACTTTATAAGATCAGACCCCTGCTTACTTTAATAGAAAAACAAAAATGGGTTATATTCCCTTATCTCTTTCAATCATCTAATTCAAATTATTTTAATCATCTTTTCGCTTTTTTGGACAAAACACGTCAAAAGTCCAAAATTGACTTCTACCGCTCCGTCGATGTTATCAATGTCATTCGGACCAAAGCTATTCGGCCTCAAATCTTCCGTTCAAATGATTAAATTTGTATTTATTATTCCTACTGTGAATCGTAATGTTTTAACATAAAGAAATAATTAATTCTTCAATTCTTCAGCCTTCGGTCATTGCATATATTTATCCTCTGAAGTAAACGAAATTAGATAAAAACCGGAAGCAATTGAAATATTATAAATGGGACGAGAATTTGAGGCCGAAAGAAAAAAATTAGCCATCTACTCGTTTCTTTGTCACAGCAGCGCTTTTTCATACACGAAATTAAGATCAAATCTTAACCAAGCTCAAACACTAAGATTTGTTTTCAATCCCCGAATTATCATGATTATATAATCCCATGTTCACTCCGAGAGTACAAGCCGGCAAATGACAAACTTACAGAATTATAATAGGAAAGACAACTTGATTTATTTTTGAACATTTAACCCATGCTTGGAAAATTCATAGCCGGTGAAATGCACCGGTTCCCGGCATCAAATGAAAACACTGTCATATCGGAACAAAAAACCTAAACTTTGTAGAGGACTATCCAATGAACATTCCTGTCTAGTTTGGATTCAGTCTGATTTGTAGTTTCTGAGAAGAAGGCATTTGAACATTTCCATAGGGTACAATGTTAATCTATGTCATGCGGTGGCAGCCATCTTGGATTTCCGATCGGCATAAAAAGTGATGGCAATAGTTCACCTGGACCTTTGGTCCAGATGAACTAAAAAACTAGGCGTGTTGGTCTAGAACAAAGTGGGCTTCATCATTATCGCTTTGCTGAAAATTAACTTGTTCTCGCCATGATATAGCTAAAAAATTGCTGAATTGGCATTAAACAATCACCGTACATTTGTACATCACATGACCTGTAATAGAAGTAGGTCAACAGTAATCTCCCTTGTGATAAAACTTACTTCTCATCAATTGAAATATAGTCCTAGCTGGCAACATGCTTCTTCTTTCAGACTTGTCCTGGAATTCACCAATCATCAGCCTCTGTTCAACTTTAATAGAAAAATAATAAACAGATTATAAACTGCAAGATCTAAACTAGAGGCTCAGTGGGCTGAGCCTGTGTCAATCACCTTCCATTCTGCTTTGAGGAAACTTAATACAGAACCTTCCATACATGTACCAATTTTCGGTTCATATGGCTAAGCAGTTTCAAAAGAGAAGTTTTTTAGAAATCGACCAATCAGAAACAAGAATTGCATGTGGTGGCCATGTTTGCTAACCGATCGGGACGAAATGAGCAACCTTCATAGAGGACATTCCGTAGATGCTTCCTACCAAGTTTCGGTGGTAGCCATGTTTGTTAACCGATCGGGACAAAATGAGCAATCTTCATAGAGGACATTCCAGATGATTCCTACCAAGTTTCGGTGGTAGCCATGTTTGTTAACCGATTGGCACGAAATGAGCAATCTTCATAGAGGACATTCCATAGATGCTTCCTACCGAGTTTTGGTTCATTTGGCCAAGCGGTTTCAGAGGACAAGATTTTTAACTAGAGGCTCAGTGGGCTGAGCCTGCGTCGCTCACCTTTCATTCTGCTTTGAGGAAACTTAATACAGAACCTTCCATAGGTGCTTCCCTACAAATTTTGGTTCATTTGTCTAAGCAGTTTCAGAGAAGATTTTTAGAAATCGACCAACCAGAAATAAATATTGCCTATGGCAGCCATGTTTGTTAACGGATTGGGACGAAATTAGCAATCTTTATAGAGCACCTTCCATACATTTTTTATGTTTCCTACTACATTTTTGTAAGTTTCGGTTTATATGGCTAAGCAGTTTCGGAGAAGATTTTTTAGAAATCGACCAATCAGAAACAAGAATTGCCTATGGCAGCCATGTTTGTTAACGGATCGGGACGAAATGAGCAATCTTTAGAGAGAACTGCCCATAGATGCTTCCTACCAAGTTTTGGTTCATTTGGCCAAACAGTTTCAGAGTAGAAGAATTTTAAAAATCGGCCAATCAGAAACAACAATCACCTGTGGTGGCCATGTTTTTTAATGCATCGGGACGAAATGAGCAATCTTTATATAGAGCCCCTTACAAAGATGCTTTCTACCAAGTTTCAGTTCATTTGGCAAAGCAGTTTCAGAGGAGAAGATTTTTTTTAGAAATCAACCAATCAGAAACAAGAATTGTCTGTGGTGGCCATGTTTGTTAACAGATCGGGACGAAATGAGCAATATTTATAGAGGACCTTCCATAGATGCATGCTTCCTACCAAGTTTCGGTTCATTTGGCAAGGCAATTTCGGAGAAGAAAATATTTTAGAAATCGACCAATCAGAAACAAAAATTGCCTGTGGCAGCCATATTTGTTAATGGATCGGGACGAAATGAGCAATCTTTATAGAGGACCTTCCATAGATGCTTCTTACCAAGTTTCGGTTTATTTGGCTACATGGTTTCATAGGAGAAGATTTTTTATAAATCGACCAATCAGAAACAAGAATTGTGGTGGCCATGTTTTTTAACGGACCGGGACGAAATGAGCGATCTTTAGAGATGACCTTAAGTTTCCATAGATGCTTCCTACCAAGTTTTGGTTCATTTGGCCAAACGATTTAAGAGTATAAGAAATTAAAAAAATCGGCCAATTGACCTCTATGAAAGCGATTCAAGCCCCTGTGGTAAGAACAAGAAAAAAAATAGATCACTAATACCAGGGGCAGATCCAGGATTTCAAGTTAGGGGGGGGGGGGGGGGGGGGGGGGAGAGATGTACTTAAAAAAATTGTGCCGAGCGGGGTATTTCGTGTGAAAAATCAAGATTTTATGCCAAAAAATCATATTAATTTTTGGCATATTTCGTCACCGTGTGAAAAATCACGATTTTACGTCAAAAAATCATTTTTTCCAATTTTAGGGGTGCCGTTTGCACCCCCCACACCCCCTGGATCCGCCCCTGAAAATGTTGAATCGATATCCCCTTCAATTCTGCCTTGCTGTTGTTCTAATAAACTGTTTAAGTGATATATGCAGGATGTGTCAAAAACACACCATAAATAATATTACAGGGACTGAGTGACTACAAAAAGGGGGGTTGTCAAAAAATTTAAAATAATGGGAAATCTGGGAAATAAATGTGATAAGTAGGACCCGAAATAATAAACACGTTATTAAATACATCAGCACGCCATATATATTCGCGGGAAGAAAGAAAACAATTATTTTCTCTCCCGAAACAAAATTTTAAAAATGGCGCGAACAAGTGTCATCACTGAAAAAAATAGTGTCAGAATAAAATCAGTGGAGTCGTGCCGACTTCTGACATCACTCATCACTGTAGTAAATTATATTGTGTTTTACCTAAATAATATCTTCCAGACCTTTGGTCACCGGGAACTAGTCGTACTCGTCGATAATGGTGACGTGAACATCTTTTCAAATTCAAGTTGCAATTCTTGGGTAACTGCGCATGCGTTATCAATATAACATGAAATATAACCTGCATTTGATCGGACACAATCCGTCCATGACAAAATATGCATCGGAATGAATCGGGTTCAAATTTTTAATTTCCAGAATACATTTGAAAGGGCTTGTGACGAGCTTAGGCTGGAGATACAGAGCAGAAAATGTCTTCGAAAGTCTAATCTCAACAAGTTTACTCCAAAAGATATCATGAAAAAGTCGATAAAAAATATATAAGTTGCAAAGCAAGTGAACAAGTTGGCTTTTAATTGTTGACAAGTCGAAAAAAAACTAGACTATCTGACATGTTAAGTTCAGAAGTAACTCATCAATGGGTGTACCAAATGCGCTCCCATACCCGACCCACTCCAGTAAATGTGTGTCATCTCAATTTCTTCGTTCTTTAAATTTTCTTGTTTAGCAACCCCGGCAGTCCTCTCTCAGTTGTTCCCTGTATTTATAAATACTAAATATAAATTTTCTCTACATTGTTTCCACAAAAGATTAATTATTCTAACAATAGGAGCTCTGGACGAGGACAAAGCTTGTGCACCTTTGTGGGTTTTCCGGTTAGCTTTTAAAAATATGTACATGTTATGATGATGTAGTATGAAATTAAAGTCGAGACAGGGCATTATTCTTACATTATCACAGCGAGTTTGATTGGACGAGCTTTGATACTAGTGAAAATGTCTGTCGAGATCTTCAAAACTCACGTTCCTGTTTTGAGCCGGAATATAACTGATTCAACGTCTTCTGTGGTGATTTCTCGACCAAAGCCCTCTTTGTATGATACATCATTCTCATACTCTGCAAGCTTCTCATTTATTGTGGCATATTCTTCATTGATCTTTTCACGAAAGTCATTGTCAAAGGAGTCATGTTTAAGGTGTTTCCCTCCAAAGAAAATTTCCCTCAGCATTTCCGTCTTGTTCCTACTATCAAACACTGGGATGTTGTTATCTCCCATAAGTGGTAGAACAGACTTGTCTTCTGTTTTTCTTGTCATCTTTTTGAAGGTGTTCCAAAAATCTTTGGCATTATTTGTTGTGTTGAACTCACTGACTAACCTGTCACTCCAGGTCTCCTGTGCTTCAGTTTTGGCCTTTTCAAAGTTATCTTCTGCTATAATTAGTCTTTGTTTGTTTTGAGGGGTACTTCTCATTTTGTACTGTTTTTGGCAGTGATTTAGATGTTTCTTTACTGCTTTCACCTCGCTATTCCACCAGCATGGTTTCTGTAGTTTTCTCTTTTTTATTTCTTTGAGTGGTACCAGTTCTTCTTGTGTTTTGGCGATTATGTCTGAGAATGATTGGTATATTTCATCTATTGTGTGATCATCTGTCGGTCTATTCTCAATCCACTCTCCAAATCTGTGTTCCGTTCTGTTTTTCCATTCGTTCCAGTCTACTTTGTTGAGCTGCCAAACTTTCTTTGGGGTTCCCCATGTGTGGGATATCTTCGACGGACATTTTTGTTACGGACGTACGTACGGGTATATTACAAAAAGGGCGCACTCGACTCGCAGTCGCATGTGATAAAGTTTACCAGTTGCTTGCCCATGCATATGGTCGGTGGTTCTCTCAATGGATACTCCGGCTTCCTCCACCACTAAATCTGGTCGCCACGATATAGCTGAAATATTGTTGAAAGTGGCGTTTAACACCAAAAATCAATCAATCAATCAATCAAATCATTGAGATACATCAACTAAACACAAGAATTCGGAGCATGAACGGGGGACTATTAAATTATGAACGGCAGTACTATTAAATTTGTCGGACTATCGAACTGTCGGACTATCGAACCGTCGGACCATCGAACCGTCGGACTATCGTACTCGGGCTGTCGGACTATCGAACTGTCGGACTATCGAACCGTCGGACCATCGAACTATCGATCGGTCCCCCATCTGAGCATATGCTGATGTCCGTTAGTACACTGATATGGTCAGACCTTATTGACTCATGTGTTAGTGTATTACACAGTGACAGCTGATCAGGTGTTTTTGGAATTCTGAACTCATTAATACCAGGTCTATAACTGAGTTTGAATTTCTTCTGGTTGGTTGGCAATGGTTGACACATATCATGTTCTGTTTAGTCAGCATATTTTCAATCAGCTCTCCTGCTTTGTTTGATTTTGGGTTTCTCCATTCCTGGCTTTTGGCATTCAGGTCTCCTGCTATTGTTAGTGGTGTGTTCTTTCTTTTATTATCTTCAATTTTTTAGCATAATTTTTCTATCTGGTCATACGGCCTCTCAGGTGGGATGTATGGGCACAAGAGACATAACTTGGTGCCTTTATCAGTGATAATGTTGACTGCTACTGATTCATATTCCGTGCTTTCATAGTCAATACACTCTACAGCTACAAATTTTTAGTTTTCCTTTATACAGATTGTCACTCCTCCTTTTCTGCCAATCCTAGGTTTGTCATAAACCTTCCAATTTAAAAACTTTAACTTTTTTTCTGCATCCTGGAAAGTCTCATTTATACAAACAATATATACATCCTAACTATTTACAGTATTTACAATGTCTTTGTATGCTGTGTTAACAGCCTGTGCATTTATGAGAAGTATCTTCATGAAGAAGAAGAAGAACCATATTTTCGACGGTACGTTGCAGTTAAAATGGTTTGTCATGCAAATGTGATTAGTTATATTGTTAAGGACTGGTTTTCCATAAACAATTTGAATACTAGGTACCAGTATAAAATTAGCAGACGATTGCTTGGCCTTGAGTTGTTGAAGCACGATATGTTATTACAAATGTATCTGATTAGAGCGCTATGTTTGTCTTCTATGGTATTGTTTTCCCCGATACACTGTCGCTGTTCATATTTGACGTGGTATTTTTGTTTATTGTTGTCAATGTTATAAGTTACTGTCGATTCATGCAATGTTTTTGTGGTCCACTACCTACCTTATTACAGGCAATACAGCCTCAATAATGAATGGACACAATATTTCGAACGATTTTCATAGAATAACACAGATTCTCCAAAATATTCAAATTGTAGCAGTGTTTCAGCTAGATATTGAAATCTTCAGGACAATTGCCAGTTTTATCAAAAATTTCTTCAGGACATTCTTTATTGACTTTAATATTATAATTAAACTAATTTTTATAAAGAAATAAAGTTCTTCAGGACAATTTGAGAAATAGGTGGACAAATGTCCTGACACAGGTGCCTAGCTGAATCACTCACTGTGAAGATAAAAGTTTTAAAAACATTAAACTTCCACTGATTTCATTCTTCACTACTTCAGCTCAGGCAGTACATTTTCTGAAAAAAAAGTTTAGTGTCATTTAATGAAAATTTTCTAGACGGTGACAATGATTTTTATCGGTAGAAAACATTGAAAAATAACATTCCTTGATAGAAATATCCATAAAAATCAAAACGGTAGTTTAATCTATATGAACAGTCATAATTCCAATGTAAAATTATATTTCATTTCAAATATTTTATTGATAAATCAATAGGATTGGATAACAGGCTATGCCTATGCAAATCCTCTCCAACAGCAAGATGGAACAATTAGAAAACAATTTACATAAGACATCTATAGAGCAATCTACCCATCATTATATGAATTTCCCAATTACAATCCTCATTTTATATGTTTATGTTTTTAATTTCTTTTTGTTTTTCATTGTGGTTAAAAATTGACGATGTTTACATTGAAAAAGCATGAGAAATCCGAATGTAATTACATCGTATTGTTTTCTTATATGAGGAAGTTAAACTTTTTGTATGATACATTATTGTTTTGTAAATCAGTTTATAGGAAAATATAAAACTGTTAACGTGTAATAATAGAGGCCGTCATGGTCGTGAACGTATGGTAGTTGGATTTATAATTACCTTTGCAATCAGCACATATCACCACTTAAGTTGTGAGTTCGAATCCCGATCAGTTGAGGTGTACTTGATACAACATTATGTGATAAAGCTTATCGGTTACTTGTGTCGGATCAGTGGTTTTCTCCAGGTAGTCTGGTTTCCTCTACCAAAACTGACCGCCACAATATAACTGAAATATTGTTGAAAGTGGCATTAAGCACCATAAACCTAACCCCTAACCCTAAAAACGTAATATCTTTCATATTTAATCATATTTTTTGTATCTTTTTGATGTTTTAATTATAAATATTGGTCATTTGTGATTGTGTCTTGTGAGTTCGTTATTGGTATGGGAAATGAGGTTTATTTGTTAATTTTCAACTACTAGTAACTAGTGGCTTAATTATTTATTGTCATTTATACTTTTTTACTTAACAGAAGCATATACCTTTAATGCAAGCCATTGTTAAGGTAATTACAAATTACTTTCTTGCTTGTTGATACAACAAAGCCCAGGAATTGTTTGTATTTGCATCCGTGGAGGCTAGACGCTTCGATAGGGTAAGCAGTTCCTGCTTCAGATAAAAGAAAACACAAATTAATTGTCTATCCTGGTTTTTTAACATTAGTTAAACAGTCATTGCATATCTTCACAGTTATCAGTTATTCAGAAAATTGGTTAACATTGCATGTGCATACACAGTGCCATAGAACCTGTGGTACCATATAATCTGATTATACTATTGATTCAAAATTTAGAATGTAGGTACCATTGCAATTGAGACAAAGCAAAAACTCTTCCTCAAACTTCTTCACCCAATCAAATTTATAGATAATTACAATTGATTGAGATAGCATATTTATTTTTAACTGCTTCAGTATTGTAATGGTTAGCATGTTCGCCTAGATTGTGGGTTCAAGCCCAGGTGTGGTCAAACCAAAGACTATGAAACTATTTAGAGCCCTAATCCGATCAAATCAAAAGCTATTAAATTGGTATTTGTTGCTTCTCCACTAAGCATGCAGTATTAAGGAGTAAAAGCCAAGACTGGTTGGCTTCAAATCAGGTTAATATATGTTAAAGTGAAGCGGCATGTCTACCTGTCAGGCTGTGAACTTTTGTTTTAGTAAGCTAGCACTATATAGATCCCACTAAGCATGTTGGTGTAATACAAAGCAGACATCTCATCGAACGTAACTTGTTCTCCCCATGATATAACATTGTTCTATTAGCGTTAATCAACAATCACTCTGACACTCCATCATTTTTCCATCTGATGTTCCTTTTTTCCAGATTTGTAGGTATATAATGTTTAAATGGCTGATACTAGTGTATTGTCTCTCTCTAATATATCTGATGATTTTTACACCTGATGTTCCTTTTTTCCAGATATGTAAGCATATAATGTTTCAATGACTGATACTAGTGTTGTCTCCCTTTAATCTATCTCTATTGATTTTTTTTTCAGATATGTTAGCAAATAATGTTATTTGATCTTTCACTGGCGATTTTTCCACCTGACAAGCAACAAATAATTCAATAATGGGTGATACTGATGTCTCCCTTTGGTCAGTATCTGACGAGTTTTCGAACAGATTTGCAAAGTGGTTGAGTGGAATGATTGGTGTGATGTGTTTTGTTTCTCTGTTAGTAAATTACTGTAAAAATCCAAGTAATGTAAGTACTGTAGTATAAGATCGTACAACAGACCTCTAAACATGGTTAGCGTACTTGCCTCAAATACGGTAGATTGTGAGTTCGAGCCCCGATCGGGTCAAACCAAACTATGAAATTGGTATTCGTTGCTTCTCTGCTAAGCATGCAGCATTATGGAGAAAGAGCAAAGACTTGTTGGCTCAGAATCGGGGAAAATATGTCTGAGTGGGGCGACATGTCTATCCGCAGACTGTTGTGTCAGTGAGCTAGTACTAAAAATAAAACTAAGCATGTTGGTCTAGTACAAAGATGACCTTGTTATCATTTCATTGAAAATTAGCTTGTTCTCACCACGATTTAACAGGGTTCGACATTAACTTTTTGACCGACTTGTCCATTCAGACAAGTGCCATGTTGATTTTACTTGCCCGAAACTGTAAACTATTAGCCCGAATTCTTAAGTGCAATATATGCATGTAGTGCAGAACTATGCAATCTACAATGACCATTCATAGAGTAGAATAACCCCTCATATTAATTATTTACACCTTATGATGTGGGCATAGTGTTAGTGCATCATTTGGCTATATAATTAAAATACTCATATTCATAATTGCAGTAAGTTATGATTATAGTCGTGCTTATGATCAGTTCAAATCAACAAATTTGAAATTCAATTATTGTCTGAGATATTGAGTAGACGTACCTATCAATTTGCGGGAATATGACAGATTTACAAATACGGGCGATTGATGAGGATTTCTGAAATATTTTTGTTAGAAAATTTAAGTATATATGTTCCTTATCATAGACCGACAACGACTGTATAGTTTGTTAGAATTTTTATTCCAGTAATCTATCATGCTTTCAATATTTTGATCGCAAAGGCAATATACATCAGGGATTATTTTCTAAAATTAGAACACCGCAAATAACTCTAGCTTTTCATTGGCCGGCGAAAATAAATACGATGTTGATGCAGCGCCGCCGCCTATTTAGGCATTCGCGATTGGCTAATATAAATAACACGATCTTTATTTGAGAAAGGGGAATTTCGTAGTCAACAAAATAAAACAAAATGGCATAAAATACACGTTACATACGACGCGATGTTTAGATAAAATTCGCAGCGACTTCCAACACTGAATAATTCAATATTAATCATTTTGCTCTTCAGGAATTGAACATATCACAGAATCATTTTCACTTGCCTGATTAGACAAGTTGGGTGCCGTTTTCACTTGCCCGAACACGCATTTCACTTGCCCCGGGCAATCGGAGAACCGTTAATGTCGCACCCTGTATAACTGAAATATTGTTGAAAGTGGCGTCAAGCACCATCAAGCAAACAAACACTATGATATAGCTGAAAAATTGCTGAGTTGTCATTAAACTACAATCACTCACACTCACTCTAAACAGGGATATATATTTTTAATTGTTATTTTTGTCAATTATGAGTTTTGCAAAAAAAATAGTTGGAAATTATAGTCAATATAGACAAGTAAGGTAAAATAACAGAGTACAGAAAATGAAGCTTAAATGAAACATGCAGAATAAAATGATAATAGTAATAACAAAGATATCATGTGTGTATCTGATCAGGGGAGATAATCCTATATTTGTTGAAAAGTAGAGGAATGGTTTATGAATTTTTTTTGTCAGTTGCCATTGATAGATATTACAAATTTAAAAAATTAAAAAAGACACTATTATTTTTTCAAAAGGGGATATTCTTAATACAATGTATCATATATTTTCAATCTACAATAATAAGAAAAATGGATAGAGGAAGTTTTGAAGAAAATTTAGGTTTTTATAGCAAACATGCAATAATTTATTATAAGACTTATAGAAAAGTGAAGGAAATATGATATATATATATATATATATATATTATATGTTATTCAGCTATCAGACAGGGTATATAATGTGACATTCCCGGCTTAGGATCTATATTCCCTGAGGCGCAGCCGAAGGGAATATATATCATAAGCCGGGAATGTCACATTATATACCCTGTCTGATAGTTGAATAACAGATATATTACGGATTTAACCTTTTTTTTTTAAATACAACATCCAACTGTATTAAATAAATTTGCCTCTTTTATTTTCATTTTTCGTATCTCTAGATGTCCGTACCTTTGACGTCATTCTTCAATGACGTCAAAATATGTGTCACGTCATATTTCATGTATAGGGTGTCTCATGAAGGAAAATACTGTACTAAATTTCTAAATCAATACAGTTTCATAAGTAGTAAATTTTATAAACTTTATAAATATAACATTAATATATCACATAACAAAACAACGGGTTTGCGAAACAGTTTCAATAATTTAAATGTTAACTACATGTAAATAAAACCTTGGTGTGGCCCCATGACGTCGAAAGTTTTCAAGGCTCAAAGTTTTGTTTATTTGTTATGGTACAGCCGTGGAACATAGGAGTTTGCTGAATCGATCAGGTATTTGTGACGGAATTAACCGTTGTAATATTTTTTTGTTCATGCAGCCGTTTTGAGTATAAAAAAGTAGCATTTAATTTGGTAAAAATACATTTATTATCCCGTATTATACCATTGATTCAGTGAAGCCTAATGTTTTGTCATCCATGTTTTAATCGTTTTTGGGGACTGAAATATATACCCCGTCTGTTTTCCGAATATATGCTGACATTCAGGGCTGAAGAACCAATGAAAAAATGAGTAACAAACTAAATTCGTAATATATATATATATATATATATATATATATATATATATATATATATATATATATACATATATATATACATAAATATATATTTCAGAGACAAGACTTAACAATATTTCTGCAGTTGCCAACTGGACCCCTAAAATAACAATTTTTGTAACCCAGCAAAGTTCTTGGGGTCCAGCAGCTGACTTTGTGCATGTTATAATATACAATGATTTCAGTAGCCATCTGGGCTACTGTCTGAAAATTTTCAGGTGTCCAGGCTAAATTTTAGTTTTCTTGGGTTAAGTTTTATCCTTGTACTAGAATTTACTTTTACTGTACCTTTATTGCTTGTCTAACACATGTTAGCCAATTGATCAGAGAATATTACGAAAGCAAAGTTAATAAACAGTGATGGTCAACAATTCCACCAATATCAACAAAACTAACAACTACCCGTCTCACCCCAAATCATTGATCACACAAAAGACTATAAATTTAGAGAAAAATGCATAAAAAAATCTGTATACCCTCCAAATATGTAAAATTTGTAAAGATGACATTAAAATTGGATGAAAAGTAAGAAAATTCAAATTTTGAAAAATAGCTCCTTTCTGACAAGTTTAGCTCAGAAACAGTAAAAATTAAATCTGTTGACATATTACTGAAAGATCTTTGTACAATCAATTCAAAGAAAGAAAACCATATCAAAATTGGATGAAAAATTAAAAAAATTCTATGTGACTTCCAATTAAGTTAAAATTTCAAAATTTTGTCCCCAGTTAAGCCTGTTTTGAAATAAAATAATTAACAGTTATTATGCCACATCAATATATATAAATAAATATATGTATAACCACAAAAGATGATCATAAGCTACTCCCCCCAAACCCCCCTCTCCATTAAAATTTGTTTGAAAGAAAACCCCAATTCTGTGAATAAAGTAGAAAGATACAAAAGGGGAAAATCTACCTCATAAACACAATTTGATTTATAATAAAATGAGTCTTTATTGCCAACTTTGCATTGAAATCAAGGCTATTTTATTTAATGCTTGTTTTATTTTTCAGTTTTATTTAATGTTTGTTTTATTTTTCAGTTTTATCTAATGTTATTTTTTATTTTTCAGTCACAAATTCACAATATTGATGCTGAAGATCATGATAGTAATGAAAAGAAATTACACAAGTACCTGTTGATTGTGGACACTTCTCTAAAACCAGGTTTCATTTGATTTTAAAATTGGTGTCATCAGATTTTGGTTACAATGTTCCATTTAATCAAGTTCAAACTTTCTAAAATTCTAAAATGGAGATCCATGGTCTGTGGAGTCTGAGCCCTGGAGATGCAGTCAAACCTATATTCAAGAGGTCACTTTTGGGGAAAAGAAAAAATGGTCTTACAAGACAATTGAACTCTTAAAAGAGGATCAATTCATATGAAATTTTCTATGATAGGACAAGTAAAGGTGACATTTAAATACAGGTTTTTCTGTACTCATTATAACATAGGCTGCATTGGGGAAAAAAAATAATTATAAGAGTATACTATAGAAATTTTTATTTTTCCAAGACCAATAATTCAGCTTGCAAATATAACTGGTAAAGGGAAGAAAATCTATTGTCTATGTGTTGGCCATAAAATTCATTTGCGTAGAAATTACTGTTCATGATTAAATAACAAATACTCGAAAGCTTGCAACTGGACATTCTGGATAATCTTGATGATGTATAAATGTATACATGACTTTAATATATTCATGTGTACTAAAGAATTTGACAGTATTTTAAATGTTATTCTTTAATTTTATGATATTTTAATCGTACATATTGCAAATATTATTCTAAGGACTGTGTCTTTCTTGTGTTATCTCTTTGTTCGAGTCTAATGGTTAGTGTGCTCGCCTCGAGTGCATTAGATCTTGGGTTCGAACCAAGGAGTATAGAATTGGAATTTGTTGCTTCCTTGCTAACCACACAGCAGTAAGGAGAAAAAGCAAAGACTGATTGGTTTGTAAACGGGATAATGTGTCAGAGTGGGGTGACATGTCTATCTGCTGACTGTTGTTTCAGTGAGTTAGCACTATAAAAATCATATTGGTATATAAAGTACAAAGTCATCATTTCATTGAAAATTAACTTGTTCTCACCATGATAAAGCTGAAAAATTGTGTCAACATTAAACAACAATCACTCACTCACTCACTCTAATCACTTATGAGTGTCTTTCTTGTGTTGTCTCTTTGTTCGAATACATCTACACATCAAATCCTATTATAATTGTCAGGATGCTACAATTTGCCCTGATTTTTAGCTTTTTTGACGTTACGCTACTAACCACCAATACTGTGCACAACATCAGTGTGTAAGACTTCCTGTTTTTTTTAATTTTCAGGAGTGAGCTGTGAAAGAGATGCATTGATCTATCTACAGTTGATAGGGAAGGTAACCAAATCAGCTCTTTTCAGATTAGACGTATTGATGGATGATGAATTTATCTTCCAAGTTGGAAGCAAAGACATATTTCTCATCAAAACCAGAGGTATATTTCCGTAATTTTTCCTCTTACTAAATTTTTTTTCATGCAGAAAAAAATACAATTGTTAAAGTACAAAAAAGACTTATGTCTATGATATGACTACCGTTATATAGAAATAAATGAAGAAAAGGCTATATACATGTATAAATAAATCAGAGATGAAAGTTTACCTCTGATTAACTGATTTCCTGTCTTTTTGGAATGAAAGATTTGAAAATAAGATGTGTCAAGCTTGGTTTAAACAACTAGAAAATGAACTGGTTAAATAAAACTTGTTTGATTATTCTGAAAATTGTGACTGATATTTATGATATAATTTCAGAATATCTTGGTAGAATCCTAGAAGTGGTAATAATGAACAGTAATGAAAAATGGTAAGTTATCTATCATTCAGGTTATTTTTAACTGCTGTACCGTAGCTCTTATGGTCTTATTTTTGTGATCATGGATCACCAAAAAAAACGAAGATCCAATTAAGCCTGTTGATTTTAGTACAAACTAGATGTCATCAACATTCTTTTTAATGAATTTTAAATTGTTCTCGCCATGATATTGCTGAAAGATTGCTCAGTTGGTGTTAAATGGCAATCGCTCATTTACTCTTAGAAAAGGTGTCCTTAAGCATATAGGTGTAATGTATAACTCCAAAATACTGGTAAACTTATTTGTTGAACTTTAGAAATAATTTACCTGATAAACAACCAATCAATTTATAAATTTGTTATGTTTTATAGTGTTATTTCTTTTGATAGTTTTTGTGAATTTAATTTGCGTACTGGATCATATTGTGAGGGTTGGCATTTGGATAGCACTTTCATGACTGTATCTTTTCACTAAGAGGGGAGTTTTGGGTCCATAAAACAAGTTTAACCCTGCCACTTTTTATTGAAGTGCCTGAACCAAGACAGGAAAGTGAGCTGTCATGTATTTGTGTGTAGGTGTATCAATTTTTGATTTTGCCTCTCTTTCTACCAATTTTCTATTGGATTTTGGAACTGTTCCGACAGTTTGGTATTTTCTATTTTTCATTTTATTTCAAAATCAAGTTTATTCTTACTAATTATTTAGATAAGATTAGCTGTGGGAAATGCTGTTTATTGGCTGTGATCACATTATGGTGGTATAGATTGTATTATTTTATGATATCCCAGATTGGTTCTGAATATTTAAGGAATAAGTCATGGAAGCCATATTGTATTGTGAGTTTTAACATGGGTTTGCAGAATATTAGTATTTTATCATGATCGGCAGTGAGCGATAAAATTTACTAATATCCTGCAAACCAATTTTAAAACTCACAACACAGTATGGCTTCCATTAAATATTTTGATTCTGATATTTCTAATAATACAAATACGGTAATACACTTTGATGAAAAAGGCGGTAATATAAATTTATGTTAGTGGGCAAGGTCGCACACAATTTGTGTTCTATCTTTCATCCTGCCGAATTCAAGCAGATGATAACTCATCAACATCCGCTGTTACGATGTGAAGGATTTAGTTCAAACAATATTTATTTCATGAAATTTCAAGATTCATTCAAGGTTTTATTAATGGAACAGTTGTAGCAATAATATTGTGTTTTCACATTTTAATTACACATGGCATTTTATTAAGTTTTGGATTTATTTTTTGGTGTTTTAACGCCACTTTCAGCAATATTTCAGCTATATCATGGCGACCGGTTTTAGTGGTGGAAGAAGCCGGAGAGAACCACCGATCATGGGCAAGCAACTGGTAAACTTTATCACTTGCGGCTGCGAGTCAAGTGCACCCTTTTTTGTAATTTACAAAGCCTGGCGCGAACCCACGCCGTATTGGTGATAGGCTTGCATGAGTTGTTAGGTAATCCAGCTACCTAACTCATTGAGCCACCCGGACCCTTTAGTTTTGGATATGTTGATGACATTTCAGTTTTAATGTTAACAGCAGTGTAAATAATTTTATTGTGTGATTTTATCACTTTGCTTAAATGTGTGGACCATGCATGTGGTAATGAGAATTTATGAAGAGATACATCATTGGTTTGTTTACAAAGCGAAAGAATGAATAATATTAGAATTTGTGGTAAATTTTATGTTGACATTTCCGACCAGAAGTTGACATTTCGTGACCTTTAATCTCAAACTTGAAATGAAATTTGTTTCATGTGCTCTTTTACATTATGTATATTACATATTAATTTTGTTGTTATGTCAATAAAGTAATTATGAAAATTCATATGTGTGCCTGCAATAGATTTATTGTTATTTGACATGATGGATAAATACCCATTACATACATAGTGTGGTGGTACAAGACTTTGTATCAGGTCGAGTCTGTTGTGTGAACGAGTATCACTACGAGTCGCTATTGCAATGCGGTTAGTTCACGCAACAGACAAGACCTGATACACAGTCTTGTACCACCACACTATGTATGTAATAAGTTTATCTAACATTTCAACATAAACGAATTTTAAACAAATAGCAAGGGTTGAATTAAAAGGTGTACAATACTCTGAGGGAGACTACATTTTGTGCATGACGTCACATTATTTTTTCCGTTCATTCACCAACGTCAGGTTACTGTGTTTTGTCTCACATTCCAATGGTATGACGTCATGTCAAAGTAGTTTGGCAGAGAACGTCTCGTGCAACGTCGCACCATTCTTTTATCACCACAGTGTTGTGATACAACATCTTGTATCAGACACCTTGTATCAGACAGGCGACTTTCATTAATTTCAAAGGAAAACGTATATAATGTTAGATAAAGATAATTACGCAAAATAATTTGCTAAGCAGGAATTGGGACGTGTCGTGACATCCTCTTACAGTTTGTAAGCAACTGCCAGTAAGTAAAAACACATTGCCCAGAGTACAGACATGTTATGTTCACCTGACCCTTTTCCTAAATTGCAGATTGCTATTTCACTTAAATTTAATTAAGAAGAGTTTGAAGATACCAAGTACAGACAACACAATGGCCAAAACAAAATAAACAAAAGGACAAACAACGATCTGCAAAACATACACATAAAATTAAAGATCGAGTAACACGAACCCTACTAAAAACCGGGGGGTGAACTCATTTTACATACAATTGCATTAGCAGTTAACATTTAAGCTATTTTCTGGTAATATTTATTGTCATATATTGTGTGAAGATGCTGTTGCTGCAGCCCTGCACTTTAATGGAAGAAGAAGAAAAATCTGACTTCCAAGGAATTTGTCCTATTTTTGGATTAAAGTAATGTTTTCTTTTATCGTTAACATATTTTTGAGATAAGAAATCACTGACCTACAGGTTCACTGAGATTTTATATTTTGTTGATTATTATTGAAACTTTATGTGAAATATTTTATGATTGTTTGAAATGATACAAATATGGTCTCTAGATCTATTGTTAAATTATCTT
The DNA here is from genome assembly GCA_963383655.1 of Bathymodiolus septemdierum. Taxonomy (NCBI): domain Eukaryota; kingdom Metazoa; phylum Mollusca; class Bivalvia; order Mytilida; family Modiolidae; genus Bathymodiolus; species Bathymodiolus septemdierum. The sequence continues at coordinate 45,761,087 of OY726529.1, read as the reverse complement.
ATTTTTTAACACTTCTTGTCTAATTTTATATGTTCCAGATATCGTAATAAATTTCTTCTTGGCACAATTCTGGTAACTGGTAAGCACATGATAAACATTCGTAGCAATATTTATCCTTATTTTTTAAGGACACCAGTCAGAACTGAGGTAGTTAAAGCATCTACAGGAGACAGATTTTTAGTACCAACCAGAGTTATCAACCTTGGATCTAAATCATGTCCAGATGACATTGTTTATCCTGTAACTGAAAGAAGGTAAGTGGATTTTACAATGTAAAGCACTTGACATTAAAAAGAATCTGAATAAATAACATTATTGAAGTCATGATTTGGATTCTGGAAGGAAAACCACATCAATGGTGTAATGATTCACATGCTTACCTTGAGTGTATTAGATAATAGGTTCAAATGAAAATAAATAAAAATGTGTCATTCATATCACTATATATATATACAAATCTTTCTTTAATAGCGAAAGTTGTTTTTGTGATATTTAATATACATGTAGGGGTTAGGGTTAGGGTTATGATGTTTAACGGCACTTTCAATAATATTCAGTTATATCTTGGCGAAAACCGCTAACCTACTGCAACTTTATCACATAATGTTGTATCGAGTACACCTTGCCATGAGTGGGATTCTAACTCACTATAATGTATTTATTATACTTTATGCAGTGAAACTTGTCTAAATTGAACCCATAAAAAGTGCAATCCTCTATAAAACTTTATATAAAGTCCCAATGTAGAAAATCTTTGTTAATTTAACCGGTATAAACCAAACACCTGTCTATTCGGAACACAAAAGCTGGTCCCAAGGAAGTTCGGTTTAGAATGGTGTCACTGTAGAGTGTGTTAAAACTGCATTGGTGGTGTAATGGTTAGTATGTTTGCCATAACTGGTAGATCGTAGGTTCAAACCCCTGTCAGATCAAACCAAAGACTATGAAATTGGTATTTGTTGCTTTTCTGCTAAGTGCACACTGCTGTTTCATTGAGCTAGCACTATGAAAATCCTACAAAGCAGACCTCATCATCATCTCATTGAAAATTAACTTGTTGTTGCCATGATATAGCTGAAAAATTGCTGAGTTTAAACAACAATCACTCACTCACTCTAGTATCATACTGATGATGTGTACTTTCATTTTAGTTATGTGCTTTCAGTTTCTCAAGTACCATACTGACAAATGTGTACAGTCAAGCCTGTATTAAAAGGTCACCTGTCGGACAAAGAAAATGTGGTCCTTTAAGACAGATGACCTCTTTAAAGAGATTTAATTCATATGAAATTTTCTATGCTAGGACAAGAAAAATGTGACCTTTTAATATAGGTGGCTGCTTAATACAGGTGACTGGATGGGCAGGTTTGACTGTACTTTTATTTTAATTTTATACTTTCAAGTTCTCTAGTACCGTACTGATAAATGTGTACTTTCATTTTCATTTTCTACTCTCAGTTTTTGTAGTACCGTACGGGTGTCCTTGTTGCAGTATCATCATTGGATATCCTTTATAGTAGCAGTCAGATTTGGAGCATTTACTTCCGCTGTCGCCAACCTGCTCTTGTTTCTTGGACTTACGGTTTTGCTCGTAGGAACATTGATTGGTTATATTGTATTCGCCCCAGTATCTGGGGAGTCAGTCCAGTTTTACGTTTCCATGTTGGCACACACTAGTTACATAACAGTGTTAACTTTCATATTAGTTGGATTATTAGAACTAATCTTTCGAAATATTAGGACAGGTTGTTTAGCAGATGTTGAAAAATTTAAACTTGAAATGTTTGAAAGTGAGGATAAACCAAAGAATTTAAGAACTAAGTATAATTATGTGGAATGGAAGAAATACAATATTGATTGTAAAAATCAACCAAAGAATACATCAGCCAACAAGGATTTGTTAAAACCTTACATTGAGATTGAAAGCATAGCAAGTTCAGTTTCTATAATTGATGAATATCAATTACACAAATTGGTGTCAGAAGAGGGATCCTTAAAAAAGAAGAAAGATTTGAAAACTGTTTGTAAAACAGCAGGATTATATTTAGATGATTTACATTTAGGCAAAAGTGACAAAGATTTTGATCAAATAAGTGAAAATAAAAGTGAAACATCCTCAAAAAAAGACTTGCGAGATATGGATAAGAAATTTACATCTGAATTTGATCAGTTGTATGGAAGTGGTGATTTATCAGAACAAACATTTCATGATTATGTCAATAAAGACAATCAAACGCCATTATATACACCCTGTGATACACAATTACATCCAATTATCAGTCCAATGGCAAGGGGAGATAATATGGAACTAACATTAGCAAAAGCAGATATTAATGTAATATTAGACGATGATAATCGTATTAATCTAGACTGTCAATCACCATTGGTTACACACAGTGATACATCATTAGTGCCAGGGGCATGGAATGATAATTTTGATCAAACATCACTGACAAGGGAGGATAATTCTATGTCAGACAACTTGGACCAGGACTCATCTACAAAGGGAGATAATTCCATGTCAGAAAGCTGGGACCCAGTTTTATTTACAAAGGCCGATGATTCAATTTTCGACAAGCTTTACCAACATTCATTAACAAAGGCAGATAATTCAATGTCAGAAAGCTGGGATCCAATTTTATTTACAAAGGCAGATGATTCAATTTTCGACAGACTGCACCAACATTCATTTACAGAGGCAGATAAGTTCATGTCAGATAACTTAGACCAACATTCATGTACAACAGAAGATATTTCTATACCAGAAAACTTGGACCAGCATTCATCTACCAATGCAGATAATTCCATGTCAGAGAACTTGGACAAAGATTTATTTATAAAGGCAGATAATCCCATGTCAGAAAACTGGGACCCAGTTTTATTTACAAAGGCAGATGATTCAATTTTCGACAAGCTTTACCAACATTCATTAACAAAGGCAGATAATTCAATGTCAGAAAGCTGGGATCCAATTTTATTTACAAAGGCAGATGATTCAATTTTCGACAGACTGCACCAACATTCATTTACAGAGGCAGATAAGTTCATGTCAGATAACTTAGACCAACATTCATGTACAACAGAAGATATTTCTATACCAGAAAACTTGGACCAACATTCATCTACAAATGCAGATAATTCCTTGCCAGAAAACTTGAAACAACTTTCATTTACAAAGGGAGATAATTTCTTGTCAGACAACTTGGAGCAGGACTCATCTACAAATGCAGATCATTCCATGTCAGAAAACTTGGAACAACATTCATTTACAAAAGGAAATAATTCCATGCCAGAAAACTTGGACCTGCATTCATCTACAAAGACAGATAATTCCTTGCCAGAAAACTTGGACCAGCATTCATCTACAAAGACAGATAATTTCTTGCCAGAAAACTTGGACCAACATTCCTGTTCAAAGGTAGATAATTCTATATTAGAAAACTTGGACCTGCATTCATCTACAAAGGCAGATAATTCTGTGTCAGAAAACTTCGACCAACATTCATTTACAAAGGGAGATAATTCTATGTCAGACAACTTAGACCAACATTCGTTTACAACAGAAGATGATTCTATGCCTGAAAACTTGGACCAGCATTCATTTACAAAGACAGATAATTCTCTGTCAGAAGACTTGGATCAACATTCATGTACAAAGGCAGATAATTCTATGTCAGAAAACTTGGACACACATTCATTTACAAAGGCAGATAATTCTATGTCAGACAACTTGGACACACATTCATTTACAAAGGCAGATAATTCTATGTCAGACAACTTGGACCAACATTCATTTGCAACAGAAGATAATTCTATACCTGAAAATTTGGACCAACATTCATTTACAAAGGGAGATAATTATATATTAGAAAACTTGGACCAGCATTCATCTACAAAGACAGATAATTCTATGTCAGGAAACTTGGACCAACAGTCATTTACAAAGGCAGATAATTCTATGTCAGAAAACTTAGAACAACATTCATATACAAAGATAGATAATTCTATGCCTGAAAACTTGGACCAACATTCATTTACAAAGGCAGATAATTTTATGTCAGAAAACTTGGACGAACGTTCATTTACAAAGGCAGATAATTCTATGCCTGAAAACATGGACCAACATTCATCTACAAAGGTAGATAATTCTATGTCGAATAGCTGGGACCCGATTTTATTTACACATGCAGATGATTCCATTTTCGACAGACTGCACCAACATTCATTTACAGAGGCAGATATTTCTATGTCAGAAAACTTGGAGCAGGACTCATCTACAAAGACAGATAATTCTATGCCTCAGAACCTGGACCAGCATTCATCTACAAGGACAGATAATTCTATGCCCAAAAACTTGGATCAACATTCATTTATAAAGGCAGATAATTCTATGCTTGAAAACTTGGACCAACATTCATCTACAAAGGCAGATAATTCTATGCCTGAAAATTTGGACCAACATTCATTTACAAAGGAAGATAATTCTATGCCTGAAAGCTTGGATCAACATTCATTTACAAAGGAAGATAATTCTATGCCTGAAAGCTTGGATCAACATTCATTTACAAAGGCAGATAATTCTATGACTGAAGACATGGACCAACATTCATTTACAAAGGAAGATAATTCCTTGCCAGAAAACTTGGATCAGCATTCATTTACAAAGGCAGATAATTCTATGCCAGAAAACCTGGACCAACATTCCTATACAACAGAAGATAATTGTATGCATGAAAACTTGGACCAATATTCATTTACAACAGAGGATAATTATATGGATGAAAACTTGGACCAACATTCATATACAACAGAAGATAATTATATGCCTGAAAACTTGGACCAACATTCATCTACAAAAGCAGATAATTCTATGCCTGAAAACTTGGTCCAGCATTCATTTACAAAGGGAGATAATTCTATGTCAGAAAACTTGGACCAACATTCATTAACAAAGGGAGATAATTCTATGTCAGAAATCTTGGACCAACATTCATTTACAAAGAGAGATATTTCTATGTCAGAAAATTTGGACCAACATTCATTAACAAAGGCAGATAATTCTATGTCAGAAAACTTGGACCAGCATTCATTTACAAAGAGAGATATTTCTATGTCAGAAAATTTGGACCAACATTCATTAACAAAGGCAGATAATTCTATGTCAGAAAACTTGGACGAACGTCCGTTTACAAAGGCAGATAATTTTATGCCTGAAAACATGGACCAACATTCATCTAATAGCTGGGACCCAATTTTATTTACAAATGCAGATGATTCCATTTTCGACAGACTGCACCAACATTCATTTACAGAGGCAGATAATTCTATGACTGAAGACTTGGACCAACATTCAATTATAAAGGGAGACAATTTTATGCCTGAAAACTTGGATCAGCATTCATCTACAAAAACAGATAATTCTATGCCTGAAAACATGGACCAGCAGTCATTTACAATGACAGATAATTCTATGTCAGAAAAGTTGGACCAGTATTCATCTACAATGACAGATAATTCTTTGCCTGAAAACTCGGTCCAACATTCATTTACAAAGGCAGATAATTCTATGCCTGAAAACTTGGACCAGCATTCATCTATAATTCCAGATAATTCTTTGCCTGAAAACTTGGTCCAACATTCATTTACAAAGGCAGATAATTCTATGCCTGAAAACTTGGATCACCATTCATTTACAAAGGCAGACAATTCTATGCCTGAAAACTTGGGCCAGCATTTATCTACAAAGACAGATAATTCTATATCAGAAAACTTGGAACAACATTCATCTACAATGACAGATAATTCTCTGTCAGAAAACTTGGTCCAACATTCATCTACAAAGACAGATAATTCTATGCCTGAAAAGTTGGACCAGCAGTCATTTACAAGGACAGATAATTCTATGTCAGAAAACTTGGACCAACATTCATCTACAATGACAGACAATTCTTTGCCTGAAAACTTGGTCCAACATTCATTTACAAAGGCAGATAATTCTATGCCTGAAAACCTGGATCAACACTCATTTATGAGGGCAGATAAATTCATGGATCAGAACTCATTTTTAAAGGGAGATAATTCCATGTCAGAAAGTTGGGACCCAATTTTATTTACGAAAGCAGATGATTCCATTTTCAACAAATTGCATCTACATTCATTTACAAGGGGAGATAATTCTATGTCAGAAAGCTGGGACCCAATTTTATTTACAAAGGCAGATGATTCCATTTTCAACAAACTTTGCCAACAGTCATTTACAAATGCCGATATTTCTATGTCAGACAACTTGGACCAGCATTCATTTACAAAGACAGATAATTCTATGCCAGAAAATGTGGATCAACTCTCATTTACGAGAGCAGATAAATTCATGGACCAGGACTCATTTTCAAACGGAGATAATTCAATGTCAGAAAGCTGGGACCCAATTTTATTTACGAAAGCAGATGATTCCATTTTCAACAAACTCTATCAGCACTCATTTACAGAGACAGATAATTCCATGTCAGAAAGGTGGGACCCAATTTTGTTTACGAAAGCAGATGATTCAATTTTCAGCAAACTGTACCAAAATTCATCTACAAGGGGAGATAATTCCATGTCAGAAAACTTGGACCAACATTCATTTTCAAAGGCAGATGATCCAAAAGATGAAATAAGTGGTAAGATTACAAATTATATTATACAATAATCCCCTTCTATAATGTCGCCCCTTCTGCAATGAAAAGTGACCTTGTAAGGGGGGACAATTTAGTAGTATTTTTCTACCCGAGTGCTTCTTATTTCTGGCCCGATAATTTGATGATGGACTACTGTATGCATGTTTCTGGCACTTACCAAAGTGAAAAAAAATGGAAAATTTACAAAATGACATTGAAAATGTTAACTCAGTCCAGATGGATATGAGTGATGCAGGAACACAACGTGTTAACTCAATCTAGATGTGTGATATAGACACTCAACATTTGAACTCAATTCAGATAAGTGTTACAGACACTCAACTCATTTACATTATGGTAATTTTTTTCAATTAATTAATAATTATGATGTTTAATTTTATGCAGACTAAAACACAACAAAGTGTAGCAAATCCACCTTTTTTATGCCTGAGTCGTATTTTATTAAATTGGGTTTGTTTATATTGTTCTTACTATGTTCTAGTCAGGTCAAAAGTCAAACCAATGACTATAAAATTGGTATTTGCTGCTTCTCTGCTAATCATGCAGCATTAAGGAGTAAGAGCAAAGACTGGTTGACTCGGAATCAGGATAATGTGTCAGAGTGGGGTGGCATGTCTATCCACAGACTTGTTTCAGTAAGGTAGCACTATAAAAATCCAACTAAGTGTGTTGATCTAGTACAAAGCGGACCTCACCATTATCTCATTGAAAATTAACTTGTTCTCGCCATGATATAGCTGAAAAATTGCTGAGTTGGTATTAAACAACAATCACTCAATCACTCACATTAAATTGTACAATTTGTTTTTCAGGTTCAGAAAGTAGGACAAGCTTTGAGAAATTTATAATGGAGTGGAATGAATTGCCTCGCCTGTATGAAGAACAAATCAAAAGAGAATGCATTTCATTTCTGAAACTTCTCGTCAGAAACATCGGTAATAAGCAGAAATATTTAACAGAGAAGATTCAAAATGGTGATACTACATGTTTTACTGGATTAGAATTTGTCATTAGAAAATGGTGTGATGTTCTGAGAATAGAAAGCTATAAAGTTATCATTAGATTAGCTTTCCAGAAAGGTAAGAAACATTTTTTTAGATTTATACACATCATTATATAAGATAGGGGGAAAAAAAGAATGTTCTATTTTATTTCAACAATTTTGATATTTGTCTTTTCAGAGTTATTTCCCCTTCATACACTTTGGTCTGCATATTACAGTTTTTGCTTTTTATTCTTTAATTATTAACAAAAATGAATATTATACAAATATGTCTAATAGAGTGAAACCTGTCTAATCTAAATCTCCTTGAGGCTATCTTTTGAGTTCGCAATAGACAGGTGTTTTATTTATACAGGTTAAATTAACACAGATTCTGTACTTGGGACTTTATTTAATGTTAGGTTTATACAGGATCCGATTATTCAGGGCTAGGTTTAGATATGTTTCACTGTACATGTCAATAACAGGCATATTATGTTGGTATGGGGGAGTCATGATCGTATGTTAGTTCGATTTACAACTACCTGTGCAATCAATGCCTATCAGTGAGATGTACCCGATACAACATTATGTAATAAAGTTTGTCAGTAACTTGCGGCGGGTCAGTGGTTTTGTCTGGGCACTCTGATTTCCTGAAAGCTGACAGACATCATATAGCTGAAATATTGTTGAAAGTGGTGTTAAACTCCATAACCCAAACCCTTCCCACTGTTGATATGGGGATGAGCCAGTGTACAGCTACAGACAATCCAGCTATTTAATGGTTTCATTAGGATTTGACAAAGCAGGAAAGAAATTACACTATTAACGTACTACCATAGTTCAATGAATCCAGGGATAAAACTTACCAGAGGCCCAGTGTTTCTTTATAATAAATAAATAAATCTTTTCTATTGAATTTTGGGAACTGTTCTGACAGTGGTATTTTTTTGTTTTTCATTTTATTCTGTTTTAATTTCAGGAATATCACAAGTTGTATTACAACACAACATAGACTTATATCCACATTCCATTGAACCCATAAAGACCTCTACCTTTCAACATATCAGTACCATTGTCAGACATTGTTTTGATAAATTTGTCAACAAGCAGAGGCTAACTAATGCAGACATAGAAGAAATAGCTTGCATGGTGGTGGTGAGATTGTACAACATGGCAGAGAGTCTGGTTCAGATGATTTTGTTACCTCCTAGTAAGACTTGTTAATCAATAGTCCCTCTCTTTTAAAGCCCCTCTCACCAAAGGTTAAACCTCCTCTGAAACCACTGAAACCAAATTAACCCAATAACTTGACAGACTAATAAAATATATCATCATATTTGTGACATCAATCAATGTTTTTGTCTTTAGTCATTTGTTAATAAAAAGGCCTTTATATTGTGACATATGTATAATTTTCATTTGAAGATTGGACATTTTTCTTCATAAACTCTCTAAAACTGCATTCACACACTTTCTGTTTCTAAGACAACCTTTTTTCTATTTAAATGCTTCATCTTTAGGATCAAAATCAGTTTGTCAGTGACTTGCGACAGTGACTTGCGACAGGTCGGTAGTTTCCTCCGGTTACTCGTGTTTCCTCCACCAATAAAACTGACAACAACGATATAGTGTTGAACACCATAACCCTAACCCTAACCCATGTTGACTATTTTCAGGTAATTTACGGTACAAGATAGAAGAGAGATTACTAGATGGATCAGAATCATTGTTTTCTTTAAGTGAAAGTTTGATGCGAGATCAGCCGAAAACTGAATCAGACTCTGGTAAGATAAATATCTGACATCATAGCATAGATAACCGTGAAGTACTCAGATGTCCAAATGAAATAAAAACCGGTATTTCACCCAGTGAAACAAAAACATTTATTTTATTGTGATATCACTCTACCAATTTCATCACAATTGAAAATATCATTGGGTATCTGACATTGAAAAAGGTCCAGGTGAACTATTGCCATCACTGTCGTTGTCTGTAAGCTTTTCACATTTCAAGCTTCTTCTCCGAAACCACTGGGCCAATTGGAACCACACTTAGCAGGAATGTTCCTTGGATGGTCCTCTACAAAGTTTCTGTTTTTCGTTCCAGTCGGATATTCAACATGGCTGCCAGGGCCAATAATATGCTCTGATTGGCTGAAATTTCAAAGATCTTCTTCTCTGAAACTAATGAACTGACTGAACCCAAACTGTAAATGAATGATCATTGGAATGTCCTTTACCAAGTTTCTGTTTTTTATGCCGATCGGAAATCCAATATGGCCACCACCACAGGACATAGATTAACATTGAACCCTATGGAAAAATGTTCAAATGCCTTCTTTTCAGAAACTACAAATATGATTAAAGCCAAACTGTACATGAATGTTCATTGGATGGTCCTCTACAAACTTCAGGTTTTTTGTTCCGATATGAAATTCAAAATGGCGGCTACGGCAGGACTTAGTTTAACATTGGACCCTATGGGGAAAATGTTTCAAAACGCTTCTTCTCTGAAACCACTTGGACAATTGAAACCAAACTGCCCAGAAATGATCATTTGAAGGTCCTCTACAAAATTCAGGTTTTTTATGCCGATCGGAAATCCAAGATGGCCGCCACTGCAGGAAATAGATTAACATTGGATCCTATGGGGAAATGTTCAAATGCCTTCTCAGAAACTACAAATATGATTAAAGCCAAACTGTACATGAATGTTCATTGGATGGTCCTCTACAAACTTTAGGTTTTTTGTTCCGATATGAAATTAAAAATGGCGGCTACGGCAGGCCTTAGTTTAACATTGGACCCTATGGGGAAAATGTTTCAAAACGCTTCTTCTCTGAAACCACTTGGACAATTGAAACCAAACTGCCCAGGAATGATCATTTGATCCTCTACAAAGTTTCTGTTTTTTATACCGATCGGAAATCCAAGATGGCCGACACTGCAGGACGTAGATTAACATTGGACCCTATGGGAAAATGTTCCAATGCCTTCTTCTCAGAAACTACAAATCGGACTGAATCCAAACTAGACAGGAATGTTCATTGGATGGTCCTCTACAAACATTGGACCCTATGAGAAAAGTGTCTCAAAACACTTCCTCTCTGAAACCACTTGGATACTTGAAATCAAGCTGCCCAGGAATGATCATTGGAAGGTCCTCTACAAAATATTTGTTTTTTATGACGATCGGAAATCCAAGATGGCCACCACTGCAGGAAATAGATTAACATTGGACCCTATGGGAAAATGTTCAAATGCCTTCTTCTCAGAAACTACAAATATGATTAAACCCAAACTATACATGAATGTTCATTGGATGGTCCTCTACAAACTTTACGTTTTTTGTTCCGATATGAAATTCAAAATGGCGGCTACGGCAGGACTTAGTTTAACATTGGACCCTATGGGAAAAATGTTTCAAAGTGCTTCTTCTCTTAAACCACTTGGACAATTGAAACCAAACTGCCCAAGAATAATCATTTGAAGATCCTGTAAAAAATTTCTGTTTTTAAGCCGATCCAAAATCCAAGATGGCTGCCACCACAGGTCATAGTATTAACACAGGACCATATGGGAAAATACAGAAATATTTTCTTCTCTGAAGCTATTGCACTGATTGAACCTGAACTGTGCATCAATCATTGGAAGGTCCTTTACAAGCTTCGTGTTTTTTATGTTGATCGAAATTCCAAGATGACTACCACTGCAGGACATAGTTTTTACATAGGACCAATCGATTCTTTTTATTACCAGGTGAACGATACAGGCTCTTGAGAGCCTCTGATTTTAACATCTTATTACTGCAAACGAAAGTGTAAAATCTATGTAATAAAAGTATAACTTCCGTTGCATTTCGAATATCGGGGTCCATCGTGGAAGCGATCGTATGGGAGTTGGATTTTCAATTACCTGTGCTATCAGTGCCTACCCCCACTAACGATGCGAGTTCAAAGCCCGCTCAGGCGAGGTGTACTCGATACAACATTATGTGATAAAGCTTGTCAGTGACTCTTGGCAGGTTGGTGGTTTTCTCTTGGTACTCCGGTTTCCTTTAACAATAAAACTGACTGCCACAATATAATTGAATCAAATAGTCAATTTTTATTTCTATGACTTGGATTGTTTTTGTTTCTTTGACTTGAACCATTTTTATTTCTGCGTCTTGAACCGTTTTGTTTCTATGATTATGACTATTGATTGATTTTTATTATAGAGCAGGCATCTCAACATTGTCTTACGGAGCAGGCATCTAGTCATGATCTTACGGAGCAGACAGATAGACATTGTCTTGTGGAGCAGGCATCTCAACATCTTCTTACAGAGCAGGCATCTCGGCATTGTCTTATGGAGCAGGCATCTAGGCATTGTCTTACGGAATCAGAATATCAAGTATTATATACCTTTACAGTATGTGTAGTCAAACTGGCATTCCATAACAAATTCTTGATAGAAAGAGAGGACTGGGATAAACTTATTGTAGGACCAACACCAGAATATGTAGATTTTTTCTTAAGACAGCAGCAAGAAAAAGTATTACTCGTTAGGAATCTGTGTTCTCATGTCATAAAGGCAGCACGGGATGAAGTTTGGGAGGAATACTGTGATATAGCCTATGTATACACACAGTTTATGGTTCGGCAGTTGGCTTTGTCAAGTCTGGAACGATTAATAAAAGACGTGAATAGGGGTGATAAACGTCTTGAGTTGAAGAATTTATTATACAGACGATGGTTTAAACAGGTAGTGTAGAGAAAATTATTTACTAAAAAAAAAAGGGGGACACAGTAAACACTGGATGATATAAATATTCCTCAAAAATAAAAGACCCCACCCTCATTATTTGTAATAACCAATATTGAGGCCATGTCACACTAGTTTTTGATTGGCTGAAAAAAAAATGAATATTGATAGATTGAAATGTGAACAAATTTTAATTTTCTTTAGTGATAAAACATGATCAAAATCTCAGAAACTGCTGTGCTATTTGAATCAATATTTTGTAGGAATGCAGATAGTTCTGTAGAAAGATTCCTCATAATTTTGTTCCGATTCGATGGACAACAATATGATCTGTGTCAAGTAATATGCTGTGAAATCATTATTAATCTCGGGGGTTCTAATTTTCGTGGATTTCATGGTACACTTAAACCACGAAAATTAAAATCCAACAAAATACAATTTGATTGTTTCCTGTAGTGTTGGAAACCACGAATTCAAGAAGCCATAGATCAATGCATTTCGCAGAAACCACGAAAATTGGTGCCAACAAATTAAAGTACTTTCTCAGTAGTTAAGAAAGAATGAGGAAGTTATACTTGTTAGAATTATAATATATTTACACTCTTCAATAGGTTAGTCATTAATCTATTGTTTGTCATTAAAGTTTAATCATTTTACTTGTTCCTAGTGTCTTCCAAAACTATAGAAAAGAAAGAACAAAAGGCTGCTTAAATGAACCGAAAAACTATGATTTTTAATTTTCATAAAGGTGCTCTACTATGTAATACTAAAGAGTCTAAACTTGAAATGTAAAATAGTACATGTATATAAGTATATAAATATGGCCTGATAAGATGGGTGACCTTTGGTGAGAGGGACCTTATATATAAATCAGGCCTGATAAGAGGAGTGACCTTTGGTGAGAGAGACCTTATATATAAATCAGGCCTGATAAGAGGAGTGGCCTTTGGTGTGAGAGACCTTATATATAAATCAGGCCTGATAAGAGGAGTGGTCTTTGGTGAGAGGGACCTTATATATAAATCAGGCCTGATAAGAGGAGTGGCTTTTGGTGAGAGGGACCTTATATATAAATCAGGCCTGATAAGAGGAGTGACCTTTGGTGAGAGGGACCTTATATATAAATCAGGCCTGATAAGAGGAGTGACCTTTGGTGAGAGGGACCTTATATATAAATCAGGCCTGATAAGAGGAGTGGCCTTTGGTGAGAGGGACCTTATATATAAATCAGGCCTGATAAGAGGAGTGGCCTTTGATGAGGGGGACCTTATATATAAATCAGGCCTGATAAGAGGAGTGGCCTTTGGTGAGAGGGACCTTATATATAAATCAAGCCTGATAAGAGGAGTGACCTTTGGTGAGAGGGACCTTATATATAAATCAGGCCTGATAAGAGGAGTGACCTTTGGTGTGAGAGACCTTATATATAAATCAGGCCTGATAAGAGGAGTGACCTTTGGTGTGAGGGACCTTATATATAAATCAGGCCTGATAAGAGGAGTGGCCTTTGGTGAGAGGGACCTTATATATAAATCAGGCCTGATAAGAGGAGTGACCTTTGGTGAGAGGGACCTTATATATAAATTAGGCCTGATAAGAGGAGTGGCCTTTGGTGAGAAGGACCTTATATATAAATCAGGCCTGATAAGAGGAGTGGCCTTTGGTGAGAGGGACCTTATATATAAATCAGGCCTGGTGAGAGGGACCATATATATAAATCAGGCCTGATAAGAGGAGTGGCCTTTGGTGTGAGGGACCTTATATATAAATCAGGCCTGATAAGAGGAGTGGCCTTTGATGAGAGGGACCTTATATATAAATCAGGCCTGATAAGAGGAGTGACCTTTGGTGAGAGGGACCTTATATATAAATCAGGCCTGATAAGAGGAGTGGCCTTTGGTGAGAGGGGCCCTATATATAAATCAGGCCTGATAAGAGGAGTGACCTTTGGTGAGAAGGACCTTATATATAAATCAGGCCTGATAAGAGGAGTGGCCTTTGGTGAGAGGGACCTTATATATAAATCAAGCCTGATAAGAGGAGTGACCTTTGGTGAGAGGGACCTTATATATAAATCAGGCCTGATAAGAGGAGTGACCTTTGGTGTGAGGGACCTTATATATAAATCAGGCCTGATAAGAGGAGTGGCCTTTGGTGTGAGGGACCTTATATATAAATCAGGCCTGATAAGAGGAGTGGCCTTTGGTAAGAGGGACCTTATATATAAATCAGGCCTGATAAGAGGAGTGGCCTTTGGTAAGAGGGACCTTATATATAAATCAGGCCTGATAAGAGGAGTGGCCTTTGGTGAGAGGGACCTTATATATAAATCAGGCCTGATAAGAGGAGTGGCCTTTGGTGAGAGGGACCTTATATATAAATCGGGCCTGATAAGAGGAGTGGCCTTTGATGAGAGGGACCTTATATATAAATCAGGCCTGATAAGAGGAGTGGCCTTTGGTGAGAGGGACCTTATATATAAATCAGGCCTGATAAGAGGAGTGGCCTTTGGTGAGAGGGACCTTATATATAAATCAGAACCGATAAGAGGAGTGACCTTTGGTGAGAGGGACCTTATATATAAATCAGGCCTGATAAGAGGAGTGGCCTTTGGTGAGAGGGACCTTATATATAAATCAGGCCTGATAAGAGGAGTGACCTTTGGTGTGAGGGACCTTATATATAAATCAGGCCTGATAAGAGGAGTGGCCTTTGATGAGAGGGACCTTATATATAAATCAGGCCTGATAAGAGGAGTGACCTTTGGTGTGAGGGACCTTATATATAAATCAGGCCTGATAAGAGGAGTGGCCTTTGATGAGAGGGACCTTATATATAAATCAGGCCTGATAAGAGGAGTGACCTTTGGTGTGAGGGACCTTATATATAAATCAGGCCTGATAAGAGGAGTGGCCTTTGATGAGGGGGACCTTATATATAAATCAGGCCTGATAAGAGGAGTGACCTTTGGTGAGAGGGACCTTATATATAAATCAGGCCTGATAAGAGGAGTGGCCTTTGGTGAGAGGGACCTTATATATAAATCAGGCCTGATAAGAGGAGTGGCCTTTGGTGAGAGGAACCTTATATATAAATTAGGCCTGATAAGAGGAGTGGCCTTTGATGAGGGGGACCTTATATATAAATCAGGCCTGATAAGAGGAGTGACCTTTGGTGAGAGGGACCTTATATATAAATCAGGCCTGATAAGAGGAGTGGCCTTTGGTGTGAGGGACCTTATATATAAATCAGGCCTGATAAGAGGAGTGGCCTTTGATGAGAGGGACCTTATGTATAAATCAGGCCTGATAAGAGGAGTGGCCTTTGATGAGAGGGACCTTATATATAAATCAGGCCTGATAAGAGGGGTGGCCTTTGGTGAAAGGGGCCTTATAAGAGGGATGTGCGCTGGTGAGAAGGGCCTTATAAGAGGGGTGGCAAAACATTCCCTGTCTCCACTACAATCTACTGACAATATCCAGTAGTCCACTTCATATAAACTGTCCCACTCAAAGAGAGGCTACCCCTCTTATAAGACCCCTCTCACCAAAGGCCACCCATTTTATAAGGCTCCTCTCACTAAATTGCCTTCCCTCTTATTAAAATAGCACCGTCATCTCCAGAATTTCTGCATTTATAGGTCAGGCATCCAACTTTCATATAGGTATCAAAATACTGCTAAATCCAATCGGATTCGGGTTCAAAATAATCCTTATATATTAACATTCAACTTTATTTATGCCATTCCATTAAATATTTTTCAAAATGCAATGAAAGGAATATATTTTGTTAAAGCAAGCTGCTGTAACATATGTTTTAATCTCTGATTGGTTGATTTAATGTTGTTATGACTAAAACTATTCCCCATTGGCTCAACTTAGAAATGATTTAATTCTGTTTTCTTATCAGGGTTTTGTACAGAAAATGAATGCTTCAAGAAACCTGTCAGAGGTGTTGATTGGTCAATATATTGCTGGTATTGAAAGTGAGAAAGTCGTCAATGAAGACTCGCCATACTACATCCTCAGCCAAAAATCCTCTTTACTTATAATCCGTAATAAACTAGCATGCAAGATAAAAACAACTGCCAAGGAGAAGTTATTTCGTCATGGTGGACGTCTTAGATTTTTAGCGAATCAAAATGTTTTGAAGTCTCTGTTAGCCAGTGGAGATTGCGGTGTAGAATACCCTTGCATATTGATAATGGTATATGTCTATTTGGTATATACAGTCAAGCCTATATTTAGAGGTTACCTTTGAGACAAAGAAAAAGTGGCCTCATAAGACAGGTGACCTCTTAAAAGAGGTTTAATTCCTATAAAATTTCTATATCAGGGCAAGAAAGGGTAACCTTTAAATACAGGTCACTGCTTAATAGAGGTGACCACATAAGACAGGTTTGACTATATAATTATGTTTTTTTTTCTACCAGGTAATTTTTTGTTTGTTTTTTAGATCATCTGGAAAAAGGGAAAGTGAGCTTTGTTGTTACTTGGATGCTGCCATATATTATTTTTTCACATTTAAATCTTCTCCTGCAACAATGCACAACCAAATGGAATGAAACTTGGCAGGGGTGATCCTTAGGAAGAAAAGATTAAGATTTACCCAAATGAAGTTGATCCTCCATGGGGGGGGGGTTTCAGGGTTGGGATTTGTCTATCAGTGGGCCTGAAAATGGAAAATAAAGTAAATATTTAATAATAAAACAGTCAATGTCAAATTTAGTATACACGACACACTTCTGGAACAATCTTCATCAGGCACGCTCAGTCATTGTCTTCTCAAAAGAACCAGTAAAGAAAATGAAAATATTAATGGTATGTCTTTCATTTTTTGAAGCAGATTAAAGCATGCACATATCTTTACTTACAATAGAAATACTGGAAATTGTCTACTCTGACACATTATCCTGACACGTCTTTACTCTTCCACCCTAATGCTGCGTGCTTATCAGAATAGCAGCAAATACCAATTTTGTAGTAAGGGGAACATGTATTTGGTTTAACCTGACCGGGGCTCGATCCCTCAATCTACCGCACCCTTGGCAAGAATGCTAACCATTATACCACAGATGTGGTCCATTTTCTAAGGAAGCATTCAAGGAAATGCAATAATATATGGTATAATAAGACATCATTGATCTGCACATTCAAGCTTTTACCAATGAACTCCATAGGGTGTATCCAGGGGAGAGGGTAAACATTTTCATACAGTCTACATTAAAAATGAAAAAAAATAATATTCTCAAGAACCACCAATAGAAATATGATTGTATTTAATAAGAATTATCCTTGTGAAATAGACATCAACCTTGTATAAATGAACTCTCCATGTTATATGGGGTTCTGAGCCAGTGTCCAAAGCTTTAAGATACTGTTGGAAGGGGGGGGGGGGGGGGGTGTCATGGTCACGATCGTATGATAGTTGGATTTATAACTACCTAGGCAATCAGTGCCTATCACCACTGACATTGTGAGTTTGAATCCCACTCTGGCAAGGTGTACTTGATACAACAATATGAGGTATAAAATAGTAGGAAAATGTTAGTCTGTAAATGTTGGATGGTACATATGTATAAACGTTAGAGAAATAAGGGTAATAACAAAATTACCGAACTCTGAACAATCTTACAAATGGAAAGTCAAAACTCATAAGTATATAAACAGACAAAATCAGTCAACAACCGGAAAACTGAAAACCATAATGACCCTGACTTGGTACAGGCATTTCTAAAGAAATGGTGGGTTGAATCAGATTTTAAAACGCCAAACCTCCCACTTTCATTACGGCTCAAAGGTTCTGGCTGTCACTATAACAGTATTTATAACAATACTGGAACAAAATAGGTAAAATAGTTGTCAAAGCAGTACCAAATTCAGTGAAGGAGCAATCAAGAATGGACAATCCAGAGAAACTGGCAGCCTTGGGTACACAAGACACAAGACAAACTAAACAAGAAACACAACACAGAAAACTAAAAAGATGAGCAACACCAACCCCAACAAAAACTGAGGGTGAACCCACGCACAAGTGAAGGGCAAGCAGTTCTATCTTCTTATAAGACACCTGCTATGTTACTAATATATATATCTTTACCATTATGATAAGAACATTTTTTTTCTTCATTTTTCATTTTTCAGATTGATTTTGCCATTGAAGAAATTGTTCAAGCCTTACCTAAGATAGTAGAATCAGTTTTAACAGAAGAAATTCTGCAGTATACAGCATCAAATTTTATTAGAAAAGTAATGGATGCCGCCAAACATAAAGTTATGTTAGAATATGAGGTAAAACAGAGCTCTGTTGTGGGTTACTGCTGTTTATCATCACATTCATCAATTTACAGACAAGTTGGCTCGGAATCCGGATAATGTGTCTGAGTGGGGTGACATGTTTATCCGCAGACTGTTGTTTCAGTGAGCTAGCACTAGAAAAATCTGACTAAGCGTGTTGGTCTAGTACAAATAGTGATGAGGTCCACTTTAGGTGGATTTTTATAGTGCTGGTTCACTGAAACAACAGTCTGCTGGTAGACTTGCCACCCCACCTGACACATTATCTTGATTCTGAGCAAGCCAGACTTTTCCTTAGTGCTGTGTGCTTAGTGGAGAAGCTGCAATATTTTTGAATAAACACTGATTGATATAACCAAATATTTCCTTCAATTGTACAGTAAAGCCTGTCTAAACAGAACCTTCTTCAGACCAGCTGTCGTGTTCAGAATGACAGGTGTTCAGTTTATACAGGTTACATTAATGAATTGATTTGATTTATAGTGTTTAACGCCACTTTCAGCAATATTTCAGCTATATCATGACGACCAGTTTTAGTAATGGAAGAAGCCGGAGCACCCGTAGAGAATCACCCACCATGGGCAAGCAACTGGTAAGCATTATCACTTGCGGATGCGAGTCGAGTGCACCCTTTTTTGTAATTTACAAAGCTGGGCGAGAACCCACGTCGTATTGATGATTGGCTTGTATGAGTTGTTAGGTAATCCAACTACCTAACTCATTGAGCCACCCGGGGCCTTCAGGTTAGATTAACAAAGATTTCCTAAAAAGTTCAGTTTACACAGGATTTCAGTTTATTCATTGTTTGCTTTAGACAGGTTTCACGGTATTTATTAATTGATTCCTTAATATTAATTAATTTTAACTAAAAATTAGTCATGATATTTTATTTTCTAGATGCAGAACTATGACCAACTAAAAGAAGGAATAGTTTTAAAGGAACTTAAGGCAGTTAAAAAAGGTTAGACAAGACAGTCAAATATTGATGTATTAAAATAAATCAACACATCACCATAAACAATAGACTTTTGGTGCATTCCCGATTTGATTCTAGAATTATGCATTTTTATACCTTTTTTGTACAAGTTACTTCCCTTGCACCCACTCATGGCAAGGTGTACTGGATACAACATTATTTTATAAAGTTTCCAGTGACTTGCAGCAGGTCGGTGGTTTTCTCTGGGTACTCTGGTTTCCTCCTGTTATGGAACTACCAAACACGATATAACTGAAATATTGTTGAAAGTGGTGTTAAACACCATAACCTTCACCCTAACTCTACTTCCCTTACTATGGGAAATGGAAAGAGCAATGAATTTGAGTATAATTTTATCATAATTTGTATTTATTTGAACCATGGAAAAAAATCAGAGGATAATTTTACAGCAAATTGGTAATTCACAAGTTTTTGTTTTTAGTTTAAGCATATTTTTATTTGCTAAATATAACAAATAGGGATCGCACACAAGTTTTTCCAACTTATGAAGTCTTCTCCCAAATACAATTATTTGCAATATGTATTAGCATGTGCAATGAAATGATATAATATGTATATATTATATGCAGAGATGAATAAACACAGAATGATTATATACAAAAACATAGGTAGAGACAATATACGAAAGAAAAGAAAGGAGAATAAATACTTTTGGAGATGTGTGTTGGTACTTTAGATCATTTAAACAATTGTAAATCTTTTGGAGTCTTTAATATATTTAAAAGCATGTTTTAAAATAGTTGTATTTTCTTGATATGTTAGGAAATCACTTCTTTTTGTCAGTAGATAAGTTGTTACAGCATTAAGCAGCTAGATTATGGAACAAATATATAGATGTTAATTTCATTGAACTTTGCATGAAAGAATATTACTCCTGTAAAACAAATAATTTAGAATCAAAGTCAGAAATGTGTAAATGGTCTTTTAGAGCAGAATGAGTGAGTTTAATGTTTTGTGTTTATAGTAAAATTTGAAAATAGACAGTAATCAAGTCGTTGGACTACTCTGGGTACTTGGTTTACTCCACCAATAAAACTGATCACCACGATATAGCTGAAATATTGTTGTAAATGACGCTAAACACCCTAACCCTAAACCACGTGTGAAAATTAAATTGTAAGTATGTAAAAGTCTTGTTATGTATGGATTTTCCCAAATGAAAGGTCTTAGGGTCTATAGGGACCAGGGGTTCAAGGCTACAATGAGAGAAAATTGGAAAAAAATTGACCAATAAAGAGGTCCGATTTAACTGAAATTTTGTAGAAAGTGGCCTTAAAAAGCAATTATCACATATTTATAAGTAATAACGTCAATTTTGCCTAGACGTAAACACCGAAGTGCCACAGCGATATCAGTCCATGGGCAGATATCAGGGAAAAATTCTGATAACATGATATCAAGCCTCTTTATAAATAGAACAATGCATGCCTTTTTCCATTTCAGGACTGTTATCATCCTTCAACCGATATCAATCACTCATAGTTTGGTGTGTGTGTGAAGTTAATTTTGCTCTTTTTAATTCAATGTTGAAATATGTGAATTCAATGTTAAAATGTGTGATAAATAGATTAATAATGCATGCCTTTTTCCATATCAGGACTGTTACCATCCCTCGACCGATATCGACCCTCGGGCTAAAGCCCTCTGGCCGATCTCAGGATGATAACAGTCCTGATTTGGAAAAAGGCATGCATTAATCTATAATTATCACAACATAATCAAATACAATCACTCCTTTTTTGTTATTTTGTAGTAATATTTGTAAATGTAGAAAAAAATTAATCTTCAAAATTTCTAAATCCATCTCCTACTCATTTCTGTCCTTAATTTTTTGTTTCTGGGCGTAAATCAGCCGAATTATGCCTATTCAATGGGCAGATTACGACTATTCCAATAGTACAGGAAATTAATATACTGCCTTAAAATTCTACCACAACACACACACCATATTATTACTACATAGGTCTGTGGTTTTCTCTGGGTACTCCGGTTTCCTCTACCAATAAAACTGACGGCCACGATGGTTTTCTCTGGGTACTCCGGTTTCCTCTACCAATAAAACTGACGGCCACGATATAACTGAAATATTGTTGAAAGTGGCATTAAACACCATCAAACAAACACGAACAAACATTTAATTTAATTGTTGAAATAGACACAAATAAAAGAAATTTATTGACTATCTATTTCAGAACTAGAACCCATGATGCTATACCTTAAACATGTAAGGGTCAAAGATAAAGCTATTAACACGGTACGACCTGAGGATTACGCAGAAGAAATAGAGGACAGTCATTCTGCCTTTACTGTTGTCAATTTACAAAATGTACTTGATGGGGAGTTCCTAAAATATGGTGATGAATTGGACGATAGCATCACAAGCGATATGATGTACGAACTTGAATGTGACGTAATGGGCGAAAATAGGAAATGTATTCCATATATTGTGAAATATTTATTAATGTTACTTATGCTTTTAGGAATATTTGGTAATCTATTTTTTGTGACAATTATTGGAGGACAACTTCCGCCGCTTATGTTAAAGGAATGGTTGTTATACTTGATATGTTCTATCGCTATGTATGGATTTGGGTTACTTCCCTTGTTGGCCGTCATTGTTGGAATGGTACCGTATGTAAAACTTAAAGTTAAACGCATTTAGAAAATCGTCTTTTTGATTTTTAGACAAGCAATGAATGATTTGGATTACTTCCCTTGTTCGCTGTTATTGTTAGAATTGTACCGTATGTAAAACTTAAATGCATTTAGAAAATCTTCTTTTTGATTTTTAGAAAAGTTACAATCGATATTTACCAAATTTGCAATGTAATTTTACAGAAACAATCAAAATTTACTGTTTTATTGTCAAACATGTCCACACTAATTTGATAAAGATGAGATCAGCACTCCATGAATCTCATAAATATGTAAATATTGAGAGCCAATACATATATAATATAGGACTATTTGATTCTGATACAGACTTTCTCAGAGAGATGATCCTGCGAGCAGAATGATCTCTCTGAGATGGTATATATCAGAAACAAAAAGTCCTGTATTCTTTTTATCAGTAATTATATTTTGTTTATCTGTTATTATATATAATTATCCTTAAAATATTGGTTTAATGTATTTTTTTATATGTGTTTGATCTGTGGTCATAATGTATTTTACGTCAGATTGACTGATAAACTGTGGCATGTGAGTTATGAACTGACCTAATATTTTTGTGGGTCAAGGTCAGTTCAGTTATCCAGACTTTATCAGCGGCACTCATCAAGGGAAGAATGTCCAATTTGCCGATAAAAAATATTGTTATACTTAACTTCTTAACTATGTTTTTTTTTTATAATTATGATTAAATAATGACTTATGTTATATATTAAAGTTAATTAACAAAAAAAGTATTTTGATAAACTTTATAATAGGTGTTGATGATCATATTTTACTGTCATTACCGTATAAGTGTTTTATTTTCACAGGTGCTAAATTTCGCAATTACTTTGTGTCTTCCAAGTTGGTGGATTTTTTTAGAGGTATTTAATTTTCACGATCCAGAGTGTTAACCAAAATCAACTTTTAGGGGACTAACTACCTATTTCAGACTATAGCATTAAAATTAATATCTGAACCAAACAGAAAAATTATTGGACAACGATTCAAATAGGAAATGCGTTATAATAAAGGGTTAGGGTTATGCTGTTTAGCTCCACATTATTTTAACAATATTTTAGTTATATCATGGGGGTCAGTTTATTGATGGAAAAAACAGGAGAAAACCACTGACCTGGAGCAAGTCACTGACAAATTTTATCACATAATGTTGTATTGAGTACTCCTCACCACGAGTGGGATTCGAACTCACAACTTTAGTGGTGATAGGCACTGATTGCATAGGTAGTTGTAAATCCAACTGCCATGCAATCAAGATCATGATGACCCCTGTTTTATAATATGTATTTAGATTCATATTTGGGAAAGGATCAATTAAAATTCCAGAGACTGTTAGCGGTCAGTAGAGCTCGACTCAATATTCGCTACAGACATACTAGGGGACGAAATTTACGAGGATTCTTTTTTGCTGACATACCACTACCACAAATAAAGTGAAAATTAGTACTATCGAAAAAAAACACATAAACAGTATTTATAAAAAGATATGTCAAATTTACACATCCATTTAATTACAAATGTATACGAAATTATGGATATTTAACCCCACTTTCAACAATATTTCAGTTTTATTGTGGTTGTCCCTTTTACTGGTGGAGGAAAATAAACTACCATGAGGAAACCACCAACCTGCCACAATTCAGTGACAAACTTGATCACATAAAGTTGTATTGAGTACACCTCACCATGAACAAGAGTAAAACTCACACCTTGAGCAATGATAGGAATTGCATGCATAGGTAGATGTAGCTGTGAAACTGTAACTATCATTGTCTTGTGGACAGATGTATAAATTGCCACCTGGCAATGGGTAAATGATGGATAGGGTTCAAAATATCATGGATAAGTCCTATTTCAATTTGTCATGATTCTCTCGCAGAATGAAAAATCAAGATTTACTTCAGTATTTGATGTTTATAATCTCATTCACCTTAAATCTGTTCACAAATCATTCTTTAGACTTGGATTTTGAGCTTATGTGATGAAGGTTATTCCAGAAACATGTCATGTGCATTAAATCTGATATCTACGTTTTTATTATGCTTTTCTACTATTTCTACTACTATGCTTCAATATTTAGAGAACATATGAAATTACTTGTCACACAACTATTAAGTTTGTCCAGCAAACATAGTTATATGAACAGTTAAACCAGCTTGAAAGACCACCTGTTTCAGGCAAAAACATGTTATAAGACCATTTTTTTCCAGTTTGTCCAGAAAACACATGTACACATGTAGGTTTATGTACAGTAAAACCAGCTTGTAAAAACATGTGTTGCAAGACCATTGTTTTCAATAGCAGTACATACCATATGAAAGTCCACATGTATTAAAATACCACCTGTGTTTAGATGTCATGTTTTGACTCTCCGTTTATTGGTCTTTGAAGGCATGTATAATTGTACACGTATTTAGTCTTGGATGAAATGAGGGTAGCTGATGATGGTTAGTCCAGCACTGTGTCGTGTGCAATAAATTGGGTATCTAAGTTTTTATTTTGACTGTAGGTACCTGATAAGAGTTAATCCAGTACTGTGTCGTGCACACTAAATTGGGTATCTAATATTTTATTTTGACTAGGTACCTGGTGAAGGTTAGTCCAGCACAGCGTCGTGTGCACTAAATTAAGTATCTAATATTTTATTTTGACTGTAGGTACCTGATGAAGGTTAGTCCAGTACAGCGTCATGTGCACTAAATTAAGTATCTAATATTTTACTTTGACTGTAGGTACCTGATGAAGGTTAGTCCAGTACAGCGTCATGTGCACTAAATTAGATATCTACGCTTTTATTTTGCCTATGAGCATACCTAATGAAGGTTGGTCTAGTAGGTGTCGTGTACTCTAAATTTGGTATCCTGATGAGGATTACTCCAGTATTGGGTCGTGTGCTCTAAATTTGGTATCCTGATGAGGATTACTCCAGTATTGGGTCGTGTGCTCTAAATTTGGTATCCTGATGAGGGTTACTCCAGTATTGGGTCGTGTACTCTAAATTTGGTATCCTGATGAGGATTACTCCAGTATTGGGTCGTGTACTCTAAATTTAGTATCCTGATGAGAGTTACTCCAGTATTGGGTCGTGTACTCTAAATTTGGTATCCTGATGAGAATTACTCCAGTATTGGGTCGTGTACTCTAACTTTGGTAACCTGATGAGGGTTACTCCAGTATTGTGTCGTGTGCCCTAAATTTGGTATCCTGATGAGGGTTACTCCAGTATTGGGTCGTGTGCTCTAAATTTGGTAACCTGATGAAGGTTACTCCAGTATTGTGTCGTGTGCCCTAAATTTGGTATCCTGATGAGGGTTACTCCAGTATTGGGTCGTGTACTCTAACTTTGGTATCCTGATGAGGATTACTCCAGTATTGGGTCGTGTGCCCTAAATTTGGTATCCTGATGAGGGTTACTCCAGTATTGGGTCGTGTGCTCTAAATTTGGTATCCTGATGAGGGTTACTCCAGTATTGGGTCGTGTGCTCTAAATTTGGTATCCTGATGAGGATTACTCCAGTATTGGGTCGTGTGCTCTAAATTTGGTATCCTGATGAGGATTACTCCAGTATTGGGTCGTGTGCTCTAAATTTGGTATCCTGATGAGGGTTACTCCAGTATTGGGTCGTGTACTCTAAATTTGGTATCCTGATGAGGATTACTCCAGTATTGGGTCGTGTACTCTAAATTTAGTATCCTGATGAGAGTTACTCCAGTATTGGGTCGTGTACTCTAAATTTGGTATCCTGATGAGAATTACTCCAGTATTGGGTCGTGTACTCTAACTTTGGTAACCTGATGAGGGTTACTCCAGTATTGTGTCGTGTGCCCTAAATTTGGTATCCTGATGAGGGTTACTCCAGTATTGGGTCGTGTGCTCTAAATTTGGTAACCTGATGAAGGTTACTCCAGTATTGTGTCGTGTGCCCTAAATTTGGTATCCTGATGAGGATTACTCCAGTATTGGGTCGTGTGCTCTAAATTTGGTATCCTGATGAGGATTACTCCAGTATTGGGTCGTGTGCTCTAAATTTGGTATCCTGATGAGGGTTGCTCCAGTATTGGGTCGTGTGCACTAAATTAGATCTCAACGTTGTTATCAACGTGTTTGTATTTTCGTTGTTTAGTAATGCGTTCGTGTTCATATCCGTCACACACTTGCGGATAAAGAACTCCAAGTGAACTCAGCTATTCACATTGAAAACTTTCAATAACATATCTTTAAAGTGATGAAATTGGTGTAACTATTTCTTGGTATGGAAATTAAAAAAATATTTTAAATGGTTGAATTTGGTACTTGAATAGTGTAATTAATGAAAGTAATGTTGATGTTTTTCACAGGACATGAAAAAGAGATGAAATAAACTGAATTAATTCGTTAACAAATAACACCGAACCCCGTTTATATTTCATGGTATCCTTCTGTTACCTACCTATCTTGAATCTTCATCCACGCTTAGTTGAGTTTTTATAGTGCTAGGTCACTGACACTGAAACAATAGTCTGCGGGTAGACAGATCGCTCCACTTAGACACATTATCCTGATTCCGAGCCAAGCAGTCTATGCTCTTACAAGGAGTAAGAGGATAGACTGTGCTCATCGGAAAAGCAGCAAATATCAATTTTTGGTTTGACCCGACCGATGTTCCAACCCACGATCTACCGCAGTCGAGGCGAGCACGCGTACGTAAACCGTTAACCTCCCGATGCGGTTAAAATACCAGCTTAATAATTCCGTTAAATTGTGTATTCCTCCGTGTGATAGTGGCGCACATTACACATCAGTGACAACCTCTTGTAGATATTACACGATTTCATGAGATAAAACGGGAACTGTGAATGTTGCATCGTATTTTCGGACTCTAAAGGTCAATCGACCTCGTCCTGTATATTCTGAAGATGAAATACTGCTCGCTGGACGTTAAGCAACAATCAATAAATCAATCGAAAGAACGCTAATTTAAAATTGACTGCATTATATTTAAATACCTAAACCGCTCGACCATGTCCATTAAAAAAATACATGTATATATATTTTCAACGATGAGGGCCATCTTTGATAGAAACCTGAGTGTAAGGTCAATGGATACAGTTTAGAAATGGGACACTCCAAGGACCATTTAGTAAGGTTTTGCTTAATTTGACCCATTGGTTGATATTTCATTGTTTTTTGTTTTTGTTTTTTGTTTTTTTTGGGGGGGGGGGGGGGGGGGGTATAAAATTAGCCTAATTTGCATATTCAAAATGAGGATTTGACTAAACAATGGTTAAAATTGGCCTTCAGGTTTCGAAGGAAAAGAATAAAATGTAAATAAAAAAGTGACGGACACAAAAATTCACTCTGGAATTTAGCTAGGTAAAAGACAGTGTATACAACTGACAGCTAATTAACAAATCACACAAAGACCCACGTTAATTGTAATCATAATCCCAAACTCAAATAAAATCTTCTGAAAGTAGCAGCAAAGATGAATGATGACGTTTGCCCTGGGTAAAACTTTTCTGTAATTGGTATAGGAGGAAGTTCATTGCATAGAGTAACACGACGGGTGTCACTAGTGGAGCAGGAACTGCTTACCCTTCCGGGACACCTGTTGTCAACCTCGGTCTTTAGTGGGGTTCGTATTACTCGATCTTTAGTTAATGTATGACGTTGTTTGTCCTTTGTCCTTTTTCTGTTGGCCATTGTGTTGTCTGTCCTTCTATTTACAAATTCTGATTACCCCTTTGGTATCTTCAAGCTCTTCTGATAAAGCATATGTGCGAAACAGTACTGCATGTCCTTGTGAACATTTTGTTTTAAGTCAACGGGCGTGACTATATATCATTTCTAATTGTAACTGAAACCGTCCATAAGCTAAGATTACATATGCATAGGACACGGGGAGGACTTGACCACTACACTACATGCAAATTAACCATTGATGTCTGATGTGGCCAACAATGTCATAGTCGACGGCACTTAATTATTATTATAATTATTATTAGTATAAGTATTTAGTATATTTTATGGGCAGTTTTGTTCATTGTAACGTACAATATTTGTATTTTTATTTTTTAATGTTTATGAATTACTGTAATGACTTTGCCCCTTGTGGGCCCTCTATTGGACAATAAAAATTCTTATTCTTATTCTTATACCATTTAAATGACACATTAAATTATATTCTTCTAAATTAAATGTGTAAGGACATTTTTAAATGTGCAATATACATCTAAAAATATACAAACAAAAGAATATTGGCATTGTTTCAAGTATTTATGATAAAATTAGGCACTAATCATCCAATGGGATGACGTATACGTTGCTTACATGATCATTCTCCAAGTAAATATTACAATCTAGACGTCACATCATCTACTTCGTCACAGGTCGACTATCGGGTTCTACGTTAAAGGACCGTTTTTAAGACTTCAATTTCAAGGACACGAAACTTGACACTTATTATTGATATATGTTATACTTGTAACCATAATAGATGAAAACATTTTAGCAGGACGATCTTGATTTTGAACTCGGGTAAAAAGTGTCCTATGGGTTTGTTCTAACACAAATATAGTTATAATGCATTGAGAATATTTGAATTGTTATGTGTGTGGTCTGAAGTTCACTTAGGTGATTTAGGATGACCCTCTCCCTCCCCGAAAAAAGTATCCCCCTCCTCTTCCTGCCCCCCTAATAAATGAAAAGTAAAAAAAAGTTAAAATTTGTATTTAAAGGAAATAAAATGAAATTATGCAGTAAGGAATATCAAGTTGACGTGTAATGCTAAATTAAAAAGTGTCCGAGTTGTTTCAACAGCACGGCATTTCTAGTTCTGTAGATAACGATTTGCCCCCCCCCCCCCCCCCATAAAAATAAATAAAATACACACACACACACACATCTCCACACATTTTTACATTTTTTAGGGTTTTAATCTACGATCATTGCTGATGGAAAAAATCGTGACTTTTGTTTTTAGTTATTCTCCATTCAATCCTTTAAATCTGAGTGGACAAATTATTTATGAAAATATCTAGTCTTCGTTATATTTATTGTTTATTATATAATCTATAATGTGGTTTGACTTTGGGATAGAAATCTATAACACAAATAATATTTTGTTAAAAAAAAAAAAAAAATGAAGAAAAAAGGGAGAATTGTTTAGCTTTTCCTGTTTCGACAGGTACCCCGAATAATACCCCGTCTCGTACTTTTGTTATTGGATTATTTTGACAGGCTCCCTAGCAACCAACCAATGAACATATAAGCTTCACAATATGGCTGCCATTATCACGGCAAGTGCTTGCGAAATGACATAAACTTATTTAATAAAAAGGAAATATATACAAGAGAAATAAGAACATTTTAAAAGAACAACAAAATGCCGGAAGAAAACGTGAAGGTTGCTGTTAGAGTTCGACCTTTCATATCCTTTTATAAATTATGTGGATTAATTAATTATTTTTATCAGACATTGGTTTATTTTTTGCATGTCATTTTATGATATACAAATGTATGTGAAAGTCATGTTTCGTGCTGAATTTCATTTAAAATGTTTAAACATCAAATGCAGATTTAATTAAAGATTAAAGGTATATCCAATAGGATACATTTAAATATATTTATCATAAATCTCTGCATATTTGTGTTGTTATACGTAAACACTTGGAGATGTGTATTCGATCCACATGTGTGGACATGTCGATATGAAGCTTGTTTAATTTCGTATATTTAGGACATTTTAAGCGTCATCTAGGACGGAATCCCTGTAAGGCATTCACAAAAAGGGTAAAATGGTGTTTTGGTGTATTTTCAGCTAGGGTAAGTTAGTTTCATTTGTACTCAATCAAGCGAGTTGTGTTCACTATTCATATTAGGTTCTTTAACCTGAGTATTTTACTTGGTAAAAAGGAAAAATATTAAAAACAAAAATAAGGGGTTCATGTTTCTGTAAAACTATTGTTTGAATATAATCCTGATATATGGTCTGCAGGGGCGGATCCAGGATTTCAAGTTATGGGGGGGGGGGGGGAGGGGGGGGGCATTTAATAAAATTGTGCCGAGCGGAGGGAGGCGCACAATTTTTTGGGGTATTTCGTGGGAAAAATCACGATTTTACGCCCAAAAGTCATATTTTTTCCAATTGTGGAGGGAGGCACGAAATTTTTTGGGGTATTTCGTGTGAAAAATGATGATTTTACACCAATAAATCATATTTTTTCCAATTTTAAGAGGGGTGCATGCCGGGTGCACCCCCCCCCCCCCCCACCCTGGTCTGTTGTGCTACATGCATTAGCACTTTCATTTCAGCTAAAATAAAAATAATTTAGATAAAAGCTGTAACAGTAGAGCATGTTTACCTCCGTAAAATGAAATGTCCCCAATGGGATTCGATTCTGGGGCCTCTCGCATTGTAAGTCATAGCTCTACCAACTGAGCCAAAGGAGATCTCCACTAATGCAGTTAGCTGTTATGTAACCTACTACAGTTCCTATAACCTTCGGTAGGGGGGTGTTTCTGTTACACTTTCCCTACCTCAAGAGTCAACATACCTTAAGGTTGATGTTGAAATCTCAAATACCAGCATTCAACCCGACCACAGTTTTCTTGTTCTGACCATCGTGGGTTATTTTGCTGGGTGTCAATGTAACGCTAACAGTAGAGCATGTTTTATCTCAGAAAAATGCAATGTCCCCAATGAGATTTGAACCGGGGACATCTTGCATTGTAAGCCACCGCTCTACCAACTGAGCTAAAGGAAATCTCCACTATCGCAGTTAGCAGAGGTGGTTATGAACCTACTACAGTTCCTATAACCTTAGGTAGGGGAGCGTTTCTATTATAAAACAAAGGGGCAATCAAGTATGGACAGTCCAGAGACACAGGCAACATTGTGAAGCATGAAGACAAATAAAGCTAAAAAAATGAGCAATATGGAGCCCATAAACAAAGCGGACTGTTGTTTCAATGAGCTAGTACTATGAAGACTCAATGAAGCACGTTCGTATAGTACAAGGCATCATCATTCCATTTCTGAGACCACAGACTCACTCACATGACAATTGACATGGTCACAAAGGTTAAAACTAATTACATGCATGTACAAAATATTTGTCAAATACCCATCATTCAGGGAGTATAAAATATTCTGCAAGATTGTTATTTATCCCCAATGCTAAAATTTAGAGGGGGTAAATTTTAGTTGGATTATCTGAAAGGCCGCAAGTGATAAAGTTTACCAGTTGCTTGCCCATGGTCGGTGGTTCTCTCCGGGTACTCCGGCTTCTTCCATCACTAAAACTGGTTGCCATGATATAGCTGAAATATTGCTGAAAGTGGCATTAAACACCAACAATCAATCAATCAATCAGATTATCATTTTTTTTTTTACATAAGACATGTAAATTTAAGGAATATGTTTGTTAATCTTCAGCATTTAATTATCTTCTTGTGTACTTATAAAAGGACACAAGAATGTATTCAAAATTCCTAGCAAATATTCTTTAAATAAGTTTAAATTAACCAGTACTCTCTCAGAAAATGTAAATACCCTCACAGCTGCTAAATAGAGGCTAAATACCCGACCACAGTAAAAATTACACTCAAACCTGTCTTATGTGATCTTCCGATGAAAAATTGAAATACGGTCACATAAGACAGGTGGTTGCTTAATACAGGTTAATTAATATAAAATGCGCTGTGAAGGGAAATTAGAATTAAGTTCATATAATACAGATTATTGCTTAATAGAGGTGATCTCTAATGCAGGTTTGACTGTATCTAGAGCTCTGATATTACTTTATGTGGATGTTCTGGAAACAAAAAGAGTAAAAAGCTTCAAGGATTTTGTTTTTATTGGACTACATGCAGGGCTAGACTATGACCTTTTGGGGCTCCTAGGCTAATGAAATTATGGATCCCCCTCTAACTCGCCCGTATCCATCTTGAATAATTTTTAGTGAAATATTTTAGCGATTTTTACATAGCTTGAAGTAAACTGTTGTAAATTCTTTAAATAATCTAGAATAGCTATCTTTTGATTGTCAATAAAAAAAATATTATTAAAGAAATAGAGGGCCCCCAAGCTTGAGAGGCCCTAGGCTGCAGCCTATACTAGCTATAGGATAATGTGGCCCTGACTACATGTATAATCATTTTTCCTTGACAATCACAAATCTGTAGTTATAGTGTACATACCTGTATGTGTGTGTGTGTGTGTTTTTTTGTTTGTTCAAGTGTTCGTAAAACTCAAATCACTTGAATCATGGGATATTACGGCAGTCCTTGAAATGAAAATTTGAATTTAGTGGTCCGAATCAAATCCTTAAATTTGTATACCCCCGCTCGACGAGAGTCGGGGGTATATACATGTAGGGATCCTCATGTCCATCCGTCACACTTGGTTTCCGGATAATAATTAAAGTACCGCTCAACCAAATCTTTTCAAACTTTCACACATTGCTTTGTACCATAAAATACAGGTTAAGTTTGATAACGGTGTATTTCACATTTACCGTTCATGAGTTATGGCCCTTTTTCTCTTAGAAAATAGGGACTTTTTAGGTTTCCAGATGATATTTAATGTATGGCTCAACCAAATCTTTTCAAACTTTAATATAATGCTGTGGACCATTAAATACAGGTTAAGTTCAACTACGGTGTATTTCACATTTACCGTTCCTGAGTTATGGCCCTTTTTCTCTTAGAAAATAGGGACTTTTTAGGTTTCCGAATGATACATTGTATTTAAAGTACCGCTCAACTAAATCTTACATGTTTCATTCCTTTCATTGCCTCATTCAAAATTTGGAATGCAGAGGTATCTGTGATCACCAGATCAACTTTCTCTAGTTTTATATAGTTCTTAAAAAAACTGAAAAATTTACTGGTCCGAACAAAGTTTTACTGGTCTTGGGCCGGAGGACCAGTGCTCATTGTAAGGACTGTTACGGTAGTCCCAATCTACAAGTTTATCATAAAAATCAAACTTTTCTTTAACAATCTGCACAATAGAAGGGAGAGGGAAAGAAATGCAAAATGTATTATTGATATGAATGGAAAGACAACGATCATTCAAGATCCATCATCCACAGATGAACCAAAGAAATTTGCCTTTGATTATAGTTACTGGTCACATGATGGCTGTAAGGAGGAGTCTAATGGCTATTTTGGAGCAGACACATCTCACGCTAATGGCAGAAAGTTCTGTGACCAGGTATGAAGTAAATGTAATAACAAATTTCACATGTGCAACTAAAAATAACCTAAATAAATTAAAAGGGGTACATTGAAGAAATTTTGACATTTTAAAATTGTAGAACTTATACACTGAAAAAGTTTTGTCATAAAAACTGTTTAAAATACTGTACATCTATAGCTAGGAATGAGGCCTGCACAGTAAAATCGTTAATATTGCGAAAAGCTTTAAAATTTATCCAACAATTTTTAATAGATAATTTTTTTTTCTTGAAGTACATGTACGACCATAAGCACATTGATGGTGTAATGGTTAGTGTGCTTGCTTAGAGTGTGGTAGATCATGGGTTTGAGCCAAATCTTATTCTCTGCATCGGTGGTGTAATGGTTAGTGTGCTTGCCTCAAGTAAAATAGATTGTGGGTTCAGGCCCTGTTCCGGTTAAGCCAAAGACTATAAAATTGATATTTGTTGCTTCTCTGCTAAGCATGCAGCACTAAGGAGTTAGAGCAAAGACTGGTTGTCTTGGAATCAGAATAATGTGTCCGAGTAGAGCGACATGTCTATCGGGGACTCTATCCGCAGACTATTGTTTCAGTGAGCATGCACTATAAGAATCCATCAAATGTAACTTGATCTGGCAATGATATACAGTACAGTCAAGAGACATATCATGATAAATCACTGTGATAGACGTATCACTCTTCTTAACTTGATATACATGTAGCTGAAAAATTGCTCATTTGGTGTTAAAAAAAACAATCATTCACTATACTTTATGATATATAAGTTCACCAAGAAAACTTAACACCACAAGTGGTGGACATGGTCATATCGTTGTTGGATTTACAACTACCTGTGCAATCAGTGCCTATCACCACTAAAGTTGTGAGTTAGAATCCTGCTCATGGCGAGGTGTACTCGATATAACATTAAGTGATAAAGTTTGTCAATGACTTGCGGCAGGTCAGTAGGTTTTTTTGTTGGGTACTCTGGTTTCCTCCACAAAGAAAACTGACCGCCACGATATAACTGAGATGGGTTTTTTTTCACTTGTTAATTACTTACTTTCCAGATGAAAGTCTACAATGAGCTTGGTGTAGGTGTATTAGAAAATGCATGGGAAGGCTATAATTCCACACTGTTTGCCTATGGACAGACAGGATCAGGAAAGAGTTGGTCAATGGTGGGATATGGTGTCAATAAAGGTGAGTACATGTCTGAAACCTGGCCTTATAATAGGGGTGGTCTTATAAGGTGTCAATAAAGGTGAGTACATGTCTGAAACCTGGCCTTATAATAGGGGTGGTCTTATAAGGTGTCAATAAAGGTGAGTACATGTCTGAAACCTGGTCTTATAATAGGGGTGGTCTTATAAGGTGTCAATAAAGGTGAGTACATGTCTGAAACCTGGCCTTATAATAGGGGTGGTCTTATAAGAAGAGAACTGCTATACACAGGGTATGAGAATTGTTGAGTCATTGTTAAGTATTGCATCAATATTTTAAGGTACCAGAAAACGCTGTAGTTCAAATATATATCTATGTACAAACTTGGTTCAGGTTGAGCCGCTTAAGTTGTTGTTTTTTTTAGGAGGGAGTTAGGGAGGAGGGTCAATAGGGTCTTGTATCAATATGAATAAACCTGGTACTTCTGTGGACACACACAAATCTAATGACAGCAGTAGATATAAAAATTCTGTCCAGTACTGGAACAGTGTACATGTAGGTTAGATCTAAGATTTTCTCTCAGGAAGCAAAGTAAGTTTTGGTCTTTCTTGATGTTTGGGGGACTTTCTAGAGCAATTTAACTTTAAGAGGAGGGGCAGCTTCCCTCACCCCCACTGTGATAAAAGTGTTTCTGCAAAAAGAACCACCATTATTTTCCTATTTCAGGAATTGTACCTCTGTATTGTGAAAACATCTTTAAACAGATTGAAGAAAAGAAACAGGCTGGTGATAAAACGGAATTTGAAGTAGGTGTCAATTTGTTTTATTACTCATACACACTTATATATATATATATATATAGAAACGCTTTATTTAAATACTTGTTTCTATTTACAAAGTCATAGCCTTCTAAATGTTTACAATCCTACTTCAGGGGGTGATCTCAAGGATGTAAATTTTGATGGACTCAGTGATTTTGATGACTGATTACTTTGAACATATTTTATTGTTCAAAAAGCCAAAAAGATAAGACGCAAATTAAACAATTTTACATATACAGTCATTGTTGCTCATGGTCACCTCTATTAAGCAGTCACCTGTAATAAAAGGTCACACCTTGAGGTGAAAATATCAAATTACTGGTTGGAATCAAATGTTTGAATTAAATTTTGTATAGTTCTAAATAAAAACTAAAAGATTTACCGGTTGAACAAAGTTTTGCTGGTCTTGGGGAGGAGGACTGGTTCTCATTGTAAGGACTATTGAATTGAACCTCTTTTAAGAGGTCATCTCAGGGGTGGATCCAGGATTTCACGTTAGGGGGGGTGCTCTTAAAAAAATTGCGCCGAGCGTAGGGAGGCGTGAACATTTTTGGGGTATTTCGTGTGAAAAATCACGATTTTACACCAAAAAATCATATTTTTTTCCAATTGCGCAGGGAGTCGTGAACATTTTTGGGGTATTTCGTGTGAAAATTCACGATATTACGCCTAAAAATCATATTTTTTCCAATTTAGGGGGGGGGGGGGGGGGGGGGGGGGGCTGGATCCGTCCCTGCATCTGTCTTAAAAAGCCACTTTTTCACTGTCTCAAAAGTGATCTGTATTACAAGATATATTTGAACATTTATAACATTGAATTACATAAATTTGTAGTAAACATTTATAGTACATGAAGGCATGAAAAAAAAAGGAATTATATATAAGAAAAAATTATGGTTGATTGGGAAACAATTGTCCATTATCTTCCTAAAAAATTATGTTTGATATTTAGCCAAGTTACCGTAATTGATTTTGTATTGTACACATTTACCTATGCAATCAATGCCTATCATCACTGATGTTGTGAGTTCAAATCTTGACCAGGGCAAGGTGTACAACATTATGTGATAAAGTTTGTCAGTGACTTGCGACAGGTCAGTGGTTGTCTCTAGGTTCTCCGGTTTCCTCCACCAAAAAAAACTGACTGCCACAATATAACTGAAATATTGTTGAAAGTGGCATTAAACACCATAAAACCAAACCAACCAAACTATTGTACACATTGATGTATAATGCACACCCCTTCCACGGTCCTTTTAATAATTGATCATAATAGAAACATGTAACTTTTCTAAATACTTGAGTAACAGGACAAGTGCCACTAGTGGAGCAGGAATTACTTACCTAAGTGGGGTTCACCCCTGGTTTGTAGTGGAGTTTGTGTTGCTCAATCATTAGTTTTCTGTGTATTGTTTGTAGTTCATTGCTTGTCCTTTTGTCCCTTTTCTTTTGGCCATTGTATTGTCTGTCCTTAGATTTACAGTTTCTGATTACTCCTTTGGTATCTTCAAACTTTTCTTGAGTATTATTCTCCAGTCTTGTTTATTCCAATTGCACCTTGTTTGATAATGGAGGTTTGGTATGTTTATTTTAATGATACCTTTTTATAATGGAGGTCAGTGATTAACATAACTCTGACATGAAATTTAATTTTTCAGGTGACCTTTAGTATGTTAGAAATTTACAATGAACAAATTCGAGATTTGTTGAATACATCAACAAGAAAAGGAGGATTAAAATGTAGACAGCATCCAAAGCAGGGATTTTATG
The DNA here is from genome assembly GCA_963383655.1 of Bathymodiolus septemdierum. Lineage (NCBI taxonomy): Eukaryota > Metazoa > Mollusca > Bivalvia > Mytilida > Modiolidae > Bathymodiolus > Bathymodiolus septemdierum. The sequence continues at coordinate 45,723,773 of OY726529.1, read as the reverse complement.
GTAAGTTTTAGACAGCATCTAAAACAGGGATTTTATGGTAAGTTTTAGACAGCATTTAAAAACAGGGATTTTATGGTAAGTTTTAGACAGCATCCAAAACAGGGATTTTATGGTAAGTTTTAGACAGCATCCAAAACGGGGATTTTATGGTAAGTTTTAGACAGCATCCAAAATAGGGATTTTATGGTAAGTTTTAGACAGCATCTAAAACAGGGATTTTATGGTAAGTTTTAGACAGCATCCAAAACGAGGATTTTATTGTAAGTTTTAGACAGCATCCAAAACGGGGATTTTATGGTAAGTTTTAGACAGCATCCAAAACGGGGATTTTATGGTAAGTTTTAGACGGCATCCAAAATGGGGATTTTATGGTAAGTTTCAGACAGCATCCAAAACGGGGATTTTATGGTAAGTTTTAAATGGCATCCAAGCAGGGATTTTATGGTAAGTTTTAGACAGCATCCAAGCAGGGATTTTATGGTAAGTTTTAGACGGCATCCAAATCGGGGATTTTATGGTAAGTTTTAGACGGCATCCAAGCAGGGATTTTATGATAAGTTTGACGTAGATAGAAAGATGAGTGAGTGATTGTTGTTTAATGGCAACTCAGCAATTTTTCAGTTATATCATGGAGTGAACAAGTTACATTCAATGAAATAATGATGATGTCCACTTTGTACTAGAACAACACATCTAATTGGGTCTTCACAGTGCTAGCTCACTGCAACAACTGTCAGCTGATAGACATGTCGCTTCACTCAGGGACATTATCCTGATTCTGAGCCAAACAGTCTTTACTTTTACTCCTTTAAGTTGCATGCATAGCAGAGATGCAGCAAATACCAATTTTATAGTCTTTGGTACGAGTATACCGGAGCTTGTAGCCATGATCTACGGCACTTGAGACGAGCACGCTAACCATTACACCACTGGTACAGTTAGATAGAAAGGAGTTCCAGTACATATCATTTAAAGTTTTAAAACTAATAAAAAAGTAGATATTAAATTTATTGTGCACAACACTTTTCTGGAATCACCTTCATCGGGTACGCTCAAAGCCAAAATATTTAAAAGCCATAATCTTAAAAATTTTGGGAGCAAGAAAACCAAAGGGCCTAAACCTACTCCGGAGGGAGGAGTGTTGTTAATTTTTATACGCCCGTCTTTAAGACGGGACATATTATGGTATAACAATGTCCGACTGTCCGTCCGTCCGTCCGTTTCACATGTCACACTCTAACTTAAGAACCCCTTGGCCAATTCACTTCAAATTTCACAGAGTTATTGGAATTGATGGTCTTACAGTCTGTATACTTCGAATTTTCATTCCAGAGTTATGGGACTTTATTCATCAAATTGTAGGCAATTTTTCGTATGTCACGCTGTAAATTGAGAACCCCTTTGCCAATTCACTTCAAACTTCGCATAGTTATTGGAATTGATGGTCTTACAGTCTGTATACTTTTTGGTGAAATTTCAATTTTTCATTCCAGAGTTATGGGACTTTATTCATCAATGTAGGCGATTTTTCGTATGTCACGCTGTAAATTGAAAACCCCTTGGCCAACTTCGCACAGTTATTGGAATTGATAGTCTTATGGTCTGTATACTTTTTGGTGAAATTTCGATTTTTCATTCAAGAGTTATGGGAAAGAAAGTTTACAAATATTGTATGAATGTTGACGACGGGCGTATCATGCACTCTTGGCGCAGCTGTTTATTAAGCCATTTGTTTACCCAATTTTAATCTTGTAGCTCATTCATATACAGTAAAACCTCTCTAAATCAAACTGAGAGTAAATCAGAATCCTGTATAAACCAAAACCAATTTCAAAATCCCAATGTAGGAAGTCTTTATTAATTTAATTATTATAAACTAAGCATCTGTCTATCTGATCACAAAAGGTTGATCACAAGAAGGTTCGGCTTAGACAGGTTTACTGTACTATAGCTTACTGCAACCTCTGAACCTTGATTTCACCATTCCAGAATCCTAAGGAACCTCTGAGTGTAGAAATGATTGATTGATTGATTGATTTTTGGTGTTTAATGCCACTTTCAGCAATATTTCAGCTATATCATGGCAACCAGTTTTAGTGGTGGAAAAAACCGGACTACCTGGAGAGAACCACCGACCATGGGCAGGCAACTGGTAAACTTTATCACTTGCTGCTGTGAGTTGAGTCACCCTTTTTGTAATTTACAAATCCGGGCGCGAACCCATGCCATATTGGTGACAGGCTTGTATGAGTTGTTAGGTAATCCAACAACCTAACTCATTGAGCCACCCAGGCCCTGAGTGTAGAAATAATTACCTATCTTCTTTTCTTAAGAGGTACAACCTTGTCATACTGCATAACCATCAGATGCCTCTGTAGGTGGGTTTGTACCTTTTTTAAGCAGGATAAGCTAGATCATAATTATATACCCCTTGGTTTCTACAGGGGTAAGAAAGTATAGAAATAAATTGTGGTTCTATCTTTACCACTAATACTATACAAGACTACTCTTGCTTTTTCAGCTGACGGTTTGAAGATAGTACCAGTCAGTAGCTATGCTGACATTGAGTCTAAGACAGAGGAGGGTACCAGAAATAGAACTGTGGCATCAACAAACATGAATGCTACTAGCAGGTATGACTGTATCCAAGCTGATTAAAATCACATCTCCCATTTGCTCCCCTTTACTGATATGTCAGTGTGGGTTAGTTACCCTATGTTACTGTTCAATGATTAGGCGAATATGAAAGCGTTAAGATATTAAACTGTTTTGTTTGCTATGAGCAATCTGATTGGTCAGAAGGGTCATAAGGCATATAAATCATATCATTAAATATTCATGACATAGGGTCACTCCAATTTGACCTGTAATGTGGTTTCATCATATCTCCCATATATAACATATCAGTAAACAGGAGCAAGATTTGACTAAATAGAGGAACTTGTGCAATCTGACACCAAAGTGTTAACTAAAATAAAACCTGAGTATTCCGACAACCTGTACAATCCGACATATTTCCCTGGTCCCTTGGTGTGTCTGATTAGACAGGTTGCACTGTAGTTGATATTTATAGGGAACCAGGCCATAATTTGTTGTTATTTATGACAATTTACTTTTGTGAAAATCCATTGCTGTGGTCTGACCACTAAAGGGGACATGTTTTAGCTAAATTTGAAAGGGGTTGCCAGCCTAGTTTATTTTGTTTAAATATAAAATTTCACCAACCTTGATGGTTTGGGTAAAGACAAATACCAAGTAAATCTTATATAACATGTTGATTAGCAATGTACCAGGTACCATATTTGAGTTGTAAGTTGATGTTATCTACAGAACTCTCGTATTTCCTTTACTACATAACCTAGTTGTCATGACATCACTGAAAGATTGTTGTAAACCATGCATTAAATCAATTATTTATAAGTAGATAGCATCCAAAAGGTTTTTTGAATAATGGCAGAATGTTCTTTGACACACCCTGTTAGGTATATTTTACATAGCAACAACCTGCTGTAAACCTTGTTGTAAGTGATCAGCCTATTAAGTACTTAGTTATGAAGTAATAGAAAAAAAACTATATAAAAATAATAGTCTTTATCATATTATTATACAGCCTTATGTGCCTTATGTTAAAATACTGTAAAGTCTAAATATTTGATGAAAAACAGAGGAAGTTATTGTCCATAGGTACTGGGTAGCGGATTAAACATCAGCATATGGAATATTTTTTTATTCATTAATGCATGCAAAGGGCCATTGTTGAACCCTACTACTTCATTGTGCCTGTCCCAAACAAGGTCCTGGATTTCCATCATCATGTCGTGGTCTTTTTGTGTTTATTTTGGTAATACACTATAAAGTCTAACGACATCACATATGGGGTCATATCAGGGTTCATATTTTCAACCAACCAATCAGTGATGACCTTACCAATTCTTGTAGTATTAAAACCAAGCGTGTTCTGAGATCTGTTGTGTGATTTGTCAATATATTTAATTGTTTTGCATATTGCATATTATTGTAGGTTAGGTTTATGATGTTTAATGCCACTTTCAACAATATTTAAGTTATATCGTGGCGACATTGTATGGTCAAATATGTATGAAAGGTTAGCTGATATGACTCCATACAGCATGTCGTTAGATGTACGGGAATCACCAAAAAAATATAAGAATAAATATACAACAAATATCTTTTTTCTCATTAAATTGCGATCGTCAGTGACTTGGTAAATCAATGTCAAAACTGTGTTATTTATTCTGCAAAGAGACTTAATTGATATCTTAACAATTTGTTTAGAAAAGAAAATGACAAGAGATAAATAATTAATTGACTAATCTATAATAGATGAATGTAGGAAAGTTTAAACTGGAAAGTTCATTGATGAAATGTATTTAATTAATGACTTAAATGGTTGACTAGTTCAAAAACATAAAAACTCTATCAATGACAAAACTAATTCGGGTCATCTCAAAATTGAAAAGTGAATCTTCATTCAATATTCGAGAAAAGATGATCAGTAAAAACTTGTCCGATATTGTTTGGTCCCAGGTGGTAATATGATTGTTTAACAACAGTTTAAAAAGAAATCAATCAGTGTAATTACGAAAGTAATACTCTTATTTTACAGGTAGAAGAAGATTATTATTAATGACTTTTAATTAAATACCTTTACCGAACAATGGGCTTTCTTATTCTAAATGTATAGAGGTTTAAGTGCAACCATGGTATTAGTATAAATATTTTGAAGTAATCATTTTCTAGACCTGTTATTATAAGGTGTATTTATTATTGATTAACCATTAGGTCGTATTCCATTTAAACACGACCATTATACAATGATTGACATGTGAACACGCAGAATTAGGTTCATTAAAAAATTTAGACAAAATTCAAACAATAAATTTTTGGTTGGTTTACCTGTTTTGAAATATAATCCCTTACATATTATATATATATATTTCTTATTGATTTAAATGGAAATAAAATATGTAAATTTGCATGAATATATTAAAAATATTAATTCATGATGATTCTTAGTAAGTCATCCTTTTAAAACTACTGATAATGAACTATTAAACCCAACTTTTACAAAATTTGATAAACAATTTTTTTTTCCCAATGAAATAGCTAATAAAAAACTTTAAAATAACTTGAATAAAAGGTGAAATTTTTTTTTCTTGGAAGTGTTGCAGATTAATTTTTTTGGATAGGGGCCGTTTTCATTGCTTGGTCACTGGTTAGATGATGGGAATTATGTAATATCATTTAATACGATTGATGATAAATAAACAAAAATTGGTAATGCTACAATTTTCTTTAAATTTTCCGCTAACGGTTTTGAAAATTATGGTTAAGATAAATTTTTTCAATTTGATGCTAATAATAGCTTATTTAAGCCAGGTTAAATGAATCGCACAAAAAAATTCTGGTTCACATATAATGCTTAAACAGTAGTGAAAAAAGGGCATTAGACACATGACAGTAAAGGGCATTGAAGATTCAGACTCAAAGAAAACAGTATAATTATTGCTCCTGACACAGGGATAAAAATTAACAGGAGACCAGTAGGCCACAACTAATAAAATTTGTCCTGGGTCCCAAATTATTTTCAGAGAGTAGTCTTGAATGTGCAAAGTCAGTTGCTGGGCCCAAAGTATTTTTTGCTAGGCTATTAAAATTGTTATTGTTATTAAAATGCTAAGTATTGTCCCTGCTCCACACACATTAAAAACAAGTTTAATATGCAAAGCAGTGAGTTGGAAACAGGAAAAAAAATGAAACTAATATTAAATTCAAAATGTTTAAATTTTAAGAATGATATTTCACAGTAATAGGGTATGATATTATTGATTTTTAAGGTCGTGACCTTTTTGTCTGGAATATAAATAATATTGGTATATTTGATTTCCATTAAGCTATATAAACATAGTTTTATAATACCCCTTAACAACATTTATATAAACAATTCCATTCTTGGCCTTGTTTTGGAGATATATTGAGGTACAGAATAAGGGACTTTCACTCACATTCCAGGATTTAATTATATATCTGTTCGGTGTACATACTCTGGAATACCCTAAATAGGTAGTAATTATACCATGGAGGGCGGATTGTCCGATGGGGTATATTAGATCATTTGCATATTTCCAACTTGACTCTTAACATTATATGGTTTTTCAAGTTTTTGAAGGAGTTACGTCCCTTTAATGCAAGCAAAATGGTCCATATCATTCAAAGTTCAACCAATATAGTTTTTCCCCATAATCTGTTCAAAATTTTAATGTTGTAACAACTTGTAAATTTTCTATCTGCTATAAAAATTAACCTTTTTTTATTATTTTTTTTACAATCTTCAAATATCAACAAATTATGAGAAAATTATACTCAAATTTGTTGTCCTTTCCATTGCTCTTGCTAGACAGGGTACCATTTTGTACATTTGTATGTTGTTAGGGAAATAACTTATAAAAACATATGATTTTAAGATTAAATTAGGAATGTGTAAAAGGTCTATTTTTTTGGGTTCAAATTTCTAGAGAAATTCATAGGTTCATTTTGTCTAATGAAATGAAAAAAGTAAGAATTCCACACAGTCAGAACAGTTCCAAAATCCAAAAGGAAAATGGTAGATATAGAATCATATTGATACCCCTAACGGTCACTCTCCTCCTGACTTGGAACAGAGACTTTAAAATAAAGTGGTAGGGGTTAACTTTGTAAAGTTGGATAGTCTAACATGTTCAATTACATCCATATCCTTTCTTACTTATAAATTTATGGGTCCAAATCTCCCCTCCTAGTAAAATGAGGGGCTGTCATGGTCGTGATAGTATGATAGTTGGATTTACAACTACCTATGAAAATCAGTGCCTATCACCACTGAAATTGTGAGTTCTAATGAGTTCTAATCATGCCCAGGGTGGGATGTACAACATTATGTGATAAAGTTTGTCAGTGACTTACGTCAGGTCTGTGGTTTTCTCCTGGTACTCCAGTTTCCTCCACCAACAAAACTGACCGACACGAAATAACTGAAATATTGTTGAAAGTGGCATTAAACACCATAAAATTAAAAAAAAAAAACCTAGTGAAATGATGCGGTCACACAAGTGATAAAATAAGAAATTAAAATTTTGTCTGACATCTAATTGTATATTAATCTCTTCACAGTAAAATCCAATACAAAAAAATCTGTGATAAATTAGGCTGTCCGAGTTATTATTGTTTTATGATTAAAAATCTTGTTACGTAATAAGTTTGAAAATCTGTTTGTGATCTTTTTATCTTTTTGGAATACGCCTCCGAGTGAACGCATAAATTGATTTGTTTATCGTTTGTTAAGCAAGTATCGATAGTTACCAACCAGGAATAATTTTTTTTTTATTTAAATGTCAACAACAAGGGAATTGCGTTACATGAAATTGAAACACTATGACGTAATCCTATTGTCTCAAAAGTCTATGACATTTATTCAGATTTAGAGATCTAAGGAGATATTGAAGCAAGACAATTGAACTATTTAGCCATGCTGGTTTTTTATAGATCGTTTAACAATGTGATTGAAATAGAATGCTCTACAAATTGTACAAAATGTTTATCCAAATTTCGTTTATTGTACATTTCACTTGACATAAATTTTATTGAGCACAAGAGAAGGAGAGGGGGAGAAGGAGTCATGACACTCCATGTATATTTTATTGAACACTAGTGGGAGGAAAGTGGGTCATTATAGCAACCATTGAAAACTTACCCCTCCAGTATTCGATACCACTTTATCATGTTGCATGATAAAGTTACTTATTAAAGGTCATTGGCCTTCTCTGGATACTCCAGGATACTCTGCCAATAAAACTGATCACCATTATATAGCTGAAAGATCGTTGAAAGTGGCGTTAATCTTCAAAGACCTATCCCTATTATAGACTATCCCTCGTATGTATATATAGATAAAATCCTCTTTATTTATAAGTTTATGTAGGTGTGATTGTTCTACTATGTTCTGTTTCTTGCTGGATTATTACAGTGTATATGTTTTCTAGGTTGAGACAGACATTATAACTAGTATGGCAGTGTGTTTGTTAATGTTAACAAAGTTTTTATCTTTATTCCAGTCGTGCCCACACCATCGTTGGTATTACATAGTTTTTATCTTTATTCTAATCGTGCCCACACCATCATTGGTATTACATAGTTTTTATCTTTATTCCAGTCGTGCCCACACCATCGTTGGTATTACATAGTTTTTATCTTTATTCCAGTCGTGCCCACACCATCATTGGTATTACATAGTTTTTATCTTTATTCTAATCGTGCCCACACCATCGTTGATATTACATAGTTTTTATCTTTATTCTAATCGTGCCCACACCATTGTTGGTATTACATAGTTTTTATTTTTATTCTAGTCATGCCCACACCATCATTGGTATTACATAGTTTTTATTTTTATTCCAGTCGTACCCACACCATTGTTGGTATTGCATAGTTTTTATCTTTATTCTAGTCATGCCCACACCATTGTTGGTATTACATAGTTTTTATTTTTATTCTAGTCATGCCCACACCATCATTGGTATTACATAGTTTTTATTTTTATTCTAGTTGTGCCCACAGCATTGTTGGTATTACATAGTTTTTATTTTTATTCTAGTTGTGCCCACACCATTGTTGGTACTGCATAGTTTTTATTTTTATTCTAGTTGTGCCCACACCATTGTTGGTATTACATAGTTTTTATTTTTATTCTAGTTGTGCCCACACCATCATTGGTATTACATAGTTTTTATTTTTATTCTAGTTGTGCCCACACCATTGTTGGTATTACATAGTTTTTATTTTTATTCTAGTCGTGCCCACACCATCATTGGTATTACATAGTTTTTATTTTTATTCTAGTCGTGCCCACACCATTGTTGGTATTACATAGTTTTTATTTTTATTCCAGTCGTTCCCACACCATTGTTGGTATTACATAGTTTTTATCTTTATTCTAGTTGTGCCCACACCATTGTTGGTATTACATAGTTTTTATTTTTATTCTAGTTGTGCCCACACCATCATTGGTATTACATAGTTTTTATTTTTATTCTAGTCGTGCCCACACCATCGTTGGTATTACATAGTTTTTATTTTTATTCTAGTCATGCCCACACCATTGTTGGTATTACATAGTTTTTATTTTTATTCTAGTCATGCCCACACCATTGTTGGTATTACATAGTTTTTATTTTTATTCTAGTTGTGCCCACACCATTGTTGGTATTACATAGTTTTTATTTTTATTCTAGTCGTGCCCACACCATCGTTGGTATTACATAGTTTTTATTTTTATTCCAGTCGTGCCCACACCATTGTTGGTATTACATAGTTTTTATTTTTATTCTAGTTGTGCCCACACCATCATTGGTATTACATAGTTTTAATTTTTATTCTAGTCGTGCCCACACCATCGTTGGTATTACATAGTTTTTATTTTTATTCCAGTCGTGCCCACACCATTGTTGGTATTACATAGTTTTTATCTTTATTCTAGTTGTGCCCACACCATTGTTGGTATTACATAGTTTTTATTTTTATTCTAGTTGTGCCCACACCATCATTGGTATTACATAGTTTTTATTTTTATTCTAGTCGTGCCCACACCATCGTTGGTATTACATAGTTTTTATTTTTACTCTAGTCATGCCCACACCATTGTTGGTATTACATAGTTTTTATTTTTATTCTAGTCATGCCCACACCATTGTTGGTATTACATAGTTTTTATTTTTATTCTAGTTGTGCCCACACCATTGTTGGTATTACATAGTTTTTATTTTTATTCTAGTCGTGCCCACACCATCGTTGGTATTACATAGTTTTTATTTTTATTCCAGTCGTGCCCACACCATTGTTGGTATTACATAGTTTTTATCTTTATTCTAGTTGTGCCCACACCATTGTTGGTATTACATAGTTTTTATTTTTATTCTAGTTGTGCCCACACCATCATTGGTATTACATAGTTTTAATTTTTATTCTAGTCGTGCCCACACCATCGTTGGTATTACATAGTTTTTATTTTTATTCTAGTCATGCCCACACCATTGTTGGTATTACATAGTTTTTATTTTTATTCTAGTTGTGCCCACACCATCATTGGTATTACATAGTTTTTATTTTTATTCTAGTTGTGCCCACACCATTGTTGGTATTACATAGTTTTTATTTTTATTCTAGTCGTGCCCACACCATTGTTGGTATTACATAGTTTTTATTTTTATTCTAGTCGTGCCCACACCATCGTTGGTATTACATAGTTTTTATTTTTATTCCAGTCATGCCCACACCATTGTTGGTATTACATAGTTTTTATCTTTATTCTAGTTGTGCCCACACCATTGTTGGTATTACATAGTTTTTATTTTTATTCTAGTTGTGCCCACACCATCATTGGTATTACATAGTTTTTATTTTTATTCTAGTCGTGCCCACACCATCGTTGGTATTACATAGTTTTTAATTTTTATTCTAGTCATGCCCACACCATTGTTGGTATTACATAGTTTTTATTTTTATTCTAGTTGTGCCCACACCATTGTTGGTATTACATAGTTTTTATTTTTATTCTAGTCATGCCCACACCATTGTTGGTATTACATAGTTTTTATTTTTATTCTAGTCATGCCCATACCATTGTTGGTATTACATAGTTTTTATTTTTATTCTAGTCGTGCCCACACCATCGTTGGTATTACATAGTTTTTATTTTTATTCCAGTCGTGCCCACACCATTGTTGGTATTACATAGTTTTTATCTTTATTCTAGTTGTGCCCACACCATTGTTGGTATTACATAGTTTTTATTTTTATTCTAGTTGTGCCCACACCATCATTGGTATTACATAGTTTTTATTTTTATTCTAGTTGTGCCCACACCATTGTTGGTATTACATAGTTTTTATTTTTATTCTAGTCGTGCCCACACCATTGTTGGTATTACATAGTTTTTATTTTTATTCTAGTCGTGCCCACACCATCATTGGTATTACATAGTTTTAATTTTTATTCCAGTCGTGCCCACACCATTGTTGGTATTACATAGTTTTTATCTTTATTCTAGTCATGCCCACACCATTGTTGGTATTACATAGTTTTTATTTTTATTCTAGTTGTGCCCACACCATTGTTGGTATTACATAGTTTTAATTTTTATTCTAGTCGTGCCCACACCATTGTTGGTATTACATAGTTTTTATTTTTATTCTAGTCGTGCCCACACCATCGTTGGTATTACATAGTTTTTATTTTTATTCTAGTCGTGCCCACACCATCGTTGGTATTACATAGTTTTTATTTTTATTCTAGTCCTGCCCACACCATTGTTGGTATTACATAGTTTTTATTTTTATTCTAGTCGTGCCCACACCATCGTTGGTATTACATAGTTTTTATTTTTATTCTAGTTGTGCCCACACCATTGTTGGTATTACATAGTTTTTATTTTTATTCTAGTAGTGCCCACACCATTGTTGGTATTACATAGTTTTTATTTTTATTCTAGTTGTGCCCACACCATCGTTGGTATTACATAGTTTTTATTTTTATTCTAGTCGTGCCCACACCATCATTGGTATTACATAGTTTTTATCTTTATTCTAGTCATGCCCACACCATTGTTGATATTACATAGTTTTTATTTTTATTCTAGTCGTGCCCACACCATTGTTGGTATTACATAGTTTTTATTTTTATTCTAGTCGTGCCCACACCATCGTTGGTATTACATAGTTTTTTTTTTTATTCCAGTCGTGCCCACACCATTGTTGGTATTACATAGTTTTTATCTTTATTCTAGTCGTGCCCACACCATAATTGGTATTACATAGTTTTTATCTTTATTCTAGTCATGCCCACACCATTGTTGATATTACATAGTTTTTATTTTTATTCTAGTCGTGCCCACACCATTGTTGATATTACATAGTTTTTATTTTTATTCTAGTTGTGCCCACACCATCATTGGTATTACATAGTTTTTATCTTTATTCTAGTCATGCCCACACCATTGTTGGTATTACATAGTTTTTATTTTTATTCTAGTCGTGCCCACACCATTGTTGATATTACATAGTTTTTATTTTTATTCTAGTTGTGCCCACACCATCGTTGGTATTACATAGTTTTTATTTTTATTCTAGTCGTGCCCACACCATTGTTGGTATTACATAGTTTTTATTTTTATTCCAGTCGTGCCCACACCATCGTTGGTATTACATTTGTACAGAAATACATCAACCCTGCTGGAGAAGAAACGGCCAAAACTTCAATTGTAAATTTGGTAGATTTAGCTGGAAGGTAAGACAATTATTCTTCACAAATTATATGCAGACATTTTAGAATCCTAACAAAATATGTACTATGAAATCTGTATAAACGAAGCCCTGAATAAACCAGAATACTGTGTAAACGGAGCCCTGAATAAACCAGAATTCTGTCTAAACAAATCCCTGAATAAACCAGAATTCTGTCTAAACGGAGCCCTGAATAAACCAGAATTCTGTCTAAACGGAGCCCTGAATAAACCAGAATTCTGTCTAAACGGAGCCCTGAATAAACCAGAATTCTGTGTAAACGGAGCCCTGAATAAACCAGAATTCTGTGTAAACGGAGTCCTGAATAAACCAGAATTCTGTCTAAACAGAGCCCTGTATAGACCAGAGTTCTGTCTAAATGGAGCCCTGATTGGGGTGAATAGACCAGAATTCTGCATAAACGAAACCCTAAAAGTACTAATGTGTGAAATCTTTGTTAGGTTAACCTGTATAAACTGAACACCTGCCTATTCTGAACACAAAAGCTGGTTCACAGGGGGTTCAGTTTAAACAGGTATAAAGTATGTCCAAGCAATTTGTAATAATTTGTTAAGTAGAATCGAGAGATTTTAGTTCCTTGTCATACCTCACAAATTCATTAAATATCCCTTTTAGATCCTCAGTTGTCTTATGTGTCTACAAACTACTACAAATTTAGATGGAAATTCCAGCAGCATTGGAATGATATTTGTGAAAGTATTCCATTTGGATTACCAGTGGATTACGATATTTCTCCACTCGAGAGGTAGAACTTTTTACTTTGAAAATTTAACAATTAAGAGTGGAGAATATCGTAATATATTGGTAACAGAAGGAGAATCGTTTTTTTTTCTGAGCAAAACCAAAGTTCTTAACATCCGTCATTAATGACCATTGAAAGGAAATTTGCAAGAATTCTCATGCCGAAATATAACCGCCAGGGTGATGAAAATATTACGAAAATTTAACCAACTGGTAAAACAATCTAAGAATAGGAGAAAAATGCTATCATATTCCATGTTAATTGAGCATCTTGTCGATGGTGTCTTTACTCCATGTTTATCAAGATGGCAGTTTACCATATTTATAGAAATGGCAGGGTTTTTTTTTAGAATTAATTGAATTAAATATATATTTTAAGATATGTGTAAAACTTATTGATGTTTGAAGCAAATGATTGATATCTTTTTACAGTGAACGTGCTGACAGTACAGGAGCTACTGGTGACAGACTGAAAGAGGGCGCTGCTATCAATCAGTCATTATCATGCCTTGGAAACTGTATCGCTGCCTTAGCCGACAATGCAGGAGGAAAGAAAACAAGAGGTCAGTATTCTGCTTTTTGCAGTTTGTATTTATATATTTATACTGTCTAGCGACCCTATCTCGCCAACACTTCATCAATAGTGCTATACACACATATTTTCGTGCAATTGTTTGATAATTTTTTGTGTAGTAGTACTAGCTAAGTTATTACTTCATCTGTCTGTTATAATACTGCATGAAACTTCTCGTTCGACAGCTCGATTCACACTTGTCTGCGAGATTGGATTTATTCAAAATGTTGATTTTCATTGATTTATTTATTGCTAATTTTTTTCTAGAGAAATATGTAAAAAAAAATTCATCTGTATTTTAAATATTTAATGACAAATATTTAAAGTGTAATTAACAAATGATATACAGTCAAACCTGTCTTTTGTGACCTTCAAAGGGAACATTGAAATATGGTCTACATAGGACAAGTTGTAGCTTAATACAGGTTTAATTAATATGAAATGCACTGTGAAGAAAAATTAAGGTCACACAATACAAGTTGTTGCTTAATACAGGTGGCCACTAAAACAGGTTTGACTAGGTATGGTGTGAACAATGTGTTCAATAATGTTTCAGACTTTAGTAAAAATGGAATTCTCAAATAGCGTTCATTGTATATATACATGTATATATGAGCTCAAAGTATCTGTTAGAGAAATTACTACATTGTAAATGTATTGTACATTTATTTCAGTGCCTTACAGAGATTCCGTCCTAACAAAATTGCTCAAGAATGCCTTAGGAGGAAACAGCAAGACAATCATGGTACGAAAAAACCAACATTTTCCTCAAAAACATTCTGTGCCAAAAACCACTAGCCCTAAGCCCCAAATTAGTAAAAATTGTTTCGGTTAGTGAAAAATTGTTTAAAATTTGCCTAATAAAATTGATAAAATTCTTCTAAAATGACATTCTAGCTAGTGTGTCGCAATGTTTTTGGCACAAAATTAGTAAAAATTGTTTCGGTTAGTGAAATTTTTTTTAAAATTTGCCTAATAAAATTGATAAAATTCTTCTAAAATGACATTCTAGCTAGTGTGTCGCAATGTTTTTGGCACAGACTGCTAAAAAATAGTGTGATCTTAGAAACATGTTGTATTATTACTACTACCACGTAATTACCGTGGAAAATACTGGAAGAACTTTATGTTTTTGTATTTATGGATGAGTAGGGGTATATAGCTATCATGGTTTAATCGTTGGTCTAATGGTTAGCTTACTCGCCTCAAGTGCAGTAGATCGTGGGTTCAAGTCCAGGTCAGATTAAACCAATGACTATTAAATTGGTATTTGTTGTTTCTCCGCTAAGCACACAGCTTTAATGTGAGGAGCGCAAAAACTGGTTGGCTTGGAATGGGGATAATGTGTCAGAGTGGAGCGACATGTCTATCAACAGACTGTTATTTCAGTGAGGTAGCACTAGAACAATCAAACTAAGCATGTTGGTCTGGACAAAGCAGACATCATTATCATCTCGTCAAAATGTAACTTTTTCTCGCCATGATATAGCTGAAAAATTACTCACGCGGTGTACATTTCAGCTAATGTTTGGAACTTCTGAGAAATTATTTCATAATTAATCACTTTTATTATTCATTTAGGAACTAAAAATATTTTCCCTCAGCTTTTAAGCCAAACCATGGATAAAATGCCTTTAAATAACTGATATTATTTATTATTAAGCTTGACATTTAAAAAAAAAATGTTCATTGAATTTTTACATGTGACCAATTTTTCTATTCAGATTGCTGCTCTTAGCCCAGCTGATATTAACTATGACGAGACCTTATCAACACTTCGGTATGGTAAGTCAGAGAATTTTTTTTATTGATGGCGTACAATTTTAGACATTTATGTTTGGTTTATGGTGGTTAACGCTACTTTCAACAATAGTGACGTTAAACACCATAAACCAAACCATAAAAGATATTTATTCTTGACATGTAGATGTTTATTCTTGACATGTAGATGTTTATTCTTGACATGTAGATGTTTATTCTTGACATGTAGATGTTTATTCTTGACATGTAGATATTTATTCTTGACATGTAGATGTTTATTCTTGACATGTAGATATTTATTCTTGACATGTAGATGTTTATTCTTGACATGTAGATGTTTATTCTTGACATTGACATGTAGATGTTTATTCTTGACATGTAGATGTTTATTCTTGACATGTAGATGTTTATTCTTGACATGTAGATATTTATTCTTGACATGTAGATGTTTATTCTTGACATGTAGATGTTTATTCTTGACATGTAGATATTTATTCTTGACATGCAGATGTTTATTCTTGACATGTAGATGTTTATTCTTGACATTGACATGTAGATGTTTATTCTTGACATGTAGATGTTTATTCTTGACATGTAGATGTTTATTCTTGACATGTAGATATTTATTCTTGACATGTAGATGTTTATTCTTGACATGTAGATGTTTATTCTTGACATGTAGATATTTATTCTTGACATGTAGATGTTTATTCTTGACATGTAGATGTTTATTCTTGACATTGACATGTAGATGTTTATTCTTGACATGTAGATGTTTATTCTTGACATGTAGATGTTTATTCTTGACATGTAGATGTTTATTCTTGACATGTAGATGTTTATTCTTGACATGTAGATGTTTATTCTTGACATTGACATGTAGATGTTTATTCTTGACATGTAGATGTTTATTCTTGACATGTAGATGTTTATTCTTGACATGTAGATATTTATTCTTGACATGTAGATGTTTATTCTTGACATGTAGATGTTTATTCTTGACATTGACATGTAGATGTTTATTCTTGACATGTAGATGTTTATTCTTGACATGTAGATGTTTATTCTTGACATGTAGATGTTTATTCTTGACATGTAGATGTTTATTCTTGACATGTAGATGTTTATTCTTGACATGTAGATGTTTATTCTTGACATTGACATGTAGATGTTTATTCTTGACATGTAGATGTTTATTCTTGACATGTAGATATTTATTCTTGACATGTAGATGTTTATTCTTGACATGTAGATGTTTATTCTTGACATTGACATGTAGATGTTTATTCTTGACATGTAGATGTTTATTCTTGACATGTAGATGTTTATTCTTGACATGTAGATGTTTATTCTTGACATGTAGATGTTTATTCTTGACATGTAGATGTTTATTCTTGACATTGACATGTAGATGTTTATTCTTGACATGTAGATGTTTATTCTTGACATGTAGATATTTATTCTTGACATGTAGATGTTTATTCTTGACATGTAGATGTTTATTCTTGACATGTAGATGTTTATTCTTGACATTGACATGTAGATGTTTATTCTTGACATGTAGATGTTTATTCTTGACATTGACATGTAGATGTTTATTCTTGACATGTAGATGTTTATTCTTGACATGTAGATATTTATTCTTGACATGTAGATGTTTATTCTTGACATGTAGATGTTTATTCTTGACATTGACATGTAGATGTTTATTCTTGACATGTAGATGTTTATTCTTGACATGTAGATGTTTATTCTTGACATGTAGATGTGTATTCTTGACATGTAGATGTTTATTCTTGACATTGATATGTAGATGTTTATTCTTGACATGTAGATGTTTATTCTTGACATGTAGATATTTATTCTTGACATGTAGATGTTTATTCTTGACATGTAGATGTTTATTCTTGACATGTAGATGTTTATTCTTGACATGTAGATGTTTATTCTTGACATTGACATGTAGATGTTTATTCTTGACATGTAGATGTTTATTCTTGACATTGACATGTAGATGTTTATTCTTGACATGTAGATGTTTATTCTTGACATGTAGATATTTATTCTTGACATGTAGATGTTTATTCTTGACGTGTAGATGTTTATTCTTGACATGTAGATGTTTATTCTTGACATGTAGATGTTTATTCTTGACATTGACATGTAGATGTTTATTCTTGACATGTAGATGTTTATTCTTGACATGTAGATGTTTATTCTTGACATGTAGATGTTTATTCTTGACATGTAGATATTTATTCTTGACATGTAGATGTTTATTCTTGACATGTAGATGTTTATTCTTGACATTGACATGTAGATGTTTATTCTTGACATGTAGATGTTTATTCTTGACATGTAGATGTTTATTCTTGACATGTAGATGTTTATTCTTGACATGTAGATATTTATTCTTGACATGTAGATGTTTATTCTTGACATGTAGATGTTTATTCTTGACATGTAGATGTTTATTCTTGACATGTAGATGTTTATTCTTGACATTGACATGTAGATGTTTATTCTTGACATGTAGATGTTTATTCTTGACATGTAGATGTTTATTCTTGACATTGACATGTAGATGTTTATTCTTGACATGTAGATGTTTATTCTTGACATGTAGATATTTATTCTTGACATATAGATGTTTATTCTTGACATGTAGATGTTTATTCTTGACATGTAGATGTTTATTCTTGACATGTAGATGTTTATTCTTGACATGTAGATGTTTATTCTTGACATTGACATGTAGATGTTTATTCTTGACATGTAGATGTTTATTCTTGACATGTAGATATTTATTCTTGACATGTAGATGTTTATTCTTGACATGTAGATGTTTATTCTTGACATGTAGATGTTTATTCTTGACATGTAGATGTTTATTCTTGACATGTAGATGTTTATTCTTGACATTGACATGTAAATGTTTATTCTTGACATGTAGATGTTTATTCTTGACATTGACATGTAGATGTTTATTCTTGACATGTAGATGTTTATTCTTGACATGTAGATATTTATTCTTGACATGTAGATGTTTATTCTTGACATGTAGATGTTTATTCTGGACATGTAGATGTTTATTCTTGACATGTAGATGTTTATTCTTGACATGTAGATGTTTATTCTTGACATGTAGATGTTTATTCTTGACATTGACATGTAGATGTTTATTCTTGACATGTAGATGTTTATTCTTGACATTGACATGTAGATGTTTATTCTTGACATGTAGATATTTATTCTTGACATGTAGATGTTTATTCTTGACATGTAGATGTTTATTCTTGACATGTAGATGTTTATTCTTGACATGTAGATGTTTATTCTTGACATTGACATGTAGATGTTTATTCTTGACATGTAGATGTTTATTCTTGACATTGACATGTAGATGTTTATTCTTGACATGTAGATATTTATTCTTGACATGTAGATGTTTATTCTTGACATGTAGATGTTTATTCTTGACATGTAGATGTTTATTCTTGACATGTAGATGTTTATTCTTGACATGTAGATGTTTATTCTTGACATTGACATGTAGATGTTTATTGCTTTACTTCACTCACCCTTGTAATTAGTCATAAATACTCATACGTTATTTTAATTTGCAGTCAAGCCTGCATTAAGAGGTCATCTTTGGGATAAAGAAAAAGTGGCCTTTAAGACAGGTGACCTCTTAAAAGAGGTTCAATTCAAATTAAATTTTCTATGACAGGACAAGAAATGGTTTGTTTATTAAGCAACTAGCATGATACTACATAATAACGTTGTTTTCTAATATGACGTTATAATGAACAATAGTATATATTTATTTACAATTCTGTTTTAATAGCTGACAGAGCTAAGCAAATCAAGACAAAGTCCTCAGTCAATGAAGATCCCACTGAAAAATTGATCAGAGAACTTCAGGAGGAAAATGAGAGATTAAAGAAGGCGATAGAGTCTGGAAATCTGACCATAATCAAAGGGGATGATGAAGATGATGAGGATATGAGTGAAGAAGGTGAGAAGGATGTCTTAAAATACCACAAAAGAAAGGGGAAAATATAGCAAAGGAAAGGGAAATAATATATCGGCAAATTTCATGATTAGAATAACGAAATACATTTTTTTTTTAAATAAGCGTGATAGAAAAGGAAAATTGTGAAAATATTAGAGGAAATTTGTTTTTAAAAATTGTGAAGAGATTCATAGAAAAAAAATTTAAATGTGGAAATATATTTGGAAATTAAAAAAAAATATGATAGGAAATTGAAAAAAATGCTAAAATAGTATAGGAAATAAAAAAAAAAAAAAAGTGGAAATATTATAGCAATTTTTTTTTAGAAAATGTGGCAATATTATTGGAAATTTAAAAAAGTGAAAATATTGGGCCAAAAAAAAAATTTTTGTGTTTACGGTCACCCGACTGACCCTATTTTTCAGCCGCCAACCCTAACCTTTTTCATCGGCAATTATTCGACCCTAATTTTTGCTAGCGACTATCAATTTTTACACAGAATTCAGATAACCATTTTTGTTGTTTAATCAGCAGCAATGTTTTATTTATTCAACCACTAGCTTTTTGTCGAAATTGAGAGCAAAGAAGGTAGAAAAACTGCGTAACTCGTCATAAAACAGCTTCAACAAATGACGGCTTACCGAAAATTTCGAAAATGAAATACTGGAATCAGATTCCAGAACCGGGAACGACTATTTCCGGTTTTGCCGATAGTAAAAAAAAAAAAAAAAAATTATGCCGACCGACCGACCCTAGATTTTTTTAACATTTCACCGTAAGCACACATATTTTTTTGTTGGCCTTATTAAGTAATATTTTAAAATGTGAAAATATGATAGGAAATTAAAAACAAATGTAAAATTATCAGAGGAAATTTTTAAAATGTGGACATGTTTTCAGAAATTTAAAAAAGTGTAAAAAAAAATATTATAAGAAATTTAAAAAAAAATGTTAAAATATTATAGGAAATAAAAATAAAATGTGGAAATATTATAGGAAATATAAAAAAATGTGGAAATATTTAAAGAAATATAAAAAAAAATGTGAAAATATTATAGGGAATAAAAAAAAAAAAATGTGGAAATATTAAAGGAAATATAAAAAAAATGTGAAAATATTATAGGAAATATAAAAAAAATATTTTGATTTTCAGGGCTTTTATTGAAAAAAAAAGAAAAGAAAAGTGCTTATTATTTTAAGTGATGCTACTAAGTAAGAACACAGATATTTATTATTTATGTTCTGTCATTTCTTTCCATATCCAATATTTCACTCCTCTTATGGTTTAATCCATTACATTTTTGACTGGCAAGTTTGAAAAGTATCACACAGGAGCGAGAGGGTTGGCTGACAATGGAAATGTAAAAAAAAAAATCAAATTTAAAAATCATTAAATAAGAAGTTTTACATCATTTATAAATTGATGAAAATTGTGAATCATCAACTTGATTGTGGTACTCATTACAGGGTAATTAAAACAATATGAATATTTGATCCATCCAAATAATACTTTTGTATATCTGGTACAGTGTTATAGTCCAATTGATTGTTTGCACCAGGCCAGACCATAAAAGTTTTACATATATATGCCAATATAAAGTACAATCTCATCTTCTCAATGTCTTTTTTTCTTTCTTTTTAAAATTACACTAAAATTCTTATCTACTTTTTTTCCTAATTGTACAAAAAAATATTTATCACATATATCAATAGTAAACAATTTTATACTCTGCAAAATACCTCTTTTCTCATCTTTTATATTCTAAAAAAAAAAAAAAAAAAAAAAATCCACTGCAATATACATATGATTATATATTGGAAAAGATTGTAAGAAGATTTAATTGTACTTTACTATATATTGTATGATGTTTTAAAAAAACCGAAAAAAAACTTGATTGTAGTAAAGAAAGCCTCTATTATGCTTCGTTAAAAATCAAATTCCTCGCTTGATACAACAGTAAATTCTTTATCCCTTTAATAATTTAACATTGAAATTTGTTTAGTCAAGCTAAATTTTATATCCTACAAACAAAATTTAATGTGTTAATTGTTGATGAATACAGATAACCAGTACATTCAAGTATATTGTAAAGCTGGTTGACTCCAATTGAGGGTCCAGAAGGATCTCTTTTGAAATTTGAATTTTGTTTTGTTTTTGGAAAGATTATTTCTGATTTCACTGATATTATAAATAAAAACTTTCAGATGCACTTTATCAATGCAAAATATATAAAAGTGACATTTATGGTAAGTTGTTTGATTTTTTATCAAGTACCCTGGATTTCAAAAAGTGGACCCCTTCTGGGACCTCATCAATGTATCTATGATTTAATGATGATTGTATATTTGTTAAATTTACTTTGCAGAGAGAGAAAAAATCAAACAGGAGTTAGAAGAACAATACCAGAGTGTTCTGGACAAGAATCAAAAAGAAATGGAAGAAATGAAGAAAACCTTTGAAGAACGATTGAAAGAACAAGGAGGGGTAAGTGTCAAGGTTTTTATTACATCCAAAATCACCATTTAGTATAGGGAATATTGTCTTTATCATAGTTTTAGTTGAGCTCCCTAAAATATCAATTTTAATAGCCCAGCAAAAATTCTTCGAGCCCAGCAACTGACTTTGCAAATGAAAATTTTCAAAGTTTCAAGAGCCAGCTGGGCTCCCTACTGTCTGAAAATTTTCAGGAATCATGCTACTGAGCCCCTGTCAAGTTTTATCCCTGGATGAGGTTAGTAAGTAACATTCAGCAGTACATTGCCTTTCTTCTAATCTTTTACAAGATTTGTTTTTATTATTTGTAGGGAGGTACAGACTTGGCTGAAATAAATGAGAAAAAGAAGACAATCCCTCACATATACAACTTAAATATGGACCCTATGTTGACAGGTCACATGTTCTACTTTATAGATGCACCAACGAAATCCTTCGGTGCTGCCGCAGAGGGTGTAGATATTCAGATGCATGGACCTAGGTAAGGTATACCATTTATTTGGGTTACCGTGCTCGAATCGAGTGCAGTAGATTGTGGGTTCGAGCCCCAGTCGTGCCAAACTGAAGACTATAAAATTGGTATTTGTTGCCTCTCTGACCTAGGTAAGTTATACCATTTATTTAGTTAGTCTAGTAGCTTTGAGTGCGGTAGATTGTGGGTTTGAGCCCCAGTCGTCCCAAACCAAAGACTATAAAATTGATATTTGTTGCTTCTCAGCTAAGTATGTAGCATTAAGGAGAAAGAGCAAAAGACTGGTAGATTCGGAATCGGGATATTGTGTCTGAGTGAAGAGACATTTCTACACAAAGACTGTTGTTTCAGTGACCTAGCACTACAAAAATCCAACTTAGCATGTTGATCTAGTACAAATCGGATATCATTATAGTCTCATCAAATGTAACTGGATTACTCCATGATATAGCTGAAAAATTGTTTCATTTAGCATTAAAAATAACAATCACTCACTCACTCTATTAAAAAATGTTATATTTTTCAGTGTTTCTATGAAACATGCAGTGTTCACCGAGGAAGGAGGAACATTTAGTGTTGAACTCACTCTATTAAAAAATATTATATTTGTCAGTGTTTCTATGAAGCATGCAGTGTTCACCGAGGAAGGAGGAAAATTTAGTGTTGAACTCACTCTATTAAAAATATTATATTTTTCAGTGTTTCTATGAAGCATGCAGTGTTCACCGAGGAAGGAGGAAAATTTAGTGTTGAACTCACTTTATTAAAAATATTATATTTTTCAGTGTTTCTATGAAGCATGCAGTGTTCACCGAGGAAGGAGGAAAATTTAGTGTTGAACTCACTTTATTAAAAATATTATATTTTTCAGTGTTTCTATGAAGCATGCAATGTTCACAGAGGAAGGAGGTAAATTTAGTGTTGAACCAATGGAAGCCAATGTCCGTCTGCTTGTCAATGGTAAAGCTATTGGCACTAAAACAGCTATTTCTCACAATGACAGAATTATTTTTGGAACCACTAAGTATTTTGTGTTTGTCAATCCTAAAGAGAGAGACAGTTCTAAACAACCTCATACAGAAATTACTTTTGAAATGGCACAGGAGGAAATTGCAAAAAAATCTGGATTTGATATTGAGGGACAGAACAAATCTAGAGGTAAGTTTTTTCATTCATTTTTACATTATACACTTATTGACTGGTATGAGGGTAATACCAAATGTTAATGTTCGGAGAGACACCAAGTTGATGGTTTGGTTTATGGCATTTAACGCCACTTTCAACAATATTTCAATTATATTGTGGCGGTCAGTTTTATTGGTGGAGGAAACCAGAGTACCCAGAGACAATCACCGACCTGTCACAAGTCACTGACAAACTTTATCACATAATGCTGTATCGAGTACACCTTGCCCAAGTTGAAGCCGAGGGCAATAGTTGTTGGATTTTTGTTTAACATAGAAAAAACCCAGAGAATTTAGAATTTCTATTGCATTTGTACTATGTTTCCTCCAATGAATCAAGAGGATTAGAAAATTGTGCAAAAATATATTGCATCTCCAGTGAATAGCACAAGGGGGGGTTCACCAGTAAATAGTTCATTACACAATTTACCAGTAAATAGAATATTTATGAACATGTCTTGTTAACAGGGAAACTTATACTGAGGTTTAATATATATATATACAGTTGACTCTCGTTATCTCGAATTCAATGGGACCATGGAAAAAATTCAAGTCAACCGTAGTTCGACTCAAGGGGAGCTACGAAGATACCGGAAGTGTAGTTTGTTTAATGACGAAAGGGAGACAACTCGAGCAAAATTTTGAAGAGCTAAAACCAGCATCGCATGCCCCTATTCTAGGAACGATTTTAAACATATTCGATGTTTTTGTTGCTGTTTTTTCTCTCTGTTAAATTCTTTGAATCTTGTGAAACGACTGATAACTTCTAGATATCTTTTTTTGTGTGAATGAATATGTTTATCTGTTTTGTTTATGTTTTTCACCTGTTGCATTGTCATTAAACTTCACCCATCATGACGTATTTTTCTTTGTGCAATACTGTTTATTTACAATGAATTGTGTGTTTTTATTATTCAATAAAGTGTAGAAGAAAACTATTCTTCTTTAATCAAAATTAATTTCCGACAAATAATTCAATAGATAAAACGCTTCCTTTGTGTACTTTTCATAATCATTGATGTATGCCGACCCAAGCGCACTTATTATGAATCGATAATTTTTGATTGTACACATCTAACCTGTGTCATAATACAAAGCCAATTCAAATATTATCACTAATTAATTTGACAGATTGTGAAATAAACATGTGAAATAACCTAAGGTAAAAATGTCAAATTCAATGACCGGATGTTTCTTTCACCTGTGATCCGATTTTAATCCCAAGGTAATACACATGTTTTGACAGGTAAATTTGACTAAGCGAATGTAAATAATATGGCTTTCTACATCTCGGGACCAAAACTTTTATTCGAGACAACCGAAATTTCGACTCATCCGAATTCGACTCAACAGGAGTCAAATTATATATATTTATACACAACGAAGTTCAGGACTTCGAAAAAAATTCGACTCAACCGGAAATTCGAGTCAACCGAATTCGAGACAATGAGAGTCAACTGTATATTTACAATATTAGTACAGTGTCTTAAAATATGAAGTTTATGTGTATATGTGTATGAGGCTTAAAGTAATATGAAAGGCAAATATCGTGGAATTTTTGGATTAAATATTTTCACTTAATATGTCACTTAATCATAACATTAAAAATCCGCTCAAAAGCAGATTTTGACAGCAGATAATTCTGTTTTCCCGTACAGTAATGCAAAGGATATGTGCATGACCCAAGATTTGAACTCTTTTCGGGAGATTATCGCTCATGTGCAATGTTCAGTTGATGGAAAAAAAAATATCTATATATTCCGTGTGTACCACATAAGAATAATTGCAAATAAAAATTGGTTCACACGACATGAAACGGACAGATTCCTCAATAATCATTGTCAGGAATGTGTGCGTGCTTACCTCAGCATCCATGATTGTTTATCTTTTCTTCACGAGGTCATGATCGGCAATCATCTAACCAAAACTTTTCTTCACAAGGTCATGATCGGCAATCATCGGAACAAAACAACCGAAAGTTAATCAGTCTCCACAACAATGGCAAGGACGATAAACATGCACACAGATTTGCAGATTTCTAGTTGTTGGGAACATATTTCGACTTGAAACATGCATGAATAGCTTAGGGCTTTTCCAGGAAAAAATACCAGGGGGGTTCGGAACTCCATCAATAATTTGGGGTACTACCACCAGAATTTTAATTATTTTTGGGGTACCACCACATAAATATAAATACTTAAAATGACCCCCACCTAGAAAATAGAAATTAAATTTGAAACAGACTGATCAAATCTGTTATACTGTTTAATGGCAGTAATGCAAGTACAAGTGTGACCTATAAAGTGTGTTATTTATCTATTTTTGAGGCAGGTATTTTTTTTAAATATTGACATTTGATACCCTAAATTGTGGCAGGACAGTATTTTTCAATGGCGGAAAACCAGGACAGGTATTTTCAGTACGTTTATTGGTATAACTTTTGAATGTAATGAGATATTTTCATGATGTAAATTCCATAATAAAGAAGAGATTAAAGGCTTTAATTTGATATACAGTTGAAAAAAATATATTGACATTTAATACCCTAAATCGTGGCAGAACAGTATTTTTCAATGGCGGAAATGACGATAATTTGTATCAAAATATTTGTTTTGATCACGTATAACTCTTTTAAATCAAATGTCTGTCAAATAAATGTTACACCATTTTAAAGCTTATATCTCAAGAATTAATAATATGTATAGTTTATTATTTTTGGATAAATACTTTTTGAGAAATCGTGCCATTTGACTACGTTTCATTTTCAACCGGTACTTTTGATCTCGGAAACCAGGAATGAAAATAAAAGAATAGCATATCATTCGGAATATTTCGGAAGATAAAGGGAGACAATTTGGCTTAAAAATCACGCAAAAGAAGCGAAATCGCGGAACAAACAACCGAATATTATACACCGTTTAACGAACAACACAGTGACATGACTTGCCGGCAAGTAGGTCTATTTTAATATACCGAAATGGTAAAAATACCAACAACCGCGATTAATTAAATAGAAATTTGACAGCAACCCCCAGAAAAGAAATACGTTTTACGCCCCCCACCTAGATATAAAAAAATCAATGGCGTTCCGACCCCACTGGGTATTTTTTCCTGGAAAAGCCCTTAGTAAAGGTACTGCCGTATTCCAAATTGAATTTTCAGGGAAACATTTTCTTCACCCAAAACTGGTGCAATATTACTTTAAAGCTGGGATAAAGACAAACTCATGATCTACCACACTTGAGGCGAGCTCAAAGATAAGGTATAAATCACCATTTTATTTGGTTAAATCATTTTACAAAATCTATAATAAACAATTAAATAAAATACAGGGCTCTCACTAAGTTATTTATTTGATTTTGTAGAGGATATTTTACTACAGGAAGACTTGTTAGAAATGTTGCCTGCTGTAGAAAACAATAAAATACAGGGCTCTCACTAAGTTATTTATTTTATTTTGTAGAGGATGTTTTACTACAGGAAGACTTGTTAGAAATGTTACCAGCTGTAGAGAACAATTAAATACAGGGCTCTCACTAAGTTATTTATTTTATTTTGTAGAGGATGTTTTACTACAGGAAGACTTGTTAGAAATGTTATCTGCTGTAGAAAACAATAAAATACAGGGCTCTCACTAAGTTATTTATTTTATTTTGTAGAGGATGTTTTACTGCAGGAAGACTTGTTAGAAATGTTGCCAGCTGTAGAAGAAGCCAACTCTATCAGTGAAGAATTGGACAAGAAAAGGAAGTTTGATCTAATGATTGTTTCTCCTGAGGCAAGAGGAGAATTATCTGGAAGGACAGAGGTACTAGTTTAGGAATGAAAATTTGTTGAATTTAGTTTTGTTTGTTATGGTACTTTTAAAATTGAAAATTAAGATAATTTGTTGTAAATGTTTGAATGTGAATGAAGATTTGAGAATTAGATTTAATTGTTTTGTTTTGTTTTTGGTAATTTTGAGAATTAAGAATTGAGAATTTGTTTGAATTGTTTTGTTTTATTAAGGTTATTTTGAGAGTTAAGATTTGGGAATTTGCTTTAATTGTTTTGTTTAGGTCATTTTGAGAATTTAGAATTGACAATTTGTTTTAACTTGGTTTTGTTTGTTAGTGTACTTTTGAGAATGAAGATTTAAGAACTTGTTTAATTGTTTTGTAAATGTAATTTTGAGAATTAAGAATTGGTCATTTGTTTTAATTTGGTTTTGTTTGTTTATGTAATTTTGAGACTGAAGATTAGAGAATTTGTTTTAATTGGTTTGATTGTTTAAGTAATTTTGAGAATTAAGAATTGAGAATGTATTTTAATTGATTTATTTTTATTAGATAATTTTGAGAATTGAGAATTTTAGTTTTTTTTTGTATTATTTGTTTAGGTTATGGTAAGAATGAAGGATTTAGAAACAAACCAAGAATGGGTCTGGCCAAGACAGAAATTTTTCAACAGGAAATATATTATGCAGGAAATGTACAATGAATTTGTTGAAGGAGACGAATGGAAGCTACCAGCAGTAAGATATTGTTTTACGAATGTATTTTTTTTTATGCCCAGCATAGCACATTACATCTGCGTAGAAATGTCTAACTTATCTTCCAGTAAAAAAATCTTTAGATTTAAGTTTTAAAAAAAAACTGTTGGACTTTGATGCATCTGTGATATTCCACCATAATAGACACAAACATAGTTGACTGTATTAGTTTGAAGTTCTCTCATTTGTAGGGTTAGGGTTTCAGTTATTTCGTGGCGGTCAGTTTTATTGGTGTAGGAAACCAGAGTACCCGAAGAAAACCACCAACCTGCCAAGAGTACACCTCTCTCTCTATTTAATTTAATTTAATTTAATTTTTGCTAGACACATTTTTAAAATGTAGAGGATGTAATCTGGGTCAAGTTTTACCAGCAAGAGACAAACGTGCCAGAAATCATACAAATTGAAGCTGCTAGATTTATTATAACAGATCTTAAATATAACTCATGTACACAAAATTCTATATGGAATTGTTTTGGGTAACACTTGCAAAACAGGAAGTTGGATTAGAAAGGAGGTGTTATGGTGTTAAACGGCACTTTTAACAATATTTCAGTTATATTATGGCGGTCAGTGATATTGATGGAGGAAACCAGAGAAAACCACCGACCTGTCACTGACAAATTTATTCGCATAATGTTGTATCGAGTACACCTCGCCTGAGTGGGATTCGAACTCGCAACGTTAGTGGTGATAGGTACTGATTGCATAGGTAGTTATAAATCCAACTTCCATATGATCACTGCCACAACAGCAGGAAGTTGGGATGCCTGCACTTGATGTCAAGTCTTGTGATCAAGGAGCAGAAATTACAAAGCAGTTGACGGAATGGTTATAACTAGACAATCATCACTTTAGATGTGTGTTCCATTTTCAGGACAAAGATCCATTCATAGATGACCCTAATGCAGACTATCTTATTGGAAGTGTCAAACTGTGGCTGAAATCTGTGGCATATATGGTAAGTACAATGGCTGATATCTTGTGGCATATATGGTAAGTACATTGGCTGAAATCTTGTGGCATATATGGTAAGTACAATGGCTGAAATCTTGTGGCATATATGGTAAGTACAATGGCTGAAATCTTGTGGCATATATGGTAAGTACAATGGCTGAAATCTTGTGGCATATATGGTAAGTACAATGGCTGAAATTTTGTGGCATATATGGTAAGTACAATGGCTGAAATCTTGTGGCATATATGGTAAGTACAATGGCTGAAATCTTGTGGCATATATGGTAAGTACAATGGCTGAAATCTTGTGGCATATATGGTAAGTACAATGGCTGAAATCTTGTGGCATATATGGTAAGTACAATGGCTGAAATTTTGTGGCATATATGGTAAGTACAATGGCTGAAATCTTGTGGCATATATGGTAAGTACAATGGCTGAAATCTTGTGGCATATATGGTAAGTACAATGGCTGAAATCTTGTGGCATATATGGTAAGTACAATGGCTGAAATCTTGTGGCATATATGGTAAGTACAATGGCTGAAATCTTGTGGCATATATGGTAAGTACAATGGCTGAAATCTTGTGGCATATATGGTAAGTACAATGGCTGAAATCTTGTGGCATATATGGTAAGTACAATGGCTGAAATCTTGTGGCATATATGGTAAGTACAATGGCTGAAATCTTGTGGCATATATGGTAAGTACAATGGCTGAAATCTTGTGGCATATATGGTAAGTACAATGGCTGAAATTTTGTGGCATATATGGTAAGTACAATGGCTGAAATCTTGTGGCATATATGGTAAGTACAATGGCTGAAATTTTGTGGCATATATGGTAAGTACAATGGCTGAAATCTTGTGGCATATATGGTAAGTACAATGGCTGAAATCTTGTGGCATATATGGTAAGTACAATGGCTGAAATCTTGTAATTGTAGGGTTAGGTTTATGGTATTTAATGCCACTTTCAACAATATTTCAGTTATATCGTGGTGGTCAGTTTTATTGGTGGAGGAAACAGGAGAAAACCACCAACCTGTCGCAAGTCACTGACAAACTTTATCACATAATGTTGTTTCGCCTGAGTGGGATTCAAACTCACAATGTTAGTGGTGATAGGAACTGTTTGAATAGGTAGTTGTAAATCCAACTACCATACAATCACAACCACGACTGTCCCTTATTGATGAATGAGATTAATTATGATGGAAAAATACAAAATAAAACATAGTGATATCTTTAATGTAAACTCAAAACATTTATTCTATTTTGAACATTGAAAAAATCTTTTCTTATTGAAATTTAAAATTAAGTAATTTCATAACTGAACTACTATAAGATATCACAAATATGTTTAGAAGTCATCATATAATTTTAAGAAATATGAATCTTTTGAGAAGAATGTGTAACTGTGCAACTGTATCGGTGGTGTAATGGTTAGCGTGCTGGCCTTGAGTGTGGTAGATCGTGGGTTTGAACCCGTCGGGTTAGCTAACGCCTATGAAATTGATATTTGTTGCTTTTCGCTATATATAAGAATGTGTCCAGAGTGAATCGACATGTCTACCTGTGGACTTGTTTCAGTGAGCTAGTACTATAAAATTCCAATTAAGCGTGTTGGTCTAGTACAAAGTGGATATCATTATCATATCATCTAATGTAATTCTTGCCATGAAATAGCTGTAAAATTCCTTATTTTGAGAAGCTTGTATAACTGTGTAGTTTTGTCTATCTAGATTGAGATGAAGGAACAGCTTGAGATCACAGACTTTAAAGGAAATGAAGTAGGACTTTTGAATGTAAGTAAAAGTAGCTTATATGGCAAATTCTTGATGACCGATATCTAGTATATTAAGTACCGCACATTCATGGGCTATGGTGTTTAATGCCACTTTCAACAATATTTCAGTTATATCATGTCGTGCATTCATTATTTCTGTAGTATATAAAATCAAACTTTCAAAACTTCCCAGCTATCAAGAGGGGGGAGGGGGGGGGGATCTCATTAACTGGTTTAACCCTACCACTTTTTGTGCCTGTTCCAAACCAGGACCTGAATTTCCAATGTCATATGTCATGTTTTTTTTTTCGTGCTCAGTAAGTTACAGATGAGAGGTGATTGGTCGTTTTGTTGAAATTGGTGGAATTGATGATCATCACTGTTTAAATTTTTTTTTAAATATAATTTCAGTTTATGAATTATTATCTCAACTTCTAAATTTGTATTTGCATTGAAATTGTGAAACTACCTTTTCATTGATAAAATGCAGGTAATGTTTCATTAGTGAGTTTTTCACTCCTGAGTTATTCCCCTTGATTATGCGAATAACAATTTTATTGTTTTCCAAGAAATAAAATTTATATTTAATTGACTAGAAAATTTTGATTAGCGGATAAATAGAATACAAAAAAATTGGTGTTTTTTTCCGTATTTTTTTGTTCCTTAGTTATGCCTATTGACTGTGTGTGTCTTTGAATTCAAAGTATATTTTCTTATTTCATTTGTGTCATATTTTGGGAAAAGTTTCTTTCATTTAAACAAATATAATATTTTCTACTGAGAAATTATTTAGAGGTTTTTTACAAAGAGCATGATGAAAATTAATTAAATACATAGGTGAAAGAAAATATTGGAGTAGTTTTCTTTTAAATGATATATTTTTTCATTGTACTGTTGTTAATTTAAAATGTTTAATACTGCAATCATTACATTTACTGACTATATAATGGTGTACATATAAACCTTTAATATGTTTACTTGATGCATAAAGTCTCCTGGTACCCCCTGTGTCTTATGTAGAGCGAAGACGGATGAAGTTTTAACAAGTGACTAGACGGATGAAGTGTCATTTGAACAAAAATTAGGGTTATGATACACAACTGATATAAAGAAAGTAACGTTTTTAGCAAATATTTTGTTGTATTTGTAGTTTGAAATTTTACCATGTGACAAAACCGGTAAGAAGGAGTACACTGATGATGATGACATTTTTGTTGAGACTCCAGAGGAGTTAGTAGGAAAAGAAATCAACTTTAATATGAAACTCCTGGGAGCTAAAGGATTACCTAACAAATTCACCGTAAGTTTACTTTTAATAACAGTCCTCACGATGAATACCGGTCCTATATAAAAATAAATTCAAAAATTTGAATCGGACCAGTAACTTCATATTTTCATTTCGAGGACTGAACAAGGAAAGGCAACTTGTTTTTTGGTTTTCTCTGCATACTCTGGGTTTTTTTGGGGGGCACTTCAGTTTCCTCATCCAATAAAATTGTTCAAATAACTGACATAGTGTTGAAAGAATAAGATATGAAAGAGGTAATGAGAAGAAGACAAGGACAGATAATACAATTGTCAACAGAAAGTGACTAAAAGACTAACTAATGATCTACAAAAAACTATACAGAAAAGTAAAGATTGAGCAACACGAACCACACAAAAAACATGGGTGAACTTAGGTGCTCTGGAAGGGTAGGCAGTTCCTGACATTAAACATCCATAATCCTAATTCTCTAACTACAGGAAAATAATCCATAAGAATAGACCTTTTGCACATTCCCTAAGGGGCCGACGTGGCCGTGATCGTATGATAGTTGGATTTACAACTATCTATGCAATCAGTGCCTATCACTGCTGATGTTGTGAGTTCGAATCTCGATCAAGGCGAGGTGTACAACATTATGTGATAAAGTTTGTCAGTGACTTGCGACAGGTCGGTGGTTTTCTCCACCAATAAAACTGACTGCCACGATATAACTGAAATATTGTTGAAAGTGGCGTTAAACACCATCAAACAAACAAACACATTCCCAACTTTGATTCTAAAATTATACTGTTTTATATGAGTTATTTCCCTTGTGAAGGGAAATATGGTATCCAGTCTAGCCAGAGGAATGGAAAAGCACAACAAATTAGAGTATAATTTTATAGCATAATTCATAAGTTGCTACACCATTAAAATTTTGAACAGATTATGGGAAAAATATATGTTATTTTCATTGAATGTTTCATGTAAATGGATTCTTTTGCCTGCCATAAGATAAAGGGAAATAACTCCTATAAAATGTATAATCCTGATCCTTTTGAAATTTAACACGATGATACTTGGCACAGATTAAAGGTTTGGATTGCATTTGCAGTGATTCCGAAGGTCCGTCGGACATGTCCGGTAAAAATCAGCATGGTCCTATAATGTTTATCGGAACTGCGAACCGAAAGTCCGACGACCGATTCGGTAATTATCTACAACTGTATTTCTCATGTTTTAATAACTGCCACGATCTGCTCTTTGTCGGTAAGAAAATATTTTACGTAGTTCATCAGAAGGTCATTGATGATGATGGTATCGTTCACTATTGAAGCCTAGATTTGTTTAATTTCGTTCAATAACAAACAACATTGGTCCCATTTTAAAGAGGATGTAACCCGACATTGTGCTATGGGAAATGTTGACCGAACTTTTTGTCCGAAGCAACTTTCAACAAAACGAAGCTTTGATTAAATTTGTTCTCATTTCTGTGACATAAATCATAGTCCTCATGTTTAATATGTTCACATTTGCGAGTGTTGGCCATTCAAAATTCGTTAATATGTACGGGGACACTACACATTTTTATCTATCCACATTGATATTGTATATAAAGGTAATAACAAAATTACCGAACTCCGAACAATCTTACAAAAGGAAAGTCAAAACTCATAATTATATAAACAGACAAAATCAGTCAACAACCGGAAAACTGTGAAAACCGTAATGACCCTGACTTGGTACAGGCATTTCTAAAGAAATGGTGGGTTGAATCAGATTTTAAGGCGCCAAACCTCCCGCTCTCATTACGGTTCAAAGGTTCCGGCTGTCATTGTAACAGTATTTAAATACAGAAACAAAATAGGTAAAATAGTTGTCAAAGCAGTACCATATTCGGTGACGTAAATGTCAAAAATATTTTTACGTCACACATTGACAAAAAAATTCTTGACATTTTTGACTTCTTTATCTTTATACATTTTCACTATATGAAAATGCATCGCTTATAATTTTTTATAATACTCGACACCAGGTTAATATTACATACATACATGTGTAAACGTAAATGCCAGTGCAATTAAAAAATAGACTTTGAACTACAGTAACTTTATTCAATTGTTGCAATCTGATTTAAGGTCTGACAAATAATAACTACATTTTTGACTGCCAGTGTTCTCTATATTTTCATTATCTAGGCTCTAGTTATATATAGTTAGACCGTTCAGGTAATTGGCAGAGACATCTTTCTTCTGCGGAAGATAACACAAATATTAAGTTATTACCATTTGTGTGATATTAGATCACAGTAATATTTTAAAAGGAAAAAAAGGGGGAGGGTACTTGTAAAAAAAGCACAGGTATGCAAGACTCCAATAGTCAAGATACATGTAGACAGAAATAAATATTTGACATTGAATAGATGTCCTTTAGGTAATTATGAATAATAAGAACAGAACAAATCAGATCAGACAGCTTTATAACTATTTACTAAATTTGGGCAGGGCATCTTCAGAGGGGTTGCGAAACAATGTTTCGATTAATCGCAATTAACTTCTCCCTCTGAGCTCTCTGAAAGAGAAGTCACTTCTAACTCTAATTTGAAAGTAGTGAGAGCCCTGGATGTTTGGCTTAAAAGATTATGAGTTTGCTAACCCAGGTAAAAGAAAGCGAGAATTAGTTAAAATTGACGATGAAAAAAAGAAACAAAAATCGAAAGAATATGAAACAAAAAGAACGAGTGTTTTGTGACAGATGGTCAAAAGACCGAAAGTGGCTGACATATGATGAAAATAAAGTGATATTAAACTATATGGGAGAGGAGGACAATTGGACAATTGGACAATTGGACATTTAGATTTCATCCCTACCTGTTTTCAAACAAGAGGCCCAAATGTGCCAAAGGCAGTCTTTAGTATTAAGCCACCATGCAGCATCAGCCCTTTATTTTTTTAGGCATTATGGACTTTGTCGTTTCATAAGTTTTCTTGATGCTTAATACAAATTTTTTTGAAATTCTGTTAATTTTATGTATTTTTTTTTTCAGGATATTTATGCAAAATACATGTTTTATTTGGATACCAAATCTATTATTACAAAGAAGATTCCCAACACAATCAACCCTGACTGGAACTTTACACAGCTTCATGCCACACCCAAATGTACCCAAGAGGTAAGTTTTTATGACAGTCAACCCTGACTGGAACTTTACACAGCTACATGCCACACCCAAATGTACCCAAGAGGTAAGTTTTTATGACAGTCAACCCTGACTGGAACTTTACACAGTTACATGCCACACCCAAATGTACCTCTGAGGTAAGTTTTTTTTAATACTAATGACTTGGCTTGTATGTAACTGTTTAGTAAATAATTACATAAGGGCACACTGAAATCATGAGATGGAGGACACAGAAAGTGCAGAGAGACTCGTGATTTGAGGTGAGTGTGCAACATCTCACCATTTCCTGCTACAATGTAGCAAGGATATTGTATAATGTACGTAATATTTATTCCACGGTTTTCTGAGTTAAACGGTTAAACAATCGTATGTGAAGTGTGACATTGTATAACTATTTAACCCAGAAAACTGTGGTATAAATGATTTGTAACATGAAGCCAAGCAATATCACATCTAGGTTGTTTATTATTGCACGGCCCTCTGAGAGTAATTAAATTGCAGCACAGATTTAAAGTGTGCAATATCTCATATCTGTGTGTATTATTTCATAGTTCTTAGCTGTTGCTTACATTCTGGTATATAAACCATAAAAAGATCAAAGGAAAAAAATACATTCATGTTGCAAAATATAAAAAAAGAAGTCTGCTATTGCACTGTTTATGTTGTCATTCATTTTTTGTAATAGTATGTGGTCTCATTGAGTGGAAGTGAATCTTTGCAGGTTTTTATCATTTGTTTATATATGTTTTGCCATTGGAGATCCAATTATCAAAAGGGGTGGGTTGAGATTACATTAACTGGTTTAACCCTGCCCTATTTTTGTGTCTCTCCCAAGCCAGGAACTAGATTTCCAACATCACATGTAGTGGTCCATTTTATGTTCAATGATTTGAGGTGAGAGGTCAAAGTTCGTTCTGTTGATATTGTTAGAATTGTTAACCATCACTGTTTAAACTTTCTTTTTATGATAATATACAGTCAAACCTATATTAAGAGGTCACCATTGGAACAAAGAAAAATTGGCCTTATAAGACAGGTGACCTCTTAAAAGAGGTCCAATTCATATGAACTTTTCTATGACAAAGAAAAAGGTGACCTTTTAATACAGGTGACTGCTTAATAGAGGTGACTGCATGGGAAGGTTTGACTGTATTTTAAAGTTTGTCATTTTCCTTTCAGTTTATTAAGTATCTCAGCGAAGGAGCCATAATGGTCCAGATCTGGGGCAAATTTAAACCACCAAAAGAAAAGAAGAAGATCAACACCCGAGACTCATTTATAAATGCTGGTGTGCAGAAAGGAGCCACACACAATACAAATACCAATGTCAAGGTAACTCAAATAGTTTGTTGTAAACACCTTTACTAATGTTAACTACAGTCAAATATTGTTGTCAAAGTCGGATGGTTTTACAGTTCCCCCCCCCCCCCCTCTTATAAGGCCAATCACACCAAAGGATACCTTTCTGATAAGGCCAGATTCCAGATACACAGAGATAGTAAAATACTACAAAATTTCACTCCTCTAGAGAGGCCACCCCTCTTATAAGGCCAGATTCCAGATACACTTAGATAGAATAATACTACTAAATTGTCTCCTTCGAGAGAATCCACCCCTCCATTACAATTAATTACCTTCCGGTCAGAGTATTGGTATTACATGAATCATTATGGACCAAAATGGACAATCCTTGATAGACCAATCTTAAATAAACGGTCGATTGTCTTACCCTGTCATTTTTCTTTGTCCCAAATGTGACTTGCATACAAGTTTGTCTGTATTTATATAACAGTTATAATACATGCTGACATCCTCGTTTTACAGAAATATGATGCAGAAAAGATGAAATACATGATGGAAACAGTCATGCTAAGGAAGAGACAAGAAAAGATGGAGAAAAGACTTGTAAGTTAGACTTACATCATTACTGACATTGTCAATGAGTGTCTTGTGCATGCAGAATGACACACTCTTTGTACTTTTCAAGATAACTTGCATCTTCTTCTTATGAGTGGTCGCTGATGGCTTGTTTCATAACAAAAAAAAAAAATATCCACAAAACATTAGTTCATAGGCAAATCCTAGATGGTTGTTAATCAATCAATCAAATCAATATTAGTTCATAGGCAAATCCTAGATGTTAAACAATAATAAATCAATCAAATTGCATATAAATGCAAAGAATCAAATTGATTTAACAGTGCTATTTAACTATGGGTCGGGGCATTATGTTTTTACCCATGTCTGTATGAATGTCACATTTAGTTTGCTCTCTACAACTTTAATTCCTCTAAAGCAAATCATTTGAAATTTATACACAAGGTCATGGACCATAAAAGGGTTAGAGTTAGGATTGTGGTGTTTAACGCTACTTTCAACAATACTTCAGCTATATCGTGGCAGTCAGTTTTATTGGTGGAGGAAACCGGAGTACCCAGAAAAAAACACCGACCTGTGGCAAGTCACTAAAAATTTTATCACATCTAGTTGTATCGAGTACACATCGCCATGACTCGAACTGACAACTTTAGTGATGATAGGCACTGATTGCATAGGTAGTTATAAAGCCAACTATCATACGATCACGACGGCCCCGACCAAGAAAGGAGTACCTTTAGCTAATAATTTGAAATTTACAAACAAGTTCAGCGACCATAAAAGGAAGGGCAAGTTCGATTGCGGACTTGACCACTTTTTCCGTTTTGGAGTTATGCGCCTTGATTTGATAAAAAAAAAATCTGTTTACTTTAGCTGGAAGTGGGTGCATCCATGTCATATGGACATATTCTTCCATTTTTTTTTTAAACTTTTGACTAAACATACCACAAGTTAAATAGAGCAAACATTTAATTATTTTGATACTTGTATGGAAGAGAATATATGTGATTTTTTTCAGGCATGGTTTAGGAAGATGTTAGATGTAGCTGAAGAACACAAGAAGAAAAAGATTTCCACGTCGATTGTAAAAGGAGTATATGATGCACCAACTGCAGACCAAGCTGATAAATGTATAGCGCTGATTCCGCTGGAGAAAGGTAAATATTGGTACGTGCTTTTCTATGAAGGATTGAATCTGATTTGAATTTTAATTGTATTGAAGGCATCTTTGACATATTGAAAAAAAAATCATAACTTTTACAAGTTCTTATTTTGAAGCAAGACATGGTTTTCAAAAATCTGAATTAAAACAGTCGTTAAAATAGTGAAAAAGATGGCTGAAAGTTAAAAGCCTGACAATAAATATAAATAAAACTACAGTCAAACCTGCTTATGTGGTCACCTCTATTAGGCAGGTCAACTTTTTCTTGTCCCATCATAGAACATTTCATATGAATCAAACCTCTTTTAAGATGTCACCTGTCTTAAATGACCACCTTTTCTTTGTCCCAAAGGTGACCACTTAATACAGGTTTGACTGTACATGAATACATAAATTTGAGGCAAATTTGAAAAGTTAGGTAAAAGATGGTAGATTAATTTCTTTTCAAAATTTTCAATAAATTTATATTTATTTATTTAGATTCTGATGATGAAGACGGAGGGAAGCACATGGGGGGTGTGGCAGGTTCAAAGGGAAAGGGGGATAGCAGCAGCAGTAGTAGTTCTAGCAGCAGCTCCAGTGACACTGACTCCTCTAAAAAATCGGCTAAGAAACCGGATGAGAAAAAGAAAAGACGACACAAGAAACATAAAAAGGTGAAAACTAATGACAAACCTCTCATAAAACCTGAAGATAAACAGAAGGACAAATGGGAAAGAAAGAAATCACTACAGGAAGAAAAACAACCACCCAAACAGAGAGTTTCTCCTAAGAACACAACATCAACATGTGTTTTACTCTAATTTTATCATTGGTAATATCTATCTTAGATTGTTCAGGACATTTTTTTTGCTCAATATTTTCAGTTTCTTCAAATGATTTTTTTGTATTTTTGTTGCATGCTAACTTGTATTATGCATACAATAATATATACTCTTATTTCAAATATATTCCACATTATAATTATGTCATCTTGTGTTTCTCTTTTTTTTTGTTTCAAGTTGGACGCCCCAACAATCAATAATAAAAAAAACATATCAGCCATTTTTTTTATTTTTTTTAAAGACAGGGATATTCCATTAAAATATACAGGGGAGAATAGGATGGAA
The DNA here is from genome assembly GCA_963383655.1 of Bathymodiolus septemdierum. NCBI lineage: Eukaryota > Metazoa > Mollusca > Bivalvia > Mytilida > Modiolidae > Bathymodiolus > Bathymodiolus septemdierum. The sequence continues at coordinate 45,684,323 of OY726529.1, read as the reverse complement.
GTTCCAAAATTGACCAATAACCAACCTGTTTTTTATTTATAGTCTTTGATGACCCATAACCAATGTCTAAAAATAAAAAAAACCATCCCTTCCTACCACAGATTTGTTAATGGAATAATCCTTAACAGCTGATTTAATTTATTCATTTTATGCTTTGACTGATTTTCATTGGACTAAATGTAAGTAAGACAACCATTTATATAACTGCAAGTTATGTATTTTTTCATGTATCTGGGTATTTTTATAAATATTTTTTCATAGCATTATATATTTATGCCAGTTATCAGATGGTATTTTTGGGATTATTTAGAAATATGTTGTACATTAAGCATAGGAAATCAGTACAGTGAAACCTGTCTATTCCAAACATCTTTCTGAACACCTGCTGTTTTATTCAGAATTGGCAGGTGTTCTGATTAGACAGGTTAAATGGACAATGATGTCAGAATTTTGAAGTTCAGAATTGGCAGGTTAGACAGATTAGAAGAACAAAGATTTCTGATACAGTATACAGTAGTCTCCCTCTTTTAAGGCCATCATTTCTGCAATGAAAATATGGTCTTGTAAGAGGGGTGGGCTCTCTTGTAGTACATCGGAAATCTGGCTTCATAGCCCATTGGTTGGAGTGACCTTATAAGAGGATTCCTATTGAATTGGAAAGTAATTTGAAGTTTTATTTACACAAGTTATGAATTATTTATGCAGGGTTCAGTTTCAACAGGTTTCCCTGTATATTATTGTTATCATTATTTTTTGTACATAACTAAAGATTTTTGAACCACAACTAAAAGATTTTAGCAATTTAATTTAAGCATATTTTATTGTCTAAATAATGACAAAAGGATCAGACACAAGTTTTTCAACTTAGTATTGTCTTCTCCTTATACATACAATATTGAATTTGATAATTGGCCAGTATTTATCTATTAGAAGCCAATAAAAGAATACTTATTTTTTATCAGTTTTAGTGTATTACAAGGTCTGTTCAACTTTCCTGAGCTATAATACATATAATATAAAAGTGTGTAGATAAATATTTTGTTATTTTGCTGATTGTTAAGATAAAAATAAAACAACCAAATTAAATTTGTCAATTATTGTCATTTATTATGAAATTTACTGTTGCAAATATCTATTGTACTAACTATGTATGTGTTACCAGTACAATTTAATTTGTAACAGTAAATTACTGATTGATTGCATCAAATAGTTATGATACAGTTATATATTTCTTTACACTTGTGTACAATTGTTATATGTTTGTTGATTTTTGCAGTTGACTAAATACATATCAGATATTTCTATTAAGCAGTAAATTTTTCATATTTTGTCGTTATAGACCCAGAATATTTTTCGGGAAACCCTATTTAAAAAAATTTATATTATATTTTCTTGATGTTTTCAAGTTTATAATTCAAATACATACAATTTTTTTTTTATTAAAAGGTATGTGTTTTTATTTACTAGAAGATGAGATATTAGATAATATAAGTTTTTTCTTATCGTTTTTGTATTGCTTCAAATTAGTGAACATAAAATGAAAAAAAGAGTAGTTGTTACAGCAACAGTTTTAATTTGAAAGAGGATATTTTTGTAAATTAGAAATCAAATTTGTTATCATGTTGTTGATTTTTTAAAGAGATTTATACCATATCGTTGCATAATAAGCTAGTTTATATATATGTATATAAGTAATAAATCTTTAGAGCTGAATACAAGCATATATGATAATGGCAACTTTGAAGTTCCAGACATATTATCACTAGTATTGCAACGATTCCAGTGATACTAGTGATATTGTATGTCGAGATCTTCAAAATTGACGTTGTTGTTTTTATCGGTAACGTCATAATGTGTTTGACATCAGACTGACCATCTGGCCATTGATACTGACAATATCACTTGTTGAGATCAAAAGAAAAAATGTCCTAATTACTGATAAATTGTCTTAAAATGTTGTAAAACTTGCCTGTGGTTTTTTTAATGACAGTATGTGTATGTTTACTGTCATAAATTTGTATAGAATTATATTTTACAGTTGAATTGCCAGGTTAATCACGAATTAGAACAAGGGAGATAATCCAATTGGATAATATTGTTAAGGGGAGATCATTTGAAGAGAAACCCTGAAGTATAGAACATTCTGTGTCATCAGAGGAAAATTGAAAGTAAAATCAAAAGCAGTGACATCTTTTGCTTAGCTTTATTGTTGTTTTTTCCTGTGTGTTTAAATGTTGTAGTAACCTCAATGAATCTACATATCAGATTTCTTCATTTTTGTTGTTGTTGATTTCTTAAATTATTGTAATATTTTTTTCCAAACATATTGTTGTTGAATACAAATTTTGTTCAATTATTGAAAACATGAAATACATTATTTTTAGTTTCTAAGTCATATTGATTTAAAGGGGAAACAACTTGACTGACGTAAAAATTCTGTTGACCTCTTTAATTTTCTGACATGATAATACAGTCAAACCAGCCCTTACAGTCACCTCTATGAAGCAGTCACTTGTATTAAAAGGTCACTTCTTCTTTTCCTTTCATAGAAAATTTTATATGAATTTAACCTCTTTTAAGAGGTCTCCTGTCTTGAAATGTCCTTTTTTTCTTTTCCTTTCATAGAAAATTTCATATGAATTGAACCTTTTTTAAGAGGACACCTGTCTTAAAAAACCACTTTTTCTTTGTCCCAAAGGTGACCTATCAATATAGGTTTGACAGTACTGCTTCACGAATTGTTTGACAGATACTAATTATATAATATAAGTTAATTATTCTAAGACTCTGATATGTATATTCTACTTTGTCTGTATATCAAGCACTTAACTGAGTATGATCAACTCCATTGCTTGGTGTAGAGACATAGTAATAGGAAATAATTCATTAAATTGTGCAATATTCATACATTTTGTAATTTATTTATGTCTTTGTTTTGTCTTTATGTTAGTGTATGCAGGGAGGTAACTCTAGCATCTCTTGGTACAAATTAGTGCTTCATTTTTAGTGTGCCCTTCCAGGAGTTTGATATAAAATGTCCACATGTCTTCTTTAAAGAGCATCATTGAAATTGATATAAAATGATTCCTGGATCAATCCAGAGTTTGATATACAGTGGAATGTTATGTCTGATTAAAGAGCACAAATGATAATGATATATCAGATTTATTGTTTACTTGGTTTTCATAGTTCATCATGTGGTTGAATTATTGTTTTCAGGTTTAACCTTTTTGCACAATTTCTCTTGGTTGTTTTTTCACTTTGCATGCAGCCCTTTTTTTTTCACCCACACATACTCTATTTGGTGTGCAAGTTCCCTCTTATTTTTGATTTACAACCCCCCCTCTTGATATGTTTTTGGTATTATGATATAAAATTTCATTAAAAAACTGTTTTTCTAGAAAAAAAACTCTAAATATAAAAAGATTTTTTGGATCTTAATTTTAAAATTGATTGAATCAATATCGAAATTTGATACCATTTTTTTTTTTAATTCTCACTGAGATTTTGTTTTATATGTGGTATAGGTAGCACCTGTTGAAATATAACACAAACTTGATTGCTGTGATAGCTAGTTTCATTAACAAAATAGATTGAAATACCCTTGTTCTATCCACAATTGATGGATTACTTCCCCTGTTGGAAATCTTTTCTACAGGAGGAATGTCTAGTACTTAATATGTATAATTTGTATTGTGTTTATTTAGGATAATAGTTTTCTTCGTTTATTTATTTGTGTAGTAATGTTAGCATAAGCTTCATGTGTCTGCTTTTCCTAGATTTTGAATTTTATTAAATTTAGAATAAAAATTAGAAATTCCCAAAATGTCCAGTTATTCCCCGATATTTTTTTTATTTGACATTGTGGATATAGTAAGGGTTAGGATTGTAGTGTAATATTAACATATTATAGTGTGTTTTTATCGGAATTTTTGATTCCGTACTTTAACACTGCCAAAATATTTTTGTGGCTTGTCGTTTGACAAGTGGAAGCTTATCAAAGCAAAACTGTGATAAATTGTATATAAAATATCATGTTTTCATATTCATCTTGACATTTCATTGGACATTTGGTAACCATGGAAACTACTGATAAATGTCTCCATGGTAACAAACCAGATTTATCCTTGAATTGATCAAGGTCATGTTCATTGTTATTGGAGTGTTTATAAATTGATGATCAAAAGTTAGGCCACTTTCTACTCAAAATAATAGAAAAAAGAAAAGAAAACAACAGTGCAAAAATTATAGTTTATACTTTTTTTTTATCTTCTAAAAATTAATGCTAATTAACATATGAGCTATTAGGCAACATTTTTGTGATCTTTTTTCATCATAATTTAAAAAAATGCAGATATAGAATTCAGTATACAACTATGCGTTTCTGGAAAGTAAGTTTTCAAACATAGCTATTAAGAAGAGTTATCTATCTTTACAAATTGCTATAAAGAAGAGTTATCTACCTTTACAAATTGCTATTAAGAAGAGTTATCTACCTTTATAAGTAATCAGTGGCCTAACTAAATACTTTTTATAATTATTATTTGAAAATTGAAGAAAAGACAGCATATTACATTAGAATCAGAAGTTTGGTTGATAATTTAATAAACCGTCACAGAAATACAGTAAAAAAAAGTATGTAAAGTGGTTACAGAAGTAGGGGAATATCCACATGTTGAATGCTAATGTATAATTATAATGACTATTTGTTTACTTTGAGAAAATCCCCCCTAACGTGTTTAGTGACTAACCTGGCAATTAGTATGACTGTCTAAATATTTTTGTGTTAAGAAAGTATTATTGTACTTAGATATTATGTTGAACAGGCAAGTTTAACTTCATATTCAGTGTTTATTTATATAAAAAAATAAAATAGAATATATAATATGCAATATGTAACAGCATTGAAGAAAATCAGAATTATTTTAATTGATTAATGATATTAAAAGTTTTTCAACCAGTCCTTTCAATTCATTTTAATTCGTGAATACCAATTTTCATGGTTTGAAGAAAAATTGTGTTTTTCGTGGATGTGTAAATTCATGTATCCCCTTCTACAGTCCATACACATATATCAAGGGACAATTCTTCGTTGAATTCTTAAATTTCGTGGTTTGATACTATCGACGAAATCCACGAAAATTGGTATAACACGAATAATAATGAATTAACTACAATGTGTGATGTCATGAATAAAAATATTTTCTAGATTTATCCCAGTGTATTACAAAAAAAGTCAATTATTTATTTAATTGTTGATATTTATTTATTAAAACATTCCGTCCTATAATTTGAACTCTAGTATTATTTATATTATTTATATTATTTATATTTAATTTATTTGTTCTACTGTTTATTTTCTTTTAATTCACAAAATTGTAACTTGATTTAATAAGTTAGAAATAATTTTTTTGCAGTATTGTTCTTGTACTTTCTAACTGTTTACAGATGATAAATATTTATTTGATTTATTTTATGCAGACAATATGTACATATTATTAAAAAAGATATTATAAAGGAAAAGAAATGGAATAAAAAAACAAAAACAAAATTAAAAAAACCAATGAGTTATCTCCCTTCATCAATTTCCTGTTCTTCCTTATCTTGATAAGGGGAGATAGCCCAATGTTCATGCTAAACCATAATACATGGAAACTGGGTTTTTATTATTCCATTCCATTGCATTCCATTTGTTTCAGATGTCATTACATTTTATTATGATTTTTTTTTTGCATAATTTTTTCAAGATAAAAGGAAAACAAAAACAAAAATAAAAAATATATTTTACATTCCATTGTATAATTGTTTTCATTTACCATGTAGTGTCAACTATAGACGTTAGATGTAGACTTTATATTGAGATAATTTTTAAATGCAATACCAACTGTTTTTGAAAGGAAAAAAAAATACATGTATGCACCATTCCATCTTAAATACAATGGAAATATGTATTACAAGGTAGCCATATTTGTGTTTTATTATGTAAAACTTGAATTATATGCCTAATCAGGTAAAACACAATATTTAGTTAGAAATTTTCAAAAATGGGAGAAAGACCTAGAAAATGCTCCACAGATTTCTCACAAAATACTGTTCCACCAAAAAATTATGGTACAGTTGACAACATATGGTTTTGCATTTATTATTTGTATTTTTTTATTTATTGAATTGTTTGGTTTAATGTCCTTTGTTTGATTCAGATGTGAGTTGAACCTCAATTGAAGAAATAACAAGGGAGATAACAATAATAGACCTGATGCAGAGTTATCTCCACTTGATCTTCTTTTTGTGTTGTTCAAGTTAGCAATCTTTCAAAACATTGTATGAAATAACCTGGTTTTTTTATTAAATATATTAATATTTTTGTCCGTCCATCGTTTGCAATATTTCTTGTAGCTTGATTTATTCGGTATTTAATGACATAGAATATACATGATTTTTTTATATGAGAAAGTTTGTATTTTTACAACAGGAAAATTGAAATGGAATGCAAGAAGATCGTTTTAATGTGTGATCATAAGTGCAATTAATCAATTAATTTTCTATTGTACAATTTTGACAAGTAAGAGCATCATCTTATATTTTCTTTCATTTGGTTTATTCACAAAGGTACAAATAGTGTAGTCCTGGTCCAGAAAAAAAAAAAAGACTGAGTGGATTTGAAGGCTGAAAAAAAATTATGTACCCTAAATATACATGGAAATTAATTAGTTTTAATGAATAATTTATTGAGTTAACTACAATCAGCTACAGAAAAAAAAATTCTGCCTTCAAACCCACTGGAGTAATTAGTCTCAAAGTAAAATATTGTTAACGATATTCTGTAATGTATTAGGTTTTTCCCCTGCACTTTTGTACCATCAATGTTAATTGCACAATACTATTATAAATAAAGTAGGAGTATGGAAATATGAAGACACATTTATAACAGTATTGTTAGTTGTTTTATCTTAAGCCACCTGAACCAAAGATCTATATGAGCTACTGTCATCCATCAGCTGTCGTCTTAACTTTACGGTGAGTGAGTGAGTGATTGTTGTTTAACAAGTTAATTTTTAATGAGATGATGATGAGTTCCGCTTTGTACTAGACCAACACGCTTAGTTGGATTGTGATAGTGCTAGCTCACTGAAACAACTCTCCGCGGATAGACACATCCTGATTCCGAGCCAGTCTGTACTCTTTCTCTTTAATACTGCATACTTAGCCGAGAAGCAGCAAATACCAGTTTTATAGTCTTTGGTTTGACTCGATCGGGGCTCGAACCCACGATCTATCACATTCGAGGTGAACATGCTAACCATTGCACCACCACTGTAGTTCTTAACTTCAGCCATCTATATTAAATAGCAAATAGTTCATGGCACTGAGGGTCATATGGTAGTATATGGACCGGTCCATATACTGCCATATGACCCGAAGTGACGTGAACTATTTGCTATACATTGTATTATACTTATTATCTAAAATAATAATGCAGGTACCGTTCCGGAACCGAATCGAAAACGAGGCAGTCCAGTCCCGGTTCCTATAACGTTATATTGACCGGCTGCGCTAACAAAGACAAATAGGGAAAATATAAACGTAAAGTATAATATAGGTCTATATGACTTATTGTCATCACTTAGCATCCATCAGCTTGTTTTAAAAGATGTTTGATTATTCCATACATCAGTTTGAAAATCGCTTAATATTGATAATAAACAAGTTGCTTAGATATGGCCGGGAAAAAGCCATGCAATCTTCATTAGTGGTCTAGATCTTTTTACAGCAATTTCAGATTTTAAACAAATCTCATCTGATTGGAAAATAAATATATTACAAATGTATTAATCTATTACACAAAATAAATATGGTTCATTATTTAAGTTGGATAATTACAGAGAAATAACATTGTCCTCAAATGTACACGTACAAAATGATAGAGGAGGAAGTTATGTCTTATCTGAATTATAAACATATGACGGGCAAAACTCGGGAGCCATTCCATTCCGAAAAATAGGAGACTCCAGGACCATTTGACAATTGGATATGCAATAAATATTAATATTGTAGGTCATGTGACAATTAATATACAATAAAACCGTAGTACCTAGAGAAAACCACAGATCTGTCGCAAGTCACTGACAAACTTTATCAAATAATATTATATCGAGTACACCTCGCTATGAGCGAGATTCGAACTCACAATGTTAGTAGTAATAGGCACTGATTTCACAGGTAGTTGTAAATCCAAGTTGTAAAACTGATCACGACCATTATGACCCCAAGTAAGCTATGTTTATTTAAATTCATAATCCGAAGTATTAATTTATTCAATTTGGGTTAGGGTTAGAGTTATGGTGTTGAACGTCACATTCAACAATATTTCAGTTATATGTGGACGGTCAGTTTTATTGGTGGCGAAAACTGGAAAACTGGAATACACGGAGAAAACCACAGATCTGCCGCAAGTCACTGACAAACTTTATCACATAATGTTGTATCGAGTACACCTTATGCTGAATGGGATTCGAACTCACAACTTAGTGATGATAGGCAATGATTGCATAGGTATTTGTGAATCCACCTACCAAATGATCACAACACGACAACCTCTATTAAATTTGAATATAGCAAACATTTTATACATAATTGAAAAATATACACATTAAGATGAAAATATTGTAGATATTTAACAAAATAAACATAGAAATTGTAAATAATATCAAAATAATTAATTATACAAGAAAAAGTCGGGTGAAATGTTTGCACTTGTAATATGACAAAAAATCCTGTTAATTTTTTATGCCAGTAAAATACCAAAAAGTCCTGTTAAATTTTTGTACCAGTAATATATCAAAAAAGTCCTTTTACATTTTTGTACCAGTAAAATACCAAAAAGTCCTGTTACATTTTTGTACCAGTAATATATCAAAAAAGTCCCTTTAAATTTTTGTACCAGTAAAATACCAAAAAATCCTGTTAAATTTTTGTACCAGTAATATATCAAAAAAGTCCTTTTAAATTTTTGAACCAGTAAAATACCAAAAAATCCTGTTAAATTTCTGTAACAGTAAAATACCAAAAAAGTCCTGTCAAATATCTGTACCAGTAATTTGACCCTGTTAAAAGGTGTAAATTAAATCCAATTAAAAGCAAGTTATTTAAGTAATATGTTCAATTTTTGAACAGGTTATACGATTTAATCTGGTTAGGGGTAGTTTACGCTTAATAAACCGCGAACCTATGCGGTTTATGAAAAGTATAAATTGTTCCAAACCAGGTTATTGTTCAAAACGTGAAAATATTCCAGGTATAATTCAATTTTTACAACAAAATATAATGATTTCTCGATTTTAAGTACGATTATTTAATGGGACTATTTGAATTTGTCGTTGGCGAATGAATATGTTGGCGACGTCACAATACCAACCCAGGTTATCAAGTATAACCAATGTTGCTCCAGGCGGATCAGCCCATCAGGATGCAGTGTTCACATCATAATTTGATTAAGTTTTATATAAACAAAATATAACATTTTCGCTTGAGTTAGCGTTATGATGTTTGTTTGTTTTTGTTTTTTTTTTATTTATATAACTATAATCTATTCAGCCACACATTGTTTGTACAATGACATAGGACGCACAGGGAAGCCGACCTAGGGGCCCCTGTTTTAGCACAACTTATTTTCCCATGGAGAATACACACAAGTAATTGTCAACTCCCTGAATACACATTACAAAATACGAAAATGTACAACATAACTTCATAACATTAAATTTATTAACCAACTGTATCAGTTACGAACTTGCCTGTTTAGGTTTTATTTAACGCGTAGTTTTGACTCTTTTTTTTTTATATTTTCAAATAACTGTTACATACACGCATAATGGTTTATGGTGTTTAACGCCACTTTCAACAATATTTCAGTTATATCGTGGCGGTCAGTTTTATTGGTAGAGGAAACCGGAGTACCCAGAGTAATCCATCTACCTGTCACAAGTCACAGACCATACGCATATGAGGGACCGGGTGGCTCAATGAGTTAGGTAGTTGGATTATCTAACAACTCATACAAGCCTATCACCAATACGGCGTGGGTTGGCGCCCGGCTTTATAAATTACAAAAAGGTGCACTCGACTCGCAGCCGCAAGTAATAAAGTTTACCATTTGCTTGCCCATGGTCGGTGGTTCTCTCCTAGCTGCAATAATGTAGCTCCTGTGACAAACTTGTGTCTCGGCAGAGCTACAACGCGATCCCATTCGTCACAATGGAGCAAAATAAAAGTTGCAGTTGAAACATAAAAACTCACTATTTACGCTTCAAACATTTCATTATAACTATTACTGGTGATCCCAGTCCTTGTTAAATCGGTTTGGCTGAGAAATATATGCTTTTCAAAGGTAGCAACAACCTTATTCAAATTTATCGATCGTTTTCCATAACCGGAAACTACGGAAGGCGGAGCTTTTCTAAATATGGTATTTCTTACTACACGCTGATGTAAACATTCACGCCTCAAATCGCCAAATATGGTATCGACATCCAAATAGTGAGGCTGGAAATGACGAAATTCAAAATGTTCAGAGACATGGATTTTTATTTTGTGGGAATTACATTCTAAAATACTGGTAGGTGATAAAAACTTGTTATAATAATGGACAAAAGGAAAGGTTATGTCTTATTATTGATAAATGCAGGCGTCAGAAACTCTGTAAGCGAGCGCAAAAAATATCGGCGGCTGCTCCATTACGTGTAATGGCATCCCGTTATAACCCTTGCGAGTAAGCGAGCATTTAGGGTTTTATTATTAGAACTAGTTCTCTCCGGGTACTTCCACCACTACAACTGGTCGCCATGATGTAGCTGAAATATTGCTGAAAGTGGCGTTAAGCACAATAAATCAAATCAAATCAAATCAAATCCATACACCTATGAGGGAACTAAGTTTTTCACTTAGTTCCATCTTATTGGATTCTTTATCTATAGAAAACTATTTTTAATTCAAACCTTTTTTTAACACATATTACTACCAGGGGCGGATCCAGGATTTCAAGTTAGGGGGGGCGCACAATAAAAAATTGCGCTGAGCGCAGGGAGGCGCGAAAATTTTTGGGGTCTTTCGTGTGAAAATTCACGATTTTACGCCAAAAAAGCAGATTACAGAATCTCCCTCCTACCCCTAACCTCCAATTCTAAAAATAAAACCGTTGTAAGCAAACTACATTGTATGTCAAATTTGTAGTTTAAGTTTCACTTCAATCCATTGAGTGGTTATTTAGGAGTTGCGAGTTGCAGAATCATCCTCCTACCCCCTCCACCCGGCCTTCAATGAAAAATCTAAAAACCACAATGTATTTCAAGTACATTATATAGTTTAAGTCAATCAATTGCGTGGTTACAGTCAGGGGAGTTGCGGATTGCAGAAATCTTACAGACGGACGGACGAACGGACGGACGGACGAACGGACGGACGGACGGACGGACGGACGGACGGACGGACGGACGGACGGACATCAAGTGTTTGAGCAATGGGCGTAAAAATCTCATTACACTGAAAGATCAAACAACAAAAATGTATCAGACGGACGGACGAACGGACGGATGAACGGACGGACGGACGAACGAACGAACGGACGGACGGACGAACGAACGGACGGAAGGACGAACGGACGGACGGACGGACGGACGGACGAACATCACGTGCTTGAGCAATGGGCGTAAAAATCTCATTACACTGAAAGATCAAACAACAAAAATGTATCAAAGTTCTCGAGAAATATGTTTACGGAAATCAGATGTGAGATATGCATAAACCATTTTGTCGAGATTATTTTCACATTTTCATGTGCAGTTGAAGATATTAATTTATTACAAATAAATTGTAGTCAGAATTTTTTGTTAAAAATGTGTAAAAAAATTGTACAGACATCCATTATTTTCACATTTTCATGTGCAGTTGAAGATATTAATTTATTACAAATAAATTGTAGTCAGAATTTTTTGTTAAAAATGTGTAAAAAAATTGTACAGACATCCATTGGTAGATATAAATAATATAAACGTACCCGGACAAAGGATTTGTTCACACTTTCTTGTGCAGATACCTCGGGCAGATGCAGAGATTGTTACAAATAAATTGCCGTTAATTTTTTTTTTTATTAATATGTTACTTTTGTATTTTAATGTACAATATACCAACGCGTATTTTTACTGATCTTTACTTGAAAAGTAAAAGGCAACATTTTCGGGTATTTGTATACAAATCAAATTTTTATTTTTTTTTCATATGAAATTGCAGAATTTCGAATTCAAGAACTATTTGAACCATTATTCAAAGAGAAGTGACCATTTCCTTGGGACACTCAAGTTTCTACACACTGTCTCAGTTTCATCATCTGATTCTCTCGTTATAGGTTTTCGTTGTATGTTTTATAAATGAAATAAATTGTTAAATTAATTATTCGAAGTATTGATTGAATTTACTTTTTAGTTTACCTTTGACTTTTCTCGTCTCGTCGAGGAATAAGAAATGTATCCAATCTTGCTTGTTTTCTTGACCTAGAATTTTCGTCCATTTTATAATTTCTAAATAGCACGTGTACATGTAGTTGTAAAATTGACTGCAGAAATAATGTTTAATTAGCGTGAGAAAATAGTTGATGTCTGGTACCTCGAAACCAATCAGAATGGAATAATCTTTGAACTACTGACGGCGAATACATATATGAATCAGCGAACACATCCAACGTGTATTTACAATGTGTAAGAATATTTTACTACAGGTCACGAGTTAACCATTCATGAAAAAGTTATTTATTGAACTGCTTCATTAACGTTGTATAACATATGCTTTGCGAATTTTAGGGGGGGGGGGGGGGGGCGCACGCCCCGCACGCCCCCTCTAAATCCGCCACTGACTACATACATGTATATAGCAAATTGAAAAATTGTATACAAATTAACTGTTTGAAGACGGAATCACTACATCAAACAGACTGCAGTGACCTAATGAATCGAACACACCTTATTGATGTGAGGGTATTTTTACGACAGTAGCAACCTACATTTATCATCAGATTGTGTCATTCTAATGGAAAATGCAGTTGGATTAATAAGTTACATCATACACAAAACGAATCTACATATTAACAGATAGCTTTGAAAGTAAAAAGAAATCAGGCACTCGAATTCCGGACCCCCCTTTTTCCTCATTTAGTCCCTCCCGCGATTATGGTATGGATCTTAGTCGAAGTATATCTAGCCATTTATCCATATTTTACAACATTTCGTGTTACAACTCTCTCGTTCTACTAACTTGTGTTTCTAGGTCCAGCTGCCGTTTTACTGATAAATGTGGATAAAAGGCTCAAAGATATACTTCCAGACTAAGATCCATACCACAATCGCGGGAGGGACCAAATGAGGAAAAAGAGGGGTCCGGAATTCGAGTGCCTGTGAAAAAAATCATCAATAATATATGTGTGTCAATACAACAATGTACTGAAAGGGAGTGAGTATATGGTCATTTACAATACCGTGACCTAGATAAATTGATTGGTATGGAAACAGTTATATACAAAAAATATTTGTCATTTCTGTAAATATATCCTTTCCCGTTTTACTTTAGACAAGAAAAATTATTAATGAAATTTCGCTTTTAATTAAATTAATAATTTTCAATATTTTGGTATTTAGCAACATTTTGTTCTTTCAAAATAATCTAATTTGTTGTCAAAATCATGTTAACTATTACGTTATTTTCGTCTTTTCTATTGCTTAAATTCCTAAGAATATCGTATTTTCTGACTTTGATATATATACTAGTCAACAAAAGAAACGATGCTCAATATGTTTTACATAGAGAAAAAACATCGACAAAAATCGTATAACTTAGATTCATATGGGCATAACAAATAAGGTAATATCAACAAAATTTCTCAACATCATTATCAGAACAAATCATGGACAGACAGAAATTGCCATGCAGTATGGAGGTTTGCGGAGTTCAGTAACGTGTGTGATCACCTCTTGCAACAACGACAGCTTCGCATCTCCGACGCATAGAACCAATAAATCGTTGGATAAAGGCTTGTGGGATGTTGTTCCACACGTGCATAAGTGCGTCACGCATCTCCTATGGTGTTTCCGGTAGACTTTGACGGTTGCGAACACGTCTACCGAGTTCATCTCATAAATGTTCAATTGGTGGTCAACAGATTCAGTGATAATGCCGGCCAAGGAAGAACATGAATGTGATTCTGGTTCAGAAACTCTTGACAAACACGAGCCACGTAACATCTTGCCTTGTCATGTTGAAAGAGGTGATCAAAGTTTCACTGTTGCATAAAGGGCAGAACGATAGGATCAAGAATATCGTCTCTGTATTTTTCGGCAATCAATGTTCCTTGAACAATTTTGAACTGAGTGCGACCATCATGACAAATTCCAGCCCAGACCATAACACTTACGCCTCCGCTATTGGACAAAAAGTCACATTTTAAAATATTTAAAAATAATTTTTATTGGCCCAGTACAAATTAGATAAGAAATTTAAATTCATAGAAGTCGTATGTGTTTTTGGTGATAATTATAAGTCACATTTCATATATTTAGCATAACTTGGTTCAAATATTAAGTAAAAAGGACTACAATTAAAAATCTGTCATATAAGTATTATAATATAAACAATAATGTTGTGATCGGTATTTATTAATAAATTGTTTTAAACCTCATTTTAATCTATATATTAATCAAACAGAATTTGCAGTCATATACATGTAGCAATCAGTAAATGTCAAATAAAAAATAAAAATAAAGAGTGTATGACTACAGGAAGGATCCAAAGTTTGGATGATAATGAAAAGCAATCATATGAAGAGTTAAATAATGTAGTAAACCTACTATTGCAAGCGCTTTCTAAATGACACTCATAAAATATGAGACCTGTAAGGAAGTCGGTCCACACAGATCCAGAAATTATGAAACAAGATCAGTGGCCACGGAGTTGTATTCTTGTTCCAACTTGTACTAAAAAGATTAGACAACTCCAATGAATCCTAACTGTTGGATATTCCTATAGTATAATGGTATAACATCTATGAAAAGGGGTGCACAAATATTCAGGCCTCGAATTATTAATGCGGTGGAGGGGAATAGCCTCTCTGAAAATATTGTGTCTGTACAGTAAAAATAGCTTGTTTAAATAATTCTGGAAATAATTTCTACTTTTCCATTAAAATCTGCTTACTTGTAAATGAATTATTAATTCAAATGTTTTTCCTGCAATATCTGGGTATCTACACACAATAGAGTTTATTAATTTCTCAGCAGACGAACATCTACAGCTTATCGGCTATAGAAGGCTACAATTCCATAAATCGGGATCGGATCCTCTATGTACACATTTCCAAGTTTGTACCATGTGGTAGAACCGTCCAATCAAAATAGAGGATTTTGCAGGGGTAAAGTTGAATTTTCGACAGGATGACAGATGCCCGATTTACTACCTAATAATATGCGATTACAGAGTTAAAAAGGGATGGATCTTTATAAAATTCAAGACTGACTTGGATGAATACGTAAGTGAACGAGACATATCTATGAATATAGAGACAGTATAGTTTATATGGTTGAAACGGCGGCAGAATAAATTTTCTCAGTCAGTCCACAGGTGACGGGATTCAGGAATCGGAAATTCTATCAATATTATAAGGTATAGGGGCACCTCGAAGGTCGCTGGGCAATTATACCTTATTATTGATAGAATTTCCGATTCCTGTGGTCAGCCAGTCAGTGCCAGTGGTGCTAAACTCGCGTATAGTGATGATTATGAACGCTCTACTGATTTACATAAGTGTCTAGCTTTTCCCTAAAAAACAAGTCTGCGTCTACTCGTTTAATAAAGCTATGAAGATAACTAAGGTATGTTACATTTTATTATCATTTACTTTTAATTAAAATGTTGACATTCATTTATACAGTTGAACCAGGCGGTGGAAATGATTATCTCCCTTGGCTATAATCTCCCTTGGCTATATACTCGGCCATTACAAAATATAGGGGGTGCTAATGTGTGTATCGTGTTAGGTAAATGAGTTTGCCAGACATTTATTTATGGATATATTGTGACAAAATATGGATGTAATAGTTTGAAATATATATTTCCCAATGAGGTTTGTATTATTTTACATTCAACATACGTCTTCTTGTAAAATTTTGGATGTGAAGTAAAATACAATCAAATTTTGGGCCGAATGTTACCAGCGAGCTGCTGGTAAGATCAGAATCAGGAAGATTTTTAGTTTGACAAATTTTTCTGAATGTATTTTTTGTTCTTTTGTAAGGTATTTTTACCTTAATAATTATATATAAAAACAGAAAATATAGGTTATATATTTTTATAAAATAAATTAATTTAAAAAAAACACGTGTTTTCTTAGAATATGGTAAATCCGAGGATTTATGATATGCAGATGTTTGTTTACAAACAATAATTATATATATAAGTATATTTTGTAAACAACCAATGGTACGTAGATACATTGTATCTAACATAGTTAACACTTAATCCAAATTTTATTTAGCATACATATGCATTTTGATTATTTTATTTTATGAATATAAATTGTTATTAAAAACAGAGGATCTATTTAGATGGGCTTCCCACTCCTACAGGAGTACAGACAGTATTGCAACATATTTATTTCATTTTTTTTTTTAAATATAAGCTTATAGACAAACTGTTAATCACTATTGGAACAATTTAAAAAAAATAGTTTTTCAGTAGTAATTTTATAATACTATACAGTACTATGGTTATCTCCCTTTATTTAAATTCCTTAAAAAGCATTTTCCCCAATAATTATTGTTAATTCAACTTTTTGCATTTAATTGTTATATTTAGAAATGCTATCAATATTAAGCAATACATTTTTTTTGAGTTCATATTTATATGAATATTATAGTAGCAATTATTTAAATTAAATATGCCTACCTTGAAGAACTTTCAATTTATTTATATAATCAACGCCCACTTTTTTATAAATATATTGCCGAATTTCCTTCGGTATTTTCCAACTTATTTCGGTCGATTCTAAATTTGCATAGACACTTCAAAATACGTCAAAAAATTATTCAATGAAAAGTTTATCGATATACGAGAACAAGACGAGAATTTTCTTACTTATTATAAAATCCCGAGATACATCGAATGGAAAAATCGGCCATTTTCTAGCATCATTTGCTGATTCCATCCCCTTTCCCTATGACATCCCCTGGTTGAACTGTTCATCATTATTTTGCCTGGCTTTGTAAATTACAAAAAGGGTGCACTCGACTTGCAGCGGCGATAAAGTTTACCCGTTGCTTGCCCATGATCGGTGATTCTCTCGGACTTCTTCCATCACTAAGACTGGTCGCCATGATATTGTTGAAGGTGGCGTTAAACACAATAAATCAAATCAATTTATCACACACTCCCCTTTTTATGTTCGGGATCATCCATCCATACTGCCCGTCCTACTTTTAATGACATTTTCAGGCTTTTGGTTGATTTTATTTCATATTTCATTTGATATTCAGTTTTCTTTTTCAGTGTGATATAATAAATTTCTCCCAATGCTGTTTTCAAGCCATATGTAAATCTTGTACATACATTTTACATGTACATTTTTGTATCTCCCCCTCCCCCCCCTCATATATATGTGAGTAAGTGTGTGTACGTTTATGTGCATATATCTCTTTACCTGCCCGAGTGTGCCTGCACCACAATTATTGATATTTCACACGAATATTCAGTTTGATGTATTGTTGTGTATCAATCATAATTGTTATTTGTATATGCCCTCCTGGGGCCCTGATTTGGTTAATAAACTTATTTCTATTTCTACATGTATTTCCTACTTCAGGTTCATCATTATTCTGTTGCCTGTTCCTATTACTGTCTGTAAAGGAAGAGTTACTTCTCTTCTCAGCATCATCAGATGAGGATCTACTAGTATAAGCCATAAAAGTTTGCTGAATATATTCATCCCACCTTTGTGGCTCTTTTGAACAAAACATTGTCAACATATAGCTAATGTTATATGAAACCTTTCAACATTTCCATTAATAGACTGAGGTCTATAATTTAAATTGGTAGTTCTAGTTTTTTCTATTGATAAGATATGTTTGACTGGGAATAATTTGTTCCTTGATCAGAATGAAGCTGCATTGGGGTTCAAAACCGACATATATACAAATTGGTCAACAATTGCCTCCATGATTGTAGTATTTTCTTGATCTTTAATTGCAAATGCTTTTATCCATTTTGTGAAACAATCACAAGTAGTAAGTATATACTGGTTTCCTTTTCTGGTTCTGGGGAAAGGCCCTACGACATCTATTGATACATGTTCCATTGGTTGTCTGACAACATAAACTCTCTAATGGAGCCTTGTATAACTATTCATGATGGTTTACGTGCAGCACAGTTATCACATAATTCACAATATACATTTGTATTTTCACAAAATCTTTCATCCCTGGCCAATAAAACCAGAGTTTAATTTTTTCTAGCGTCTTCTCATTACCAAGATGACCTGCATGATAAAAATGAGGAATTTCACACTTTAAATTATCTGGAACAACTAATTGGAGACGGTTTATTATTCCGTATGCATCTATCTATTCCCGATATAGTATTCCATTAGATATTTTCAATCAACCTATCATATTGTTGCCATAGTGTTTTTACTCTGGTATTTTCTGGTGAAACTTAGGTTTTTACCTTTTTATCTGATATACAGTATATGAATTTCAAATTTGTGTCATTTAGCTAATTAATTCCCTTATTTCGTCTGGTTCCCAGTTTTTAAAAATTTCAGTACTTTGAGGTTCACTCTTTTCTTCTGTATTTCTCTCTTGATGACGTAGGCAAACTTTACAAGGTCTTCGTGATAATGCATCAGTATTGTTGTATTGCCTACCTGGACGATGAGTAACACATTATAATTCCCTATTTCTTGGAGCCATCTTGCAACTTGTCCATTTGTCATTTTTAAACTTTTCATCCAACTTACTGCAGCGTTGTCCGTTCTCAACAAGACTTCTTCAGTGACCATGAAGGTAGGAGTGAAAGTTTTGTAATGGACACACGAAAGCCAGTAGTTCTTTCCTTCTCACGCAGACTGATGCAATACATTAAATGTTCATGTTGATTGAGTGCTTTGCTCATATACATGTAGGCTATGGCATTTTCTTTCCCCTCCTGGGCCCGTATTCATAAAGCCACTTAAGTTAAGATTTTCCTAAGGAAACATTTAAGTTAAGGAAACTCCGCCCATTTTACTTAAGTGGTATTCATAAAACTTCTTATCTTAAGTATTTCCTAAGAATAACCTTAAGTTAAGGAAACTCCGCCCATCATACTTAAGTGGTATTCATAAACGTCCTTAAACTAAGAAAACACTTAAGATTTCCCTTAACTTTAAGGTAGATGGGTAGGTTCCTTAAGTTTTCCTGAATTGCTATTTATATTGATTGTGAGTTATGAAAGTGATATTGTATGAATAAAAAGATAACAACAAACCATATTAGCAATATATCACAGGCATTCGAGTTTATCATCAAATCCATATCATATCTTACATGTACATACAATTCACCATCAAGGTCATTTTCCGGATGAGTAAATATTTTTACAACCGTACCATTTGATGGCACGTGCTTTGCAGGTATATGAAATAGGTATAATTAAAGCTTACTAGTATTGCATTATTACCAATACAAACATGTTCCATGTCGGACGTTTTCGGTTGTTTCATGCTGGGAGAAGAGCTTTACGTAGAGATCGAGTATTCAGAGACCGTACAAAACCTCTTGATATCTACGATGACTTCGAGTTAATAGACAAATAAAGATTTGACCGACAGTCTATTATGATGATATGTGATATGTTATAGGATGACTTAGAAAGCAGTACATTTAGGAATCGGGTCTATATTTTTTTTTATGTTTTATTTACATGATATTTCCATACAGTCATTAAAATTAGTTTCGTATATAACTGTTGAACGTAAAATCCTCCAATTAGATGAGGGAGGTGCATCCAAACTCAAGAGTGGGAAGTTGAGAAACATTATGATTGTGTGTCCCTGTTAAACATACATGTACCTAAATTTTAAAGAAAATCCTCTGACATTACTAGAGCAAAGTTCAATTTGAGAATTTTGGCTCAAATACACTGAAGTGCTAATGCATGCAGTGCTAGGATTTATTTACATATAAAGAAGTTTTTATAGTTATTCTGCGAAAACACTTTTTTCTGAGTAGCAAGTCGAGCAAACCGCGTCTGACTGATGCGGTTTGGTCGACTGTTTCAAAATAAAACGGGCTTTAAATGAAATAAGTCCATTTAATGTAATAAAAATAAGAAACAAATTTTAGCTTGCATACATAAATACTTGTACTAAAATGAGTTGAATTTCCAAAATGAAAAAAAAAATTCTTTTGAATTTCTTTCATGTTCCTTTTTACAGGTGGATTTTGGGAGTTCATCGCTTCTGTTATTTCATCCCATGCCGTATTTTTTGTCGACGAAGTAATTGTTGACGAAAATTTTGCTCTTAAAACGTCCTTTCTTTTCTCGTATTCCTCCATTAGTATCATCTTCTCTCGATCGGTCCAGTTTGGCTTTCTCTTAGACATGTTTAATAGTTAAAGATTTTGATACGACTTCAGTTTTATTTATATATGTATGTATGTATTGAAGTGGTCAAGCAATGCACGTGAAAGTAGTGTAAGCGGGAATTGAAATACAATACAAAATATTTATTGACAATGAAATCAATCATCAATGTACAATAATAGCTTAAGAACTGTGTGCCCCCTTTTCATTCATATATTTACATTTACTTTATGGTAAAATACGAGAAGTTCCGTAGTTTCAAATACTTAAGTATTCCTTAGATAAGGAACCACTTAAGATATTTTATGAATACCACTTAAGTATCTTCCTTAACTAAGGAAATCCTTAGGAGAATCTTAGTCTAAGGAACACTTAAGTTAAGAAGTTTTATGAATACGGGCCCTGTTCCTTAGACAAAACTGCACCTACAGCCTTATCGGATGCATCGCTGTCAACAATGAAGTGACAACCTGGTCTACAAATGTAGGATAAGGGGAGATATCAATGCATCTTTTAACCTTATAAAAAACCTGTTCACATTCATCATTCCACTGAAACTTGAGCCTTTCTCACACAACTTGTATGCAATGATCTGGCTATGCCGGCTATGCATGGTTGCAAAGTTTTCCACATTATTTCCTGTAATACGAAGAGACAGAGAAATCCCCTCATTTGCTTACTAAGGTGTTTTTTGGTCTGCGCCAGTCTTTGACAGCTGGCCTTTTCCTTTATCAGAGTCTGTACTATTTCCCTCTTCCGTGACCACATGCATTAATCGTTAAAAAATACTTGAGGAGCAAAATCCAAAAGGCATTGACATAAATTGATAAAGGTCAAGACTAGTGGAAAAGGCCGTCTTCTATTTGTCTATAGGGTTTAATCCGACCTGCCAAAATCCACTATTGACATCCATAGTTCCAAAGTTCTTTGCTCCAGAAAGAGCTTCCAAAAAATTGGATATCAAAATTAAAGTCAAGGGGTATGTTTCCTTGACAGTTATGTAATTTAATTTTCTGTTATCCACACAAAATCTTGTGAATGATCCCGATCCATCCTTTTTAGGTACCCAAACAACAGGAGACGTCCAGGGACTAGATGAAGGTTCAATCACCACATAAAATCTGGCGATGCCAGAACAAGAATCTACAGAAAATAAATACATGTTTTCTTTTTGTATTTAGGTCATCGCATGCCTTTTAAACTCGAAAATCAACGCAGTCATAGAAGAAAATTACCTCAATTATATGAAAAAAATAAATATGAAACGAATGCCCTGCCTGCGAGAAGTAGGGTCATAAAATATATATCTGGCACCATAGCTGAGAAACCGAAAAATGCAAAATACCCCACATAATGAAATTCGAACTTGATTTGTATGTGATGTCCTTAACAACATTTCCAAACAGGAGATTTTAAAGTGATTATGTTGCAGTATTTATATGTTATTGCACGGATACCACTTCTTGACGAACGGACGGAAAATTGAATGCCCCCGTCGCCTAAAGGAGGGGACATATCAAAAACGAAAAATATGTTGAAATGCAACTAATTGTCAACTGATTCTGTAGAGGCGTTCTCGATCTATTCTCGTTGAAATTTGTGTATGAAATATTACACCATACAACTTCAACTTGCACAAACCTAATTCGGAATGGCCTGCTTTACTTTTCCGGCAAGACCTTGTTTTCAGCCACATATCCATTTCGTACAAGAAGTGTCGTCAATGTAAACATGTAACGTGTATAACCACATCACTAATGACATAATGTAATTAAATGAGGGACGTACATGTACGGTTTGAGGCTGAGTGAACTCCGACATACATTAACATAAGGAATAGGCTGACTATTATACGATTGGAACAACGGGAGACTACTCGGGCAAAATCACCATAAAAGGATACACAAGACACCTTTGTAAATCATTTATTTGAAAACAATCGACGGAAATCTTAATGAGGCAACTGCCTCACTTGCCTCAATGGTAGTTACGGCCCCATAAAGATATATTTCTTCTATTATCTGATATTTTGTGGGCAGAAGTAAATTGGTCCTCTGAGTGTTGATTGCTGCATTGGTGTGGTTTTCACTCTTTTCCCGTCAATTAAAATGGTTTCTTTGCTAAGTTGGTTGTTGACCTCTGTCAAAATATCCAGCAAATGGTAGCTACAAAAAGATGGTATAATTAGTTGAACACGATTGCATTTACCACAAAACACTTAAGTCTAGGAACCATTGTGGTCATGATCGTATGGTAGTTGGATTTACACCTACATGTGCAATCGGTGCGTATCACCACTAATGCTGTGAGTTCGAACCCTGCTCAGGCGAGGTGTACTTGATACAACATTATGTGATAAAGTTTGTCAGTGACTTGCGACAGATCGGTGGTTTTCTCCTGGTACTCCGGTTTCCTTCACCAATGAAACTGACAACCACGATATAACTGAAATATTGTTGAAAGTGGCGTTAAGCACCAACACCCTTACCCTAACCCATACTTAAGTAATGCAGATATATATGTACATGTAACTATACTCTGTCTGTGTCACATGATCCATTTTTTCAAAATATGATACTCATGTTTGTGTATGATCATCCCTTACCCCCTTGTATTGAAAATCAAATACTATACTCTGTCTTAAGGTAACTGGTCCATGTCAATTTGAAAAAATAAATAAATATGTCCTTTATTTTCTCTATGGGGATTAAACATTACATGGTCGCCATCTTTGTTTCTAATGGACGCTGAGTTGATTACCTCCCTTCGATAATCTTGCCTCTACATTTTCAATGAAAACTTTCTGTTTATGTTAAACCATGTCTGAGTTAAATATGACAACAATGGTGTCATAAAACCGTCTGTCAATATTTCGTATTTCTTTTACCTAACAATAGACATTAAGAAGAATTATAAGGACATGCAACCAATGCATCCAATCCAAGATTCACTTCCGGTATGAACAATCATCCAAATGATTATGCTTTAATCAGGCGAACATTGTCACAGGCATGTTTGATACACCATTCTGTAATTGATCGTCTTATGCAGCGTTCGCAAGCGACTGGAATGGTTAATTGACATCCGCGATCTGGCAATAATTCGTATTTCTTTTACCTAAGGGACCGACCATTTAACTTGCAAGAGGGGGTTATGGTTTTATGTTACGTTCAGAATTTTTTTTTCGGACAACACAAGAGTTTTGAATATTTAATTTTTTTTGTCGCGCAAAGCGCAATTTTATTTTCCAGAATTTAATATTAGGTTACATGACAAAAACTCTCAATTAGATTATTTTTTTTTCATCCACCAAAATCAGAATATTTTTTTCAGCAACATTGGGAATCAGAATATTTTTTTTAGAAAAAAACCATAACCCCGCTGGAAGTTAAATGGTCAGTCCCTAACCATAGACATTAAGAAGAATTATAAGGACATCCGACCAATGCATCCAATCCAAGATTCACTTCCGGTATGAACAATCACCAAAATGATTATGCTTTAATCAGGCGAACATTGACTTTAGCAGAGCGGTGGCGAGCTGTTGGCATGTCACAGGCAAGTTTGCTATATCATTCTGTAATTGATCGTCTTATGCAGCCTTCGCAAGCGACTGGAATGGTTAATTAACATCCGTGATCTAACAGGCCTCGAAAATCTACACCTACAGCTAGAGGATAGGCTAAGCTAAAGTCATTACTTCGAAAGTTTTACGGTTGCCACCATGACTTGGTTGACCGTTATGGAATATCTGTGTCACAAATGACCACGAATATGATCCACTTGTCGTAGACACTTCCTGGTCCTTTCCTCATTCACGACTTATCATCGGGTTTGTAACTAGATTAACACGACGGGTGTCACTAGTGGAGAGGAATTGCCTACCCTTCCGGGGCACATGAGTACTAGTTCACCCCGGTTTTTAGTGGGGTTCGTGTTACTCGATCTTTAGTTTTATGTGTATGTTTTGTAGATCGTTGTTTGTCCTTTTGTACGTTTTCTTTTGGCCACGTGTTGTCTGTTCTTTTTCTATATACGGATTCTGATTACCCCTTTGGTATCTTCAAACTCTTTTAATAGCCCAGTGTACCAGGAGAAATCGTTTAGCTACATCAGCTCGTATTCGAGATGAATTGAATTTGGGGGTCATTTATCGGTAAGGACTGTTAACAGACGTCACAGCTCAATGAGCAGCGACAGGCGACCCATAAAACGACCGCAACTGTCATTACGTCATAGGAGGGCTAGATGGAAATGGTCATTTGACAATCTCCGTTGAAATATTCGTTATTGGAAACGAGTCCATTGGTCAAACGAAATTTGATTTTTATTGCGCGTTCGAGTCTGCGGCATAGAAACACTGCATTTCATGACGGGAATGTAATGGGCACAACAGCATTCGGCTATGTCGGTCATCATAAAATCATAAAATTACCTGAACCAAAAGGATTTGATCTACCTGAAGACTGTAGCTTTTGTGTATTTATGTTCAACTTTATATGTATATTGTTTATATAAAGGAGAAGATGTTCTGAGTTGAAAAACTTGTATCTGATCCTATTGTCATGTTTTTGGACAATAAAATATGTTTAAACTAAACTAGCGTTCGGTGGCAGCGGTGTAACTGTCTGTGGATGTTTATCTTTTAATTGTAAGTTAGAATTACATGTCTTACGAGGTAACCACAATGGCGTTACATATCGCCACAACGCGTTAACGCACACGTTGTACCCTATGTTGATAATCACCCTTTGGCTGACATACCTGCCATTGGACGATAACGCCAGACCGCACAGAGCTCACATTGAAAGAGAATTCAGGCAGCAAGAAGCGATTGTCACATTTCCCTGATATGAACACAGCTTAAAATATTACTCAAATTGTAGCTTGTGATCTAATCCATATTGAAATATTACCAAACTAGATGCTCAGTGGACTGAGTCTGTATCGCTCACCTTTCATTCTGTTTTGAGGAAACTTTATACAAAACCTTCCATTGGTGCTTCCTACCAAATTTCAATGAATCTGGCCAAATGGTTTTGGAGAAAAAAAAATTTAATTGTCCAATCACAAACAAGAACTGCCTATGGCGGCCATGGACATTTTGTACAGGCTAAGCAGTTTCAGAGGAGAAGATTATTTTTAGAAATTGGCCAACAAGAAACAAGAATGGCCTATGGCGTCCATGTTTGTACACGGATTGGAACGAAATGAGCAATCTTGATAGAGGACTGTCCATAGATGCCTTCTACCAAGTTTCGTTTAATTTGGACTTACGGTTTCAGAGGAGAAGATTTTTCTAAAGAAATTTACCAACCAGAAACAAGAATTGCCTATGGCGATCATGTTTGTTAACGGATCGGAACGAAAAGGAAATTCAATCTTAATAGAGGACCTTCCATAGATGTTTCCTATGATTAAAATGGCCAAGCGGTTTCAAAGGGGAAGATTCTTAGAATTTGACCAATCAGAAACAAGAATTATTTATGGAGGCCATGTTTGTTAACGGATCGAGTCGAAATGAGCAATCTTTATAGAGGACCTTCTATAGACGCTTCCTACCAAGTTTCGGTTCATCTAGCCAAGTGGTGTCAGAGGAGAAGGCTTTTAGAAATTGACCATTCAGAAACAAGAATTGCCTATGGCGGCCATGTTTGTTAACGAATCGGGACGAAATGAGCAATCTTTCATAGAGGACCTTCCATAGATGCTTCCTATTAAGTTTTGGTTCATTTGTCTAAGCGATTTCAGAGGAAAATACAGTATTAAAATGTGAAAAATTAACGGACGACAGACTACGGACACCAAGTGATGGCAAAAGCTATCATTGCCTTTGGGCAAGATGAGTTAAAAAGCATTTCAGGTTCACATTCTTTCATCCCTAAAAAAAAGAAAAAAACAATTTTGAAAAAAATGGGTGGCTCTTAACTTTTGTCGAAGTATATATAATAATATTGTTTTCGTATATTTACCTCTGATATCTGATATTGATTTGTTGACAAAGTGTTTGTATATACCACGAACCAGCGGCTGTATTAAGATATGAGCAATACCCAGGTACTGTAGAATATCCTAACAAGATGTCGCTTTCGTCAGGATCAACATCGGCTTGGCGTTCGTCAAGATGAACATTGGCTTGGGGTTCGTCAGGAGCAACATTAGCTGGGCGTTCGTCAAGATGAACATTGGCTTGGGGGTCTTCATCTACAGACATTGGTTCAGGCGGCAGATATCGGATGTCACGTCTGGCGTTGGACAACTGTCTTGTTCTTAGTCGATCTTTAAATAAAATAAAACATAACCAATATTATATAAATGATGAAATTGTCATAACTTCAAAGATGAAGCAAGCACGCACAGACACACTCTTTAGACAAAGCTTTGTAAGGTTAAGAAGGGATCGTCGTGGTCATAATCGTATGATATTTGGATTTACAACAAGTTCACAACATTTGAAATAAGTGCCTACACTTACTACTAACGTTGAGAGTACTAATTCCCTCCTGTTTAAATGTAAATTAAAAGAGACCCAACTATGTAATTTTTGTAATGAAACGAAAGAAACAATTTTGCACTTATTCTGGGAATGTAATATTGTCAAAAGTCTATGGAAGGAAATGGCAGAAATATTAAAAAACAAGTGTAATGTAGAAATTCCTATTTCAGCACAACATATAATACTTGGATCAGACATTCTTGATTACTCTATTAAACTATTCATTGTTATCATTAAGCATTATGTCTCCCCCCCCCCCCCCCCCCCACTTTGGTGGGGAGGCATATTGTTTTTGTCCTGTCCGTCTGTCCGTCACACAGTTTGTCAGCGCAACTTCTCTGAAACTACTAACATAATTTCATGAAACTTGGTAGGTAGTAAGGACACCATATGTAGTTGTGCATATTACCAGGAAATTTTGATCGCCTAAATTTTGTGGGAGTCATGCCCCTTTGAACTTAAAAAATTCCAGAAATATACTTCTGAAGCAGCTTGTCAGCGCAACTCGTCTGAAACTACAGAACAGAATTTCATGAAACTTGGTAATTAGTAAGGACACCATATGTAGTTGTGCATATTACCAGGAAATTTTGATCTCCTGAATTTTGTGGGAGTTATGCCCCTTTGAACTTAGAAATATCCCGAAATTTACTACTGAAGCAGCTTGTCAGCGAAACTCCTCTGAAACTACAGAACAGAATTTCATGAAACTTGGTAGTTAGTAAGGACACCATATGTAGTGTTGTGCATAATACCAGGAAATTTTGATCCCCTAAATTTTGTGGGAGTTACTTGCAAACACTCTAGTGTAATATCCCTTACTGAAACTTGTATATATATATATATGTACAAGAGTCTATCATAATGTCACTATTTCCCTGAAAAAGTTTTTCATCACCAATCCATTGACTTTAGAAGAACAAAACTCCTTTAAAATCATTGGAACATAGGCTGAGCAATTTTCTGGAATGGGGAACTTTGCCATGACAATATGGAATAGTACCTGTAACCCTTGCTTTAGCACTTTTGTTCAAATTTTGTGTGTTTCATGGATTAAAAACAGTTTTTTTTTATTATTCATTGAAGCTTAATTTTATTTGTTACCTAAATAGATTTTTTACCTTTGACTACAGTTTGTGGGACGAGGGGAGACATACGTTTTTGCGGGCAAAAACAAACTTTAATTACATCTACTCTTGTAGATTTTCTGGACAAAAACCATGTGTATCAGGTGTAATAATATATTAAAAGCACATATGAAACTGTCAGTCTGCCTCTTTCTATCAGACCCCTGCAATTAGGGAAAGAATTGTGAAGAAATGGTAAAATATTAAGATAATATTGGTATAAAGGAAGTAACTCAAAATATATACTGTTCTTGACAAATTCTAAATGGATGCACCACACATACATGTATGGACATTGGGAAAGTGCATCCAAAATTACTATTATTGTATTGTATTGTATTGTATTTTATAAATATAGTTCAGTTATTGATGAAAACCACTTTTAAGTTTATGAAGTATGTATTTTCTATTTTAAAAAGTAGACCTTTTGAAAATGATATATTTCTATATTAGTTAATTATTTAAACTAACAATGATGGTAATACAAGCAAACAATGTATTTGAATGTACACTGTATGACAATGTTTTGTAATGCTAATAGGTAACTACTGACACTATCCTGCTATATATAGCTCTAATGTATTATATGTGTAATGTGAAAGTAGAAAATAAAAAATAGATTAAAAAAACCAAAACATGTGAGTTCGCATCCTGGCCATGGCGAATTGTACTTGATACAACATTATGTGATTTGTCAGTAATGTACGGCAGGTATATAGGTGGTTTTCTCCAGGTACTCCAGTTTCCTCAACCAATAAATCTGACCTCCACGATGTAACTGAAATATTGTTGAATGTGGGATTAAACATCATAACCATAACCCTTTATTTTATCATTAGACTTCAGTTAAATCTGCTTTTAAAGGGCGCCTGAATATAACAAATCACTGTCTATAAATGTCATTTTCCCTATTTATAGAATACCGGTAGTACATGTACATACATTTTGAACTTGTATATACTGGGCAACTGCTCAAAAAGGGCACATTTTCAGGTTCCCTTCAGTGTCATTTATATACAGGTTTGACTGTACATTCTCTGTACTTCCATACAAAAGCTACATAAATTGGTAGCTTGTTTGTATGTCTCACTCTGAGACTGGGATAAAACATTTTTAGCTTTTCTATTTTCTTATTTGATATCTTACTTAGTATAGTCTGCTCTTTAGTCCCCTGGCATGCCTGTATGAAAAATAATTTTGGTTTTCCAGACAGAGTTACACAACGTGCACCAATAAACATATCAGTAATATTTCTTATATATATTTCACGGCCATTAAAACCATATACTAGGCCTTCCCTTCCATGTGATAAAACACAAACAACTAGAGCGTTAAAAGATGTGTGGTCTTTTTTCGAAAAGTCATTACAAACTTTGATAACTTCTTCAGCTGTAAGATTCTTTTTAACAACGATGTCGTACTTTAGTTGTCTAAATGTAGTCGACAAGGCTTCTGGAAATGTAAAAACAGTTCAATTATGAGAAAAAAAGTTTAAACAGTGACGATAATTCCACCAATATCTTAACACACACACAGACCCGACCCCCCCCCCCCCCCCCCCACACACACACATGCCGTTGGAAATCCATGTTTGGGGCAGGCAAAAAAAGTGGAGGGGTTAAGCCAGTTAATGGGATTCCAACACTGTCCCTATCGATAACTGGATCTCCAACGACAATACATATAAATACAAACGATAAAAATCCTGCACACAATATATGACAGACAAGTATTTAAGGGAACAAATATTTATATTTTATTTGGAGAGGGTGATGGGGGTTTTTTCATGGCTGATTCATGCTGAAGCTGCGAGATCATCAGCAGCATGACAAAAGTGGCTTGTGTTGATCAGAAAACTTGCAAAAGGCGGTCATGCTTTTGCCGGATCAGGACGAAATAACGAAATACACATAGCACTTGGTCGACCATAACGGAGTACTTGTGTCACAAATTACCACAGATATGTCCTGTTTGTCGTAATGACAATTCCGTACTATCCCTGTTTATGACTTGTTACAGCGTTTGTAACAGGAGTAACACGACGGGTGCCACTAATGAAAAAGAAACGGATTATCCTTTCGGAACACACGAGTTCATCCCCGGTTTGTTGTGGGGCTCACGTTGCTCAATATTTAGTTTTCTTTGTATTTTTTTTAAGTTAATGTTCTTTTTCTATGGCCATTAAATGGTATTAAAAACGGCTAAATTATTTCTATTGCAGGCGTTCTGAGCACCCCCACCACCAACCAATGAAGAAGCTGCTTTGATGCAATTGTTATAAGTTCTAATGTCCAAAAGTAGCTATAAATGATTGAAAGAAAATCTATGAATGTCGATAAAACACAATTATCTGAAGAAAAAAACATGTTTGTGTAACCTTGCTGGGCATGTCCTTCGACTTCTTATTTCCGATTGGTGTCTTCAAACTTTTCCAAATAATGAAGAATGAAAAAAAAATAAACCTACCAACATCACAATGTGATCCTTGTCTGTCAGGGAATGCATTTTTATCTCTGAATTCTTCGTTATTGATAATGACACAAAAACCTAATAAAATAAAGTAAACACGTGTGCTCTAAATTGTGTGTGTTTTTTATAATCAAGCATTTCTTCATTAATGGTTCCCAGTCTTTTATTAAAGGCCGTCATGGTCATGATCGTGTGCTAGTTGGATTTACAATTACATATGCAATCACTGCCTATCACCATTAAAGTTGTGAGTTCGCATCCCGCTCATGGCGAGGTATACTCGATACAGCATTATGTGATAAAGTTGTCAGTGACTTGCGGCAGGTTGGTGATTTCCTCCACCAATAAAACTGACCGCCCCGATATAACTGAAATATTGTTGAAAGAGGCTCAAAACCCCAGAACTCTAACCAATAATGTGGAAACATTCCCAGGTTATTGTGTTAGTTTCATTTCCCCCCAATTTTGATATCTATCATGAATATAAATATGCAATAATATTTCTTTCACCTCCAATAGAAATATTGTATTTATCCTGCGATAAAGTTTGCAAAAAAATGTTATTTGATTTAATAATAAAAAAAAGATAACGGAAACCCCATTGATACCTCAATTGTAGTTCCGGTAAGGGGCGTGGCTTAATATATATATATATAGCTTTATTAGGGTAATGTGGAAAGTGTTATTATGACAGGGGTGTGGCTTAATAGCTTTATTAGGCTAATGTGAAAAGTGTTATTATGACACTGTCATAATAAAGCAACAGTTTATTTCAACCCATTTATATTGACAAAAAATAACCCAACTGCAGGATAAAATGCATTAACACCATCATGCAATCTATGTTACATTTATTGAACAAAAAGGCGAGTGTATCATCAGATATTTTGGTAGGCCATGTGACGAGTTCGCAGAACGAGTCTGGCCTATCAAAATATCTGATGGTGCACGAGTAATCATGTTCAATAAGGGACTTGTATCTTGCGACGTCAATCAAAGTTGAGTGAGAGTATGTAAGCTTTATGATGATATCTTGTATATTTTGTTATCGAAGATATTATATGATGTGACGTCATCTAGCTCCACCTCCTCTCTGAGTACCATGAGATATTGTACGGCTGTTGACAATAGAAAAGACGAGAAAGCATGATACAATTAGAATTATATGTTTGTTGTATCTTTTTTCTTTAGTGATACACTAACAACATCCTGTTTTGGGGTCATGTCATTTAACCTTTCATTCGTCTTTGACCGTCCAATCATATGAAAAGTCAGTTAAATATATTGACCATTCAGACAAAAGCTCTTGGCGTGTACTCGGTATTGATACACAAAGAATTTAGTATCCTCAACGCCGATTGGTCGGTTTAAAATGTGAACCCTGATGTATATGTTTTACGAGAATGGATTTCTCAGAGCAATCTCGCATCGAAGGCCATTTCGACACAAAAAATATCAACGATAGTATTTTGATCGATGATTTGGTGAGATGACATCATTATAGCGTCACAGTAAAAAAAAAAAAAACAATGATATATTATGTTCATATCACGATAGTTGCTTGATGATAGATATTATCGCATGAAAAGATCAAAGGAAAAATGTATAAATCATCGATAAACTAACTTATCGCCGAAGAATAAGAAAAATAAGAAACAACAAACATCTAATTTAAATTAGATTGATCGGGGCGAAGACAAATACACATTACTACATGTAGTTACATAAAATCGTAACATAGTTGTGAGTTCGAATCCCACTCATGGCGATGTGTACTCGATACAACATTATGTGATAAATTTGTCAGTGACTTGCGACAGGTCAGTGGTTTTCTCTGGATACTCTGGTTTCCTCCACTAATAAAACGGACCGCCACGATATAACTGAAATATTGTTGAAAGTGATGTTAAACACCATAAACCATAAACGTAACATAGAAAGAACGTTTGATGATTAAATGAAATATTATTTTACAAAAACCCAAAGCTACAATAGCATTATACATTATTAAGATTAGGATGTCCAAGTATTCCACTTTACTGGGTACTGGTGGAGGTTATCAGTGCTCAAACTCATGTGGTGTGTCCCCATGTGGTGGATAGGGGAAGTCTCCTAGAAAGGGGGTTGATTGATCATACATGTACATTTTTTTTGTATATATATTATAGAAATACGTTTTTCATCCCGATATCTGATTTATCACCACCGTATCGGTGGTGTAATGGTTAACGTGCTCGCCTCGAGTGAGGTATTTCGTGGGTTTGAGCTCCCATCCGTTCAATCCAAGGACAATAAAATTGATATTTACTGCTTCTCACTCTCAGCTAAGCACACAGCATTAAGGAGTAAGAACAAATACGGGTTGGCTCTAAATCAGGATAATATGACAGAGTGAAGCGACATGTCTACTTGCGGACTGTTGTTTCAGTGTACTGGCACTATAAAAATATAACTCGGCGTGTTGGTCTAGTACAAAGGTAGCTGCGGAACCGTAGCCCTTATGGTCCTTGGCCAGTATTCTGATATTTGCGGACTATGGTCTATGGTCCGCAAATATCAGAAAACTGACCAAGGACCATAAGGACTACTGTTCCGCAGCTAGTACAAAGCGGACATTATCTTAATCTCATATAAAGTAACTTGTTCTCGTCATGATATTATATGCCTACCTGAAAAACTGCTCATTCGGTGTGAAACAATAATTACTCATATATAGTAAAACCTGTATTAAGAGGTCACCACTGGGACAAAGAAAAGGTGGTCTTATAAGACAGGTGATGTCTTTAAAGAGGTGCAATTCATATGAAGTTTTTTACGACAGAACAAGAAAGATGTGACCTTTTAATACAGGTGACTGCTTAATAGAGGTGACTGCATGGTCAGGTTTGACTATATATATATATATTTATATACGTCTGAAAATTAAACCAAACAGTGTTAGAATTAGATCTTTGAGCTGTCAAATTTTTGTTCTTCCCTCGACGGGATTTGAACTCACACCATTGATACACTGCAGCAGCAATCGCTTAGACTTACGTCCAGCGCCCTAGACCACTCGACCTTCATCCGCTATATTACCTGTGAATCTATATTTATACAGACAGTAGTTCCATCTTACCCCGAATGTCCGCGTTCATAGCATAGTGTTCTTCAGATTCTTCGAATACTAAAATTAAAAAAAAATCAAAGTTACCCATTGTTTTCTTTGACAAATATACACCCACTTAGGTAGATATGTATTAATAGCTGTGATAAATAAATTAGTTAAACAATATTAAAAACAAATCAAGACCCCAAATAATATATTTAGTTCTACATTGGGTCTTGAAACAATAGCTTGATTCCCTTTTATCTAAATATGAATACAGTTAACATTGCCGTGCAACTGGTCTAAATTATCTCCCTTGCTTATCTAGTCTTCTTTTTTAATGAATAAAATTAACAAATAGAAATGCTTATGCATAACAGAATTACTTTATTCTGTATTGCTGATATAATTTTTTGTACATAAATTTGATATATTATGAATGTATTATACATATTTTTAATAGTGGTTTCTGGTTTATTTTCAGTGATTAAAGTCAGAAACAGTCTGCTGTTTTCTTATGTAAATATCTAAATATAGGTTAAAAACTCTACTGTGGCTGTAAAATGTAGAACAGTAATATAAGACCCGTTCCTTTACTTTTTATTTGTTTCTAAATGTGTTGTTGGATATTCTCTCATGTTCATTTACATCCATATCCTCTTTAGTACCGTACTAGAATTACCTTTGTTCAAGTTTAAGTCTTAGTAAAATTAGAGTAGTAGCTAGAGTTATCTCTCTTTGTTCAAGTTTAAATCTTAGTAAAAGTAGAGTAGTAGCTAGAGTTATCTCTCTTTGTTAAAGTTTAAGTCTTAGTAAAAGTTGAGTAGTAGCTAGAGTTATCTCTCTTTGTTCAAGTTTAAGTCTTAGTAAAAGTAGAGTAGTACATATAGTTATCTCTCTTTGTTCATTGCTCTTGAAAGTTGAATTATTTGGAAAATCCCCATCAGATAGTGAGAAATTAATCTATGCTATGTCATGGTACAGCTGAAATGAGATGTTTTGCATTGAAAAAAGACATCAGATTCCCTAAAGAAACATTTCAGGAAAGTTTGGTGACATAGCAAGCATTTTTTCGGGAAAAGAAGTAAAACTATTTCAACAAATTAGAGACAAAGGCGGCTATCTTGGATCCAAAAACTAACAACACTTCTTCAGAACCACTAGAGGAACATATATGGCAAGTTTGGTTACTTCAAATGAAGTAATTTTGGAAAATAAAGTAAAAAATGTCTCAGGCAATCAGAGGGCGGGCCATTATTTTGGATTTTGAATTTCTCTGAAAAATATCTGCACTTTATGAGGACCTCTAGAGGAAAATCTATGGCAAGTCGTAGTAGTTTTATTGGTGGATGAAACCGGAGTACCCGGAGAAAACCACCGACCTGCAGCAAGTCACTGACAAACTTTATCACATAATGTTATTTCGAGTACACCCCGCCATGAGCGGGATTGAACTCACAGCCTTAGTGATGATAAGCACTGATTGCATAGGTAGTTGTAAATCCAACTGCCATATGCTGACCACGATGGTACTCCGGTTCAATTTGAAATGAATACTAAAGAATTTAATATTGTATACTAACCTAACCAAATTATTTAACAATTCAATGTTGTTGCACAATGTGATTGTAAATAAACAACAGAAATTATTTAACTATTCATGATTGATTGATTAATTGATTGGTGTTTAACGCCAACTTAACAATATTTCAGCTATATGGTGGCGTTTTTAACTATTCAATAGCAGTAAATCGAAAAAGGGCAGACAATGCAATGACCAAATGAAAAAGAACAGAAACAAACAATGATCTACAAAACACCACACATAAAACAAAAGATTGAGCAACACGAACCCTACAAAAAAACCAGGGGTGAACTCAGGTGCTCCTGAAGGGTAAACAGTTCCTGCTCCATTAGTGGCATTTGTAGTGTATCTGAATTTACAATTATAGTAAATAGCATTATTATACTTCATGTATGTAAGCTGTAATTTTACTGGATAACACGAGGGTAGCATTCTGCTCTGACACATGGCTCAGCGGTTGACAATTTTTTTACTTGTCACTCTCTCATATTTGTCTTTTTATATGCAATAATTTATATATATATCTGTCATTCTAGTGCTGGGGGGTTAAGAATTCTAGGTTCCAGCAACATTACTGAACATCTGTAAAAATGAATAGACTGAATATGAAATGAAACATTAAAATGAAAAAAAAAAGATCATTGCAAACGAGAAAGTGAAAACATTCAGTATAATAAATTAAATAGCATATAGTTGAAAGGGTGATAGATTAGATTGTT
Organism: Bathymodiolus septemdierum; assembly: GCA_963383655.1. Taxonomy (NCBI): domain Eukaryota; kingdom Metazoa; phylum Mollusca; class Bivalvia; order Mytilida; family Modiolidae; genus Bathymodiolus; species Bathymodiolus septemdierum. The sequence goes on along the minus strand of OY726529.1, from coordinate 45,648,187 downwards.
ACCCTTCGAAAAAAACCTTGTCAACCTTGGCTTCACCTTGGTTGACAATGTTTTTCTCAGGGTAACAATCTGATCTATCACCCTCTCAACTATAGGTTATTTATATAATGTTACCTGTAAAACATTCTATATAGTTGTGCAGATCTGTGCGTTTGATATGTTTTAACATCTGATAGAGTAATGAGCAATTCGTTGATGAAATATCTTGTCTTTTCTCCATGATATTAAACAAGCAATAGCATTGACTGTGTGCTTCCATCTTTTCTAATTTTCGAATTGCTGGGATTATGTTGGGCAACCGGTTTTCTGCAATTGCAATCAGCTTGTCAACTTCTTCTTTTGATAAATTCTTTGCGACATTAAAAAGAGCTTTCCTGTAAGTTCAAATAAAACTAGAGGCTCAATGGACTGAGCCTGTGTCGCTCACCTTTCATTCTGCTTTGAGAAAACTTAATACAGAGCCTTCCATAGGTGCTTCCCACCAAATTTCGGTTCATTTTGGCAAAGATGTTTCAGAGAAGAAGATTTTTAGAAAAAAATTGCTTGTGGCAGCTAAGTTTGTTTATGGATCAAAACGAAATGAGTAATCTCTATAGATGCTTCTTACCAAGTTTTATATCATTTGGCCAAGTGGTTTCAGAGGAAAAGCTGTTTTAGGAATCGATCAATAAGAAACAAGAATTGCCTATGACGGCCATGCTTGTTAACGGATCAAAACGGAATGAGCAATTCTCATAGAGGACCTTCCATAGATGCTTCCTACCACGTTTCGGTCAATTTGGCCAAGCTGTTTCAGAGTAGAAGATTTTAAGAAATCGAGCAATCAGAAACAATAATTGCCTGTGGCGGCCATGTTTGTTAATGGATCGGGACAAAATGAGCATACCAAGTTTCGGTTCATTTGGGCAAGCGTTTCAGAGGTTTTTAGAAATCGACCAATTAGAAACAAGAATTGTCTGTGGCAGCCATATTTGTTAATGGATCGGGACGAAATGAGCAATCTTAATAGAGGATCTCCCATAGATGCATCCTACCAAGTTTCGGTTCATTTGGCAAAGCGGTTTCAGAGGAGAAGATTTTTTTTAGAAATCAACCAATCAGAAACAAGAATTGTCTGTGGTGACCATGTTTGTCAACAGATCAGGGCGAAATGAGCAATCGTAACAGAGGACTTTCCATAGATGCTTCCTACCAAGTTTCGGTTCATTTGGCCAAACGGTTTCAGAGAAGAATCTAAAAAATCAGCCAATCAGAAACAAGAATCGCCTGTGGCGGCCATGTTTGTTAACGGATCAGGACAGAATGAGCAATCTTTATAGAGGACCTTCCATAGATGCTTGCTACCAAGTTTCGGATCATTTGGCCAAGCGGTTTCAGAGAAGATTTTTAGAAATCGACCAATCAGAAACAAGAATTGCCTGTGGCGACCATGTTTGTTAATGGATCGGAACGAAATGCGCAATCTTTATAGAGGACCTTCCATAGATGCTTGCTACCAAGTTTCGGATCATTTGGCCAAGCGGTTTCAGAGAAGATTTTTAGAAATCGACCAATCAGAAACAAGAATTGCCTGTGGCGACCATGTTTGTTAATGGATCGGAACGAAATGCCCAATCTTTATAGAGGACCTTCCATAGATGCTTCCTCCCAAGTTTCAGTTCATTTGGCTTAGGGGTATCGGAGGAGAAGATTAAAATGTGAAAAGTTAACGGACGACGGACGCCAAGTGATGGCAAAAGCTCACATTGCCTTTGGCAAGGCGAGCTAAAAAAGGACCAACATCAGGAACTTAGCATCATCTTGTAGAAATAACACAGTCTATTTGATTGATTGATTGATATATTTTTTTTGTGCTTATTGCCACTTTCAGCAATATTTCAGCTATATCATGGCGACCAGTTTTAGTGGTGAGAGAAGCCGGGGAGAACCACCGACCATGGACAAGCAACTGGTAAACTTTATCACTTGCGAGTCGAGTGCACCATTTTTGTAATTTACAAAGCCGGGCGCGAACCCATGCCATATTGGTGATAGGCTTGTATGAGTTGTTAGGTAATCCAACTACTCATTGAGCCACTCGTGCCCTATGAATTTGAAAATTAGACCTCATCAGATTTGGCTTAGGGATATGGTTATGGCGTTTAACGTGACTCAACAATATTTCAGATATATCGTGGCTGTCAGTTCTATTGGTGGAGAAAACCGGAGTACCCGGAGAATACCACCGACCTGTCGCAAGTCACTGACAAGCTTTATCACTACGTTAGTGGTGCTAGGCACCGATTACACGGGTAGTTGTAAATCCAACTACCATACGATCACGACCACGACGGCCATCAGATTGGCTTTTCGTATATGGACAATATATGTTCATCTATTACATTGTCGGAAAATATAAAATTTATTAATTTGCACTCGCTGCGAAACATGCCAGAAAAGCTCACCAAAGGCTTGCTTTTCTCCCTGTTTCTAAAGCTTGTACAAATAAAGTTTATATTTTCCAACAATGTACAAGATGTTCCTATATTGTCTATAAACTACAACTAATTGGAATTCGATGTTTATTTATTTATTGATATCTTTATTTTTTGGTGATACATTAACATAAAACGAGGCCCCGAACGAGAGAGTGAACGGATGTTGAAAATTTGTCATTTGTTTTCCAAAAATGTTTTGGAATGAAAAGGAATAAAAAAGAATGCTGTAAGTTTATGCTTGAAAAAAAAAAAGAATTGAAAAAATAAAATAAAAATAAAGAAAAATAAAAGATGGTATTTATGATATAAATGTGCTTTTTTCAAAACACGAACATAAAGTTCATTCCGAAGCTTCTTAATATAAGCATAATAATATTATAACACAATACTCTTTTCCGAACATCTGGGCATTTAATAATTGAAGGCAGTGAAGCCAGCAGGATTCCTCTAGATTTTACGTCGAATTCAAAGGAAAATTTGAATGTTATTTTTCTAAAATGATGAAAACCGTGAGATCTAATTTAGTGTAAACAAGAACCAGAGGTGATCTTAATTACAAAATTTAACTTCTGTTGGTAGATATCAAATAAATTAATATTGAAGTCTATGTAGAATCCCGAGGATTTTGGCATTGCTTGGTAATATTTTCTTTATATCAGAAATGCTAATCATTGATTGGTCAATTACCTATTGCGATGTCACTTCGGAATCAAGAATATTACAAACTAGTAGTGACCTACCTGAATAGACTCACTGTCGTTATGTCCTTTTCAACTTCTTTCAGTGTAGTATCGGGATCCAGTCCAAGCATTCGTACAAGACGTGGTTTCTCCATTAAGGCGAGACAATGCGCAACTCTTTTCGCTGCAGGTACATTTTTGTCCTTTTCAAGATGTGTAAAGATATCTATCGCTATTTTACATTTGTCTAAATCAGCAAGGCTAATAACGTCCTGTGTTAAATATCTTAATGATGCCATATCATGGCCATCAATTTCTTTACATATCTCAACCAGAACCATTCTAGTATTGAGTCGCGCCATACCAATTATTCCTGCACACTTTAAACAGAATAAAAAAAAATGAATATTAAATTACATAAAACAACATAATTTAAAAAAAATTAAGTTAGCTATAAAGAAATAACAATTCAATTCAACTGTGTTAGAGCTGGATTGTTTATAATTAGCTGACAACCAACATCGTTGTCAGAACGAACACTACAGCACTTATTAGAATTAGCTGAGGAACCGTATCTGTAAACGGTTTTTTTTACCGTCAAAACAAAACACCGCCATCAGCTACTATTCCGCATCTACTATTCACTCAACATAATGGCGAGTCATTTAACCCGGCCACTATAAAACTACAGCTTCATTGACCGAGGGAGGGAGATGAATCCAGGTACTCGCGAAAGGTACGGAGTTCTCGTTTCTTATAAGACACCCACCGAGTTACTCTCGGTCCGGTACATGACTTGTTGGTGGAATAGGAGTGAGTAATATGTTGTTTAACGCCAACTCAGCAATTTTTCAGCTATATTATGGTGAGAACAAGTTAATTTTCAATGAGATGATAATGAGGTCCGGTTTGTTCTAGACCAACACTCAGTTGGATTTTTATAGTGCTAGCTCACTGAAACAACAGTCCGCGGTAGACATGTCGCTCCATTCGGACACATTATTTTAATTCCGAGCCAACCAGTCTTTGCTCTTTATCCTTAATGCTGCATGCTTAACGGAGAAGCACCAAATACCAATTTTATAGTCTTTGGTTTGACCCGACCGGGGCTCGAACCCACGATCTACCACACTCGAGGCGAGCATTGTAACCATTACGCCACCGATGCGGTTCGGTGATATAGGAATGAACATATCTAAGTAAAAGGGAGAAGATGAGAAATGAATATTTCATAACGCTCAACCAGTCCGTGATGACGATCGTAAGAATGTTGTGGCGACTACTTCAGCCTAAAAACAACATAGCACTGGTGTTTCAGCTTTTGAGTCAGTAGCTGAGCTATGTCCAGAAATTATAAATTGCATCATGATTGGGTGATTTTTCATAGCATACAGTTACAAATTAATAGTGCAATCGTTATTAATTATACATTAGAGAAAACCGAAGAATGGACAATTCAGAGACACTGGCAACATTAGGTACACAAGACAGACGGTAGGTAGTAAATAAACATTAGAGAAAACTGAAGGGACAATCAAGAGACATTAGCAACATTGGATACACAAGACACAAGACAGACGGTAGGTAGTAAATACACATTAGAGAAAACCGAGGGGACAATCAAAAATGGACAATCCAGAGACATTGGGCACACAACACACAGGACAAAGACAAACATAACAATAAAACACAACACGGAAAGCCAAAAGGATGAGCAACACAAACCCTACCAAACACCGGGAGGGGGAGGGTAGTAAACTCAGGTGGTCGCGAAGGGTAAGCAGGTCCTGCTTCCTGTAAGACACACCATTTTACTCATACATTCAGTCAAGTCCTGTAAAAGTCTTGGCAGTGGTAGAGGAAAGATAAAAAAAAAATTATGTAAGAAGTAAAAGATCCAATGTCATTATTTTGAGATATGCATATATTGTAACGGTCAACCAGATTGTGATGACGACCGTATACTTTTTGTAGCGAAGACTTAAACCTATGAGCAACGTAGCCTTGTTTGATTATCTGTTGCGTCAACAGCTGAGCTCTACAAAAAATGTGTAGTTTTTTCTAGCCTATCTGCCCATTTTGTCTGAAGTTTAAACTTTCCAAGAAGAGTTTGAAAATATCAAAGGGGTAATCAGAATCCGTATATCGAAAAAGAACAGACAACACAATGACCAAAAGAAATTACATGTACATGTACTTGAAATGTACATGAAAATAATGTACACTTAAGGTTTAATTGAGACTTAAATTTAATTGATGTTTGTGTAACACAGTCTTGGACAGATACAACAATATAACCGGTAATATCAGTGGCTTTGAGGGATCGCCGTGGTCATGATCGTGTCTTTAATTGTAAGTGAAGAACAACTGCTCTGGTATATTGACACCTTCCATGGTATATCGAACCCATAGTCATATTGTCCGTTTGATTTCTATAAAACCTTGAAAACAAATTAATCTAAAATCAGATTTCAGATTTACATTATTCATATTTGGGGCATTTATATTGTGTATCATATACGAACTCTGACATCAATTCTCAGAATTTTTGGTTCACAAATAAAAAAGTTGCTCATTAAGTCCAATACAATTTTTAATACATACAATGTCAAAACAGCAGTGGGAGTAAGTTGACATGCTAGAGTTGACTTCCTATGTAAACAACAACAGGGAGACATGTGGTTGATGTACATTTCGGTGTACCATGTGACTATCTAATTTGAATATTCAATGCCAACTGACCATTCAAATGGGTTATTGAAATTGACAATGACAAAGTGACTATGTAGTACAAATGTACTTCATGCAGCAAATAAGTGTCTATTGGTAAAATATTTGTGAAAAGTTAAATAATACAGTGAGTTTCAATATCAAAAAGGAGATTTGACATTTTGGAGATAAAAAAAAGAAAAAATTGAAGAAAAAAAATCAAAACTTATCAACCAACATTAAAGCTACTCATATTCTTCTGTTTCATCCCCATCACTTTCGCTCTCATCATTTCCACTTTCAGTTTCACTGTCAGAGTTAATGTTTATAAAGAATTTTGGAATTCCTCCCCTTATTCCATCCTCCTTCCAAAATTTTGGTTCAACTACATTTTTCACGTGATTACAAGCTTTCTGCCATTTTAATTCATTTACTTGTGCAAAACCTTTATGTATTAACTTTTTTACATCATTTTGTTTAAACGTAGAATTCTGCCTGGAAACAAAGCCTTTTATATCACCCCATATTAGTTCGATCGGGTTAAACTCGCAGTGCTAAGGCGGTAATCTAACAACATCATGACCTTGTTTTGTTTTTTAAAATAGTCATCTAATTTATAAACTGGTGCTGGTTTTTTGGACTTGACTATTTCGTAAAGTTCAGGTTTCTTATTATTCTTACTTTTAACCAGGAAATAATTTCACCTTTCCTCGTATTAGAAGTTGGGGCTTTTGTTCCATCTTCCCGAACACTATTGTAAGAGTCATTGTCCATAATGATTATATTTTTTTTGGCAAGGCCGGTGTCATAGAGTAAATCTTACCCCACAATCTCTACCCAGAGTTGTCTGTCCTCTATCCAATAGAGTGTAAGGACAGACAACTCTGGGTAGAGATTGCTTCCCCTATAGTAGATTAACCCCCTGGAGGATTTACTATATAGTAAACCTTCCCCAATGGGGGAACGTTTACTATATAGTATAAATTCCGCATAGTAAACTTTCCTACCTACTCAAATACTTCAAAATGGCTCCGTACAGGTTTTTTTTAACCTTTTAATCATAACCGGATATAATTAATGGTATATAACAATTAAAGTTAACACGATTAAGGTGCTAAATTCCGAATCAATATACAATTATGGCCCTCGGAAGAGGTGAATATCCAAAATTGTCAATCCCACTAGGGTTATTTCCCCGAGTGCTTTAGCCCGAGGGAAATAACCCTAGTGGGGTTGACAATTTTGGATATTCACCGATTCAGAGAGCTGTAACTGTGGAATACCGAACAAACAGTTGAAATTACTGTTTAATATTTGAATTGTTAAAGAATTATTTCATTAGTGTTATTCACTGGACGTTGTAATTTTCGAGGGTTATTACACCGTTGAATAATAGGGTTATTCAATGGACGTGTGTAATTCTTGAGGTTATTCACCGTTGGCGGCGATTAGAAGCAAACATATCCAGATTATTTTATGTCATGTGATTATCTTTAAGCCAATACAATTGATTCTTTATTATGTGAGGTATAATAATAGTAATCATCCAGATTAAGGGGGAACATATATAGTTGTATTTGAATACCTCTATGGAGGATTTGATGCATGACCTATAAATACTGAATTTCTTGAGGATGACCGAGCTATTTTTAGAGTAGGTGTTTTCCGTAGCATGGCATTTCACTGCAAGATTTTAAACATGCCCTGATATTTTGACAGAACGTAGAGGAATCATGTACGTTTCAGAAAATATATGGTCTTGGAAAGGTCAAGCTTAAGATAAAATGATCAGGTAGGCTCGAAAAAACACAAATTTAGTAGAAAACCTTAAAGGAATTAATTAGTGGTTTTACACTTATAGCAAAATACCCGGGGGGATGATCGACTATGGATAGGGGAATGTTTGCTATATAGTAAATTTTCCCCCGGGGGAATATTTACTATATAGTAAAGTATTCGGGGGGAAGGTTTTCTATATAGCAAATATTCCGAGGGGGATAGTAAACATTCCGGGGGAAGGTTTGCTATGCGGAAGGTTTACTATACGACACCGGCAATAACTGATATTTTCTCCATTTTTCAAAAATGTTTGCATTCATTTCAATGTGGTTTTCCCTCTCATCAGTGCTTATACTTTTGAAAACAAGATCACTACCTGGTAAAAATCCTTTTTCACATCCCGCATGTAACCTTTGTCCCTTTCCTAATGGTAATTTTCGGTTGTTAGATGGGTTAGATGATGTCCACTGATGGGAGGCTGTATGATTTGTGTCAACCCAAGTTTCAACCAAATATACTGTGATAAATCCTTGCTCTCTCTTTTTTTTATTTGTCCGTAAATAATTAATCCTTTGAATTATAATGTCATTTCGACCAAAGCTTTTCTATTAGCGCTAAGTTTTTTATATTTAAATCCTAATTCATGTAATGATTTCCATAATTTGTATTTGGAAATGCTAATGTTATGATTTTTTTACTAGTAAGATTTCAACTGTTTCAGTGTAATACGTTCATTTTTGGAAAATAGATTGAAAACAACAGTTTTAATTAAGTCTTTATCAAAACTATCCAAAATTTTGTACTTCCTTTCTTTGAATATCTCTTTTTCTTCGTCATTCGAATTCTCTCTCAGCAATTTTTTCAGCAGTCTTTCACTAATTTTTAAACGGTGTTTACTAGAATAAAATGGTGCTCCTCTTTTTAACTCGGACTCGAAATAGTGAAAAACTTCCAGAATTAGCTCCATTTCTTTCACAGAAATCTTAGGTGGCATATTTTCATAACATTCAATTTTGTAGAGGAGAAAATATCAAACATTATTTTTAATGAGGGATATATAAGGATAAATGAAAAATAATACTGACCTAATCAATTCCCATTCTTTTTTTATTAACTACAAAAAAATAAGGATTTTCAATTAATTTTTAATTGTACACTTTAACATTTTATTTTTAATATTCTGAACTAAATTCAATATTTAATTATTTTAAAACTAGGCCTCAGGTGCCATACAGAATAAGAATAAGATTACATTTTATTGCCTAATCATAGGGTCCACATGAGGCATCATTAACAATACAAACATTCATGATTGATAAATGAGACATACACACAAAAGAAAACAGACATACAAAAAAATATGTAGTTTGGGGTTTTTATATTTCTAAAAATATAAATATAATTATTATTATTTAGTGGATCATGTTCTGGTTTGTCCCATATATTTCACATCCAGTGTGAAACATGTTACTATATACCCATGTATACAAAAAAATCATGCAGTCCCTGCTGACTATACATACTTGTATACATGTGATATGTATTTACAAATTTAAAATTGCTCTCACCTTTTCTCCTGTACTTTCATTTATTATCAATTTAATGTATAATTGGTCAACATTTTACAGTAATTAAAAGCTAGAAAATTCAAAACATTAACATAAATGCTTATTTATTGACTTAATAAAAATCAATCTGAAGAGATTTAATGTTCAAAATAGATAGTCTCATGATACACCGAAATGTATATCAACCACATGTCCCTCTGTTGTTGTTTACAAAGGAAGTCAACTCTAGCATATCAACTTACCCCCATTGCTGTTTTGACATTGTATGTATTGGACTTAATGAGCAACTTTTTTAATTGTAAACCAAAAATTCTGAAAATTGATGTTAGAGTTCGTATATGATATACAATATGAATGCCCCGAATATAAATATTGTAAAGCTGAAATCTGATATTAGATTAATTTTTTTTCAAGGTTTTATAGAAATCAAACGAACAATAATATATCGTACCCCCTTCCTATAGAATTTCGACCACAGACCCATAGTATTTCTAACCTTTACTCATGATTCAAGAACCCCCCTATATTTCGAACCTTCTACACATGGTATTTTGACTCTCTACCTATGAAATATAAAACCTCTTGTCTTATTTTGCGATTCAAGTACAACTGTGATGGAATATTGACCCTCCTCCCATAGTATATTGTACCCCTACCCATGGTATATCGAATCCTTAACCTATGGTATTTTAAACCCCCTATCCACGGTATTGTAACATGGAATATCAAACACCTTCTTGTCTTAAGTTGTGAGTCAATTACAACTGTTATGGAATATTGACCCCTTTCCATTGTATAATGTACCCGCTAGCGGACCCATGGTATATCGAACCCCTGACCTATGGTATTTCGAAGCCCCTCCCATAGTATTTTACCCCCTCTTTTACACATCAAACAACCACTTGTCTAATACTGTGAGTCAAGTACAACTGTTATAAAATATCGTTATTCCATGGCAATTGGACCACCTACTTTCTCCTGATTAAAAATGAGGGTTTTCAACATACAATCAGGATGTGAGGTCAATTTACCAAACGGGAAGTGGAGGGGTCAATTTTCAATAAGGTGCTGCCATATAAGATGGAAGGGGTAAATATACCATGGAGTTCAAAATTCCATATCACAGACACTGGTATAAATTAAGTGTAAAATTTAATAGGTTTAATAATAAACATAAATCGTCACTTTCGTTTATTTCAATGTTGTGTAAAATAAAAATAAGCATAATTATTTTACACTCTTACCTTTTCTAGTGAACTATTTCCAACAAGAAGTTTTACATGGACAGTGTATCACCTAATCAACATATATCTACTGCAATTGTAATATTACAGCGAAATCTAGCTATTTATAGCCTAAATTTAAAGGTGATTTTCCAGTTTAATCACATATAGGTATCATATTACTTCTCCTATTACTGTTATTTTTTCTCTCACAACTATAAAAATTAAAGACATGTCTGGTATGTTGCGGTTAACATAAGATTGTATGAATATGGACACAAACAAGTTAAAATCAGGAAAAAGAGATAATATAATAAAGAAATACAGATTTTTTTTTATTGAAAATAAATATGTAAACAGAAGGGTAAAAAAAATAGGGGGTGGTAATTCCGTACCACCAACATTAGTTTTGAGTCCACGACATATTGTACTAATAAGTAGGAGAGAGAGAGAGAGAGAGAGAGAGAGAGAGAGAGGCGGTAGTAAGCCATCCGTGGGTACTGACGATATAATAAAATGACTGTCGAGGGGGAAAGGGGGCACTTCTTTTACAGAGGTGTCGCTGAAATAGGTCGACTTTTTAATTTTTTAAATTTATGATTTGTGAATTTTACACCTCAATAGGTATTATTTTAAGGTATGCTATATCGATGAGCCATATTTCTAGAAGTACCACCCGGCTTCTCCCCCGCTTCTTTATTGCTGTTGCGTCAACAGCTGAGCTCTACAAAAAATTTGTAGTTTATTCTAGCCTATCTGCCCATTTTGTCTGAAGTTTAAACTTTCCAAGAAGACCTTGAAAATACCAAAGAGGTAATCAGAATCCGTATATCGAAGAAGAACAGACAACACAATGACCAAAAGAAATTACATGTACTTGAAATGTACATGAAAATAATGTACACTTAAGGTTTAATTGACACTTAAGTTTAATTGATGTTTGTGTAACACAGTCCTGGACAGATGCAACAATATAACCAGTAATATCGGTGCATTTGAGGGATCGTCGTGGTCATGATCGTGTCTTTAATTGTAAGTGAAGAACAACTGCTCTGGTATATTGACACCTTCCATGGTATATTGAACCCATAGTCATATTGTCCGTTTGATTTCTATAAAACCTTGAAAACAAATTAATCTAAAATCAGATTTCAGATTTACATTATTCATATTTGGGGCATTTATATTGTGTATCATATACGAACTCTGACATCAATTCTCAGAATTTTTGATTCACAAATAAAAAAATTGCTCATTAAGTCCAATACAATTTTTAATACATACAATGTCAAAACAGCAGTGGGAGTAAGTTGACATGCTAGAGTTGACTTCCTTTGTAAACAACAACAGGGAGACATGTGGTTGATGTACATTTCGGTGTACCATGTGACTATCTAATTTGAATATTCAATGCCAACTGACCATTCAAATGGGTTATTGAAATTGACAATGACAAAGTGACTATGTAGTACAAATGTACTTCATGCAGCAAATAAGTGTCTATTGGTAAAATATTTGTGAAAAGTTAAATAATACAGTGAGTTTCAATATCAAAAAGGAGATTTGACATTTTGGAGATAAAAAAAGAAAAAATTGAAGAAAAAAAACAAAATTTATCAACCAACATTAAAGCTACTCATATTCTTCTGTTTCATCCCCATCACTTTCACTCTCATCATTTCCACTTTCAATTTCACTGTCAGAGTTAATGTTTATAAAGAATTTTGGAATTTCTTCCCTTATTCCATCCTCCTTCCCAAATTTTGGTTCAACTACATTTTTCACGTGATTACCAGCTTTCTGCCATTTTAATTCATTTACTTGTGCAAAACCTTTATGTATTAACTTTTACATCATTTTGTTTAAACGTAGAATTCTGCCTGGAAACAAAGCCTTTTATATCACCCCATATTAGTTCGATTGGGTTAAACTCGCAGTGCTAAGGCGGTAATCTAAGAACATCATGACCTTGTTTTGTTTTTTAAAATATTCATCTAATTTATAAACTGGTGCTGGTTTTTGGACTTGACTATTTCGTAAAGTTCAGGTTTCTTATTATTCTTACTTTTAACCTGGAAATAATTTCACCTTTCCTCGTATTAGAAGTTGGGGCTTTTGTTCCATCTTCCCGAACACTATTGTAAGAGTCATTGTCCATAATGATTATATTTTTTTTGGCAAGGCCGGTGTCATAGAGTAAATCTTACCCCACAATCTCTACCCAGAGTTGTCTGTCCTCTATCCAATAGAGTGTAAGGACAGACAACTCTGGGTAGAGATTGCTTCCCCTATAGTAGATTAACCCCCTGGAGGATTTACTATATAGTAAACCTTCCCCTATGGGGGAACGTTTACTATATAGTATAAATTCCGCATAGTAAACTTTCCTACCTACTCAAATACTTCAAAATGGCTCCGTACAGGTTTTTTTTAACCTTTTAATCATAACCGGATATAATTAATGGTATATAACAATTAAAGTTAACACGATTAAGGTGCTAAATTCCGAATCAATATACAATTATGGCCCTCGGAAGAGGTGAATATCCAAAATTGTCAATCCCACTAGGGTTATTTCCCCGAGTGCTTTAGCCCGAGGGAAATAACCCTAGTGGGGTTGACAATTTTGGATATTCACCGATTCAGAGAGCTGTAACTGTGGAATACCGAACAAACAGTTGAAATTACTGTTTAATATTTGAATTGTTAAAGAATTATTTCATTAGTGTTATTCACTGGACGTTGTAATTTTCGAGGGTTATTACACCGTTGAATAATAGGGTTATTCAATGAACGTGTTTAATTCTTGAGGTTATTCACCGTTGGCGTCGATTAGAAGCAAACATATCCAGATTATTTTATGTCATGTGATTATCTTTTAACCAATACAATTGATTCTTTATTATGTGAGGTATAATAATAGTAATCATCCAGATTAAGGGGGAACATATATAGTTGTATTTGAATACCTCTATGGAGGATTTGATGCATGACCTATAAATACTGAATTTCTTGAGGATGACCGAGCTATTTTTAGAGTAGGTGTTTTCCGTAGCATGGCATTTCACTGCAAGATTTTAAACATGCCCTGATATTTTGACAGAACGTAGAGGAATCATGTACGTTTCAGAAAATATATGGTCTTGGAAAGGTTAAGCTTAAGATAAAATGATCAGGTAGGCTCGAAAAAACACAAATTTAGTAGAAAACCTTAAAGGAATTAATTAGTGGTTTTACACTTATAGCAAAATACCCGGGGGGATGATCGACTATGGATGGGGGAATGTTTGCTATATAGTAAATTTTCCCCCGGGGGAATATTTACTATATAGTAAAGTATTCGGGGGGAAGGTTTTCTATATAGCAAATATTCCGAGGAGGATAGTAAACATTCCTGGGGAAGGTTTGCTATGCGGAAGGTTTACTATACGACACCGGCAATAACTGATATTTTCTCCATTTTTCAAAAATGTTTGCATTCATTTCAATGTGGTTTTCCGTCTCATCAGTGCTTATACTTTTGAAAACAAGATCACTACCTGGTAAACATCCTTTTTCACATCCCGCATGTAACACAACAAACCTTTATCCCTTTCCTAATGGTAATTTTCGGTTGTTAGATGGGTTAGATGATGTCCACTGATGGGAGGCTGTATGATTTGTGTCAACCCAAGTTTCAACCAAATATACTGTGATAAATCCTTGCTCTCTCTTTTTTTTATTTGTCCGTAAATAATTAATCCTTTGAATTATAATGTCATTTCGATCAAAGCTTTTCTATTAGCGCTAAGTTTTTTATATTTAAATCCTAATTCATGTAATGATTTCCATAATTTGTATTTGGAAATGCTAATGTTATGATTTTTTTAACTAGTATGATTTCAACTTCTTCAGTGTAATACGTTCATTTTTGGAAAATAGATTGAAAACAACAGTTTTAATTAAGTCTTTATCAAAACTATCCAAAATTTTGTCCTTCCTTTCTTTGAATATCTCTTTTTCTTCGTCATTCGAATTCTCTCTCAGCAATTTTTTCAACAGGCTTTCACTAATTTTAAACAGTGTTTACTAGAATAAAATGGTACTCCTCTTTTTAACTAGGACTCGAAATAGTGAACAACTTCCAGAATTAGCTCCATTTCTACCACAGAAATTTTAGGTGGCATATTTTCATAGCATTCAATTTTGTAGAGGAGAAAATATCAAACATTTTTTTTAATGAGGGATATATAAGGATAAATGAAAAATAATACTGACCTATTCAATTCCCATTCTTTTTTTTATTAACTACAAAAAAATAAGGATTTTCAATTAATTTTTAATTGTACACTTTAACATTTTATTTTTGGTATTCTGAACTATTATTATTTAGTGGATCATGTTCTGGTTTGTCCCATATATTTCACATCCAGTGTGAAACATGTTACTATATACCCATGTATACAAAAAAATCATGCAGTCCCTGCTGACTATACATACTTGTATACATGTGATATGTATTTAGAAAATTAAAAGTTGCTCTCACCTTTTCTCCTGTACTTTCATTTATTATCAATTTAATGTATAATTGGTCAACATTTTACAGTAATTAAAAGCTAGAAAATTCAAAACATCAACATAAATGCTTAATTATTGACTTAATAAAAATCAATCTGAAGAAATTTAATATTCAAATTAGATAGTCACATGGTACACCGAAATGTATATCAACCACATGTCTCTCAGTTGTTGTTTACAAAGGAAGTCAACTCTAGTATGTCAACTTACTCCCACTGCTGTTTTGACATTGGATGTATTAAAAATTGTATTGGACTTAATGAGCAACTTTTTTAATTTTAAACCAAAAATTCTGAAAATTGATGTCAGAGTTCGTATATGATATACAATATGAATGCCCCAAGTATAAATAATGTAAAGCTGAAATCTGATTTTAGATTAATTTTCTTTCAAGGTTTTATAGAAATCAAATGGACAATAATATATCGTACCCCCCTCCTATGGAATTTCGACCCCAGACTCATAGTATTTCGAACCTCTACCCATGATTTAAGAACCTCCCTATATTTCGAACTCTCTACATATGGTATTTTGACTCCCTACCCATGAAATATAAAACCTCCTCTTGTCTTATGTTGTGAGTCAATTACAACTGTTATGGAATATTGGCCCCTTTCCATTGTATATTGTACCTGGTACCCATGGTATATCGAACACCTGACCTATGATATTTCGAAGATCCTCCCATGGTATTTTACCCCCCTCCGGCCAGGGTAGAATTTAAGCAAACATTTCAAATAGCCAGCAGGACTAGTAGATATAAAAGTCAACTAGCCCCCCAGATATTCTACTAGCCCGACCATCATGGGCCATGGGGACAAATACTAAAAATTATATAATAATTATTTTATTTGACAAAATTATAATGAAGAAAGAATGTCAGTATTGTCATCACTTGAAACATCATCATCACCAGCGTCACTATCATCCTGTCGGAAGAAGCATATTGTATGCAAACTGAACATGTCATTCGGTCTATTTCACTGTTGTGAACTAACCAGTTGCGTTTTTCTGCCAGCTTGTTTGAAATTTTCTTTTTCTTTTGACCTGATCATACGTCCTTTTCTCTCCAATTTTTCATTATTATCTAATTTAATTTTTTCGCTGGTTGCTCTACGCCGGTAATGTGTCGCCACATTTCTTGAACCTTAGATTATGCTGTTATCGTAACTTTGGCCGAGTTAAATATATGATTCACAGGTTACTACAGTCCTATCGTTAAACCTACCAAAATAAGCACTATCGCTCCCTTGAATGTGTCTAACCTCCACACAATGTCTTCTCGTCAATCCGCTTCTCTCTGCTTGCTTTCTTCCCGCTAAAACCGTCTCTCACCTCTAGATTTATCCACCTTAGTCTCCGGCCTTTTCCATCTCAGATCACTCCCATCGGATCTCTCGGGTTTCATCGTTCCCCAATACCACTCGCCACTCGATATCTCGTCCCTTATTCCGAACATACTACACTCTTCCCCCCTTTCCAAATAGGAAGAGTGCTTATATCAGGGTGGAACTGGATTGGTTTGGGCTGTCTTCCAAAAGCATTTATTTATATTTGGCCTCCAACACTGCCGATGATTTATCCGCATTCTTTGGAGTATTCTTACATCTTCAAATCTTTTTTCATAATTCCTCTGTCAACCATATGTATTAAGTTTTAAGTAGTTCAAATTTCGAACATCGTAAAAGTTCTTTGAATATGTAGAACAAAGTCAAAAAATAAACTTAACTATATCCATAACTCTCTGGATTCTTTCCTGGCTCCAGAATACATACAACAATGTATATTCAACAATATTTCAATAAAACAAAAATAACTTTCTCTTTGGTGATGAACTTCCTTGTCATTAATACTTATATACATTTTAACAGATGACCAAAAATCCTTCTTTCTAGCGAAAATACCAGTCATAATTGTAGCTTGTCAAACTACCTCCTTCCTTCTTTCCATTCAATTGTCCTGAACATGCAGCATACAGGATCTTTGGTCGGTACCACTGTTCACTAGTCTACGATGAAACACAATGCTCTTTACTGTCCAGAGACAGCAAAGGCATTGATGCAGGTCTGGCGACACACATCTTCCAGGAAGTCGTGTCGATGTCTGGCCACCACTTCAATGACTTCGCCAAGGTACACCGGGCTGTTGACTCGGATTCCATTTGGTGCAATGCAAGGAGCGTCAGTTTCCACGAGTAGACGGTCCTTAGGTACAGACTTCAGTGCGTTGATCTGAGTTTGAGCGAACGATGATGCCAAAATTGTGAACCCAAAATAGGTTTTGGGAAATTGTGTAAGCCAGGCTTTGGAAAGAATCAGTGAAACAGTGAAGAATGAATACTTGGTTGGCCGAAAACTTGTTCGAAAGAAACTGAAGTAGCAACAGGTATAACAATGAACTGAATTTATCTTGACGGTTGGAACGGACGTGCAATATAATAGGCTTTCCTGCAGTTTTCAGTGTAGATGTGGTAGTGCTGTTTTCTCAAACCATGAACCTTCTTGGGATGCACACCAATGGCCACTTTCCACTTGTCGTCTATGAGCACATTGGTTGGGAAGGACTCTGGATCACAGTAGATCAAGGTTCCACCAATCAGATTCACAGGTACCTTCGAAGGTTTCTCCATGGACTCGTCTGTCCAGGTCTCCATGGTGAGGGACAGGTTCCCCAGGAGTCTTTTACTGGATCGATCCAGGTGGAAGTGGGAATCAAAGGCGCCGTACACCTCCCCCATGGAACGATGGTCCTATGGTCATCTTTCTCTGGACCACCTCCTCCTCGGTACTACCACTAGCTTTCAACTCATCTGGTTCTCCACAGACGTCCATGGTAATAACACCGGAGTCATCCTCCGTCTTTGCTTCATCCCATTCTGGCTAGGGCGGCTGGACATTGAGTAAGGACCTCACCATCAATGTCTTCCTTTCCTTTCGAGAATTCGAGAAGGTACTTCAAGGTTATCAGGATCGGTCATGAAGTCCAGCCCAAAGTCCAGGTAGGTGTCAATGTCAACACCGTTGAGGTGCTTCAGCAGGGCTACCTGATACCTCCAGTGGATCAGCACACTGGTGTGGTTCGGCGGGTACAAGGTATACCTATTGTACACGCTGCCATCTCATCGTTGTTGTTAGGCTCCTCATTTGCTCTATCTGGCGTCCCAATATCACAGCCTTCTTCGGGATCAACGACACCACCCTGTTTGTACACCAGTCCAGCAGGTCGAGTAATGACTTGGTCCCCACAATCTTCTTTGTTAGGAACAGTAGAACGTTCCCTCTGATGTTGTTGAGGTCATGATACTTGTTCTGCTATGATGCTTGTTCTGCTTAACAGGGAGGTTGGGATTGTCCCACATAACTCTGTGCAGGTGCATCCTATTAACATGATTTCTAATTTTCTGAGTTTTCCAGTCGCACCCACAAATTGGACAGCTGGCCCTCCTGTCATCTTTCGTAATCACTGTGGCATCCTCTTCGTCATCATCTGACGGCATTCTGAACATATCTCGGACCACCACTTTCCTCATGTCCTCCATCTCCACTTTCGATCTTTTCCAAGTTCTTTTCCGTTCCTCCTCAGACTCATCATCACTCCCTTCTTCTATCCTTTCTACGTCTGTCTTCTCTACCGCTATCTGTGGAGCCACCTCCCTCGGGTAATGGTTATTTCCTTGCTCCAAATGTCCTGAACAGACATGGTCGGTAACATGTCCGGCACGTTCGACGGTGGAATGATGTTATTATTCCTATCGTCCCCTCTCCCCTCACTCTCACCAGTTGCTTCCACCTCTGCTCTTTCCACCACAATCTTCCAATAATTCATGTTTCTGAAAAATAAAATAGATTGATGTAGTCTACGATGACCGGTTATATCCGCGAGGGATACAACCAAGGAGTCTGACATCGGGGACACTTGTACTCGTCAATTGTTTCAGCTAGCTGCCTGGAAATGTTGATACAACGCCCATGCATCCAATCGCCACAACTGTCGCAATGGATCATGAACAATCCGTCATCTGGTTGCCTGCAGATTCAGTATGGAGTGTTTTCCTTGGAAACATCCAGCAGATTCTCTCCTTCTTGAAGTTTCTGTTTGGCGACACTTAACCAAGATGATAAATGACGGTTGTTGCATTTTTTCATCCGGTCATGATTTGCTATCGCAACTACATTTTCAAACCTGACTCTGTATATGTAAGGTGATAATCTTTCCACTATAATTCCTGGGCCTTTCCAGGGGGGGTCCAGTTTCTTGGCTCTTCCCTTGATATGAGCCGTATCCAGCACATAAACAAAATCGCCTGGTTGGTATTCAACCTCTCTCATTTTGGAATCATAGTCCCTTTTCATTGTCTCCTGTGCAGTCTTCAAGGTTTTCCTGGCAATCTCGTGTATTTTTTGGATGTACGAAGGCTTGTAACATACTACTCTTCATTTTCAAACAGTTCTTCTCTAACATTTTTAAATATCAATTCTGATGGCAAGTTGATTTCTCGTCCGAGCATCATTTTGCTTGGCGTCATTCCAGTATGTCTATTTACTGATGATCATATGGCACAAGCAAGTTGGGGAGATATTCATCTATTTCTATTTGCCACTTGGGTAGTGTCTCTTGCCCTCTATAGGCCTTCAATTTATGACAATATTTTGCCAATAAACCCAACTGTGTCTGTGTCATACCTTGAAACCTTGTTAGATGAATTTCAACTTCTGGAAGTGGCAGATCCTGCAGTTCTCGTGCCAAACTGTATAACTTCTCCGAGTCTATTTCTAGCTTGATCAGGAGCTTAGATTTTAATTCAGACCTGCTTTTCCAACCGCTTAGCATTTTGCGGAGTTTTGACCATTCCTGGTGAAGCTCTGTGACATCTTTAGCTGTCCCGTCAGTTTGTCGCTGTATCTTCTCTAACTGCCTTACACAACTCTCCCGGTGGTTCCCATCTAGTGGTTTCGAAACAAGGCACTTCTTGACGGCGACCTTCCCTAGCGGAACAGTGTCATCTATTTCTATGACGAATGTTGACCAACTACGATGAATTTTTGTGCAGTGTGCACAACCCTGGCATGGCAAGTCTTTTGGGTCTGCATAAATGGACACCTCCTGACATGGTTTTCCTGGTTGGTACCTGGATAGGATGTCAGCATTTACATGTTTATTCCCGCTGCGGTGCTGAATCTGCATAATGTATTGGTTCAACACTTCCAGCCATCTGGCTAACTGGCCTTGTAAGTCTTTGAAATTCATCAACCAACGAAGGCTGTTGTGATCAGTCCTTAAGATGAACACACGACCTAGCAAATAATGTTTGAAATGTTGAGTAAATCTCACCACTGATAAAAGCTCTTTCCGGGTTGTACAGTATCTTCCTTGAGCAGGGGATAAGGTGAAACTGCCATACGCCACTACTCTCTCTTGGCCATTTTGTATTTGTATTAATTCTGCTCCAATCGCCTTATCCGATGCGTCAGTATCCAAAACAAAAGTTCCTGTCTTGTCTGGAATTGCCAGAACTGGTGTCGTTTGCAATGCAGATTTCAATTTTTCAAAAGCAGTCTGCTGTTATTCTCCCCATTTCCATGGCTTCTTTCTGGTCAACTCTGTCAATGGAGCCGCAATTCTGGATAAGTCATTAATAAATGTTCGGTGGTAATTAACAAATCCTAAATTTCTGGGTGCCTTTCACTCCTTGATTGTCTGGACATAGTTTTCTCCAATAGTCAATCCCTTCCCATTTACTTGTCTACCTAGGAACGTTGTTTCCTTTGTGCAGAACTCACACTTTACTGGTTTTAATTTGATTCCATACTGCCGAAATCGTTCAAATACCTTTTCCAAATTTTCCAAGTGGGATTCAAAGTCCTTTCCCATCACCAATATGTCATCTAAAAATGCGAGGACAATGTCCCAGGCCAGGCCTCTAAGAACTAACTGCATGGCTCTTGGATATGTCGCTGGGGCATTACAGAGACCAAAGCTTATACGGGTAAATTGAAACAAGCCGTATTTAGTTATAAAAGCAGTTTTCTGTTTGTCTTCTTCCTTCATTTTGACATGATAGTATGCACTGTTGGCATCCAATTTGCTGAACCATTTGTTGCCTGCAAGACAATCGATGCATTCATCGATAAGTGGGAGGGGATAGATCTCCTTTCTAGTCACTGAATTCAACTTCCGGTAGTCAATGGCATATCAAACATCTCCATCTCGCTTTCTTATTAGAACAGGTGGGGATGCCCATTCCGAAACTGATGGTTCAATCAATTTGGCGTCTAGCATCTTTCCTAGCAATTTCTCCTCTTCATCTGCGAAGCTAATTGGAGTCCTTCGTAGCCGCTGTCTGATGGGTACAGCTGAACCGGTATGGATGGAATGTTCAACTTCCTTGAACTCCCCTATGTCTAGATCATTTTTTGAAAATACCCTGGCATTGTGTTTCAATAACTCTTTCAACCGTGACAGCTGGCTTGAGGTTAGATTATCTTCAGCCTGACTCACCATCTTGTCTATTTTTGCATCAAAATCGTCGCCCTCTGTATTTTGAAGTTTGACTTCCTGCACTGATGTTAACTCTTTGGCTTCATAGGCTTGGGCTATTACAGCATTTTCCGCAGGGTGTAGGGACTTTCTATTGGGTTAAAGACACACAAAGTTGGTTTACCGTCCTGGAAGAAACATCGTGGTAATAGTAGTGGCCCTTGACATTGTGGAGATGATTCTACGATGAAACTATACAAGTCAACATCTAGTTGTCCTGGCATCCTCACGACTGAATGAGGGGGCACTTTTGCCACTATAGGAATCTCACTTTGTGGTCCACAATAAAGCGGTATCTGATCATCACCAATCGTGAAAGTGTTATTTTTCAGGTCAGTTATTGTTTGGTGCCTTTTCAGGAAATCAAGTCCTAAAAGCATATCGACATCAATGGGTGCCACATATACATCAGTGCAATAACTCTTCGAACCAACTTCTAGTTTCACCGGCCCCACGATGATAGTATCCATCTGCATACCCCTACCGGCAGAATACATCACAGTTTTTCTCAAAATCTGTGGTCGATCTTGCAATGAATAATAAATCTTGTTTGATAAAATAGTTACCTCAGCTGCGGAGTCTATAACTGCTGCCATTGGTCTCCTATTACAAACAACTGGGATGCGAAGCATGGAAGCTGTGTCAGTTTTCAGGATGGTGAATGTTCTGTCAATTCCGCCAACGACTGACTCATCGCTTTTTCCTCCCTGACCACCGTCATTTACCGTCATTTACTTCAGACTCAGAGATTTGGGGATAATAGTTATTCTCTTGGGACAGGTTTTTCTCTGGTACAACTTCTTTGTCTTGGCTTGTCACCAATTCTTGGTTAGTTTCGTTTACCCTTACTTGTTGACCAGGTGGTGTTGATTCTACGATGATTGAACTTTCATCAAAAGTTCCCACTTTGAGTAGTGGCTGCTGGCCCATGTCAGGTAAGCACTCTTGAGTAGGTGTGGCGTCCTTGTTTTTCTTCTTTCTCATCTTCTTGTTTGTCTTATTCTTGCCTAATTTTTCAGATTCAGTCTCTGCAGTCATCTTTACTGTTACAATTTTCACCCCAGGCAAATCATCTTGTAATTTTTTCTCTATTGTTTCTACATTTTCCTTCTCTTGGCTTGTGTCTTTAGCCACATTATCACTAGATTTTAGCTCAATATTATTTTCTGTTAGACCTGGGCTAGACTTTTCTTTTCGGGTTGGACTTATGCCCGTTTCACCAACCCCTGCTGGTATAGCGGTTTATCTTTCTTGTCGTCATGGTTCCCACCTTGCGATTGAGCCTGCTTTGACTTCTTACAATGTCGGGCAATGTGACCTCTACCTGCACAGCTATAACATTGGAATGTGCCTGGTCTGAAGTTTTGGTTACTCTGTGGTGTTTGTTTCTTTAATTCGTTCAGTTGATGGTACAGTTCTTTGAGTGATTTTTCTGTAGCCTCCTGCATAGACACCATTTTATCCATCATTGATGCCAATTGACTGTCCAGAGGATTGTGTTGTCCATATTCCCTAAGGGCCTTCACTGCTTGGCAGACTGGTTCTCTTTCTCGTTCGGTGTAAGGATTGTGTTCCTGGTGCTTGACTCCATAAATTGAAGAATCCAGGTGTTGATTCAGCTTAACTAATTGACATGTCTCTTCGATGGACTTAGGCTTCAGCATGGATGCGCCTTTCCTGCAGCTTTGTCAGTAAGTGCCTGTAAGAATTTTGTTATTATCTGTGATTGGACATAATGCTCTGGTACATCTCTGAATGCTTTATCGGCCAAACTCGAAAGCATGTCTGCCCACTCATCTGTACTCTGCCGGGCTTTGTCTGGCACTGTGGAATTGGACTTGCAATGTTTCAGTCTCATTAGCATGGTTAAACCTCTGCTCCATTTTTGCTATTAATTGAACATAGCTGATATCCTTGTTATGGCGAATCAAATTAGTACCGTAGCGACTAGCCGGACCTGTTTCGTTTTACTTCGTCAGTCCACCCTGAGGCATCAGCAAATATCTCAAACTTAGCCAAGAATGCAGACCAGTCTTAACATGGTTGGCTGTGAACGTGATGTTCTTGGCTCATTCAATTGTCGATGGGTTTGCTGTGGCCCAGTTGGTAAGTTGGGTCCATGGAAAAGTTGTTGGGTGTTTAAACTGTGTGGTTGAGGACCTAAGCCATATTGGTCAGTAGCTGCATGCAGTTGGACTGGTTGAGATGGTTGAAGTCCTTGAAGTCTCGCGTTGAAATTGGGGGTTGGCTGTCGGTGTAAACCTGGTTGGCGTGGTGCAGGAGTTTGTTGACAGTACATGGGTGGTCGTGGCATCTCGACGACTGAAGATGGCCTCAGTCTGTGGTCCATTTGTGCACTGGCATTAGCCATCTGTTGATTTTGTCTGTTTTCATGTAGTGGTACGTAGTAGCCACTGTTGGGTCTTGGTATGTTGCCTGTGTATGATTGTTGGTGACTTGTGTGTTTACTGTGGGCTGAGGGTGGACGGTACTTGGTAGGAATTTTGGCTGGGGTCTCTGGCAGGTTCCTGAGGTCACTGGAGTATTGCAGTAATCTTCACCTGAGTGTTGCCTACTGGGTGCATGTTTTGAGGTCTGCGATTAAACACCAGAAGGGCCTGGTGGTGGTAGCTGAGTAGGTTCCTGCTTCATTGTGTTGTGTTCGTGTGGATCACTTGACTTGGCATACTCATGACTGCTAAACATATTTCCATATGGGACCTCGGTTTTCATGGTCTGATGTTTCTGTAATAAATTAGTCAACTCCTTCAAGATTTCCTATGCCTGGTGTACATAGGCCATCCTATTTTCATCAGGTCCTTCCTCACTTTCATCCTCGCTTTTTTCGATGTGCCAACTCTCTGCAATTTCTTGTGAGGTGGAAAAGTCGATCAGCGGCAAAACTTTTTCCATCTTGAGATGGGAAATGGTTGCCAAGATTGCGCAGCTCCCAAATTTTGTAGGCTGTCGCTTTGCCCACCGATGGCAGACCCAACAAGTCATCGAAACTACATACGTTAATGTGTAATTTGTCACCACTATTCATGATTGAAAATTTGCCAGATACTAATTATATTTTTTGCAAATGATATTTATTTCAACGATAAAGCCTTATTTTACTTTGCTTTATGAACCAGACTGTTATTAAATTTTTTTAAATATTTTTATTTACCACTCAAAAATTATTTTTTGGTAGTGGAACTTGACCTTAGTTCAATATTTTATATTCAGTTATTTTGAATATTTTCTTCACAAAATATATCTCAATGCACTGACCTTACAGTGCCAGTCAAATATAATATCTGATTTGTTGAAAATATTTCTTATTTCAACAATTCTCTACTTTATTCAATTAAAATTTCATTAATTGTACTCAAATTATCGTCATCTCATACATGCACATGTGCTTATTCTCATCTCTTATTCATGTGACGTCAGACGATGGACGACGGACACTTCAGTGGCACAGATTTTCCACAATAAGACTGGTCGTCACAGTTGAAGAGCAGACTCGCAAAAATTCGAATTTTCCGGTCCGTGGAATATCTAAAAATCCAAGGGAGATAATCGTAAACATTTTCCGCTAGATGGCGCTTCACAAACCCAAACAATTATACGTACTTGGAAAACTACGTTTTTCTTCTATTAAACCAATGAAAATGATTGAAATATGATTAAAAATCACATTTATATTTATTAATGGTCATGATTTTCAGTCTGGTATAAAATCGGTCTGCGATGAATGTAAAAATAACGGTTTTTTTCTTTATCTCGGAAAATCGTAATTTTTTTTTGTCGCGTATGTTTACACTTTTTGCATCTGACAGAATAAAGTTCCCGTGGAGGGAAAAAATAAAAAACTGGTTCCTTGGACAGAATAATATCTACACTTCATCGGGTAAAAGAGAATTTACATCACTCGTAACAGTTTAAGAAAAATAGCCCATATTCCAACGTCACCCAAACAGAGTCAAGGTTGAACAATTTGCTCCTCCCATTTTGCTCGTACAATCAATATTTACACATGTAAACAATGAAATAACGGTAGGCATGTGAGGTAAAACACACTGTTTTGATGTACAATGCAAATTGTCTAGAAATTCGATGCATTTATCCCATTCTGTCAATCTCGTGGGTTCACAACTACAACCCGAACTTGGTTATATGCACCCCCTTTTCTGAAATATGTCACCAAAGTCAAACTGTCAACGGGTGCAGGCCTTTAAGTTTTAGTAAGGAACGGTACCAGGTACCCACTTAAAATGTTAATTAGTACCTCCTAATTTCAAAGAATGTTGTACAGCATGTTTATTTGCTCATTGTATTTATATGACTGAGTGGTTTTTATTTGTAGATAATTTAAACCGGATTGTTAATTTTTAGGATTTATTTTTAGTTGAAATATATAGGAAAATCAAAGTCAATTTTCATTTGTTATATTTAAATTATGTACAAATAAAAACCACTCATATAAACATAATGAGCAAATAAACAGTCAAAATATAGACAATTCTGAATGTTTTGGTGTAAAATTTGTTAAAATCTATCCAGAAATGATTACACAATAATTTTTTGAAAAAATATGGTTTTGGTTGATTATATAGGGATTTTTTTTACATGTGGCAATACTTTTGGCCACATACTGTATAAGATATTCATGAAAAATGTTCAATTTTTAAGAAAAAGTACTGCCTGTAAATAGTGAAGTACTGGTACATTTGAAAAATTTTGAAATCCCTGCAGGGTGCATGAAGCCAGTCCACCAAGCCCTTGCATAAACTGTAAACGAGAAGATGTGACTAAACGCTACTGGCACCTCTCACAGGGGCGAATTCAACCACTGTTTTATACTTTTGTCAAAAATGCATATGCATTCAAAGATGATGACTGTATTTGTAGAATGTGTGAGGCTTGATTTAGAAAATCACTCGTAATGTCCCACGATACAGAAGCAACATCAAGCAAAAGAAAATATGATTCAGCCATAGATACATGTACAAGCAGTGCATTTGAAACAAATGATTTAAATTTAACAACAGCAAACTTTGACAGCTATGGTAATGTGTCATTTGACCCATGTGAATTTACACTCCATACTGCAGCTAATGCAGAAAATAATGACTGTAGTAAAAAACTTGTATGCTTTTTGCAACACATGAACATGTGTGAAAAAAATGGTGACCATTCGACATCAGTTAATGTTGACTTATTCCAGTCATGCTTTCAGATTTAGCTAGATCAGAATAACAACGAAGCATGTACATCTAATCAATTTTTTCTCTGTATTGATCACTACAAGAAATATAGAAATTTCAAACCCCAACTAGAATGTTGCTTTTGTGACAAAAGTATATAGTCAAAGAAAGACCATTTAATTTAAGAGAAAGGATCTTCTAGAAAGAATAAAGTTAATTTTAAATTCTGATACATTTGTGTATGCAAATTTTCTATGATAATGGCATCAGCATATTCAGTTAGAATTTTAAATTAGAAACCTCTGGTTTTCTCCTATTATTCACATGTTTTATTATTTTTAATAAAAAAAATTAGCTGAAGTTTTTGTGAATTTTATTTTGTAAAATGTTATCAAATAATGGATCTTAGTACAGTATGATCTGCTTTTGTTTAAGAAAAAACGTTAAAAACATTACACCCCTCGCCCCTTTTTATAAAGAAACATCTATAAAATAGTAAACATTGGCTAACACGAGTTCTGCTCAAGAGTCATTACGAGGATGTACTATGCATGTGATAAAATTTTATATTTTTTTCATTATCATCATTTCTTTCATTTGTCTTTTATAAGGTCATTTACATTGAAAAAAGTATCACTTTATCAAGTACATTGACAACAGCATGCTCGTGGTGGGTTGCTAGGGGGCGCTATGCATGATTTGTATGGTGAATCCACCAATAAAACCGGTGGACGTGTTTGAATAGCCTTATATGTTAAAAAAACAGTTGAAAGTAATTTTTAATATTCCAAGATTTACCATTGCATATGATATGAAAATATGACTGTTTTTTTTTTTTCAAGTTCATTCGATAAATTTAGTAGACCATTACAGTTGATTTTTGCTTTGTTATACCTTCATGGAACAACTTTACATGTATTTCGACCGAAAAGTCAGCTTACCAGGATTACTTTTACAGTAATATAATTGCTCCTTACTTAATACTGTTGTGGTTCCATAAAATCTCAAATTTTGACTCATCTGTTAAATTATATATGATCAATTTAATAGCTGTAGATATAATAAACAATTATTCTGACTAATTTCAACATTTTTAATACAAAATAATATTTGTTTTATTGAGAAAACATGCATCTACTTACACTCGTTCTATAAATAGAACGTTAAAAATTACGGAGTATGTGACGATTCTAGTTACCTCCCTTGAATCCAACCAAAATGTGACACGATCCATCCGACAGAAAAAAGTTCTATTGTATGTTTAATTACAGAAAATGTTTCTTTGAAATACTAATATAGAAATCTATGGAACTATATATATGATTTTCCATCACCCTTTCGGCAAATATTTTAATTTTTAATTTTTCGTGTTTTTTTGAAACAACTTTCGCCATTTCCGTGTCGTTTTAATTTCTGCATTACTCCTTTGTTACAAGAAATTCAAGCCCCGGGCCTCAAATTTATATGAAAGAAACAATTTTCTATGTTTTTCTCGCTTCTTCGGTTATATTTGACGCTCGCAACGATTAAAACGAGTGAATTTTCAACACTTGGTCGATGTATTCTAAAACGTGTCCGATTCCGGTAAAAAATGTACGTGACAAATTAATTGAAACGACGCCATTATCGAGTCTGCTCTCCGACTGGTCAGCGACATATTTCGTAACTTTGGCCAAGTTAAATATGTGATTCACATGTTACTACAGTAAGCACTATCGCTCCCTTGAATGCGTCTAACCTCCACACAATGTCTTCTCGTCAATCGGCTTCTCTCTGTTTGCTTTTCTTCCCGCTAAAACCATCTCTCACCTCTAGATTCATCCGCCTTAGTCTCTGGCCTTTTCCATTTCAGATCACTCCCATCGGATCTCACGGGTTTCATCGTTCCCCCAATACCACTCGCCACTCGATATCTCGTCCCTTATTCCGAACATACTACATTGTTAAGAACGCTCACTGAGTTACCCGGATTATCGAGTAATTTGATCAATTCGCATACCACCCTCTAGGATCTAATTGATATCGAGGGAATTCCCCACAGGTACATTGTGTACAGTGTAAACTAACAAACACAGTAATATGAATGACTAATTATGATTTTCAATTATGTCATTAAAATTAATGAAATGGAAACAATAATTGACAATTGGAAATTTTAACTAGCCCATCGGAGTAGCTTCTAAGAGAGTTCTTCTAGCCCGACGCTGATATTACTAGCCTCGGGCTAGCGGACCAGCGTTAATTTTGTGCCCTGACCTCCCCCCCTCTTTTACACACCAAACAACCACTTGTCTAATACTGTGAGTCAAGTACAACTGTTATAGAATATCGTTATACCATAGCATATTGGACCATCTACTCTCTCTATTAAAAATGAGGGTTTTCAACATACAATAGGATGTGAGGTCAATTTACCAAACGGGAAGTGGAGGGGTCAATTTTCAATAAAGTACTGCCCCCCTCCAAGGGGTAAATATACCATGGAGTTCAAAATGCCATATCACAGACACTGGTATACATTGAGTGTATAGTTATTAATAGGTTTAACAATAAACATAAATCGTCACTTTCGTTTATTTCAATGTTGTGTAAAATAAAAATAAGCATATTTATTTTACACTCTTACCTTTTCTTGTGAACTATTTCCAACAAGAATTTTTACATGGGCAGTGTGTGGCCTAATCAACATAATTTTTTTTTGTATATCTACCCAGTACAATAGTAACATTTCCGCGAAATCTATCTACCCAGTACAATAGTAACATTTCCGCGAAATCTAGCTATTTATACCCTAAAATTTAAAGGTGATTTCCAGTTTTTCACATATATAGCGTATTCTAATAATAGTTCAGTCAATTTATGAAAAACCCGGAACAAATTGCAAAAGAAACAAGAACTATCTTTAAAAAAAAAAGATGCACGACGAAGCATAAATATTATATTCTTCTACGAACAGTATTTCACTGATATAACCTAAACATATTGGTTTTATAGGATTTGATAAGACATCCTTCTTAATGTGCAAGGAATCGTTAATTTTTAGTAACAGCGTCCGTCTTGGTCTGATGACGGGACTGGCAGACAAAATTTTGAAAGGGAATCACCAAAAGATTATCTTAGCAAATCGCACGTAGGAATTCGGCCCGGTGTTGCCATGTAAACATGATGGAGGAGGTTGTAACGTGCTGCAAATTCTCTTAAAAATTGCTTATAAGCTGCAGATAGGTAAAGATTATGACAAAAAGGAATAGGAATATCAAAAATATATTTATTATGCTTCAAATGGTACCAATATTGTGGCGAATCAAGACACCGATACAAAACTATTTTGAAACTATTTTCAAAAAGTGTTGTATGGCAATTTGGCATTTGAGATTCCTCCCTTGTGGTTTTTTAGAGTAGAGTGGAAAAAAATAAAAATAAAAAATCGTAACAAGCCCCTGTGCTCCGTACGGTATTGTAAAATATTATATTTATAGTGACATAATCTTTATATATATACATAGTGACATAATCTTTATATATATTTATAGTGAAATAGTCTTTATATATATTTATAGTGACATAATCTTTATATATATTTATAGTGACATAATTTTTATATATATATATATAGTGACATAATCTTTATATATATTTATATTGTCATAGTCTTTATATATATTTATAGTGATAGTCTTTATATATAATTATAGTGACATAATCTTTATATATATACATAGTGACATAATCTTTATATATATTTATAGTGAAATAGTCTTTATATATATTTATAGTGACATAATCTTTATATATATTTATAGTGACATAATCTTTATATATATTTATAGTGACATAATCTTTATATATATATAGTGACATAATCTTTATATATATTTATATTGTCATAGTCTTTATATATATTTATAGTGACATAATCTTTATATTTATATATAGTGACATAGTCTTTATATATATATATATATATATAGTGACATAATCTTTATATATATATAGTGACATAGTCTTTATATATATTTTTATCGCTAATTTGTTTATTTTCCCTTTGATGTTTAAAACCGATGTATTTCATATCATGAGATGATTCCAATTATCGCTAATCGCTAAGCGTTGTCAAGGACGCACGTAGTATTATCTTGTTTTCTAATATGACGCTATAATGACGTCACATTACCAAATTCTTGATAATTAAGTGATTAACGATATAAAATATTAATTGTGTTTAAAAAAATGTCAGTATCTCAACAAAAAATATTTAATTATGAATACAAAATAGCGACAAAATAATTAAAGATGCTTTTTAAAACTCGAGGACGTTTCTCAGTCATCTCCTTTAAAAAAAAAACATCGTTAATCACTTAATAGTGACATAATCTTTATATATATATATAGTGACATAGTCTTTATATATATTTATAGCGACACAGTCTTTATATATATTTATAATGACATAGTTTTTATATATATTCATATTGTCATAGTCTTTATATATATTTATAGTGACATAGTTTTTATATATATTCATAGTGACATAGTCTTTATATATATTCATATAGTCTTTGCATATATTTATAGTGACATAGTCTTTATATATATTTATAGTGACATAGTTTTTATATATATTTATATTGTCATAGTCGTTATATATATCTATATATATTTATATTGTCATAGTTTTTATATATATTTATAGTGACATAATCTTTATATATATATATATAGTGACATAGTCTTTATATATATATATATAGTGACATAATCTTTATATATATTTATAGTGACATAGTCTTTATATATATTTATAGTGACATAATCTTTATATATATATATATAGTGACATAGTCTTTATATATATATATATAGTGACATAATCTTTATATATATTTATAGTGACATAGTCTTTATATATATATATAGTGACATAATCTTTATATATATTTATAGTGACATAGTCTTTATATATATATATAGTGACATAGTCTTTATATATATTTATAGTGACATAGTCTTTATATATATTTATATTGTCATAGTCGTTATATATATTTATATTGTCAGTCTTTATATACTCATATAAATATCTTGAATCTGATTTGATAAAACAATGTCATGTGATATTTATCCATTCGTTGGGTCAACCGCTAATAGTAAGGTCCACCGCTCGCGAAGAAATCCCAAGGAAATTCCCACGTGTTTCCAATTATAGTTGCATCCCTTGATTCACAAAACTACATGTATTCAATCACTTGGCGTCTGTCGCAAAGCCGCAGGTATTCTATTACTTGGTGTCTGATGCAAAAATATTCGATATAATATACCAATTATCACCCTTGTTGGAGTGTAAACCGACGGTTTGTCTCCCCTCGAAAAGTTCCTCGGATGACCTTAATACTTTTCTCTGGGAGACAATCCGTCGGGTGACAATCCAACAAGGGTGATAATTGTATAATACGGAATCGTCTGTGTTGAATGTAATTACACAGATTGCTGTTAAAAGAAATTATATACAGATGTATCATGCTTAGGAGGGGTACTTGCGAAAAATACCAGTCGAGAGATGAAAGATTTCCTGATCCGGATGGCGAGGGAAATTTAGTCTCAAGACTGGCATTTTTCGCAAATACCCCTCCCAAACATGATATATCTGTTTAATTACACCGAATATTATTTAGAACACTGGCTAAATAAATAATACCTTTTGTTTGTCGTTTTCAGGACCTTATACAATTATCACCCTTGTTGGAGTGTGTGACCCGACGGTTTGTCTCCCAGAGAAAAGTAAGGTCACCCAAGGGCTTGCCCCAAATGATCACCCTTGTTGGAGTGTGACCCGACGGTTTGTCTCCCAGAGAAAAGTAAGGTCACCCGAGGGCTTGCCCGAGGATGACCTAACTTTTCGAGGGGAGACAAACCGTCGGGTCACACTCCAACAAGGGTGATAATTGGTATATTATATCGAATATTTTTGCATCAGACACCAAGTAATAGAATACCTGCGGCTTTGCGAAAATATTCGATATAATATATAAAATTTCTTCTTCGCCTACAGCGACGAACCTGTCGCTGGACGCCATGCTTGTTGTCTGTTGAATCAAGAGAAGTAATTATAATTGGAAACACGTGAGGCTCACGTGGAAATTTCCTTGGGATTTCCTCGCGAGCGGTGGACCTATGAGACCTTACGATTAGCGGTTAACCCAACGAATGGATAAATATCACGTGACAGTGTTTTATCAAATCAGATTCAAGATATTTATATGAGTATATAATATAACATGATATATCTGTTTAATTCTACCGAATGATGTTACATAAAACGTACAACTGATAGCGTTTCACAAATTTTGTAACAAACGTCTCGGTGAAGGGTAAAAACGGCAAATACGATTTTGCAAATACCATGAAGAAAAGTTAAATCTTATGCAAATATACCTACATGAAGTAAAAATTCTGCAAATTCACAATGCAAGGCTTGAATTTGTAAAACATATCACGGCTATTAACCAATCAGAATCCAGCATTCTTATATAAGGTGTAATTATACCTGAAATGGTAAGTATACATCAATATAAAGACAACTAAATATAATACAGCCGAAATATGAAATAATAAATCAGAAAATTACCAGAAATGCACGACCTTTCCCATTTTACCAGTCGGATAGCAGACGATTTTTTCCGGACCGACATATTTTGCTAATACCCTCCTTAAACATTATTATTTCACAAAATAAACATTCAGTTTTACTAAAAACCTAAATCATACACTAACATAAAACACAATTTCAACAGATAAAAACAAAATACAATCAAAACAACCGCAAAAGTGTTTTTTATATGTGAGGCGTCGTTCAAAAATTTCAAGAAACTACGGCAGCTTGTCATGAACAAATATGATGTTGCAATGATGTATACTAGTATTTAAAGTTATGTGCATAAATGTATATATATACGCTATTCATCAACTATACAAAACTAAATCTTCAATTAAATCTTATGATTTTCTCTGATTATATATCATTATGTTATTAGTATAAAGAAACAGTGAACAGTGTATATTATAGTGCGGATATGAGGTTACCCCAGAGTTGTCGGTCCTTACACTCTCTCCAATCTCTGTCAACGCCTATATGCCAAGAATCTTGACAAAATCCGTTTATTAAAAGGTAACTTGATATAAACCGGTGATAATGACCCCATATATTGTAAAATATGTAAAGAATACCATATAGCTAATATTTGAGAAGCTTCTTTGTTTATTTTCCAACGAAGATAAGGGATTATTTTTTATACGGTGATCAGTCATACATCGCATAAATTCCATGTAAACAAAAAACAAAAGATTCTATTGTTTGGTGCATTGCAAACGAAACACTCTATTCTTAATCGTTTCACGGGAGTATTCATACTGAATGCAAACCCACATGTAACGAAGGTCAATCCACCATTTTGACTGTTTCCTGTCTGATCACATGATAATTTTACGATCACATGATCAGAGAACACCGGACTACTCTTGAGAGTGTAAAGACCGACAACTCTGGGTAGAGATTGAGGTTACCCATCAATATCAACCGAAAATAAATATTGAGCAATCTCAGCTCACAGAAAATAAAATATACCAATTTTCACAAACAAATAAAAATGGACAATCACAGATCACGAAATTAACATAGAAAATACATACTTCATCTTGATTATCAATCATAACGAAAGTAACAGAAATAGTTTTTAAAATGTTACTTGGATTAATAAATTGAGGAACTGAAGTCTGAATATTTTCAATCACATCATAGCATTCTTTGCTGTCGTCTTTAACCATAGAGATAATTTATTTTGTACAGTATTCAGTGTTTTTATAATTACATTTTTAGGTAGTCAGTGAAACAGAATGGAGTGTGCAATTTGCAAGAAAATTTTGGAAAATGGACAACCAACTTAGTTCTACGCGTACGTGAGAAAGGCAGCGAAAGAATAAATTCTGTAAGTCAACAATTAAATGTAGATATTGTAACGCACCCTGAGCACCTCAAATATGTCGCCGTGACCACTGCCACCATAAAGATATTCGACGTCAAGAAAGGAACCCTGTTTTAAAAGACGCAATTCCTAAAATAAGATCACAAGCAAATGCTTTCTCTTTCAAAGAACAGTGTTTATTCTGCACAAAGCAAATAAAAAGGGAAGGAAACAAACGAGGATTTGATAGTTTCCCTGTAAGAACATTTGATTTCCAGCTAAAAATTCAAAACGTTTGTAATGACAGAAAGAATGATTGTGCATCATAGGTTCCGAATAGATTGGACTATGCTCAAGATCTACCAGCAGTTGAAGCTGTATATCATCAAGTATGTAATGTTAATTTTAGAACTGGAAAACAAATTCCGCTACAATTACAAGAACCAAGTCCAAAAACTCCGAAAATATCAAAAGGAAGGCCTGAAAATACAACTCAGTCTGATGCTTTTATGAAAGCCATTGAATATTTAGAAAAGAATGACGATGAACAAATTACAATATCAGATCTGGTGAACAAAATGGGAGAATTTTGCGTAGATGAACCATACAGCTCTCGTTACATGAAGAAAAAATACAACAACACTTCGGACCATCCATTGTCATCACTGAAATAAATGGAAAAACAAATGTTGTCACCTTTAAAAGTACAGCCTCAGCGTCTTTGCAAGATTTTTACAGTCAACCAAAACCAGAAGACACAAGAGAAAGAAAGATGGCAATTATAGAAACGGCTGCAAAGTTACTACGAAATGACATTAAAGATCTAACTGCTAATAAAATAAAATATCCTTCTCCAGCAATGCTTGAATCTACCGAGTCTAATGTGGAATTTTTGCCTGAAACACTGAAGGTTTTCTTAGAAACATTATTCCAAGCTAAGAAATCTGAGATTAAAATTGCATCAATTGGCCAAGCTATGACACAAGCTGTACGACCTAGAGTTCTTCTGGCACCACTACAAATTGAACTGGGAGTACAACTCCATCACCATTTTGCATCCAAATTTCTTATACATCTTCTGTTTAATCTTGGATTCTACAGCTCGTACTCGGAAGTGTCAAGATTCGAATCAAGTGCTGTTGTAGCACGGGGAGAATACTTACCTGTTATTGGACCAGAAAACATTGTTCAATTTTCAGCTGATAATGTTGATCACAATTTGAATACCCTTGATGGTCATGATACGTTTCATGGGAATGGACATCATTGCATGCTGCTACAACTCCATCTGTAAACTTTGTAACTCCGTTCCAAGGATTAATGTAACAACCGATCAACTAATTAACGCCGGTAAAATCGATATTCAATTTTTCAAACCTCCGCTAGAGTTGTCGTCATTGAGATTTAATGATTTGAAGAAAACTAAGTTTGTGGACAAAACAAGAAACTTGGAAACACTACTGAAAATAACATGGCCATTACGTTCGTCAATTATGGACTGGTCTGGTTTCATGCAATCTGTTCAAGGTGGAAAGTTCCCAGGACAATCGTCTATCTGTTTTCTACCTATGATAGATATGAACCCGAGTGACATGACATGCATATATTCCACGCTTTCCTTCATTTGTAGCACAGCAAGACGCCTTTTAATAACTCCTACGGTTACCTTTGATCAACCGCTCTACTGGAAAGTTCTTACCATTATCAGCAATAGACAGTCCACTCAGGTCATTAGCATTGAGACTTGGAGGATTTCATCTTGAAATGAGTTTTTTGGGATGCATAGGTCATATAATGCAGTCATCTGGATTGTATGAAGTCTTAGAAACTGTTTATGCTACCAATGCTGTGGAACATATGTTAGCTGGAAAGGCTGTTGCACGAGTATATTTAGGGTCGACACATGTATGAATCATATTACTTCTCCTATATAACTGTTATTTTTCTCTCCTACAACTAAGAAAATTAATGACATGCCTGGTATGTTGCTGTTAACATAAGATTGTATGAATATGGACACAAACAAATTAAATAAGGAAAAAGAGATAAAATAATAAAGAAATATAGATTTTTTTTTATTGAAAATAAATATGTAAACAGAAGGGTAAAACAAATGGTAGGGTGGTAATTCCGTGCCACCATCATTAGTTTCGAGTCCACGACGTTTTGTACTAACAAGCAGGAGAGAGAGAGAGAGAGAGAGAGAGAGAGAGAGAGAGAGAGAGAGAGGCGGTAGTAAACCATCCGTGGGTACTGACGATAAACAGAAATGACTAACGAGTGGGACACTTCTTTTACATACGTGCCGCTGAAATAGGTCGACTCTTTCATTTTTTATATTTATGATTTGTGAATTTTACACTTCAATAGGTATTATTTTAAGCCATGCTATATCAATGAGCCATATTTCTAGAAGTACCACCCACCTCCTCCCCCGCTTCTTTATTGCTACGTCAAATTTACACTGATACAGAATTGCTACAATAACATAGCTTTGAGATTATAAAAGGGGCCGCCGTGGTCGTGATCGTATGGTAGTTGGATTTACAAGTACCTATGCAATCAGTACCTACTACCACTAACGTTGTGAGTTCGAATCCCACTCGGGCGATACATTATGTGATAAAGTTTGTCAGTGATTTGCGACATGTCGGTGTTTATCTCCGGGTACTCCGGTTTCCTTCAACAATAAAACTTACCACCACGATATTAGCTGAAATATTGCATTAAACAAAGTTTTTATTTTGACGATTGTTCTGTACAGCATCCAATCTAATTAAGATTAGATCTACGCACTTGCTCCCTATTTTCTATCGGTTTTTTTTGGTCGCCACGTGTGTAGCCTACGCGGCGACAAAAAAACCGATAGAAAATAGGGAGCAAGTGCGTAGATCTAATTTAAATAGAGTGGGTGCTGTACAGAACAATCGTCAAAATAAAAATTTGTCAACAAATATTTCGTCAGTGAACAAGTTACTCAACGCAATATAACATTAGGATATTCCTGATATGGAGTGAGTGAGTGCGTTATTGTTGCTTAACGCCAAGTAAGCATTGTTTTCAGCCATACTATGACGACAGCAGGTTACGTCTCCTTGAGTTGACGATGACTTCCACTTTGTACTAGACCAACACGCTTAGTTGGATTTCATAGTTCTAGTTCACTGACACAAGTGTTCTCCGGTAGACATGTCGATCCACTCGACCACCTTACCCTGATACCGAGCCAACCCGTCTTTGTTCTTACTCCTTAATACCGCGTGTTTGGCAGAGAAGCAGCGAATACCAAAATAATAGTCTCTGGTTTGATACAACCGGAGTTCAAACCCACGATCTACCACACTCGAGGCGAGCACAAAAACCATTACACCATGCACCGATGCAGTTTCCTGATACTGAACGCCAAATTGGAAATCAAATATCACTTTTCTTAAAAATGTTTGCTGTGAGGTCAAAAGTATGATGTAATTTGAACTGTACTTGAATGACTACTCGTTTCTGTCCTTTCCACGATATAAAATGCAGCAGAAATACTACTAAAGTTGCATGACGTTAAACACCAACTTATCATTCAATCAAGACTATCCGATATTCGTTATATAATGGCATCCGTTGGCCATAATTGTATCTGATTGGCTAAATAGTTAAAAGAAAATGTTATGCTGGAACATTTAAAACTAAGAAATCGTCGAACAATCCGATCACTGTTTAAATAGTAATTATTAATACAATATTTTTGTGGAGAAACGACAAGTGAGCAAAATTTCCGACATAACTATATCATGGCGCAATGTACTTTTGATGGATTAAATCAGTTATGACAGCATGCCAAAACACAAAAAGCTAGAGGTATAGTGTTAGCTCAAGGACAGTCCAAAAATGTAGTAAAACAAGACAAATCACTAGAAACTTCAGGACAAGGTAGCCCTACTCTTGGTCTTTCAACCCACTCAACAAAACAATGGCTAACTTAGATACAAATACCATGTGCTAGGAAGGGACAGATCTTAATTTGTAAAAAAAAAAAAAAAAAACAAGCAAATACTCTTATTCTGCCAAAAAGTTCTCTAAAACTGATATCATCAACATATCCGAGTTTTTGATTGACAATGGTGGAGAACATACGTATTAATGATTATATTATTTAGGAACTGTAAATTTCAGTAATAAATATATCTAATAAACCATTTCAGTGCCAAAGCACGAACTACTGGGCGGGTGATACCCTCGTAAGCTTGTTCTTAGGTCATAAATATAGTTGCAATACTGTTCATTTACTGTTTATTAAATATTAAATCAATTTCACTCGACTCGCTACGAAACAGACTAGAAACGCTCGCCGAAAGCTCGATTTTCTACTTGTTTCTAATTAAAGCTCGTACAAATAAATTTTATATATACATGTACGTATATTGCATGTTTATCAATATATAGAACTCATGTACAATTGTTTTAATTTAATTTATTTATTATATTTACAATAACTAACAAGTGTAAACAAAATGAAAATATTCATCATAAGTAATAAATTACTAAATTGTGATTGATGTGTAAATTTTAATATTATATACCATATATTTTACAGTTACATGGAAGTTTATTGGAGTATGACAAAGTCAGAATTCCACTCGAATTTTATTAAAGTATGGCAGACATAATTCCACTCGGACTATTGTACAGTTACGTGGAATTTTATTGGAGTATGACAAAGTCAGAATTCCACTAGCACTATTTTACAGTTACGTGGATTTTGATTAAAATCAGAATTCCACTCACTATTGTACAGTTACGTGTGGAATTGTATTGGAGTATGACAAAGTCATAATTCCACTATAGCAAATGTCACTGTAGGCTTCTCTGACTAAGTTTGTATAGCTTGTTGGATTTATACATACCAATTCCATCAGTGCCTGTCACCATACACTGATCAGTCGGTCTCAATCTGCATCATCGCGTCGTTATAGCGAAGAAGAGAAGGGACACAGCTTGTCAGTCTACTATCCCACGAAGTTTAATCACTTCTATTCTATAACGGTGGGGTATACTCGATACAACATTATGTAATAAAGAGAAATGACATGTAGACAAACTTCGATTATTGAGAAACGTCATATATAGAAACTTAGATGACTGAGACACACAAGCATTAGTAATAAATAGCAAATAGTTCATGGCACTGAGGGTCATATGGCAGTATATGGACCGGTCCGTCACCAAAAAAATATTATGTGGACCGAAGCTTTGACCCGAAGTGACATGAACTATTTGCTATATTATACTTTTTATCTAAAATAATGCAGGTACCTGGTCGGTCCATATACTACCGGTCCATATACAAAAATAGTGACCGGCTGCGCTAACAAAGACAAATAGGTAAAAATAAAAACGTAAAGTGTAATATTATCAAATATACATTTGATATAGTACAAAATAAATAAAATTAATAAAAAATTTACAAACAAGTTAACATTATATAAT
The DNA here is from genome assembly GCA_963383655.1 of Bathymodiolus septemdierum. Classification (NCBI taxonomy): domain Eukaryota; kingdom Metazoa; phylum Mollusca; class Bivalvia; order Mytilida; family Modiolidae; genus Bathymodiolus; species Bathymodiolus septemdierum. The sequence goes on along the minus strand of OY726529.1, from coordinate 45,608,026 downwards.
AAAACAATCAATATAATCTTCATTAGTTGAGAAAATATATTAACATTCTATTAATACATGTATTTTCTCCAAGTAGGAAACGAGAACCACATCAACAGGCAAATAGAACAATATTTAAAAAAAACCTGTTTGACACCATTATAAAACATTTATGCATGTATACAAATTGAAATTTCTTAAATGTTTCACCCATAAACAGCCTTGTCTAAACAAATTCAAGACTTTAAGGTAAATAAAACATAGTCTAGCAGGTGAGGTGATGTCGATACAACATTATGGGATAAAATGTGTCAGTGACTTGCAGCAGGTCAGTGGTTTTCTCAGCATTCTCCGCGGTTTCCGCCACCAATAAAACTGACCGCCATGATATAACTGAAATATTGTTGAAAGTGGCGTTAAACACCATAAACCTAACCCGAACCCGGTTGCTTTTGGTAGAAATAAACGACCTTATCCGCTCGGGCCTAACCTCCTAGGCTAGCAGTGACATGTTTTTGCTTTTTCATTAAGCTACCAGCGATCATGAATGTTATACAGTACCTCTTTTAGTCCTCTGATATATCCAACAGGAAAAGGGGTCAGGGTCATGGTGTTTAACAGCACTTTCAACAATATTTCAGTTATATCGTGGTAGTCAGTTTTATTGGTGGAGAAACAGGAGTACCCGGAGAAAACCGCCGACATGACTCAAGTCACTGACAAACTTTATCACATAATGTTGTATGGAATACACCTCGCATGAGCGGGATTCGATCTCACAACGTTAGCCAATAGGAAATCTCAACACAAATGCAGCAGTAACATAGTTCATGCATACCACGTGTTTTCACATTTCAGAGATTTCTATTGAAAGAACAACACGTATTCCAGTTCTGTTTGTTTTTATATATACAATCAAACCTGTCTTAAACTTCTACATAACAAATCACTATCTATAAAGGGCATTCTCATTCTTCCCGTTAATGAATAGTGCATATAATTTTAACCTGCATATATATATTGGACAACTGCTCCTAAAGGCCACATTTTCAGGTTCCATTGAGTGCCTTTATATACAGGTTTGACTAAGCACACCTAAGCACAATGGTAAATCCGGCCGGCACCGAGTCGAAGGTAACGTGGGGACAGTTCTTTATATCTATGTGGTTAGCTTATTCATTGTTAGTTACCAATCGTAACTACTCGGTCATTCTCGGTAATTATTTGCAGGGTACCGAGAATGGCCGAGTAGTTACGATTGTGTTAGTTACATGTATGCTGCTCAAATAAAATCATCATAATATAAAATGAAATTCTGGTCCCAATGAACAGAACATTTTAGCAATGTGACCCTTTTCTAGGGCCCGGTCAATTTATGTCAAGACATATTGGCGAGACACAACGATATTTCTGGTACAATGTAGATATATATGGTTTACACTTCGTTTGATTGCAGGTCGGTCCTCATAGCTTCCAATCTTTTAAAAGAATTTATTGAATTTTTACTAGACACAAACTTATCTTTAGAAATTGGTAAAGTACTAGCATCGTAAACTTTATTATTAATTGTTAAGAAATCCAAACTTAATTGAGAAGAAAGTGAACCACACTTTCTTTTCCCGTTATTGAGTTCCTGATTTTTCTTTCGCTCCCTCTCTAAGTCAAATTTTCGAAAACTTCGGCAACTTTTTATACACAGATATAATCCAATGGTCAACATGATCCCAAATACAAAAGCCCCGGATGCTACGATAATCAAATGAGACAAAGCATATTTTCTTATTTCATCTTCCCGCTCCTGAACAGGTGCCACGGCTACTTCTGAAATGAAAATAAAATTCTAAATTAAAATAACTCACTATTGTATATCACGTGGTACCGTATGGTCTCTTACATTTCACGTCGTACCATTGCTTTATTACTTATGATTAAGGATATGGTATTGTATAAACTTGTTTTTGCTACGTAAGTTGTGCTTAAGTGGTTGGTTGAGATGGTTTATGGTGTTTAACGCCACTTTCAACAATATTTCAGTTATATCCTGACGGACAGTTTTATTGGTGGACGAAACCGGAGTACCCGGAGAAAACCACCGACCTGCCGTAAGTCGCTAACAAATTTTATTCCATGATGTTGTATCGAGTACACCTCGCCATGAGCTGGGTTCGAACTCACAACCTTAGAGGTGATAGTCACTGATTTACCAGGTAGTCGTAAATCTAACTTCCATACGATCACGACGGTTCCTTCTAAATATTATAATTACTTAGGTACTCGCCGTTATCAAAGTAATTTAACACGGAAATTGTGTCATTAGATAAACGCAATCGACCAATGAAATTACATGTACGAGATGTACACGCCCTTAACATATATCTCGTCAAAAAAGTTCAACATAGCTGGAAAATCATCGGCATGTTATGGCACAATATACTGTGATCGAACCGCCACAATATAACTGATATATTGTTGAAAGTGGCGTCAAACTCAATTTAAATTTGTGGAGACCAATTTTCGTGGTTTCAGGTAAAATTGCATTTTCGTGAATACGTAAATTCGTCGATCCTCTGCTATTGTCCGAAGATATACAAAATGTATATGGTGACAAATATTCGTTGAAATCTTAATTTCGTGGTTTGATGATATCCACGAAAAATAATTAAATTCACAGTATACAGGTATTTATTGTAATTTCATGCTACATAACTCACTGTAAGGTGTATAAACACAACCCTGGTACTCTAGTCTGTGACCTTGACATTCATCTGTAGTAGGCATGTCTGTCTGGCATTTTCTATGCCTGAATTGCAATTCGTCGACGTCACATTCTGTCCACGTTGACCAAATATCCCAACCAGCTGATACTGAAATATAAACAAAGTCTGTTATTTAGCTGACCATATTTTGATACGGTTTGTTATTAACCAAGGTTGGGTTGATGACCTGATTTCGTTGGTCATGTTTTTTTAATCCTGTTTGTAATACATCTCCAACCCATCTTCATCAAATTGTATCCAGTCCCGTCTTAACGCCTGGACACACTGGGCAGTTGCCCGGGGCCCAACGAGCATAGGGGCCCCATGTTAATCTATGTATGTTGTGTATGGCATGTTTTTTTTAGGTTTAAACACTGATTTTGTTGGAAATACCATTACAATAAATATATGTTTAATTTTATCGACCATTTACATTGTTATTTCTGTGAGTGGTTGTGCAGGTAGGGCTCCAGTGCACTGCTTTTCCCAGGGGCCTATGATGTTATTAAGACGGTCCTGACTGCATAGTTGATTTTGTTAATCATAAAAAAAATTGTACCGTACCAGTCTTAGGTATAATATGAAAAGTCCTCGTTCAAAAGATCATTTCTAAAGAGGTTTGGATCCAGAAAACTTGTATCACTTGCCCCCATTTACTGATATGTCGCCTCGTGGGAGGTCTGAAGAAACTACATTAGGAGTCACATGTGAGTGACCTTATGTCATGAATATAAAATGAGATGATCAATACGTTTTTCTAGCAATCGGATTGATCGTAGATGCAAAGAAGCTTAGTAAATTTTTCATATTCTCGCAGTCACCATTTTCATTAGCTGGTATATAGGGTCACTGGCATGTGACGCATAATAATAGCGTTTCCTCAGATTTCCCACGCCGCTACAAATGAGCAATGGGGAACAATTGAGAGATATGATTTTATTGAGATTTGACTTCGGTTAGAAATAAAAATAGTTTATATACATACCGTTACATGGTGCAGCGCTACAATGATGATAATCTGTATCGTGACCATCACATGGTATTTTGAAGTTTGTACCAGGCACGGAACTTGCACATCGTCTGATCCTTACTCTACTGCCGTGCCCACAAGATGTGGAACAGATGGAGAATTCTGACCAACATCCCCAAACACCTACAAAAACATATTATTGTAATTTCTACAAAAGAAAGTGATTAACACTACTTACTGAAATGTCCAGGCAGTGTCAATAATAAACAATTTTAATATCAGGCGCAGATTTTGGGCAACAAGACAGAATTTTTTTTTAAATATAACGGGTAAGGCTATAGTTTGACTATTTCTACAAAGATATGATATCTAGATAAACACAGAATATCTTAAAGCAAATACGATTCAAGAATACAACAACAAAAATTAGGCAGACGACACAGAATAATGTCCCCTGATTGGATAAATAGAACTTACCCTTACACGAATGGACATTACATTGTCTGGCTTCTACAAGATGACCTTGACATTCCCGTCCGTATCCCAATGGTTGTGGATCATCACATGACCTCCTCCTATATTGAGATCCCGTATCACAATCTACAGAACATTGAGACCATGGTTGCCATGGCGAGAATCCACCATCTTGTGTCACGTTTACAGCTATATCTAATATAAACAGAATATGCAGTTTAAAACGAAAATTATTTTCGTTTCAGATTTTCCTCAAGGGACAATAAGTTGCAGAACCTTATATGGGCATCCAAAATAGCATCCGCATCGCGTCTTGCCCAGATGTTACATCAAGCTTGCCTCCTTTCAAGTTTGAATAAAAATAACAAAGCATATATCAATTATGAGAACAAGTTACATTCAATAAGATAATGATGTCCGCTTTGTACTAAACCAACACGCTTAGTTGGCTCTTTATAGTCCTAGCTCACTAAAACAACAATCCGGATAGAAATGTCGCTCCACTCAAACACGTCATTATTCTGATTCCGACCCAACCAGTCTTTCCGTGTTTAGCAAAGAAGCAACACATTCCAGTCTTTGATTTGATTCGACCGGAGTACAAACCTCAGATATACCGCACTCGAGACAAGCTCCCTATCCATAACATCACCGATGCGGTTTCATATATGCCGACCATTATAAAATTTCAATGACTCACCTCATGCAATTATGTCCATGATGAAATTATTAGAACATTTCCCCTTCATCTGATTTGCGCTGTAAATAAGGAATTCGCTACTGGTGGTGTATCTTAATGTCAGGAGCAGTTGTAGTGAATCTTAATATCAGTAGAGGTGGTGGTGTATCTTAATCTCAATAGAGGTTGTTGTGTATCTTATGTCAGGAGAGGTTGCGGTGTATCTTAATATCAGTAGAGGTTGTGGTGTATCTTAATGTCAGGGGAAGTTGTGGTGTATCTTATGTCAGAAAAGGTTGTGGTGCATCTTAATGTCAGGAGAGGTTGTGGTGTATCTAAATGTCAGGGGAAGTTGTAATGCATCCTAATGTCAGGAGAGGTTGTGGTGTATCTTAACGTCAGGAGAGGTTGTGGTGTATCTTAATGTCATGAGAGATTGTGGTGTATCTTAATGTCAGGGGAGGTGGTGGTATATCTTAATGTCACGAGAGGTTGTGGTGTATCTTAATGTCAGGGGAAGTTGTAATGCATCCTAATGTCAGGAGTTGTTGGGTATCTTAATGTCAGGAGAAGTTGTGGTGTATCTTAACATCAGGAGAAGTTGTGGTGTATCTTAACGTCAGGAGAGGTTGTAGTGTATCTTAATGTCACGAGATTGTGGTGTATCTTAATGTCAGGGGAGGTGGTGGTATATCTTAATGTCACGAGAGGTTGTGGTGTATCTTAATGTCACGAGAGATTGTGGTGTATCTTAATGTCAGGGGAGGTGGTGGTACATCTTAATGTCACGAGAGGTTGTGGTGTATCTTAATGTCAGGAGGTTGTGGTGTATCTTAATGTCAGGAGGTTGTGGTGTATCTTAATGTCAGGGGAAGTTGTAATGCATCCTAATGTCAGGAGTTGTTGTGTATCTTAATGTCAGGAGAAGTTGTGGTGTATCTTAACATCAGGAGAAGTTGCGGTGTATCTTAACATCAGAAGTTGTGGTGTATCTTAACGTCAGGAGAGGTTGTGGTGTATCTTAACATCAGGAGAGGTTGTGGTGTATCTTAACGTCAGGAGAGGTTGTGGTGTATCTTAATGTCAGGAGAAGTTGTGGTGTATCTTAATGTCAGGAGAGGTTGTGGTGTATCTTAACATCAGGAGAAGTTGTGGTGTATCTTAACATCAGGAGAAGTTGTGGTGTATCTTAACGTCAGGAGAGGTTGTGGTGTATCTTAATGTCACGAGATTGTGGTGTATCTTAATGTCAGGGGAGGTGGTGGTATATCTTAATGTCACGAGAGGTTGTGGTGTATCTTAATGTCAGGAGGTTGTGGTGTATCTTAATGTCAGGGGAAGTTGTAATGCATCCTAATGTCAGGAGTTGTTGTGTATCTTAATGTCAGGAGAAGTTGTGGTGTATCTTAACATCAGGAGAAGTTGTGGTGTATCTTAACGTCAGGAGAGGTTGTGGTGTATCTTAATGTCAGGAGAGGTTGTGGTGTTTCTTAATGTCAGGAGAGGTTGTGTTGTATCTTAATGTCAGGAGAAGTTGTGGTGTATCTTAATGTCAGGAGAGGTTATGGAGTATCTTAATGTCAGGGGAGGTTGTGGGGTATCTTTATGTCAGGAAAGCTTGTGGTGTATCAATGTCAGGGAGGCTATGGTTTATTTTAATGTCAGGAGAGGTTGTGTTGTATCTTAATGTCAGGAGAGGTTGTGTTGTATCTTAATGTAAGGAGAGGTTGTGGTGTATCTTAATGTCAGAAGTTGTGGCATATCTTAATGTCAGGAGAGATTGTGGTGTATCTTAATGTCAGGAGAGGTTGTGTTGTATCTTAATGTCAGAAGAGGTTGTGGTGTAGCTTAATGTCAGGGGAGGTGGTGGTGTATCTTACTGTCAGGGGAAGTTGTGGTGTATCTTAATGTCAGGAGAGGTTGTGGTGTATCTTAATGTCACAAGAGGTTGTGGTGTAGCTTAATGTCAGGGGAGGTGGTGGTGTATCTTAATGTCAGGAGAGGTTGTGGTGTATCTTACTGTCAGGAGGAGAGGTTGTGGTGTATCGTATTGTCAGGAGAGGTTATGGTGTATCTTAATGTCAGGGGAGGCTATGGTGTATCTTAATGTCAGGGGAGGTGGTGGTGTATCTTAATGTCAGAAGTTGTGGCATATCTTAATGCTTAATGTCAGGAGAGGTTGTGGTGTATCTTAATGTCAGGAGAGGTTGTGGTGTATCTTAATGTCAGGAGAGGTTGTGGTGTATCTTAATGTCAGGAGAGGTTGTGGTGTATCTTAATGTCAGAAGAGGTTGTGGTGTATCTTAATGTCAGGAGAGGTTGTGGTGTATCTTAATGTCAGGAGACGTTGTGGTGTATCTTAATATCAGGAGAGGTTGTGATGTATCTTAATGTCAGAAGAGGTTATGGTGTATCTTGATATCAGGAGAGGTGCAGTGTATCTTAATGTCAGGAGAAGTTGCATATCTTAATGTCAGGCGAGGTTGTGGTGTATCTTAATGCCAGGAGAGGTTGTGGTGTATCTTATTGTCAGGAGAGGTTGTGGTGTATCTTAATGTCAGGAGAGGCTGTGGTATTTTAATGTCAGGAGAAGTTGTGGTGTATCTTAATGTCAGGAAGGTTATGATGTGTCTTAATATCAGGAGAGGTTGTGGTATATTTTAATATAAGAATGTCTGATGTATCTTAATGTCAGGAGAGGTTGTGGTGTATCTCAATTTTAGGAGAGGTTATGATGTGTCTTAATGTCAGGAGAGGTTGCACATCTTGATATCAGGAGAGGTGCATTATATCCTAATGTCACGAGAGGTGGTGGTGTATCATAATGTCAGAAGATTTTAGTGGTACATCTTAATATCAAGAGGTTGTGTTGTATCTTAATGTCATGAGAGGTTGTGATACCTTAATGTCAGGTCATGTTGTGTCTTAATATCAGGAGAGGTTGTAGTGTATCCTAATATCAGGAGAGGATGTGGTGTATCTTAATATGAGGAGAGGTTATGGTGTATCTTAATGTCAGGAGAGGTTGTGCTGTATCTTAATATCATGAGAGGTTGTGGTGTATCTTAATAACAGGAGAGGCTGTGGTGTATCTTAATGTCAGGAGAGGTTGTGGTGTATCTTAATGTCAGGAGAGGTTGTGGTGTATCTTTGTCAGGAGAGGTTATGGTATATATTAATATCAGGAGAAGTTGTGGTGTATCTTAATGTCAGGAGAGGTTGTGGTGTATCTTAATGTCAGGAGAGGTTATGGAGTATCTTAATGTCAGGAGAGGTTATGGTGTATCTTAATGTCAGAAAAGGTTGTGGTGCATCTTAATGTCAGGGGAGGTTGTGGTGTATCTTAATGTCAGGAGAGGTTGTGGTGTATCTTAATGTCAGAAGAGATTATGGTGTATCTTAATGTCAGAAGAGGCTGTGGTGTATCTTAATGTCAGAAGAGGCTGTGGTGTATGTTAATATGAGGAGAGGTTGAGGTGTGTCTTAATGTGAGAAGTTGTGGTGGTGTATCTTAATGTCAGGAGTTGTGGTGGTGTATCTTAATGTCAGGAGAGGTGGTGGTGTATGTTAATATGAGAGGTTGAGGTGTATCTTAATGTCAGAAGTTGTGGTGGTGTATTTTAATGTCAGGAGAGGTGGTGGTGTATCTTAATGTCAGAAGAGGCTGTGGTGTATCTTAATGTCAGGAGAGGTTATGGTGTATCTTAATGTCAGGAGAGGTTATGGTGTATCTTGTCAGGAGAGGTTGTGGTGTATCTTAATGTCAGGAGAGATGGTGGTGTATCTTAATGTAAGGAGAGGTTGTAGTGTATCTTAATGTCAGGGGAGGTGGTGGTGTATCTTAATGTCAGGAGAGGTTGTGGTGTATCTTAATTTCAGGAGAAGTTATCGTGTATCTTAATGTCAGGGGAGGTTGTGGTGTATCTTAATGTCAGGAGAGGTTGTGGTGTATTTTAATGTCAGAGGAGGTTATTGTGTATCTTAATGTCAGGAGAGGTTGTGGTGTATCTTAATGTCAGGAGAGGTTGTGGTGTATCTTAATGTCAGGAGAGACTGTAGTGTATCTTAATGTCAGGAGAGGTTGAGGTGTATCTTAATGTCAGGAGAGGTTATGGTGTATCTTAATGTCAGGAGAGATGGTGGTGTATCTTAATGTCAGGAGAGTTGGTGTATCTTAATGTCAGGAGAGGTGGTGATGTACCTTAATGTCAGAAGAGGTTGTGGTGTACTTTAATGTCAAGAGAGGTTGTGGTGTATCTTAATGGCAGGAGAGGTGGTGGTGTACCTCAATGTCAGGAGAGGTGGTGGTGTACCTCAATGTCAGGAGAGGTGGTGGTGTACCTAAATGTCAGGAGAGGTGGTGGTGTACCTAAATGTCAGGAGAGGTGGTGGTGTACCTTAATGTCAGGAGAGGTGGTGGTGTACCTAAATGTCAGGAGAGGTGGTGGTGTACCTTAATGTCAGGAGAGGTGGTGGTGTACCTTAATGTCAGAAGGTTTGGTTTATCTTAATGTCAGAAGAATTTGCTGTGTATCTTAATGTAAGGGTGAGGTGGATCTTGATGTGAGGAGAGGTTTGTTGTATCCTAATGTAAGGGTGAGGTGTATCTTGATGTGAGGAGAGGTTTGCTGTATCCTAATGTAAGGGTGAGGTGTCTCTTGATGTGAGGAGAGGTTTGTTGTATCTTGTTGTGAGGAGAGGTTTGTTGTATCTTGTTGTGAGGAGAGGTTTGTTGTATCTTGTTGTGAGGAGAGGTTTGTTGTATCTTGATGTGAGGAGAGGTTTGATGTATCTTGATGTGAGGAGAGGTTTGTTGTATCTTGTTGTGAGGAGAGATTTGTTGTATCTTGATGTGAGGAGAGGTTTGTTGTATCTTGATGTGAGGAGAGGTTTGTTGTATCTTGTTGTGAGGAGAGGTTTGTTGTATCTTGATGTGAGGAGAGGTTTGCTGTATCTTGTTGTGAGGAGAGGTTTGTTGTATCTTGATGTGAGGAGAGGTTTGTTGTATCTTGATGTGAGGAGAGGTCTGTTGTATCTTGATGTGAGGAGAGGTTTGTTGTATCTTGTTGTGAGGAGAGGTTTGTTGTATCTTGATGTGAGGAGAGGTCTGTTGTATCCTAATGTCAGAAGTGAGGTTTAGGTGTACTGGCCTATCATAAAGGATAAAAGAGTGTGCATATTCAATGTCAGCAGCTAAATTCTGCAGTTTCTTAATGTAGACCAGAAATGGGATATGCATGCTTTTTAATGTGAGAAGATTTTCTTAAAAAAAACAACTCATAGTGTTAGCATTATGGTATTTAACACCACATTCAACAATATTTCAGTTATATCATGGCGGTCAGCTAACTTGGTGGAGGAAACTGGGGTACCCGGAGTAAAACCACCGACCTGTCGCAAGTCACTGACAAACTTTATTAAGGTGATATTCATACTCATGAACTAATGTGAAGACAGATATATTTAGAATTACTGAGAAACAGACATAATTTCAAAACTTAACACACATTTTCAAGTCAGTGGTTTGTGACAAAAAGTGGATATCAAATTTAGTGCACACAATGTGTTTCTGGAATAACCTTAATCAGGTACGCTCATAGTCGAAAAGTTTGAAGGCCAAATAATTTTTTAAAGTTTTAGGAGCAAGTAAATCAAATGACCTGAACAGGATCACCAAAATCTGCTAATGTCACCTATGGCTATCTGAGAATGGTTCATCCAAAGTGTGTGATAAATGAGAAACATTTCTTTCGAAAATCTTCCAAAAAAAACCCAACAACAAATCAATCTTTAGGGAAAATCAAATATTATATGAATAATGTGGTGAAGTTTGGGTTCAATATCATCAAGGTAAGAGGAATTGTGTAGTAACAAAAGTGTGATGACGACATGGACGGAAACGCATGGCGTTCTCTATAAAGTTGAATTACAATAACTTTACTTAGAATTATTTGAAGTAAATATTTGGTCTCGTCATTTCTAGCTATATTTATCCCATATAACTCTAATATTTGACAATTTCGAAGTAAAACAATCGTTGTCATTCACAACAACACAACAATAGCTGAATTTATACTTGATTTGTGACCCAGGCAACAGAAAAATGAGGTCGAAGTTTTCATAACACTGAAATTTGAACAGGTACACCCATTACATGTATGGATGCATGGCTACTATGAAACAGATCTTGTCACAAAAACACGACCTTGATAAACATTCCATTAAAAAAATGTTTTTGCTATGTCTTCCATACTTTTACTTTTGTAGCAGGTGATGTCATAAAATCAAAATGGTTGTTTGGATGAAAGTTTTATAATATGACAAGATGCTTTAAAATAAATACTCACTTATCCTATTTTATGACTTATCACCAGTATTTTTAACAAGAGTAGCATGACGGGTGTCACTAGTGGAGCTTACCTTTCCAAAGCACACGAGTTCACCCATGGTTTTTAGTTTCTCAATCTTTAGTCTTCTGTGTAGTATTGTCGATTCATTGTTTGTCTTTTTGTTCCTTTTCTTTTGGCCATTGTGTATTGTTGGCCTTCGACTTAGGGTTTCCGATTATCTGTTTGGTGTCTTCAAACTTTTGTTATCTTATCTAAGTTCTTATAAACGTGGATCAACAGATGTCAACAAAGACAATATTATAGGACCTTTTGTCTTTTCTTTATTTATTAATGATGCTTGGGTTTGCAGTAATATCTTGTATGACATGGCCATTATGAAATATACAATTTATACAAAATAATCATCAAATATATGCAAAATAAATATCACTAAATATACAGAAATGACTAAATTATGAACTGTGATGGTAATTTGATTTTTTTAAGAGCTGTAATATTTACAATGAACAATTTGCATACTATGTCTACTTTCATTTTCTATGTACTAAATTTAGTTCCGCTATACAAGATATTTTTTTTCTAATTGTATTTTCAGTACCCAACTTACATGTTGGGATAGTAAATTATGTGTTCAGTTTCATAAGAACTTTTCCATTATGATGTCTGTAATTGGCTAGGAGGCATTTGTGCTAGTTTCATTAGGACTAATCCATTATACAATCTGAGATGGAATAGGAAGGAATATGTGCTAGTTTCATTAGGACTATTCCATTATAAAGTATTGTTAATATTGTTGATAGTGGTTGAATTATTGATCTTTCTTGTTTTTTTTGGTGTAATTTCAATTTTTTTTTCATTTAAAGTATAGTTTTTACGATAATCAATTACCTGCAAAAGGAAGATCTTTATCTATTTTTTTCATCTAAAACTATTTTGGTAATAGATAAGCTGGATTGTAACACAAACATCCAAAAACAATAAGTTTGTCAATCTGGTTAACTAAAGTTAACAACAGTGGCTGTAAGCTCATATCAGACTTTCTATGTATCACTATTAGAAACTCTCCTAATTGTCAAAAGTGTATGGTTTTGTACTCAAGATTACTCAACTGAACATTACCAAAAAACATATAGAATAACGTCAGTTTTTAAGGTCGAGACAGACATTATCATGAGTATTGCAACGAGTCCGATAACGTATGTCGAGACCTTCAAAACTGACGTTACTCTTTTTATCAGTAATCTAATAATGTGTTAGACGTCACAGTGTCCAATATCAGAATCAGAGACAGTTCGTTGCTACTGACAATATCACTCTGTGAGATCAAAGAAATAATGTCCAAATTACTGATAATGTACATTAAAGGGTACAGCCATTCAAAATCCCTATAGACTGTGAATTGTGATATATAGAACAATGGCAGTTTTGAAGGTCGATACAGACATTATCACCAGTATCGCAGCAAGTTCAATAGGACGAAGTGGAATATTTATGATAAATCTCTGTCAAGGCCTTCAGAACTGATGTTATTGTTTTTATCAGTGACGTCATAATGTGTTTGATGTCAGGTTGACTGATATGCCAATGGCGAACTGACCTAATATTTTTGTGGATCAAGGTCAGTTCAGTGATCCAGACTTTATCAGCGATATACATCAAAGGGAAAATGTCTAATTTGCCGATAATGTATATTAAAGTGTACTGCCATTCAAAATGCCTGTGAATTGTGATATAAATTTAACATACATATTTTATGAAAATCATTGATCTTGTTATTCATTTAGAATGAATTACATGAATAATGCAATAAAAATTATTCTTGTTATAAATGAAAAAATAAAGAAAAACAAATATCTACTAACAATTATGTAACAAAAAATCTTGATGCAAAAATATAAATAAACTTTGTATATACATTTATACAACACTAGCACTGATCTCAAAACTTTGTAGAAAAGTAAGACGAGTTTAATTATTGCTGATTTTTCTTTCTAAGGCCAATCAAAATTTAGGGTTAGGGTTAGGGTTATGATGTTTAACGCCACTTTCAACAATATTTCAGTTATATCATGGCGGCCAGTATTATTGGTGGAAGAAACCGGAGTACCCAGAGAAAACCACCGACCTGTCACAAGTCACTGACAAACTTTATCATATAATGTTGTATCGAGTACACATCCCCATGAGCAGGATTCTAACTTACAACGTTAGTGGTGATAGAAACTGATTGCACAAGTAGTTGCAAAACCAACAACCACACATTCATGATCACGACCACGAAGGCCCCCCCCCACAAAATTTAAGTTTTTATTCTTAGTAAATAATCCCTTCTAAAATTACTTTGCGATTTTATTTATTTAGACTGCTTCATTATTCACTTGTTTTGCTCTATTTCATTTTTTTCTCACCAAATCTGAGGTTTTGACATGAACCAGTTATCCCTCTAGTAAAAAAAAAATAGCACTATGACAAGTAAGCCTGTTATTATAGTTACTTGGACCCCATGTACCAAAAAGAGGCGGCTACATTTTATGTCTGATGTCACTTCCATGGTGACCAGGAGAAATTCCCCATTTGTCCTTTTGCACATTCCTGATTTGATTCTAAAATTATAATTTTTTATAGGAGTTATTTCCCTTACGACTAGAAAAATGGTACACTGTTTTAGTAACAGCAACGGATAGCACAACAAATTTGAGTACAAGTTTCTTATAATTTGTAGACATTTAGCAAATAGAAAATTTACAAGTTGTTTATAACACTGAAATTTTGTACAGATCATAGGCAAAAATATGCTATTTTCATATGCACTTTGCATGACCCTTTTGCCTGCTTAAGGGAAATAACTCTGAAGAAAAGGTAAAAATGCATAATTTTAGAAACAAGTCAGAAATGTGCAAATGGTCTATTGAATGAGATATTGTATCATTAATATATTTTTTACTGAATTTTTGTAACAGTAAAATCTGTCTTAAACAAACCCTAAATAAACCAGAATACCGTATAACTTGATTATTAGATCTAAACTCAATGTGTGAAATGTTTGCAAATTTTGAACCTGTCTAATCTAAATACTTGTCTACTCTGAACCAAAAAGCTGACCCTATAGATGTTCTGTTTAGGGACCACCCATTTAACTTTCTTGAACACGAAACAAAAGTGAGATTATGTTTTTTTTTTGGACAAGAAAAATCATCAATTATTCTTAAAATGTTACCAAATCTTGTTGAAAATTGCAGTCAAATTATTTATTTTTGTATCAGTCAGGTCAAGATATTATTTTCAAAAAAAATTGTAAAATGGTCGTTACCTTAGATGTCTCGATCAAAATGCTCCCCCTCCCCCCTAAAAAAAAAATCTTCTAAAATGGCCGAGGTAATATTTGACCAATGAAAACATAGAAGTCTATTTTTAGTAGATGGCTGTAGTCTATGTATTATAGTTGTATCATTTGATATATACATTATATACATGGGAAAATTTCAGAATAACTCAATATATTTCATATAAAGGATCAGAATTTATACAAATAAGCATTGGATGTGCGATCAGTGATAAATAACAGTGTTTTCAGGATAGACAGACAAATACTCATGCTTTTTGTATTTGACATGTCAAAGCTAAACATATGTATGAAGCAATATTGTACCAGGGAAGTTCATAAAAATTTCATATAATTTTTTTTCTTCAATTTTACCGATATCTGCAAAAATTAATGCGCATTAAGTTCTAAATACTAAAAATATTTTAAACTGGTCAAAGCTAAACATATGTATGAAGCAAAATTGTAGCAGGGAAGTTCATAACAATATTGTATAAATTTTTTTCCCTTCAATTTTACTAAAAATTAATGCACTTTAAGTTCTAAATACTAAAAATATTTTAAAATAATTAAATAAAATTTTTTTTTTTTTTTATTAAGAGTCAATCACAACTGTAAAAATGTACTGCTTAACATGTTTTTTTTTCTTCTTTTTGAAAATATTTGGTTTTCAACTGAAAATCGTTACTTTTTCTTTTATATAAGATTTATTTTCTAGTTTAACTGTAAAAAAAATTATTGCAAAATTAATTTGTAATTTTACAAAGAAAACTATACATAAAACATCGGCAAATATCATAGAAAGCATAACATATGTTCAGGGTTTTACATACATGTATTTACAAAACATATCTTATTTTAAATAAAAATATACTGGCTTCTAAAGGAGGGACCAGCCCTGTCAACTAATGTAATACATTACATTACAAAATGAAAAAAAAAAATAATAATACAGAAGTGTTAATAATACATCATGCTGTTGCTATGGTAACAAGAATGAACCTGCATTCTGTGAGTCTATATTCTATAAGGTGAAGGTCAAGAATCCACATTCCACATGTGCTTTTTTATAATTTAGTATATTCCACACATCCACAACGACGAAATCTCATAATATTAATTGCAATGGTAATATGGCAGATTCACACGATGCACTATTTCTGTAGTTAAGATGGCTGACATACACAATGCTGTTTCTATGGTTACAATGAATACTTCTTTGGCAGTGATTGTGTTAATTGGAAGAAACTGGGACTATCTATGTCGACACTTGGTACAAACTAAAAATATCCCTAACGTTCGACACTTGCAATAGTTACGGAAATATCGTCTATTGTATTTGCACATATTTCTAACTGCTCGACTTAATGGAGCATTAAACGGATCTATCGTATTTCTAAGCTCACCTGCTCTATGACACGTCCCTTCGTTTTTAAAACAGTATCTCGTGTGAGTTTTTACGTAACTTGTTTTTATCATTGTGACATCAGGTACGTTTGCTTTGCACATGAAGCGAAATCGTTGTTCAAAATGTCCACCGGAAGTTGAGTTAGTTATGATCCATGTAGTCCATGGCGTGAACTGTTCAAGTTCTGAAATGTACAGTGAGAAACTAACATCATGCAGTGTCTAAATGTGTTATAAACTGATTGCATGCTTTGTATATAAAAAAAAGAACCTTTACATAATCTCCCAAAACATTGGGCTGTAGGGTCCATCATTAGTTGTCTAAGTTACAAAAAAAAAACAACCCTGTAAATTATCTCCCTTAAAAATAGGTTGTAGGGTCTATCATTAGTTGTCTAAGTTACAACTTGTCCTAATAGCAATTGATGTCTTAAAGATCCTGTATTTCTCAAATGGTTGTCATTTTTGTATTGGATGAAAAAAATCCACAAGAAACTGCATGCAGTCTTAATGGACCATTGATGTAATTGAGTTCTGCCATCTCCAAGAAGATTTTAGGGCTTTGAACTTGATATTAATAATAATTACTGATTTACCTAAGATTTCTGCAAAAGAATCTCTAACTTTGAAAAGGACCATGCAATGATCACTCACATAAACTTTGGGTTTCATCAGTTGGAAAAGGCTTTTTAAAATTTTTCCAAAACAGTCCGTTTTCATGATCAGGCCCATTAGGGTTTTTTCCAATCGACATAAAAAAAATCCCAAAAATGTTAAAAGGACAACCCAGTGATCATCTCCTTACAGTTTGAGTTCCATTAGTTCAGTACTTTGAGAAAAGATTTTCGCTTTTGCAACATTTTTCATTAGGGTCCTATGTTAAAAACTATGTTCAGCAGTGGTGGCCATCTTGTAATATTTTTGAAATGACCAAAGTCAAATTTGGTTTAATTTACCCAAGTCATTCTGAGAAAAAATATCGTCATTCCAGTATTAAAAAAGGTATTTAAATATAACTGTAATTGTAAAATGTTTTGCTCTTCTTCATAACATAACTTGATAGCAGTGTTTTTTGTGACTAAAAACCATGACCTCATGACAGTGTGTGTTTCGTGACATAAGCATAACTTCACGACGGTGCGTTTCATGATAATCAGTAAACATAAACATGCAGCAATCTTATAATAATACAGTAGTCCCTCTATTAAAAGGACACTCCTCTGTAATGAAAAGTTTGTCTGAATGTCGTGATGATGGGGCCACAATGGTCCATAATCATTTCCTCTTTCCTGATCACTGATAAAGTAGTATTTTACTATCTCAGTGCTAGTGAAATTTGTCCTGATTAGAGGGGTGGTCATTGGTGAGAGGAGGTTTATAAGAGGGGTGGACCTTGGTGAGAGGAGGTTTATAAGAGGGGTGGACCTTGGTGAGAGGAGGTTTATAAGAGGGGTGGACCTTGGTGAGAGGAGATTTATAAGAGGGGTGGACCTTGGTGAGAGGACATTTATAAGAGGGGTGGACCTTGGTGAGAGGAGGTTTATAAGAGGGAGACCACTGTATTATAAATTACAATCGTAACTACTCAGCCATTCTCGCTACCCTGCAAATAACCTTATACGTACATAGTAGAAATTCATCTTAAATTGTTTGCCGGAAGTTAAGTTAAGCTAAGCCACACAAAAATATAGTCCACGAAAATCCAATATGGAAGACATACTAAGTAAAATCTAATTATGCAAAACTAATTAAAACTTTAATTGAAATATAGAAAATTGTTTAAAATATAACTTTATCAAACTTTCATGTAACTGACATGTGAAAAGTAGTGCGATTTATACACCTAATGCATACAAGGTTATTTGCAGGGTAGCGAGAATGGCCGAGTAGTTACGGTTGTTGTAAATTATACATCAACAGAATAATGTGATTTTTCAATACATTCTTGAACTACTTCATTTCAGAAGAGAGCAAAGAACATCCGACTTAAAAAAAAGTAAATTTACCATAAACTATGTATCAACACTTTTTCAAGATTTTAAGAAATCTATTAATAGTTTTAACCTTTTTCAATGTCATATGCAACCTCTGACATAATCTTCAACTTGCTTAAGGCTGTCAGCATTTCTTAGAAGTAGAAGAAGATATTGTCTTATTGACTTCAATCATCTGTTCACCTGAAACATCTTACCTATATATGTTCTTAGAATTTCATTTACTTTGAATGGCTAACATACATTGGGGCAGATTTGCTTTAATGAAAATCATATCAAAGGGGTGGTGAAAAAGTTTACAATGAGGCGGATAGATTGTTACTCTGTTTGTAAAAAGCATTGCGTTTAAGTTCCGTGCAAGAGACTTTCATGTACTGTTTACCAGACTGTCTGTGTGCTATGCATTTTTTATTGAAACTATTATTGAAACTTCATTGTGTTTTTTTATCTTGTATCCTAAATAAAAACTAGGATGAACTGTTTTAGATACCTAAAACTTATGTCACCCCTTAATGCGGCCATCTGTACAACAACCTATCTCGAAAGACAAAAATGTTATGGCCCAGACAAGAAAATATTATTTAAAAAAACATTATTTAACCTTGAGGTCAAAGGGCAAGGTCCCACAAAGGTCATTACAGTACATGACACACCGCCTTATGGTCATGCACCCACATACCAAATATCATTGACCTATCTCGAAAGAAACAATTATTTGACCTTGAGGTCAAAGGTCATTACGGTACGCGACACACCGCCTTACAGGGGTTTCAAAGTTTTTTATAATAGGAGGTACTTCTTAAATTTTAGGAGGTACCTAAAAGAATTAGGCTGAGGGCCGTAAGGGGTCCAGGGGGCGGAAGCTCCTGAAATCTAGCATTTTGTGGACCAAAAAATGTACTTCAGAGACTGCAAAAAATTAAGTGTTTTTGAAAGAAAAATCCCATTAACTTTAGAGTTCAGATTTCACCAAGAGTGAAGACCATGCATAATGCCTGGATTCCCCCCCCCCCCCATTTCTTTATTGAATATTTCAGTTTACAGACTTCAGCCAAGATTATTCATAGATAGTCTGCCATATCTTAAAAAAAAACCAAAAGGACCATAAAGAGCTACGGTTCCGCAGCTAGGCTTGACGAAGCTGTTGTTATCAAAGCTTAAACTTCTCAAAATTCTTTTGTTGGCTTTGTCCTTTTCTTTTTCACAATACCTTGGCTTGTGTGATTTTTTTTTACTTTATTACCAGTAATTAAACTCATCAAAGACCATTAGCAGGATAAAGACATATAAGTGTCATAATTAATGAAACCAAGGACGTATATAGAATACGTCCTTGATGAAACATATAAATTTAATTTGCAATCATCAATCTTTAATAAAATTTATAATTTTTTAATAGATCAAAACAAATATAATTAAACAAAAACAATATATATTGTTACTTTCACGACTTGTGTGCAAAAAAAATGTTCGAACAAAAACGATTCGCGGGAAGACATTTATTAACATTTGAATCACAAAAGTTAAATTATTTTGGAAAAAAAGGGGGACCGGCGTTTTGACATTACAATGTAATTCGTATTTGAGCCATGTACGGTCCTTTTTCAAGATTTCTAGTAATTTTGTATCCCTTATCTCCTCGTACCCCCTTTTAAAAATGTTTTTCAGCACACTTTCATTTCTGTGAACAACCGCGGTAGGGCCCCGTCAAAATATGTAAATAAATTAGCCATAGGTGTTTATTTTTTTATACCGGAAGTTAAACAATATGGACGGAGTTAAGCAACAAGACAGTACGCCCCAGAATGATTCGACCCTGGGTTTTAAATGGATAAAAAAAATCGCACAAAATATTGTGTAGTCATATATTCATAATACATAATGATCATACTAATATTACTGGAGATTACACTAAATTGTGTTTGAACATAATTTGTAATCGGTCATTTTTTTATTTTGAAATGATGTCAGCTTTGTTCCGGTCCGAGTTTTACACAAGGATGAAAAGATATTGGGGCGAAAACATATATATTTACCGCATGCGCAAACTGCTATTTACGATTCTAAGGTAAAGTTATTTTTAAAACAGGGAATATCCCATCAACTTGGTCGTGACGCAGTTGTTCGATTTGAATGCGAGAATTCAGCAATTTTTTATGAAAAATATTCCATAAGCCTATCGACCATCGTACTTGTGGTTTTGACCACCGCCAATTTTTGGGGGTTCAGTAATTTCTGCCGGTACTATACACGATCTCAGGCGGGTAAAAGTACCGGGTACCGGCCCACTTTGAAACCCCTGGCCTTATGGTCATGCACTCACATACCAAATATCATTGACCTATCTCGAAACAATTATTTGACCTTGAGGTCAAAGGTAAAGGTCCCATGAAGGTCATTATGGTACGCGACACACCGCCTTATAGTCATGCACCCACATACGAAATATCATTGACCTATCTCGAAAGACAAAAAAGTTATGGTCTGGTCAAGCTTCGCTGAGAATAAGCAGAAGAAAAAATCAGACTAAAACAATATGTCTCCCTTCGTTCGAAGGGGAGACATAATAAATATTTTAACTAGCACATGTATAATAATATAACAGATGGTAAATAAAGATTTATAGATTAAAGACAAAGAACTCCCGAAATTCCGCCCACTTTATACATGTTTAAATACGGCCAATTGTATACTTTTCATCCACCTCATTAATACATTTTTTGTTGCCCCATTGAGTTGTGAATCCGCCCCAATGTAAATCTGCACTTTTAATCCAGGTAATCCACAGAATCTTGTACATGTAGTAAATCTACTTACCTGATGTAAAATAATAACTGCGAAATTAAAAAGTACATTTAACCTTTGATTTTAAATTGAAAATTAGTTTTTTTACGGTGTAGATTTTAATTCGTCAACATAAATTAAATGTCCTTCTAAAGTTACTTTCTGCAGAACATAACGACCCTAACATTAAAATTTGCATAAGTGAAAAAATAATTCAGTCTAGACGTTACTTTTAAATGTATCACGAGTATTTTGTGATATATAGTGGTTAATAATTATTTATACCAGGAAGAAAATTAAAACTCTGGATATTTCTGTTGTACATTAAAACATTTCTAAAATAATAACAGCATGTCACATGATTAATTTAATATTAGGACAAATATCATACAATTATATAGCAGTTTTGACTGAACTCTAAATGTGTATAATTACTATTACAGTCAAACCTGTATTAAGAGGTCACCATTGGAACAAGAAAAAGTGGCTGTATAAGACAGGTGACCTCTTAAGAGAGGTTCAATTCATAAGAAATTTTCTATGACAGGACAAGAAATAGGTGACCTTTTAATACAGGTGATCGCATGGGGTAGGTTTGAGTGTCTTTTTTACCTGAACAGAGAAGAGTATTGCACATCCTCCATTCCTTAGTATTCCCTTCACAGGGTCTTCCTGCAGGAGACGGTGGGGGCTGATTACACTGTCTATTCCTTGTTTGTATCCCACCATTACATTTGGCAGTACACCGACTCCAGGGAGCCCACATTGTCCATTTACCATCCACTGGAGGCTCTGAAATGATTAATTAAGATAAAGTTTTCCCCAATTCTTATTTTTCTGTTGTATATAGTGGTACGGGGGCTGTTATGGTCGTGATTGTATGGTAGTTGACTTTGCAATCTTTCGACTTTGAATGTACCTGACGTTATTCCAGAAACATGCAGTGTGCACTAATTTAGATATATAGGTCATCAGAGACACCGAGACACTTTATCACATAATGTTGTATGGAGTAAATCAAATAAATCAAAATCCTGTATAAACCAGTCTAAACCGAACCCTGAATAAATCAAAATCCTGTATAAACCAGTTTAAACCGAACCCTGAATAAATCAAAATCCTGTATAAACCTGTCTAAACCGAACCCTGAATAAATCTAAATCCTGTAAAAACCAACCCTGAATAAATCAAAATCCTGTATAAACCTGTCTAAACCGAACCCTGAATAAATCAAAATCCTGTAAAAACCAGTCTAAACCGAATCCTGAATAAATCAAAATCCTGTATAAACCTGTCTAAACCGAACCCTGAATAAATCAAAATCCTGTATAAACCAGTCTAAACCGAACCCTGAATAAATCAAAATCCTGTATAAACCAGTCTAAACCGAACCCTGAATAAATCAAAATCCTGTATAAACCTGTCTAAACCGAACCCTGAATAAATCAAAATCCTGTATAAACCAGTCTAAACCGAACCCTGAATAAATCAAAATCCTGTATAAACTTGTCTAAACCGAACCCTGAATAAATCAAAATCCTGTATAAACTTGTCTAAACCGAACCCTGAATAAATCAAAATCCTGTATAAACTTGTCTAAACCGAACCCTGAATAAATCAAAATCCTGTATAAACAAAACTTTAAATCAAGTCTCAATGTAGAAATCTTTGTTAATTTAACCTGTATAAACCAAACACCTGTCTATTTTGAACAGAATAGATAGTTCCAAGGAGGTTCGGTTCAGACAGGTTTCACTGTATATATGTAAGACTCAGATCGACGTCCAATCCTCAAATCGGCATCCAATTCTCAAATATATGGTCGTTTTTCACTTTCTCAAATCGACGTCCAATGACGTATACTTCAAATGACGTAACACCCATTAGAGAATGTTTTTGAAGAAATGATGGAGAAGGGACAAGACCAGATTCCAGATGAGGGGTTCTTGATGACAAAAATGTCTGTATTTTATGGTTACTGTAGATAAAATCTTATTGTGTTTAGGAGTACTTCAACTTTAGTGGACCCTAAACCTAACCTTACCCTTAATCCTAACCCTAACCTTACCCTTAATCCTAACCTTAACCTTAACCCTAACCTTACCCTTAATCCTAACCCTAACCTTAACCTTAACCCTAACCCTAACCTTACCCTTAATCCTAACCCTAACCTTAACCTTAACCCTAACCTTAACTTTAACCCTAACCCTAACATTAACCCTAACCCTAACATTAACCCTAAACCTAACCGTAACCCTAACCCTAAACCTAAACCTAACCCTTTTGTTTTCATATCCGCATGGTAACAAAATGAAAGGTTATGGGTTATGTGCTTTGTTTATTACAATATCTGACTTCCGTGGTCCGCCAAAGTAGATTATATCCCTATCGATAATATTAAAGAATAAGAAAATGCTTAAAAAAAAAAAAAAAAAAAAAAAAACCATTAAAAAAACAAAAGTCGTTATTTTTGTTGCAAACTTTGATCGTGTAAATGGGCCTATAGATATGAGAGTTTGGAAAGGACGCCGATTTGAGAATATCCTCAAATTGGACCGTGATTTAAGATAATGACGTCAGTGGACGCCGATTTGAGGAGTGGACGTCGATTAGAGACTGGACGTCGATCTCAGTCTATCATATATAAATAAGAATTTGATCAAATGAGATTCACCATATTTATATGATTTAAAAAAAATTTGATTACAGCCGAACTTCGGTAGCTCGAACTCGGATGGCTGGAACACTATAGATACCAAAAAGGTAGCTTTTGAGAACTTTCTAAAGAATGAAATATACTGTGCATCAGTTTATCATAACATAAAGAATCTGTATCGGGGTCAGATAACTCAAACACATTTTGACAGTCCCTTCGAGTTCGAGCCATCAAAGTTCTACTTTAGTTGCTCACCTGGACAGCTTGGGTTACCAGGACAGTACCCCTCGGCTGCATCAGACCCTATACAGCTCAACCCTCCATATCTAGGAGGGGGGTTACTACAGTAACGCTGTCGTGTTCTGGTACCATTATGACCACATGTAATAGAACATTTAGACCATGACGTCCATTCTGTCCACTGACCATGTGCTAAAAATAAAATAAAAAAGTCGGGCATTAAATAAAGATTAACAGTAGTGTTGAAGATCGAGACAGACATTATTATTGGTATTAACATTTAGACCATGACGTCCATTCTGTCCACTGACCATGTGCTAAAAATTCACAAAAGTAAGGCATTAAATATGGATTAACAGTAGTTTTGAAGGTCGAGATAGATATGATCACTTGTATCGCAGCGAGTCTGACTAGAACGAAATATGGAATAATAGCAGTCTTGAAGGTCTAGATAGACTTTATCACTGGTATCCAGGTAGGGTTCTGGAAAGAAAAGAAAATCAATGAAAAACATCTGAAAACATCTACACTCCATTTCAAAACCTCCATTTTTGAGTTGTTCTGACCATGTCCTCCACATTTGGAATTTAATTTTCAGACGAAAATAGCTTAAATCAGTTAAATAACTGAAATAATCATCCCTATGGTATTGCAACGAGTCTGACTAGGACGAACTATGATACTAGTGATAATATATGTTGACACCCCTAACACACATGACATCTCACTCTCCTTGCTCAGTACAGGCACTTCAAGTGGCTGGGTCAATCTAGATTATCCTGCATTTGTGTGATTTTGAGTACTAATAAAGGGAGTCAAATAAACTGCAGTGTTATTTAGTCATTGACCAAATAAAGTATTTCTGGTACCTGGTTCATGTAGAGTGACAGAAAGAAATGGTAACAGGATAAACGCTGACGTCACAGATGACACCAATGTAAACGATTTGAACCACGCTTGTCTCATCAATTTTTTAGACAATTTGGCAGTTGTTTTGGACTTTTTAATATTGCAGGATAATTACAATATATGTACATTGTCGTTAAATATTAAATTAATTTGCACTCGCTGCGAAACAGTCTAAAAAAGAACACCAAAGGTTTGTTTTTCTACCTGAGTGTTTCTAAAGCTAACTCTCACAGTTTCTATCATCCTAACAAATTAATAAACACAAAAATAAATGATTTCTGAATAGTGTACAATTCTACTTACCGGTACAATTAGTAACCTCGACAACAGACCCATCACATGACTTTCCTCTAAATGCAGGTTTTGGATTGTCACATGATCTGGTCCTACAAAGACATTCTCCTGCTGACGGGTCAGGCACCATCTGTTTACATGGTTCCCATGGAGACCATTCTGACCACACCCCATCAATAGGATGCTCTATGATTGGACAAGAGATTATGTATTGCTCCCAGTAATGTATGGAGGGGTTGTTATCTGGGGCTGTGGTACATTCACTAAGGGCCTTGTTCCATCCACAATAAGGGTCCATGGCATTCTTACAAAGACTGAAATGTAAAAGAACTGTTTTAATGAAAAAATGTAGAAACAATCTCATGGTGACCGCGTCATGGTCATGATCATATGGTAATTGGATTGTTGTGACTTCTAACCCTGCTCAGGCGAGGTGTACGTTATACAACATTATGTGATAAAGTTTATCAGTGACTTGCGGCAGATCGGTGGTTTTCTCCGGTTACTCTGGTTTACTCCATCAATAAAATTGACTGCCACGATATAACTGAAATATTGTTGAAAGTGATGTTAAACACCATAACTCTAACCCTCAATTTATTTATCCTGCACTGATTCTATCTGAGCAATCAAATTGCATTAACTGGATCAATTATTGCTTTATATGGTCATTGACAAAGATAGAGTTATTTCTGGTACCTGATTCATGTTGAGTGACGGCAACAGTATAAGTATGGCTATCACAGAGGACACCATAAAACACGATCAGAATGATGTTTGCTTCTGCATTTTTTTTAGACAATTTGGCAGTTGCTTTAGGCTTGTTGACATTGCAGGATAAACATATTATATGTACATTGTCGTAAAATATCAAATTAATTTGCACTCGCTGTGAAACAGGGCAGACAAGCTCGCCAAAGAATTGCTTTCTGCCTGTTTCTAAAGCTACATATATCGTCTATTTGTAATCTATTCCTTACTCTTGATCAGTAAACCTAGAACATCTCTGTACAGGGATCTTTATGATCTTGTCTAATACTGTTACATATATAGCACCCTAAAATAACAAAAATATTACAGTGTCAAAATGATCAACAAGTGTTCAGGAGAAGACAACTCATCTACACATGAATAACAAAAACATGGAATACATTGAATATTCTAACTTGCTCCTGCCATGATATAGCTAAACTATTGCTCATTGGGCATTAACAAAACTCACTCAATGAGGCTCAACTGTAGTTCCTTTTAACAGCATTTTCTTTCTAACAAGGAAGCTACTGAACCAAGGGTTTCTATTGGTTAAGTTGAAGTGATCACTTCGAAAGTTTTACGGTCACCACCATGACTTGGTTAACCGTTACGGATCATTTGTCATAAATGACCATGAATATGTTTCACTTGTCGTATTAAACACTTTCAGGTCCTTTCCTCATTCATGACTTATCACTGATTTTATAACTAGAGTAACATGACAGGTGCCACTAGTGGAGCAGAAACTGCATACCCTTCCGGAGCACCCAAGTTCACCCCCGGTTTTTGTGGAGTTCGTGTTACCCAATCTTTAGTTTTATGTGTGACGTTTTGTAGATCGTTGTTTGTCCTTTTGTCCTCTTTTTTTTTGGCCATTGCGTTGACTGTTCTTCAATTTGTTGATTCTGATTATCCTTTTGGTATCTTCAAACTCTTCTTTTAAAATACTTTAGATATTCTCATGTTCTGTAATAGCCTCTGTTAGGGACTATTAACATTCTTCCATATCCACCCTGTCAAATAATTCCCTATTATAGCATTTTTTCTAACTCAGGCCTTGACATTAACGTTTGTCTGATTGTCCGGTACCAGTGAAAACTGACGTCGGACAAGTAGATCTTGTATTACGGTTGTCCGACGGGACAAGTGAAAAAATAAGATTCCCAAACGTGCCAGTACGATGGACAAATCTATTTCCACTGGTATAAAATACTGGGTTTGTTGTATAAAAGAGCCCCGTTTGATTTCCAATTTGTCCATTATTTATTTTGATTAAAACTAAAGTGAAACGCAAGATCAAAACTCTTTTATTGTATCATTTATCCATTCCTCCAGACATGCTTTGATGAAGTTCAAGGACATTGACAAAATTAAAATCGCAATCTCAGAAACGCTTTAATGAACTGAAATATCAATATTTGAAATATAAGAACAAGAAGCACTCCGGAACGAACACGTAAAAATTATCGGATATCAATATGGCGCCAAATTTCAATTTGTCTTTTGTGCAAAATACGATAGAGGACTTGATTTAGGCTTTTGGGAAATATTGAAACCTTTGAAGTGGACAAATATTACAAGCTTTTTCCTGATCTGGTTGAAAAGATCCACTACAATTTTTATTTCTCTGTGAATTTAAATAAAATACTTTGCTTTATTTATATCACAGGCACTTGTTTCTGATAAAAAAAAATATACCTAGATACTGGTATATATAGTATCTAGGTATATTTTTTTTACCAGAGACAAGGATTTATATAACACAAATATGAGTTATTACAATTTGTGTGGTATTGGATCACAACACAGTAATATTTCAAAAGGAAAAGGGGGGGGGGGGGGGAATACATATAAAAATCACTGGTATGCAAGACTCCAATCAAGGTAGACAGAAATAAAAATGTGACATTGAATATATGTCCTTAAGGTAGTTATGAATAAAAAAAAAACAACAAAACAAATCAGTTCAGGCAGCTTTAACTATTTACTAAATTTGGGCAGGGTAACGTCAAAGGGGTCGCGAAACAATGTTTCGATTAATCGCAATTGACTTCTCCCAGAAGTCTCCCCACTTCTCTCTGTTGTCTCCCACTTCTCCCTGTGAGCTCTCTGAAAGTAGTGGGAGCCCTGGATAATTATTCTCTAGTTTTTGTAATGTTTATAAATTTTTTTGGACAACTAAAAGATTGAGTCGGACAAGTACTTTTTTTTAGTTAGTTGTCCGAAGGGACAAGTTGAAAAATATGTTAATGGTCTCTATTAGGAACTATTAACATTCTTCTACATCCACCCTGTCAAATAGTTCCCTATAATAAAAAAAATTCAAACTTACTTTAGATATTCGCATGTTCTGTACTGGTTTATAATCTCCGTTAGGGACTATTTTATGTTCTTCGATGAGACAGGATTGATTGATTTGAGGTAGGTAAACCATCTTTCTGATATATCCATCCACGGTTGCCAGGAATATCACATGGTATTGTTGATCTTTGCCCTTTACACTATCTACAACCAAGTGATTCCATCTGAAAAATATTTACTTTGCTATTAGAACTACAAAATTTATAGTGAGTGAGTGATTGTTTTCTTTATCAATTTTTGGCTATATCTTGGCGAGAACAAGTTAAATTCAATGAGATGAGATGAGGTCCGCTTTGTACTAGACCAACACACTCAGCTGGATTTTTATAGTGCTAGGTCATTAAAACAACAATCCACTGGATACATATGTCACTCCACTCAGATACATTATCCTCATTCCAAGTCAACCAGTTCCTAGTCCTATATGCTGTATGCTTAGTGGCGTAAGCGTCACTCCACTCAGATACATTATCCTCATTCGAAGCCAACCAGTTCCTAGTCCTATATGCTGTATGCTTAGTGGCGTAAGCAATTTTGTAACTATATCATGGCAAGAGAATAAGTTATATGATCATATGAGATGAAGATGAGGACCGATTTGTATTAGACCAACATGCTTAGTTGGATTTTGCTTAGCGTTGGCTCACTGAAACAAGTCTGCAGATAGACATGTCGCTCCACTTGGACACATTATTCCCAACCACCCAGCCATTGCTCTTACTCTTTAACGTTACATGCTTAGTGGAGAAGCAGCCAATACCAATTTCATAATCTTTGGTTTGACCAGACCGGTAATCGAACCCACCATCTACCGCATTTGAGGTGAGCATGCTAACCATTACACCGTTGTGGTATATTCAGACAAGACCTATCACCCTACCTTTCATTACGCCACGATATAACTGAAATATTGTTGAAAGTGGCGTTAAACACAATAACACCTATCACCCTACCTTTCATTACTACCAAACACCACAGGTTCCAGTGTATGTGGCTGAACAGCTTGGTCCATCATTTGGTATTTCTGGGCCTGCATCATTTGAAGAGAAGACTTCCGTAATGTGCCATCTTCTGACGATCGTTTATCTGTGCCACTATCATCGGGACACTAAAATATACAATAGTTCAATATTCTATATATATATATATATATATATATATATATAATTGTATTAATAAATATATCAAAGTACTTAATCTTTGTAATATATCTGATTGCATTGCAATGTTTTGTATAACTCTTTTGTGTGAAGTTAATAAAGTAGTACCTAATATAATATGGTTGTCTTTAGCCATGAGATATAACAATCTTTATATGCACAGTCTAAACTCAAAGTAAAAGGTGATGTTACTCTGAAATATCTTAATATTTTCATATTTTCAACTGACCAATAAGCAATGACTCTACTTCTAAAACAAGAGAACACGTCAAGTGCTGTTCTCTGATTGGTCAACATATTTAACTATCATGCATATGATTAGATAAACACACATGAATGAAAGGTTGCCTGACATGACCCCAAACAGGATGTTGTTAGACGTTAGTATATCACAAAAGTAAAATAAGTGGGGGGAGGGGGAAAATGACACAACAAACATCTAATTCAAATTAGACTGAATTCAAGATCATTTATCTTGACATCAAAAACATTTTTTAAAACAAGAAGTAGATCATCCCAAACAAAGTTCGGATGGGGTTAGGGTTATGGTGTTTAATGCCACTTTCAACAATATTTCAGCTAATTCATGGCGATCTGTTTTATTGGTGGAAGAAACCAGAGTATCCTGAGAAAACTGCCGACCTGTCACAAATCACTGACAAACTTTATGACATAATGTTATATCGAATACACCTCACCATGAGCAGGATTTAAACTCACAATTTTAGTGGTGATAGGCACTGATTGCATATTGGTAGATATGAATCAAACTACCATACGATCACGATCATGATGGCCCCCAAAAAAAGTAAAGCCAAACAATGGGAAACTTATCTATATGAGAATCAATCTCTAATGGTAATAAAAATGTGAATGTAATGATTAACATGCTCGCCTTGGTTGCTCGAGTGTGGTAGATCGTGGGTGTGGGTCCAGTTTGAGTTGAATCAAAACTGGTATTTGTTGCTTCCCCGCTAAGCATGAGGCATTAAGGAGTAAGAGAAAAGACTGGTTTGCTTGGAATCAGGTTAATGTTAATGAGTGGAGCGACATTACTACCCGTGGAATGTTGTTTCAGTGAGCTAGGAATACGAAAATTCAATTTAGAGTGTTATTCCAAAGTAGATTATCATCTCATCAAGAATGATATATAAAAAATGTAGATGCAAAATTGCTCATTTGGCGTTAAACAGCAATCATTCACTCACTCAAAAAGTGAAGATTCACAGTTGAGATTAAACGCTAGAGAAAACCAAAGGGGCATTCCGGCAATCAAGAGAAACAGGCAACATCTGGTACACAAGACATAAGCTTAAACTTGATAAATATATGCCTTATACATCAATTTGTGTCATCTTTACGACAATGAAGAGACAAATTGATTTTTATACACTAATGTTTTACCTGTAATGGTTTCCTGCTGTCATCTTTTTCCCAGGCAGACTTGGCATTTTCTTGGTATTTATAAGCACCATTCCACACTGTGGTAAATGCTGTCATATTGTAGATACACACAGCCGATCCTGCTATACTGTTCCTGTATAATATATGTAGTAATAATTGTTACGACACGATATGGATATTGCTATATTTTAAATATTTCTATTCAAATGTAAATTTAACGTAAATGATTGTGCACAGTAGATATTGATGTATATTACACACATGTCTGACGATGTGATGAAAGTCCATTTTGGGCACACACAAACAAACAAAAATGCAAAAGAAATAAATATTTTTGTAAACTAATTAATTTTCGAGTGTGATTTACATCTTCGCGAAAATTTGTCTTCATGAATCATCCCTTTTCCTTAGCAATATGACGACAAGTTATTGACATTGCGAAAAATAAACAACACGGGTGAACATTTATAAAACAGAGAAAATTATTAGCCATGGAAATAAATTATTTTACGTTTATCAAAGATTTGTTCAAGGTGACATCAGTATAATAGTTACACATAGAAATTGAACATTTATCTAACTGCGAAAATTATTAGCCATGGAAATAAATTATTTTATGTTTATCAAGGAGTTGTCAATGCAACGTCCCAAAATAAAAAAAAATTCAAGTCTACCAGTACTTCACTATTTACAGGCGGTATCCCCGATGTATGAAAGTTTGTCACCCTAATGCTTCGTTGATAATTTCTATTATCATAAACGTTTGTTTATATTTTTTTAGGTTTTAAATCATATATGTATTATTTTCCTGCAATTGTGACATATTTTTGGTGCAATTATTTTTTTCAATGCACCGTAAAAACGTAAACAGTGAAAACTAGGTCAAAACCATATCGGAAATAGATGTGCATAAAACTTCGTCACTTTGCACATGTCCTAAAGATGTGATGCATTACCAAAAGTTTTAAAGGCCAAAAGCTATTAAGATATTTGTTTAAATATGGACTAATGTTTCTAATTTATTATACATATGTCACTAATGCATAAAAGGATAAGAAATTGTCTTGTATCTTACTGTTACAACTCGATGTTTTGTCTGAAAATTTGCTTTGTGTAAGACAAATGTTAGAAATAAAAATAGAATTTTACAAGCTTTTTGGATTGAATAATAATTTTATTTTATTTTATTTTACATATATAAATAGTTTTGGCCCCTGATCATTTACTTTTTACTTTTGTTTCAATTTGCTCAACTTGATAATTGTTTTTTAAACAGCACGTTTTCATTACAAAATGGCGGCAATACATCGCAAGTACAAACATACTTTAACGAACGTCGTAATAGTAGTTGCCTATTATTATCACGTGATGATAGATGAAATCTTCATTCTAAAGAAAAAATGTAAACAAAAAATTGAGGACTCGTTTATAAGGCAATAAAAGAGAATCAAAGGTGTCGGAAAAAGGGAGTTAGTAAAAAGTTGTGAAATGTTCATATGCTAAGAAAGTAAACGAGTACTGGTTTGGTTGAAATGCACCTTGACTTAAATCACTGTCAGTGGTCAAAATTGACGTCTGCAAACTAATCAGCTTGACAAATGCGCAGACACTGGACAAACACAGGCATCCACGAGAAAAACTTAAAGGTGACGAAGTTTTATGCATGACGAATTTGGATGTACCGACGATACTGCTAATTAAAATTTGAAAATTTGTCATGAATATCTTGTACAACACTCTTTAAAATCAGGAGGTACCTAATACTATTTTAAGTGGGTAAAAGTGCCTGGTACCACCCCTTATTTAGATTTTGGCACATCCCAGTTACTAAGTATGCCCCCTCCCTCTTCTTTCCAAAACAATGAGTGATGTCAAGTTTCTTTAGACTTACTCTGATGTTGTAAAAATAGCAAAGAAATACTGTTCTGTTCCAGTGTCCAATAAATATGTACTCTGAATCTGGTCAAAATAAAATGGAAACTCTCCAGGCATAGAACAGTTCATTCTGGCTTTTACATAAGTGGTCCAATTCTCCTCAAATAACAGGTCTCCTCCTTTATCACTCTAAAATAAAAATAGGGTTAGGGTTATGATGTTTAATGCCACTTTCAACAATATTTCAGTTCAATTCAAATTAGACTGAATTCAAGATAACAGGCTTTGACATCAATAACACTTCTTAAAACTAGAAAAGAAGTATGCCCCCACACTTGATAATTATGGACAAAATTGTTTTGTTAGGAGTGATTTTTTAAAAATGAAGTGTGTCTGTAAGACACAAATGATGCCCCCGCCTAACCATTAAACTCCTGTGGACATGCACACCTCCATTATGTGTATAAACATCCTACAAAATATTAAAGCTGTAGCTCCAAAACTGTAGGAGGAGATAGTAGGACAAATCATGTATCTATATCTGGACAGATGAACAAAATGACAAGTCCAACTACCTGTTATTTTGAGAATATTTGATGAAAATCAAACTCCTGTGGACATGCACACCTCCATTATGTGTATAAACATCCTGCACAATATCAAAGCTGTAGCTCTAAAACTGTAGGAGGAGTTAGCCAGACAAACCATATTCCCTTTATGCAGCTAGTATGAAAAAAAAATGACTAATCCAACTACCTGTCATTTTGAGAATATTTGAAGAAAATCAAACTCCTGTGGACATGCACACCTCCATTATGTGTATAAACATCCTACAAAATATTAAAGCTGTAGCTCCAAAACTGTAGAGGGAGATAGCCAGACAAACCATGTATCTATATCCGTATGGACGAACGGATGGACAGGGGGTAAATTAATATGCCCCCTCGACTCTTCATCGCGGGGGCATAACATACAGAAAAGTAGATAATTCCAAACAAATAGGGTTATGGTCATCGTGTATAATAAAATGTTCAACAATATTTAAGCTATATCGTAGCAATCAGTTTTATTGGTGGAGTATATCACCTACCTGCTGCAAGTCACTGACAAACTTTATCACATAATGTTGTATCGAGTACACCTCGCCTGAGCGGGGTTCAAACTCGCAACGTTAGTGGTGATAGGCACTGATTACATAGGTAGTTCTAAATCCAACTACCACACGATCATGATCATGACGGCCCCTGGAGACTAATATAAACCTAGATATCTAATTTTGTACCCACAATGCATTTCACTGGAATAACCTTCACCAGGTCAAAGTCAAAAGATTGGAAAGCCAAATAATTCAACAGTGAAATTATCTTCACCCTTGACCTTTCAAATAAAACAATGACCTTAGCAGCAAGGAAAAACAACTGAATATTAATTTCCTTATCACTTTCAACAATTTCGATACAGTTTTATTTGTTACACTAGACATTTTGTAAATTTATTGTTCCATATTTACAATTTGAATCAAAGAAGAATTTAATCCATTTAAGTTAAAGTCACCACTTTGAAAGCTTTACGACTGCCATCAAGAGTTAATGGAAATCTATGTCACAGTTTGGTTTGGTTTGGTTTATGGTGTTCAATGCCACTTTCAACAATATTTCAGTAATATTGTGGCAGTCAGTTTTATTGGTGGAGGAAACCGGAGTACCAGGAGAAAACCACTGACCTGCCGCAAGTCACTGACAAACTTTATCACATAATGTTGTATCGAGTACACCTCGCCATGAGCGGGATTCGAACACACAACGTTAGTGGTGACAGGCACTGATTGCATAGGTAGTAAATCCAACTACCATGCAATCACAACCACGACCATGACGACCCTATCCAATAACTAAAGATACGAAACTAAAATGTGAAAAATCTTACCTTACAAACTCTTGCTACACGAGAATAAATCCTCTGAAAACAAAAAAGTAAAATAAAATCATTAAAATAGCATTTTTTTCAGTTAGTATCAATGAACACAATTATGATTGATTTTAAAAAATATTACAAAATAATCCAAAATATTCAAATTGTAGATAAAACTTTTCTGATACATTAAAACATACACTTCAAACTGTGGATATCTTGATAAAAAAAAATTCATGTACATCCTTGCATTGGGACGAAGGAAAATGACCACACAAGATAGGGGCTGTTTATTTAAGATCGTTAGATTTGGATTGTCAGTGTAGGTCTGTAACAATTTGTGTATTACATGTACTATAATTGGAAAAATGGCAGTCGCTTTTAATGCGTTTTTTTTTTTTTTTTTTATAAAGCAATTTACAGTTAATAAGTTAATTATTTAATAATCTAATCATGTACTGAGAACTCCTCGAAAGTTGAAATTACCAATGATTTTTTAAAGTCTTTTAAAGAAAACTGACTGTTAAATACTGGTAAACTGTGACTGATCGTGGTTGTGAGATGACCGCTAATAATATGCGAGTTATGAAATAACACATAAATCAGGTTGGGAGGGTTTTAACAGCAGGTGGCTGGTGATTCAAGATGGCCGTTAAGGCAAGTTTGACTGTATAGTCAAACCTGTATATAAAGACCACTCAAGCGAACCTGAAAATGTGGACTTTATGAGCAGTTGTCCTTAATGTACAGGTTAAATCTATATGCACTATTCATTAATGGGAAAAATGAAATTGACCTTTAAAGACAGCAATTTGCTATATAGAGGTACCCTTTAAGACAGGACCGACTGTATATATAAGTGAATTTAAGAATTTTCACACCAGCTTGACTCTTTTCAACTACACATATTACTGTATGCAAGTGTTGACTTAATTAAATCCTTCAAACATCAATACTTTATAATTTAATTTCTAAGATAAATAACTGACAACGATTCTTATCTGTCAATATTCATATACAGTCAATCCTGTGTTAAGAGGTCACGTTTGGGATGAAGGAAAGGTGGTCTCTTAAGACAGGTAACCTTTTTAAAGAGACTCAATTCATATGAATTTTCTATGACAGGAAAAGAAAAAGATGACCTTTTAAGACAGGTGACCTCTTAACAGGGGTTCAATTCACTATGAAATTTTCTATGACAGGACAAGAAAAAGGTGACCTTTTAATACAGGTGACTGCATAACAGAGGTGACCGTATGGGCACGTTTGACTGTACATGTTATAACACTTACTTTTCCACAATTAATATATTCCACGGCTATTTCTCTGAAGAAAAAGTAGATATAATCTTCTACTTCATAGGCTGACACAAAATTTGGATCTGTAAATGAAAAAAAAATTTAAAAAAATATTCCGTAACTTATTTTTCGTCTAAATAGTATTCAACATGCAACGAAAAAAATATTGTATCATTATCGGTTTCCACATTTAATTAGTATTCAAACAAATAAACTCCCATTTCTGTTAACATAATATAATATATGATTTTATATTAGAGTATCACGACGGGTTCCACTAGTGGAGCAGGAACTGCCTACTTTTCTAGATCACCTGAGTTCACACCAGTTTTTTTTTTTTAAGTCAAATTCATGTTTCTTAATGCTTAATTTTTGTCTAGCATTTTGTCGACTATTATTTGTAGTTTGAACATTTTCTACTGGTCATTGTCTTGTCTGTCGTTCTTCGACGTATGGCTTTTGATTACCTCTTGATATCTTCAAATTTTTCTAATAGCAAAATTTTCAATTTATCTTTTTTTTAATTAGATGTTTTTTGGATCTTTTTTCAATTTTTTATTTGACAATCAATGAATTGACATTTAGCAACATTCAGTAATGGATCAAGTCACTTAACCTTCATTTTATTTGGGAAGAATTCTGCTAATTATATGGTTTCCCCCCACCCCCCCCCCCCCCTTTCTCATGAAAAATCACATTATTTACTGTAATACTTTAAAATTTATAACTTTTTAATGATAAAGGGGCATAACTGTGGAATTAAAAAGAACACCACAAAAATTGCACTTGACCAATATTCTATACATTTTAAGAGGTAGTTTTAAAAAAAAGACGGAAAAACAGGTAAATGTGACGTACGGGAAAATATGACTCCTAGCTCCATCAGATTTAAGTTGTCATATTAACTCCTAGCTCCATCAGATATATGCTGTATTCATGGTGATAAAGCATCAGAATGTGAATTAAAAAAAAATGAAGTAAAATTACCATTTAACCATTTAGAATTGTACTTTTTGGTCCTAAGAGCTCGGTTGCCCATTGGTCTATAAATAGCTTCATCTCTTCCTTGGATATCTAACACTGTAGCGCTGTAATATGTCTTGTCCTTGGTAAGTACAGCAGTAGAATTATGGTCTGGTGTAAAAGGACAATAGCCCACAGCATCAAATTCATCTTTTTCTATCACAGTTAAATTAGCAGCCTGTAAAGACATAAAAATAAAAACGTAGATATCAAATTTAATGTGCACGACACGTTTCTAGAATAACCTTCTTCAGGTACGCCCAAAATCGAAAGATTGGAAAGCCATATAATTTAAAGCTTTGGGAGCAATGAAACCAAAGGGCCCAAACAGGATTGCCAAAATCGGTTATGGTCACCAATGCCTGAGGAAACCTTAGTTTTATTTATAATTGTATTATATAGGAACTGTAATTTTGAGTAATAAACATATCTAATAAACCATGTTAGGGCTGAAGAAATATTATATAAACAAACGTCAGAAAACATCGAAGGGCAATCATGACTAGACAATCCAGAGACACTTGCAATATTGGGCACAAGACATAGAACAAAACAAACAAAACAATAAAACACAACACAACACAGAAAGTTTAGCAAGATGATTAACATGGACCCTACCATAAAAGCAGGGGTTGAACCTAGGTGCTTGTGAAAGGTAAGACGTTCCTGCTTCTTATAAGACAGCCGCAGAGGACTACACAGAGGAGGTCATATTATGAATCTCCTAATCTTGAGATTAAAATACAGCAATGTCCATTTTTAACACTACCAAACTTGCCACTGCATAAGCCCCAGTTTTTTCGCTCAACAATTATCCTAGGTCATATATATGATTTTTTTTTGTATTTCAGGAGTGTCCAAAAACTAAATTTTCTTATTACATCTTGACATTGATGTTTTGTTATTTAGAAACCAAGTTCTATAATTTTACATACATGTATCAAAATTGATATCCTGACACTCCTTTTAAAACGGGATGGTGCAAAGAACTTTTCCCCGATTTAAATGGTATTTGGTACCACCTATTTTCAGTGTTGTACAAGATATCCATGAAAAATGTTGACATTTTAATCAAGAAAAAACACTTGGTAATACTGAAGAAGTATTGGTACAATTGAAAAAATTTGAAACAACTGTAATATCTTTGATATTTGGCAGGAGCATTTAAGATATACACAACAGACATATTATATGTAACTTTATTTGCTTAAACATATTTGCTTAAACATATCAGACATTTCTCTTTTTTGCATTCTAGGTTTTCACAGCTGCGAAAACATTTTACTTTTTTTTTGGAAGAGATTACAAAAAAAAAAGCAATCGTACATCATCAGGACAATCATTATCAATCCGTTCTCTTTCAAACATCATTGAAAGAATGTGAATAAATGAATTTACTTTCTACAAGACTGACTTACCTCCCTTTCACTATTAATGCATAATTTTTATACAATGGTAATAAAACACATTTTCTTAAAGAAATTGAAAATTAAGTGAGAGGGAGGCTAGGGCTATGATGTTTAATGCCACTTCCAACAATATTTCAGTTATATTGTGGCGGTCAGTTTTATTGGTGGAGGAAACCGGGGTACACAGAGAAAACCACCAAGTCACTGACAAACTTTTATCACAAAATGTTGTATCGAGTACACCTCGCGATGAGTGGGATTCGAACTCATAACATTAGTGGTGATAGGCACTGATTGCATAGGTAATTGCAAATCTAACTACCATACGATCAAATAAAAGATTTGTAAATACTTGTTATAATGTATTAACTATAGATACAAGATTTTGCTAATTTGTTAAATTTTCAAAATATATCACAAGATTAAACTGGAAAAGAAATTTATTCAAGAGACAACATTCCAATTGTAAACTTTAGGAAATAAATATAGAAATTAGAATAACGACAGTTTTGAAGGTCGAAACTTTTTTTTTTTTAACATTAAGGGCATAATGTTTTTGTCATCACACTGACTGATAATTTTCAGTATCAGAGTCAGTTCATTGATACTGACAATATCACTCGGTGAGATCAAAGAAAAAATGTCCAAATTATTGATAACAGCATAATGTTTTTAAACCTCACACTGGCCAATAATTTTCAGTATCACAGTTAGTTCGTTGATATTCGGGGATATCAAAGGAAAATGTCCAATTTATCAATAAATATGACAGTCAGTACATTTTTGTTAATCAGATATTCGGGGATATCAAAGGAAAATGTCCAATTTATCAATAAATATGACAGTCAGTACATTTTTGTTAATCAGTTATTCGGTGATATCAAAGGAAAATGTCCAATTTATCAATAAATATGACAGTCAGTACATTTTTGTTAATCAGATATTCGGTGATATCAAAGGAAAATGTCCAATTTATCAATAAATATGACAGTCAGTACATTTTTGTTAATCAGAATGATATTATTGGTTGATATTTCAACTTTGTGAATTTTGACACATAAATATTATCTAGGTTTCTACACATAGATAGTATCAAAATTCTATATATAAACAAGTGAGCTTAGGGAACGAGCCAGTAAGCTTCATATTCCATTGAGCATCTAATATTTTTACACTATCTGACATTGATAGTTTTGCAATAATGCATTTCTCATAGCAATATTGCATAGCAGACGAAGTCTAAGATACGAGATGCAATGAGAAGTCTACGATAGTATATCTATCAAGGATTTATCAAGGTGACATCTGTGATGGCTAGGGCTATGTTATTTAACACCACTTTCAACAATATTTCAGCTATATAGTGGCGGCCAGTTTTATTGGTGGAGAAAAGCACTGACCTGTCACAA
Source organism: Bathymodiolus septemdierum (assembly GCA_963383655.1). Classification (NCBI taxonomy): domain Eukaryota; kingdom Metazoa; phylum Mollusca; class Bivalvia; order Mytilida; family Modiolidae; genus Bathymodiolus; species Bathymodiolus septemdierum. Next base: position 45,568,609 of record OY726529.1, on the reverse strand, counting down.
GTCACTGATAAACTTTATCACATAATGCTTTATCGAGTACACAGGATTCGAACTCTCAACTTCAGTGTAAATCCAACTACCATACGATCATGGCCCCTTGGTGACGTCTGTGATTTCAATATGTCAACAATCATTTTTCATATCACGCTTGTCCCTTAACAGATATTATCGTGTGTAGCGATCAAATGTAAAATTTCCATATCATTGATATTTGACAAAATTGTATAGTAAGTAAATTTTTTAATCACATTTAAATCCTCCAATTTTAACTTCTAAACGGAGAACGATAACAAAATCAAATATGATGTCAGCCGCCTGCCACGATATCACATATTTTGTTGTTGAAAACAGCCGAACGAGCTTATATAGGCTAAGAAAAACGTGATATTGATTAGGATATATTAGATAAAAATATCAGGAATGGTTCTAATTAGAAAATATAACTGAAAATCAATGAAAATAGCTGAAGCCATCTACACCCCCTTTCAGAAGGTCCATTTTTGAACTGTTCGGACTGTGTTCTGTAACTTTTGGAATTTTTTTGTCAGAGGAAAATAGCTGAAATCAGTTAAATAACTGAAAAAAAATCATACCTGTTTATAAATTTATTGAGGAAATATTTGCCAGATACCGATCCTGTAAAGTTATTATTATTAACAGCTTTATCAGTAATTTATAGATTTTTCCTTTTGATATTGTCAGTATCAACCGACTGACTCTGCTACTGAAAATCATCGATCATTTGAACGTAAAACATATAATGATGTTACTGATAAAAGCAATTGACGCCAGTTAATAAGGTCTCAACATAGAATATCACAAGTATCAGAGGTTGTTCTACTGGACTCGCCTGTGATAGTAGTGATAATGTCTGTCTCGACCTTCATGACTGTCAATATTCTACGTGTAAAACACCTACATACTGATCAGGTGTGAATGCAGGAATCTATGTAAGAGAGGGAGAGCACATTTTGTAGTATCAATCTGGTCCAGGGCCTGGTGGGTCAAATCCTCCTTATAGTTATTAGATGATATCATTAGTAATAAGGAAAAATAGTATTGTCTAATTTAACAACAAATAATAGTCAGCCATTTCTTTTAGAGCTGGGTATGACCTCATCTTAATCCACACCTTGTCTAATTTAACAATAAACTATCGTCAACCATTTCTTTTAGAGCCGAGTGTGCCCTCGTCTGAATCCACACCTTGTCTAATTTAACAATAAACAATCGTCAACCGTTTCTTTTAGAGCCGAGTGTGCCCTCATCTGAATCCACACCTTGTCTAATTTAACAATAAACAATCGTCAACTGTTTCTTTTAGAACCGAGTGTGCCCTCATCTGAATCCACACCTTGTCTAATTTAACAATAAACAATCGTCAACCGTTTCTTTCAGAGTCAGGTGTGCACTCGTCTGAATCTATGCCTTGTCTAATTTAACAATAAACAATAGTCAACCGTTTCTATTAGAGCCAAGTGTGCCCTCATCTGAATCCATGCCTTGTCTAATTTAAAAATAAACAATAGTCAACCGTTTCTATTAGAGCCAAGTGTGCCCTCATCTGAATCCATGCCTTGTCTAATTTAAAAATAAACAATAGTCAACCGTTTCTATTAGAGCCAAGTGTGCCCTCATCTGAATCCATGCCTTGTCTAATTTAACAATAAACAATCGTCAGCCGATTCTTTCAGAGTCGGGTGTGCCCTCATCTTAATCCACACCTTGTCTGATCAAACAATAAACAATCGTCATTAGATGCTTTTAGGGCCGAGTGTGTCCTAGTCTGAATTCACACCATGTCTAATTTAACAATAAACAATCGTCAGCCGATTCTTTCAGCGTCGGGTGTGCCCTCATCTTAATCCACACCTTGTCTGATCAAACAATAAACAATCGTCATTAGATGCTTTTAGGGCCGAGTGTGTCCTAGACTGAATTCACACCATGTCTAATTTAACAATAAACAATCGTCACCCGATTCTTTCAGAGTCAGGTGTGCACTCGACTGAATTCACACCTGCTGATGCATTAATTAATAACTTACATTTCTCCACGAACATTTAGGTTTGTACGCATATGTACCACAAGTAATTAAGGAGTCTTCATGAACTAAAATAACTCGAATGAAGTTATGACAGGTCTCCTGCAAGATAAAATAATAAACTTTAGTTCTACATTATATTACTAAGGACTTAAAACATTCATGTGACTCCTAAAACATAAAATAATAAACTTTATTTTGATATGATATTATGCATGACTTAAAACATTCATATGACTCCTAAAACATAAAATAATAAACTTTATTTTGATATGATATTATGCATGACTTAAAACATTCATATGACTCCTAAAACATAAAATAATAAACTTTATTTTGATATGATATTATGTATGACTTAAAACATTCATGTGATATTGAATGATTCAAACAGAAATCTACATAGAAAAATGTAAATTTTATCGAAATCAACACTATAGATAGCCCCAGATGAGAGGTCATTCTTGGTCACATGGTCATTTCATTCTAGGTCATTCGAGTGAAGTTTGATAATTGGGTGGGGTGCAACAAGGGTAGGCATGTACTATCTATCTTAGCAGTAAATTAATTTCTGTAGATTACAATAAAATTTTGTCTTACATGTAAAACTAATTTTATTTTCTACTTTTTGTACCTTTTAGAGTGAGAGAGTGGTTGATGAATTTTTCGGCCATATCATGGCGAGAACAAGTTACATTCGATGAGATGATGTACTAGACCAACACGCTTAGTTGGATCTTTATAGTGCCAACTCACTAAAACAACAATTCACATGAAGACATGTTGATCTATTCCGACACATTAACTTGTTTCCGAGTCAACCAGTCTTTGGTCTTTCTCCTTAATACTGTGTGCTTAGCGGAGAAGCAGCAAATACCAATTTCATAGTCTTTCGTTTGACCTGACCGGGGCTCGAACCCATGATCTGGACTACAATGCTCGAAGCAAGCACACTTACCATTACATCACTGTATGCGGTTGTGTCAGTTTTAGATTTCCACTGACTAATTAAATGTACAATACTGTGGTGTTTATATTATCGCTATCTTATTCCACGAAAATCAATCACATGCATAATTTTGTCAATATAGAAGAGTATTAGAATGGGGTACCATGTAAAACGATTCACGTAAATAGTGGTATCGATAAAATTTTCTTCCAAAAATGCTAACAGTAGCTTGTTGAATCAGGATAAAAATTCAGGTCCATATGGCACCAACAGTAGTTAAAAAAAAAAAAAGTGGTTGATGCTTGACGGTAAAGTGCAATTTAACAATCATAGAACAACACAAAACATGCTAATGGTCGATATCTTGAAAAAATGGGATTGGCGATTCATGATACAAAATTTTAGGTCCATATGGCATTAACGGTACTAAAAAAAAAGAGTGTTAGATACTTGACGACAAAGTGCATTTTCACACTCGTAGAACATTACAAAACATGTCGCCATCGAAAATGCAAAAATGGATAAGGCAGGTTTATTGGCGATTTTGATGTCTCTTTCAGCAATTTTTCAGCTCTATTGTGACTACAGGATTTTATTTTAAAAATATCAAATTAAACTTTATAATCTCATACAAAACATGATTTTCATAAATATATATATATATAATAATAAAGGGCTACACAGAGAAAAACAGACTAAGGAAAGCTGAACAAGTGTATATTAAAAGGAAGTGTGGACACAATAATTTGTTGGACACAGTAATTTGCTGCGTACTAAATTCAGAAGGTTCTGTCTACTAGAATTTTAGTAATCACAAAGAAACCATTCTGTCTACAAAGACGGACAACGAGTGTCATTACACAATATGTCTGCAAAATATTTGTGGTCAGTCAGACAAAAAAAATAAAACCAACAAGAAGTTGACATTTAAAATAAAAATATATATTACAGAATATTTGTAAAACAGCTGTACAATTGATATAATTACTGAAAACTAATAGAACATTATATCTATTTATGTCTAATTATAAATAAATAAACATTTTGTCACCAAATTAACTCAGGATTTTACTCATCATGGGAAAATCCAACTTAATCACATAAATGACAGTAACTTTACATCAATGAAACTTTCATATAATTTTTTATATTTTTTATTGTGTTATATTGGTTAGAGTGTTCATCTCTAATGTAATATATCAGGTTCAAGCACCTGTCGGTGAAATCAAAGAATAAAACTGATATTTGGCAGCTTCTCCAGTAAGCACACAGTATTAAGGGGAAAGACTGCACATGGTTGGCTCAAAATCAGGATAATGTATCCGAGTGGAATGACATGTCTACCAAAGGACTGTTGTTTCAGTGAGCTAGTACTATAAAAATCCTAAGTGTGTTTGTCTAGTACAAAAAGTACACGATTATCATCTCATCAATGTAACTTGTTCTAACCATGATGTTAAAAAATTGCTCATTTAGTGTTAAACAACAATCAATCACTTATGTCAATTTTCTCCCCAGCTCTAATCACAATCCTCTCCCTATTGCCAAGCTTCTTTCTATGGCTAAGCCTCTCTATAATTCCAAGCTTCTCTCTAATGAAAAGTTTCAACATAATGCCTTTGCAATATACAGTCAAACCTGTATTAAGAGGTCACATTTGGGACAAAGAAAAAGTGGTCTTTCAAGACAGATGACCTCTTAAAAGAGGTTCATTCATATGAAATTGTCTATGACAGGACAAGAAAAATATGACCTTTGAATACAGGTGGCTGCTTAATAGAGGTGACCACATAGATAGGTTTGACTGTATATATATATATATATATATATATAAATTAATTTTAGAGTCACATGTCATTTTATACGTGTTTTGATTGGTTTAAAAAGTTGAGTACATTTTTGTATGTACTGAATCTGAAAATAGACGTCGTTCCCAAGGTGTCGCATGCCGTTGTCATCAGGCGATTTTCTTTAAATGAGACACCTTTGGGGTTATTTAAATTTATTTCCAATTATTTGCCTTATTTTGAAAAAATAAATATATTTTTCAATATCATAGCAAAAAAAGTTTGAATTAATTTATAAGGATTGATCGAAATTATTTGTTCGGTTCATTTGAAATAACCTCAATCAGGTTGTACACATCCTTGCGTAACCCGCTACACGGGTTACCTGGTGTGTACAACCTGATTGAGGTTATTTCTTCATGAACCGAAAAAAATTTGCGATCAATCCTTAAATATATTTACACTTGTAAATACAAATTCACTTTCTAAATCAACAAAATATTCACGATTACCTTTTCATGGCAATAGGAATATTTTAAGACAAAAAACTAATTTTTTAAATCTGTATAAATGTATTACTATATATTGTGTTGATAGAATGAATCTGTTATATTGTACTGGTAGATTAAAGGATCATCTTATCACACTCTAACATAGATATACCATGTCTTAAAAGCCTAAAACATAGGTAACAAATCGTGACTCTTGGTATGTGGTTAATAATGCCTAAACAAAAAGGTGTTTGTTTAATAATAACCATAGAGTCCTCTAATACTGCAGAGGATAATACCTCACTAAGGACGAGGTGGGGAGGGGGGTTTAACTACTATACTAACTTTTCATGTAACGTCAAAAGGGTCTGTGTGTTTATGGAGACTTACAGCTATCCACAAAGAATTGTCTTCTAGTATTGCAGAGAATAATATCTTACTATGGGTGGGGGAGTGGGTGGGGCAGGGAAGGGGGAGTTAACTACTATACTAATATTTCAAGTCAAGTCAAAATAGTGTGCATTTATGGAGACTTATAGCTATCCACAAAGAATTGTCTTATAGTATTGGAGAGAATAATATCTTACTATGGGTGGGGGAGTGGGTGGGGCAGGGAAGGGGGAGTTAACTACTATACTAATATTTCAAGTCAGGTCAAAAGGGTCTATGTGCTTATGAAGAACTACAGCTATCTACAAAGAATTGTCCTCTAATACTACAGAGGATAATACCTAATTATAGGTAGGGTTGGGGTGGATGGGTGAGTGTTAACTACAATACACGTTCTAATACTTCATGTAAGGTCAAGAGGTCATGCATTTCAAATGGAGACCAGACATTATATTGTTATTTAATGTGCCAAGATATCCAACCTCTCCCATTCCAAAACCAAAAGGTTCCTAAAAGTCCTAACCTTTGTTTTTGAAGCAGTTCAATGCTACTGAGTTTATTTCAAAAAGTATTTGAGTAATTCAAGATAAATTAAGCTGGAGGCTACATTGGAAGGACCCAAATTTAACTTCTAAATATGGAAGAAGAACTTATTTGAGTTTGAAATTAAATTAATTGTAACTTATATTACCTCTGACTGTCCTTTAGCAAGACAGAGACCAATGTTTTGATCATCTGACTTCCATTCGACCTCTTCCAAGGTCATCAGGTCATCAAGGTCAAGTCGTAACAAAATATCTCTGAAAATATACCATATATGGAATAATATTGACATGTACATTGAAAATCCACCAATAACATTTGTTAAAGTGGTATTCATTTTTTTTTGGAAGTTGCTATCACATTTAAATTGGCATCAAACAACAATCAAGTATTCAAAACTTCCATTATTAATTCCTCATGTATAATACTCAATTGTTAATTCAAGGGTCTGGGTGGCTCAATGAGTTAGGTAGTTGGATTACCTAACAACTCATACAAGCCTATCTCCAATACAACGTAGGTTCGCACCCGGCTTTATAAATTACAAAAAAGGGTGCACTCGACTCGCAGCCACAAGTGATAAAGATTACCAGTTGCTTGCCCATGGTCGGTGGTTCCCTCCGGGTACTCCGGCTTCTTCCACCACTAAAACTGGTCGCCATGATATAGCTGAAATATTGCTGAAAATGGCATTAAATACCAAAAATCAATCAATCAATCAATTGTCAATTCATTTTCTGGGAAAACCTGTGTAGTATATACAGGTAATTATGGTTTTAATCTTTGGTTATAAATCTGTCAATACTATGATATAATTTCCGGTTTAAATACATGATTTTTAACGTCGTCTGCTTGCTGGTTAAAATGGAATTTTTGTTCTCCCTGTGTTATTTGATGGTAATATTATTCATTTAGTTTGTTTTACAGGAATTTTCACTAGTGGTGAAACCATGTTGAACAATTCCACCAATATCAACAAAATGAAAAATTACCTCTCACCACAAATAATTAAATGCAAAAAAGACCATAAAGTATTCTGAAGTTTGTCAGCAATTTTCAAAAGTATAATTACATCCCTTCTAAGATCAAAATTATTTCCCAGCATTCATTTGGCTAGATAATAGGATGCATATTTTCTCAAATTCCAATTAATCTCTCTAAAAAATGCTATTATCCTGGACTATTTTTGAGGAACGAAGTGTTTATTTTGCTTACTATTAGACTATGTCATGTTTTATTTCTTGATTGATTGGTGCTTAACACCAACTTTAGCAATATTTCATTGTTTTTTTTTAAATTGTACTTTATGTGAAGTGTGAAGTATTGTTAATAACACAGACACAAATTAATACATCACTATATATATTTCTGCCATATCTAAGCATTCTTTACAGTATACATATAGCTTTCACAACATATTCGTCTTAATTATTTTTCACTGTTCGTTTGAAGATAACGACATATTTTATTGATATAACAATTTTAGTAAAACACTCAAACAATATAACCATCAATCAAATAGGCGTCATGCCAATTAAAATGGTGGTGATTGAAGGTAATTTTTTACACAAAAACAAGTATCGCTCTCTCTTCCTATATTCTTTTATCTTTTGAGAAAGTCAAAAAGGGAAATAACTCCTTCAAACATTATCAAATCTTACTGCTGAGTGTTAGGGTTATGGTGTTCAGCAGAAGGAAACTGGAGAACACAGAGAACACCATCGACCTGACTTCATCACATAATGCTGTATCGAGTACACCTCCCCCAATGAGAGGGATTCAAACTTACAACTTTAGTGGCGATAGACACTGCATGCATAGGTAGTTGTAAATCTAACTAGCATGTATGTACGATCACGGCAATGACTGCCCTCACAACTTGTTCTAGCAATGATATAGCTGAAAAATTCCTCACTTGAGGTTAAATAACAATCACTCACTCCTGTAAAACAAAAGAGCCATGTCTGTGCTGTTAAAACCCTACCTTGATCCTACAATGAGCTGGTTCCTTGGTACATCAACTGTTAACTGTATAAACCCATTCAGACTATCATGTTGGAATGTCTTATATACATCTACATTGGTAAGTAAATCTGAAAATACAAACAACAGACCGATAAACAATAAATGCATTGTGAAATGAAAGCTTAAACAGTGATGGTCAACAATTCCACCAATATAAACAAATCAAACTCCACTTCTCATTTCAAACCATTGAACATGAAAAGGACCACGACATATGGCATTGGAAATCAAGGTCTTGGCATGAGACAGACACAAACATGTTGTGGGGTTGTATGTTTGTTAACACTGAAATAAAGTTAATACACACATGATAAAAAGTTATCATCAATTTATAATATATGAGTAAAACTTACTTTGCCCATATGATGGGAGTTCTCTAGTGTTATCGTTCCATATGATGGGAGTTCTCTAGTGTTATCGTTCCATATGATGGGAGTTCTCTAGTGTTATCATTCCATATGATGGGAGTTCTCTAGTGTTATCGTTCCATATGATGGGAGTTCTCTAGTGTTATCGTTCCATATGATGGGAGTTCTCTAGTGTTATCGTTCCATATGATGGGAGTTCTCTAGTGTTATCTTTCCATATGATGGGAGTTCTCTAGTGTTATCATTCCATATGATGGGAGTTCTCTAGTGTTATCATTCCATATGATGGGAGTTCTCTAGTGTTATCATTCCATATGATGGGAGTTCTCTAGTGTTATCGTTCCATATGATGGGAGTTCTCTAGTGTTATCGTTCCATATGATGGGAGTTCTCTAGTGTTATCATTCCATATGATGGGAGTTCTCTAGTGTTATCGTTCCATATGATGGGAGTTCTCTAGTGTTATCATTCCATATGATGGGAGTTCTCTAGTGTTATCGTTTCATATGATGGGAGTTCTCTAGTGTTATCATTCCATATGATGGGAGTTCTCTAGTGTTATCATTCCATATGATGGGAGTTCTCTAGTGTTATCGTTTCATATGATGGGAGTTCTCTAGTGTTATCATTCCATATGATGGGAGTTCTCTAGTGTTATCATTCCCATATGATGGGAGTTCTCTAGTGTTATCATTCCCATATGATGGGAGTTCTCTAGTGTTATCATTCCATATGATGGGAGTTCTCTAGTGTTATCGTTTCATATGATGGGAGTTCTCTAGTGTTATCATTCCCATATGATGGGAGTTCTCTAGTGTTATCATTCCATATGATGGGAGTTCTCTAGTGTTATCATTCCATATGATGGGAGTTCTCTAGTGTTATCGTTTCATATGATGGGAGTTCTCTAGTGTTATCATTCCCATATGATGGGAGTTCTCTAGTGTTATCGTTTCATATGATGGGAGTTCTCTAGTGTTATCATTCCCATATGATGGGAGTTCTCTAGTGTTATCGTTCCATATGATGGGAGTTCTCTAGTGTTATCGTTCCATATGATGGGAGTTCTCTAGTGTTATCGTTCCATATGATGGGAGTTCTCTAGTATTATCATTCCATATGATGGGAGTTCTCTAGTGTTATCGTTTCATATGATGGGAGTTCTCTAGTGTTATCATTCCCATATGATGGGAGTTCTCTAGTGTTATCGTTCCATATGATGGGAGTTCTCTAGTGTTATCGTTTCATATGATGGGAGTTCTCTAGTGTTATCGTTCCATATGATGGGAGTTCTCTAGTGTTATCGTTCCATATGATGGGAGTTCTCTAGTGTTATCATTCCATATGATGGGAGTTCTCTAGTGTTATCATTCCATATGATGGGAGTTCTCTAGTGTTATCATTCCCATATGATGGGAGTTCTCTAGTGTTATCATTCCATATGATGGGAGTTCTCTAGTGTTATCGTTCCATATGATGGGAGTTCTCTAGTGTTATCGTTCCATATGATGGGAGTTCTCTAGTGTTATCATTCCATATGATGGGAGTTCTCTAGTGTTATCATTCCATATGATGGGAGTTCTCTAGTGTTATCGTTCCATATGATGGGAGTTCTCTAGTGTTATCATTCCCATATGATGGGAGTTCTCTAGTGTTATCATTCCATATGATGGGAGTTCTCTAGTGTTATCATTCCATATGATGGGAGTTATCTAGTGTTATCATTCCCATATGATGGGAGTTCTCTAGTGTTATCATTCCATATGATGGGAGTTCTCTAGTGTTATCATTCCATATGATGGGAGTTCTCTAGTGTTATCGTTCCATATGATGGGAGTTCTCTAGTGTTATCATTCCATATGATGGGAGTTCTCTAGTGTTATCATTCCATATGATGGGAGTTCTCTAGTGTTATCGTTTCATATGATGGGAGTTCTCTAGTGTTATCGTTCCATATGATGGCAGTTCTCTAGTGTTATCATTCCATATGATAGGAGTTCTCTAGTGTTATCGTTTCCAGACACCTACCCAAGGCCAGGGGTTTCACCCAGGTCATTAATTATTTACTGTCTTTTTTTTGTTTATCTTTATCATATGGTAACAAGTAACTCTTTTATGAGATGATAATGTCTGTTTTGTACTAGATCATGGTAACAATCTGCATTATTTCTTATGAAGCAAGAATCTTGCAATCTGATTGGTTAGTTACCCGGGTGTAAATAGCACCCCACCCCAGCTAAACCATTTACACCCGGGATAAAATAAAAAAAGTATTTTTGAACTACGCACAGCAATAGTATGATATGAAATGATACATTTACATAAAATTTCATGATTATAAACAATAATATGTGTAATATATGTAAAATCGAAAACAAAATAGCATTTTTCTCAATGTGCTGTTTTTTTTGTTTTTTGTTTTTGTTTTTGTTTTGTTTTGCATAGACAGTAAAAGGGAAGTAACTTTATTTATTTACGTCTGCTAACCAAAAGGAAGTAACTTTATTTATTTACGTCTGCTATCCATGCAAAGGGATAATGGCGACGAAAAGATTTGTTTCCCATACAGAAGCAGAAATTTTAGAAAAAAGGACAAATGTTGTACCAAAAAACGTACCAATCAGATTGCAAGATTCTTGCTTCATAAGAAATAAATTCGTTATCTTGGTGTAAATATGTTGCTGCACTTGAACACATTATCCTGATTTTGACCCTTCCAGACTTTTACTCCTTAACACTTAATGCTGATTGGAGAAGTAGCAAATATCAATTTTATTTTCTTTGGTTTGATTAAAACAGGAACTAAAATGATCTTCCACCACCATGTTCATCACGTCCGAGACTAAAATGGTAGATATAATGTAGGAGTAAAGGTCATATTGAACAAAGAACAGAGAATATTTTAACATTATTTTTTAATGTGACAACAAGTTTTGCGGAGAATATGGATCTTACTAACATCATATTGGAGATTACATGAATGTCATGTGACATTTACCAGGCTGTCATGTGACATTGCCATGGCTGTCATGTGACATTTACATACCCAATCATATTATAATATTATGCATAGAAAATCTGGATCATACAAGAGAAACTCCCCTTTGAGAAAGCTTTCTAAATAATAAAAATATTGTAATCTCTCTTTTATCCATTATGGATGCTTGCTAAAAAACACAATATCATAATCTCTCTGTTATCCATTATTTTCTTATCTCAGAAAATGTCACATTTATCAAGAATTTTGAGATGTGACAGAAGGGGAGTTAATTGACTCCTGGCAAGTATTATACAATAAAATAATAACTTTTAAACAGTATAGCTTTTTTAATTATCCTTCATGATACATAATACTATGCAGGTAATGGAACTATAAATTAAAGCAACCAGTATCAGTGTTAAACTACATGCCGCCCTAACACTGCTTTCTAACTCGGTCAAATAATAGCTAATATTATGCAGGGATGATATTGGTTAGAAGTGGGAAGTCATTTTACACCTTCCGTAATTGAGGCCCCAGAAGAGTCTTTTTATTTTTATTTCTACCTTCATTAAGAGATAGGGCCCGAGTGGCTCAATGAGTTAGGTAGTTGGATTACCAAACAACTCACACAAGCCTATCACCAATACGGCGTGGGTTCGCGCCCGGCTTTGTAAATCACAAAAAAGGGTGCACTCGAGTTTGCAGTCGCAAGTGATAAAGCCTACCAGTTGCTTGCCCATAGTTGGTGGTTCTCTCCAGGTACTCTGGCTTCTTCCACCACTAAAGCTGGTCGCCATGATATAGCTGAAATATTGCTGAAAGTGGCATTAAACACCAAAAATCTAAATTAAATCATCATCATTAAGAGATAGAAGGCCCAAGAATTGTTTCACAAACTTCTTATTCAAGAGGCAGAAGACTACAGAAGGTTCAGGAAAAAGGGAGCAGATCGTGAACTTCTTCAAATCTTTAGTTGACCTTATCCAGTTTTGGCTATTCTTTTTAGGCCCTTCAGCTTTATTGCTCCAAAACAATTTTAAAATTACTTGGCTTTCCAGTTTTTTTTTAATTTTGAGTGTACCTGATGAAGCTAAGGTTATTCTAGAAATGTGTTGTACACACTAAATGTGGTATCTAGTATAATCTACATCTTTATTATAGTACTATTTTAATAAAAATGTAGATATCAAAAATAGCGCACACCACACCTTTCTAGAATAATTACCTTCATCAGGTATGCTCAATATCATCATTAACCTCAATTATTTGTAAAAATATGAAAGTGACCTGGAAACAAAAGTACCGTTAGTATTTTTTCTGAATTAATTTCACCCCACAAATTAGAAATTAAGCCTGCAGTCGTAGTGTAAAAAAGACACAAATTAATACCCTAAATCTTCCACACCTTTATATAATAAACAGTATAGCATACATAATCTTTTGATGTCTTTTTTACCTGTATACATGCCAAAAAAACATATTTATTAACCCATCTAATGATCACAAAATTCATGGTTTTCCTCTGTAAGTATTGCCGGTATCTATTTCTAATGCAAGAAGTTTCCCATTTATTACAAGTCATGTTCATAATTATGAAAATTGTAATTAATTATTTATTTATTTATTTATTTATTTATTTATTTATTTATTTATTTATTTATTTATTTATTTATTCATTTATTGAAAATTACTACAAGCAGCTCTCCTAAAAAATATAAAAAATGTAATCATCTAAATTTACTGTTTATTATAAGTCATTTACATAATTATGAAAATTGTAATTAATTCTTAATTTATTTAACAAGAATTACTACAATCAATAATGGCTACAAGTAGCTCTCCTCAAAAAATAAAAAATTGTAATTACAGTCAAACATGTGATCACCTCTAATAAGAAGTCACCTGTATTAAAAGGTCACCTTTTTCTTCTACTGTCATAGAAAATTTCATATGAAAGGAACCTCTTTTAAGAGGTCACCTGTTTTATAAGACCATGTTTTCTATGTCTCAAAGGTGACCTCTTAATACAGGTTTGACTGTATTATGAAATATGAAAATATAAATAACATATCTCTGTGAGTATTGGTAAATTTTATAAAAACAAAATGTTTTTGAAAAAAAATGTTTTTAATCAATGAAATAATTATCAGAAACATCTTAAGTCACACCTGTTAAACAGGAAATGACATCATCACAGGTGTTTTCCTAAAGTAATACACACAGATTAATTGATAAGATACAGAGCTTCCCTTGATTAGCACTAATGATCATTTCATAAGAACTATAGACAGATTTTCATGGCAATAAACCAAGAATTTATTTTTTTCTGGTTTTCTTATGTTTAAGAAGAGTTTGAAGATATCAAAGGGGTAAATTGAAAGATAGACAACACCATGGCCAAAAGAAAAAGGACAAACAATGATCTACAAACTGTGAAACATTACACTTTAAACTGAAGATCGAGCAACATGAACCCCACTCAAAGAAGAGTTTGAAGATATCAAAGGGGTAATCAGAATCTGTTTATCGAAGAAGAACAGACAACACAATGGCCAAAAGAAAAAGTACAAAAGGACAAGCAACGATCTACAAAACACATTAAACTAAAGATTGAGTAACACGAACCCCACTAAAAACCGGGAGTGAACTCAGATGTGTAACTTGTATAAACTGAATACCTGTCTATTTCAACAAGGAGGTTCGGTTTAGACAGGTTTTATTATTAAGTTAAATTATTGTTATTTTGGACGACAATTAACTGTATCTAAAATAGATTTTAACATTTTAACATCAAATCAAGATCAAGTCGACCCAGACATATGTAATTAATGCATGTAAATTTCTCATTTAATACAAACCACATCACCACAAGTAAACTACATCTTGTTAACACCCTGTTACATTTGTCTAAAATTCAATTAACTAAAAAAGTTTTCTTTTGATTGTATACAACAATTTGGACAAGCTTATTTGCATTTCTGTACACTGAAGTAATGGTTAATGCATTTAACAGATGGTTTATCAATCATAATGTACTTCATTCCAACTGAGGGTCATAAGCCAGAGACATAAAACATGTATTAAAAGACACTATATTGTAGCAAGGTACCCTGCACTGGAGTAATTTTTTTTACAATAATTTTGTTGTAACAGTTTTGTTTACAACTTTGGCAATTTGTCAAAACTTTCTTTACAAGTCATAGACTTTCAATAACATGAAAGAAATTGATATTTAACTACCAGAGGAATTCCCAGAGTCTGGTTTACTAATCATAGTACAGAATAGACACATTACATAATTTTCTAGTATAGAGAGAGAACTGAGGTTCTAGTAAACAATAGTAAGATTTTACTTGTTTATGCTCCCCTCCTGAGGATCCTCTAGGCATCTGGGGCATTTTTATCAATGCTTGTACATCCGTCCGTATGACTTGAATTTGGTTTCTGCTTAACAATTTTAGTTCCCTTCATTTAGGCTTAGGGTTAGTGTTAGTAACTTACGGTGTTTAAATTTTAGTTCCTTTCATCTGGGTTTAGGGTTAGGGTTACGGTGCTTAACGTTGCTTTCAACAATATTTCAGCTATATTGTGGTGGTCAGTTTTATTGATGGGGGACATCGGAGTACCCGGAAAAAATCACAAACTGCCGCAAGTCACTGACTAACTTTATCACATAATGTTCTATCAAGTACACCTCGCCTGAGCGGGATTTGAACTCACAACGTTCCCCTCATTTGAAATTTATATTCAAGGTAATGGACCATAAAAGGAAGGCCAAGTTCAATTTTGGACTTTCTCAATTTTCTCCATTCTGGAGTTATGCTCCTGTTTATTTTAGTGGAGGCATCCATGTCGTATGGACACATTCTTTTATTTATTTTAAACAAAGACCAGCATGCATACAATGTCGGTACACATTAATCTATAGCATATACTTTATTTTACAATATCCCATAAAATTTCCATGAATCCTTTGCCCGATTTAAAAAAAAAAATACATTCCTAAAAAACTTGTATATTCATTATGAAAAGAAAAATTTAAACAATGATGGTCACAATTCCCTCCTCCCATATCAACAAAACAAACAATCACCTCTCACCTCAAATCATTAAGCATAAAAAAACACCATGACATATGGTGCTGGAAATCCACATAATGGTTTGGAAGAGGCACAAAAATGTTGCAAGGTTTTCTTGACAGACAAAGTTTTGCCCAAATTATTTTTCAGTTTTTACTGGAATTCTATAGATATTTTTTTTTGGGCTAAAGTGGAGCTTCGTACCATGTACAATTAATTACCGGGGTCGTCGTGGTCGCGATCACATGGTAGCTGGATTTACAACTACCTTTGCAATCAGAACATATCACCACTGAAGCTGAGTTCGAACCCCATTCAAGGCGAGGTGTACTTGATACAACATTATATAATAAAGTTTTGTTAGTGACTTGCAGGAGGTCTGTGGGTTTCTCCAGTTTCGTTCACCAATAAAACTGACTGCCACGATATAACTGAAATATTGTTGAAAGTGGCGCTAAATACCTTAACCCTACCACCCCCTGTATATTCAGATATTTTTTTCTGCTTAATTGGAGCTTGGTACCGTGTACAATTAATTATCCCTTAAAATGAACATGAATCTGAATGAAATTGTGGATTATTTCCATTTTTTTGAAGAAAAAAAAAAATTATCTGAAAATTTGTGATTACTTACTTTCAAATTACAGTGATTTTTGTAACTGAGAAAATTTAAATTTAAATCAAATTTGGATTTTCATGAACAAATACCATGTATACCATTTCTGAATAACTTGCCCCTATAAAAAACTCATTACAAAATTCAAATTTCACTTCATACAAACTTGCCAGTTATTATATTCTTAAAATGAACACTTCTCGTCTTTTTTTTTTTTTTTTACAGAACATAAATTTAACATTACGTTCATCCTTTTATATAACCAACAAAAACTACGACACACAGTAAAAGATGTCGTTTTTTCAAGTGGAAAATGGGAGGATTTGTAAACTATCAACTTCTAACAAAATATCAATTCCTAATCAAAGCGTGACCTTTCTGAACTAACCATTGGCTTCAAGTATGTAATATTTCATCATATATCTTACAGCCTTTATATTTTCAAGTGTTCCGGTGAATTATTTAAATATTTATAGAAAATAATACTAGTGAAGAGTAATTTGTCTCGGTGTGCACAAAATATCTTGAAAGCTTTGAAAAGGAGCAGAACATATATATTTAAAAATCCATTTATATATATATTCGTCAGCAGTAAAGGCAAACAAACGGGACAAACAGATGGCAATTTTATAAATTAATCGTTAAAATAAAACGATTCTGATTAAGCAAATTGCGTCTGGACATTACAAATTACAAATGTAATATATATGTTTTAATATTAAGTTTTCTCTAATTAATTGCCACGCCAAATATTGGTAAACATCCTCGAGCTAAAATATTAGCTTATAAATCAACAGTGGTAAGTTCTTAAATGGGTTCCCATCATTTCTGTAGGAGGTGTGGTTTCTCCGGTTTCCTCCATCAATAAAACTGATTGCCACGATATAACTGAAATATTGTTGAAAGTGGCATTAAACCCCCAAACCCTTATGGTTCGCCCTCATTACCTTTTAGTTTAATTTATCCTAAATAAATCTGACTTTCTGCTCTTTTGAAGTGAAATAATCCTGCTGCTTCAACTTTGACTGTAATTAAAGATTACAGGCAAACATTTCAAAATTTTAACAATTCTAATTCCCTCTAGAATTATCAATGATTTTCTTGCAGGCATATATTTAAAAATTTTAACAATTTTTATTGTCTCTAGAATTATCAACGATTTTCTTGCAGGCGGACATTTCAAAATTTTAACAATTTTTATCGTCTAGAATTATCAACGATTTTCTTGCAGGCGGATATTTCAAAATGTTAACAGTTATTATCATCTTTAGAAATATCAACGATATTCTTGCAGATGAACATTTCAAAATTTTAACAATTGTTATTGTCTCTAGAATTATCAATGAATTATCAATCTTGCAGGCGTTCATTTCAAAATTTAAAATTTGTATTCCCTCTAGAATTATCAACGATATTCTTTCAGGCGAACATTTCAAAATTGTAACAATTTTCATCGTCTCTAGAATCATCAATGATATTCTTGCAGGCGGATATTTCAAAATGTCAACAGCTTTTATCACCTCTAGTCTATATCTACCTACCATTTTCTTGCAGGCAGATATTTAAAAATTTTAAAATTTTTTATGTCTCGATTTATCTACAATTTTCCCACACACTTATTTCTTACAAACGTAACTTTATATTATGTAAGTATACTCTATCCCACCCTACTACAAACATACATTTCAACTGTTACCTAAGTACCCCCATATGAAGTGTGAAATTAACATTGAGTAGAGTGTGATTTAGAGAAATTTTTTAATTTAACATCAACAAATTATCTTCAACTTGACAGTTCCAGACTGTAAATGTACCAGGTTTTTTTTTCTTTGACAATTTCAAAACAACATACATTTTTAATTGGTAATAAAGTTTTTCTCACAGAACTTTGCTCAATTTTTTCAATGCCGTCTGCTCTCTACTCTGACACTATATACAACACATCTGTAACAAGCAGCTGTTAGGACATTTGGCGTCACACGAAATTCAGTCTATCAAAGTCAGCAATACAAAAGTCTGCTATCAGATTCACCACGATGGTGCACATCAGATTAACCTAACCCCCAAGATGGCTGCCATTAGATTACAACAATCCCCCAGATGCCAACAGATTAACAAACATTACAGATTTTAATCAGTTTAAAGCTTTCCCTGACAATAACTTCTAATAATTTGTTTTTATGTAGGACTTCTCTAACTCCCACTGGCATATAATTATCTAAAAATACACAAATCTCAAGATGGCCATTATATATTATGTGATTTTGGTGTTAAATTTTGATTTATACAGCTCCCTTCATAATGAAAAACAATAAAACATGTGAAGCTCCTCCATTTATAATGGAATCTATAATATTGTAACAATTTCTCTTAATGGCACACTGTATGTGATGGAGCGATCACCTAAGTTGTGAAATGGTTAGCATGCTTGCCTTGAGCGCTGAAGATCGTGGGTGGGTTGGATATCGGTCAGCTCAATTAAATGAATGTTAGAGAAAACCGAAGAGGCAATCATGAATGGACAATCCAGAGAAACTGGCAACATTGGGTACACAAGACACAAGGCGAAGACAAACAAAACAAAAAACACAACACAGAAAAAAAAAAATGAGCAACACGGACCACGCAACAAACCGTTGTTTAACGCTCAGCAGTGGCAAATATTTCATACATATTCAGGACGATTAATGGTTCAGGTGAAAACAAAGACTATAATCTTGATATTTACTGCTTCACCATTCAGAGGGTAGTACTGTTAAAGTACAGTCAAATAGAGGGTAGTACTATTAAAGTACAGTCAAACAGAGGTCAAACAGAGGGTAGTACTATTAAAGTACAGTCAAACAGAGGGTAGTACTATTAAAGTACAGTCAAACAGAGGGTAGTACTATTAAAGTACAGTCAAACAGAGGGTAGTACTATTAAAGTACAGTCAAACAGAGGGTAGTACTATTATAGTACAGTCAAACAGAGGGTAGTACTATTAAAGTACAGTCAAACAGAGGGTAGTACTATTAAAGTACAGTCAAACAGAGGGTAGTACTATTAAAGTACAGTCAAACAGAGGGTAGTACTATTAAAGTACAGTCAAACAGAGGGTAGTACTATTATAGTACAGTCAAACAGAGGGTAGTACTATTAAAGTACAGTCAAACAGAGGGTAGTACTATTAAAGTACAGTCAAACAGAGGGTAGTACTATTAAAGTACAGTCAAACAGAGGATAGTACTATTATAGTACAGTCAAACAGAGGGTAGTACTATTAAAGTACAGTCAAACAGAGGGTAGTACTATTAAAGTAGTCAAACAGAGGGTAGTACTATTAAAGTACAGTCAAACAGAGGGTAGTACTATTAAAGTACAGTCAAACAGAGGGTAGTACTATTAAAGTACAGTCAAACAGAGGGTAGTACTATTAAAGTACAGTCAAACAGAGGGTAGTACTATTAAAGTACAGTCAAACAGAGGGTAGTACTATTAAAGTACAGTCAAACAGAGGATAGTACTATTATAGTACAGTCAAACAGAGGGTAGTACTATTAAAGTACAGTCAAACAGAGGGTAGTACTATTAAAGTACAGTCAAACAGAGGGTAGTACTATTAAAGTAGTCAAACAGAGGGTAGTACTATTAAAGTACAGTCAAACAGAGGGTAGTACTATTAAAGTAGTCAAACAGAGGGTAGTACTATTAAAGTACAGTCAAACAGAGGGTAGCACTATTAAAGTACAGTCAAACAGAGGGTAGTACTATTAAAGTACAGCCAAACAGAGGGTAGTACTATTATAGTACAGTCAAACAGAGGGTAGTACTATTAAAGTACAGTCAAACAGAGGGTAGTACTATTAAAGTACAGTCAAACAGAGGGTAGTACTATTATAGTACAGTCAAACAGAGGGTAGTACTATTAAAGTACAGTCAAACAGAGGATAGTACTATTATAGTACAGTCAAACAGAGGGTAGTACTATTAAAGTACAGTCAAACAGAGGGTAGTACTATTAAAGTACAGTCAAACAGAGGATAGTACTATAATAGTACAGTCAAACAGAGGGTAGTACTATTAAAGTACAGTCAAACAGAGGGTAGTACTATTATAGTACAGTCAAACAGAGGGTAGTACTATTAAAGTACAGTCAAACAGAGGGTAGTACTATTAAAGTACTGTCAAACAGAGGGTAGTACTATTAAAGTACAGTCAAACAGAGGGTAGTACTATTAAAGTACAGTCAAACAGAGGGTAGTACTATTAAAGTACAGTCAAACAGAGGGTAGTACTATTATAGTACAGTCAAACAGAGGGTAGTACTATTAAAGTACAGTCAAACAGAGGGTAGTACTATTATAGTACAGTCAAACAGAGGGTAATACTATTAAAGTAGTCAAACAGAGGGTAGTACTATTAAAGTACAGTCAAACAGAGGGTAGTACTATTATAGTACAGTCAAACAGAGGGTAGTACTATTAAAGTACAGCCAAACAGAGGGTAGTACTATTAAAGTACAGTCAAACAGAGGGTAGTACTATTAAAGTACAGTCAAACAGAGGGTAGTACTATTAAAGTACAGTCAAACAGAGGGTAGTACTATTAAAGTACAGTCAAACAGAGGGTAGTACTATTAAAGTACAGTCAAACAGAGGGTAGTACTATTAAAGTACAGTCAAACAGAGGGTCGTACTATTAAAGTACAGTCAAACAGAGGGTAGTACTATTAAAGTACAGTCAAACAGAGGGTAGTACTATTAAAGTAGTCAAACAGAGGGTAGTACTATTAAAGTAGTCATACAGAGGGTAGTACTATTAAAGTACAGTCAAACAGAGGGTAGTACTATTAAAGTACAGTCAAACAGAGGGTAGTACTATTAAAGTACAGTCAAACAGAGGGTAGTACTATTAAAGTACAGTCAAACAGAGGGTAGTACTATTATAATACAGTCAAACAGAGGGTAGTACTATTATAGTACAGTCAAACAGAGGGTAGTACTATTAAAGTACAGTCAAACAGAGGGTAGTACTATTAAAGTACAGTCAAACAGAGGGTAGTACTATCAAAGTACAGTCAAACAGAGGGTAGTACTATTAAAGTACAGTCAAACAGAGGGTAGTACTATTATAGTACAGTCAAACAGAGGGTAGTACTATTAAAGTACAGTCAAACAGAGGGTAGTACTATTAAAGTACAGTCAAACAGAGGGTATACTATTAAAGTAGTCAAACAGAGGGTAGTACTATTAAAGTACAGTCAAACAGAGGGTAGTACTATTAAAGTACAGTCAAACAGAGGGTAGTACTATTAAAGTACAGTCAAACAGAGGGTAGTACTATTAAAGTACAGTCAAACAGAGGGTAGTACTATTAAAGTACAGTCAAACAGAGGGTAGTACTATTAAAGTACAGTCAAAGAGAGGGTAGTACTATTATAGTACAGTCAAACAGAGGGTAGTACTATTAAAGTACAGTCAAACAGAGGGTAGTACTATTAAAGTACAGTCAAACTGAGGGTAGTACTATTAAAGTACAGTCAAACAGAGGATAGTACTATTATAGTACAGTCAAACAGAGGGTAGTACTATTAAAGTACAGTCAAACAGAGGTAGTACTATTAAAGTAGTCAAACAGAGGGTAGTACTATTAAAGTACAGTCAAACAGAGGGTAGTACTATTAAAGTACAGTCAAACAGAGGGTAGTACTATTAAAGTACAGTCAAACAGAGGGTAGTACTATTAAAGTACAGTCAAACAGAGGGTAGTACTATTAAAGTACAGTCAAACAGAGGGTAGTACTATTAAAGTACAGTCAAACAGAGGATAGTACTATTATAGTACAGTCAAACAGAGGGTAGTACTATTAAAGTACAGTCAAACAGAGGGTAGTACTATTAAAGTACAGTCAAACAGAGGGTAGTACTATTAAAGTACAGTCAAACAGAGGGTAGTACTATTAAAGTACAGTCAAACAGAGGGTAGTACTATTAAAGTAGTCAAACAGAGGGTAGTACTATTAAAGTACAGTCAAACAGAGGGTAGTACTATTAAAGTAGTCAAACAGAGGGTAGTACTATTAAAGTACAGTCAAACAGAGGGTAGTACTATTAAAGTACAGTCAAACAGAGGGTAGTACTATTAAAGTACAGTCAAACAGAGGGTAGTACTATTAAAGTACAGTCAAACAGAGGGTAGTACTATTAAAGTACAGTCAAACAGAGGGTAGTACTATTAAAGTACAGTCAAACAGAGGATAGTACTATTATAGTACAGTCAAACAGAGGGTAGTACTATTAAAGTACAGTCAAACAGAGGGTAGTACTATTATAGTACAGTCAAACAGAGGGTAGTACTATTAAAGTACAGTCAAACAGAGGGTAGTACTATTAAAGTACAGTCAAACAGAGGGTAGTACTATTAAAGTACTGTCAAACAGAGGGTAGTACTATTAAAGTACAGTCAAACAGAGGGTAGTACTATTAAAGTACAGTCAAACAGAGGGTAGTACTATTAAAGTACAGTCAAACAGAGGGTAGTACTATTAAAGTACAGTCAAACAGAGGGTAGTACTATTATAGTACAGTCAAACAGAGGGTAGTACTATTAAAGTACAGTCAAACAGAGGGTAGTACTATTATAGTACAGTCAAACAGAGGGTAATACTATTAAAGTAGTCAAACAGAGGGTAGTACTATTAAAGTACAGTCAAACAGAGGGTAGTACTATTATAGTACAGTCAAACAGAGGGTAGTACTATTAAAGTACAGCCAAACAGAGCGTAGTACTATTAAAGTACAGTCAAACAGAGGGTAGTACTATTAAAGTACAGTCAAACAGAGGGTAGTACTATTAAAGTACAGTCAAACAGAGGGTAGTACTATTAAAGTACAGTCAAACAGAGGGTAGTACTATTAAAGTACTGTCAAACAGAGGGTAGTACTATTAAAGTACAGTCAAACAGAGGGTAGTACTATTAAAGTAGTCAAACAGAGGGTAGTACTATTAAAGTACAGTCAAACAGAGGGTCGTACTATTAAAGTACAGTCAAACAGAGGGTAGTACTATTAAAGTACAGTCAAACAGAGGGTAGTACTATTAAAGTAGTCAAACAGAGGGTAGTACTATTAAAGTAGTCATACAGAGGGTAGTACTATTAAAGTACAGTCAAACAGAGGGTAGTACTATTAAAGTACAGTCAAACAGAGGGTAGTACTATTAAAGTACAGTCAAACAGAGGGTAGTACTATTAAAGTACAGTCAAACAGAGGGTAGTACTATTATAGTACAGTCAAACAGAGGGTAGTACTATTATAGTACAGTCAAACAGAGGGTAGTACTATTAAAGTACAGTCAAACAGAGGGTAGTACTATTAAAGTACAGTCAAACAGAGGGTAGTACTATTAAAGTACAGTCAAACAGAGGGTTGTACTATTAAAGTACAGTCAAACAGAGGATAGTACTATTATAGTACAGTCAAACAGAGGGTAGTACTATTAAAGTACAGTCAAACAGAGGGTAGTACTATTATAGTACAGTCAAACAGAGGGTAGTACTATTAAAGTACAGTCAAACAGAGGGTAGTACTATTAAAGTACAGTCAAACAGAGGGTAGTACTATTAAAGTACAGTCAAACAGAGGGTAGTACTATTAAAGTACAGTCAAACAGAGGGTAGTACTATTAAAGTACAGTCAAACAGAGGATAGTACTATTATAGTACAGTCAAACAGAGGGTAGTACTATTAAAGTACAGTCAAACAGAGGGTAGTACTATTATAGTACAGTCAAACAGAGGGTAGTACTATTAAAGTACAGTCAAACAGAGGGTAGTACTATTAAAGTACTGTCAAACAGAGGGTAGTACTATTAAAGTACAGTCAAACAGAGGGTAGTACTATTAAAGTACAGTCAAACAGAGGGTAGTACTATTATAGTACAGTCAAACAGAGGGTAGTACTATTAAAGTACAGTCAAACAGAGGGTAGTACTATTATAGTACAGTCAAACAGAGGGTAGTACTATTAAAGTAGTCAAACAGTGGGTAGTACTATTAAAGTACAGTCAAACAGAGGGTAGTACTATCATAGTACAGTCAAAAAGAGGGTAGTACTATTAAAGTACAGCCAAACAGAGGGTAGTACTATTATAGTACAGTCAAACAGAGGGTAGTACTATTAAAGTAGTCAAACAGAGGGTAGTACTATTAAAGTACAGTCAAACAGAGGGTAGTACTATTAAAGTACAGTCAAACAGAGGGTAGTACTATTAAAGTACAGTCAAACAGAGGGTAGTACTATTAAAGTACAGTCAAACAGAGGGTCGTACTATTAAAGTACAGCCAAACAGAGGGTAGTACTATTAAAGTAGTCAAACAGAGGGTAGTACTATTAAAGTACAGTCAAACAGGGGGTAGTACTATTAAAGTACAGTCAAACAGAGGGTAGTACTATTAAAGTACAGTCAAACAGAGGGTAGTACTATTAAAGTACAGTCAAACAGAGAGTAGTACTATTAAAGTACAGTCAAACAGAGGGTAGTACTATTAAAGTACAGTCAAACAGAGGGTAGTACTATTAAAGTACAGTCAAACAGAGGGTAGTACTATTAAAGTACAGTCAAACAGAGGGTAGTACTATTAAAGTACAGTCAAACAGAGGGTAGTACTATTAAAGTACAGTCAAACAGAGGGTAGTACTATTAAAGTACTGTCAAACAGAGGGTAGTACTATTAAAGTACAGTCAAACAGAGGATAGTACTATTAAAGTACAGTCAAACAGAGGGTCGTACTATTAAAGTACAGTCAAACAGAGGATAGTACTATTAAAGTACAGTCAAACAGAGGGTAGTACTATTAAAGTACAGTCAAACAGAGGGTAGTACTATTAAAGTACAGTCAAACAGAGGGTAGTACTATTAAAGTACTGTCAAACAGAGGGTAGTACTATTAAAGTACAGTCAAACAGAGGGTAGTACTATTAAAGTACAGTCAAACAGAGGGTAGTACTATTAAAGTACAGTCAAACAGAGGGTAGTACTATTAAAGTACAGTCAAACAGAGGGTAGTACTATTATAGTACAGTCAAACAGAGGGTAGTACTATTAAAGTACAGTCAAACAGAGGGTAGTACTATTATAGTACAGTCAAACAGAGGGTAATACTATTAAAGTAGTCAAACAGAGGGTAGTACTATTAAAGTACAGTCAAACAGAGGGCAGTACTATTATAGTACAGTCAAACAGAGGGTAGTACTATTAAAGTACAGCCAAACAGAGCGTAGTACTATTAAAGTACAGTCAAACAGAGGGTAGTACTATTAAAGTACAGTCAAACAGAGGGTAGTACTATTAAAGTACAGTCAAACAGAGGGTAGTACTATTAAAGTACAGTCAAACAGAGGGTAGTACTATTAAAGTACAGTCAAACAGAGGGTAGTACTATTAAAGTACTGTCAAACAGAGGGTAGTACTATTAAAGTAGTCAAACAGAGGGTAGTACTATTAAAGTACAGTCAAACAGAGGGTCGTACTATTAAAGTACAGTCAAACAGAGGGTAGTACTATTAAAGTACAGTCAAACAGAGGGTAGTACTATTAAAGTAGTCAAACAGAGGGTAGTACTATTAAAGTAGTCATACAGAGGGTAGTACTATTAAAGTACAGTCAAACAGAGGGTAGTACTATTAAAGTACAGTCAAACAGAGGGTAGTACTATTAAAGTACAGTCAAACAGAGGGTAGTACTATTAAAGTACAGTCAAACAGAGGGTAGTACTATTATAGTACAGTCAAACAGAGGGTAGTACTATTATAGTACAGTCAAACAGAGGGTAGTACTATTAAAGTACAGTCAAACAGAGGGTAGTACTATTAAAGTACAGTCAAACAGAGGGTAGTACTATTAAAGTACAGTCAAACAGAGGGTTGTACTATTAAAGTACAGTCAAACAGAGGATAGTACTATTATAGTACAGTCAAACAGAGGGTAGTACTATTAAAGTACAGTCAAACAGAGGGTAGTACTATTATAGTACAGTCAAACAGAGGGTAGTACTATTAAAGTACAGTCAAACAGAGGGTAGTACTATTAAAGTACAGTCAAACAGAGGGTAGTACTATTAAAGTACAGTCAAACAGAGGGTAGTACTATTAAAGTACAGTCAAACAGAGGGTAGTACTATTAAAGTACAGTCAAACAGAGGATAGTACTATTATAGTACAGTCAAACAGAGGGTAGTACTATTAAAGTACAGTCAAACAGAGGGTAGTACTATTATAGTACAGTCAAACAGAGGGTAGTACTATTAAAGTACAGTCAAACAGAGGGTAGTACTATTAAAGTACTGTCAAACAGAGGGTAGTACTATTAAAGTACAGTCAAACAGAGGGTAGTACTATTAAAGTACAGTCAAACAGAGGGTAGTACTATTATAGTACAGTCAAACAGAGGGTAGTACTATTAAAGTACAGTCAAACAGAGGGTAGTACTATTATAGTACAGTCAAACAGAGGGTAGTACTATTAAAGTAGTCAAACAGTGGGTAGTACTATTAAAGTACAGTCAAACAGAGGGTAGTACTATCATAGTACAGTCAAAAAGAGGGTAGTACTATTAAAGTACAGCCAAACAGAGGGTAGTACTATTATAGTACAGTCAAACAGAGGGTAGTACTATTAAAGTAGTCAAACAGAGGGTAGTACTATTAAAGTACAGTCAAACAGAGGGTAGTACTATTAAAGTACAGTCAAACAGAGGGTAGTACTATTAAAGTACAGTCAAACAGAGGGTAGTACTATTAAAGTACAGTCAAACAGAGGGTCGTACTATTAAAGTACAGCCAAACAGAGGGTAGTACTATTAAAGTAGTCAAACAGAGGGTAGTACTATTAAAGTACAGTCAAACAGGGGGTAGTACTATTAAAGTACAGTCAAACAGAGGGTAGTACTATTAAAGTACAGTCAAACAGAGGGTAGTACTATTAAAGTACAGTCAAACAGAGAGTAGTACTATTAAAGTACAGTCAAACAGAGGGTAGTACTATTAAAGTACAGTCAAACAGAGGGTAGTACTATTAAAGTACAGTCAAACAGAGGGTAGTACTATTAAAGTACAGTCAAACAGAGGGTAGTACTATTAAAGTACAGTCAAACAGAGGGTAGTACTATTAAAGTACAGTCAAACAGAGGGTAGTACTATTAAAGTACTGTCAAACAGAGGGTAGTACTATTAAAGTACAGTCAAACAGAGGATAGTACTATTAAAGTACAGTCAAACAGAGGGTCGTACTATTAAAGTACAGTCAAACAGAGGATAGTACTATTAAAGTACAGTCAAACAGAGGGTAGTACTATTAAAGTACAGTCAAACAGAGGGTAGTACTATTAAAGTACAGTCAAACAGAGGGTAGTACTATTAAAGTACAGTCAAACAGAGGGTAGTACTATTAAAGTACAGTCAAACAGAGGGTAGTACTATTAAAGTACAGTCAAACAGAGGGTAGTACTATTAAAGTACAGTCAAACAGAGGGTAGTACTATTAAAGTACAGTCAAACAGAGGGTAGTACTATTAAAGTACAGTCAAACAGAGGGTAGTACTATTAAAGTACAGTCAAACAGAGGGTAGTACTATCATAGTACAGTCAAACAGAGGGTAGTACTATTATAGTACAGTCAAACAGAGGGTAGTACTATTAAAGTAGTCAAACAGAGGGTAGTACTATTAAAGTACAGTCAAACAGAGGGTAGTACTATTAAAGTACAGTCAAACAGAGGGTCGTTCTATTAAAGTACAGTCAAACAGAGGGTAGTACTATTAAAGTAGTCAAACAGAGGGTAGTACTATTAAAGTACAGTCAAACAGAGGGTAGTACTATTAAAGTACAGTCAAACAGAGGGTAGTACTATTATAGTACAGTCAAACAGAGGGTAGTACTATTAAAGTACAGTCAAACAGAGGGTCGTACTATTAAAGTACAGTCAAACAGAGGGTAGTACTATTATAGTACAGTCAAACAGAGGGTAGTACTATTAAAGTACAGTCAAACAGAGGATAGTACTATTATAGTGCAGTCAAACAGAGGGTAGTACTATTAAAGTACAGTCAAACAGAGGGTAGTACTATTAAAGTACAGTCAAACAGAGGATAGTACTATTATAGTACAGTCAAACAGAGGGTAGTACTATCATAGTACAGTCAAACAGAGGGTAGTACTATTAAAGTACAGTCAAACAGAGGGTAGTACTATTATAGTACAGTCAAACAGAGGGTAGTACTATTAAAGTACAGTCAAACAGAGGGTAGTACTATTATAGTACAGTCAAACAGAGGGTAGTACTATTAAAGTACAGTCAAACAGAGGGTAGTACTATTAAAGTAGTCAAACAGAGGGTAGTACTATTAAAGTACAGTCAAACAGAGGGTAGTACTATTAAAGTACAGTCAAACAGAGGGTAGTACTATTAAAGTACAGTCAAACAGAGGGTAGTACTATTAAAGTACAGTCAAACAGAGGGTCGTACTATTAAAGTACAGTCAAACAGAGGGTAGTACTATTATAGTACAGTCAAACAGAGGGTAGTACTATTAAAGTACAGTCAAACAGAGGGTAGTACTATTATAGTACAGTCAAACAGAGGGTAGTACTATTAAAGTACAGTCAAACAGAGGGTAGTACTATTAAAGTACAGTCAAACAGAGGGTAGTACTATTAAAGTACAGTCAAACAGAGGGTAGTACTATTAAAGTACAGTCAAACAGAGGGTAGTACTATTAAAGTACAGTCAAACAGAGGGTCGTACTATTAAAGTACAGTCAAACAGAGGGTAGTACTATTAAAGTACAGTCAAACAGAGGGTAGTACTATTAAAGTACAGTCAAACAGAGGGTAGTACTATTAAAGTACAGTCAAACAGAGGGTCGTACTATTAAAGTACAGTCAAACAGAGGGTAGTACTATTAAAGTACAGTCAAACAGAGGGTCGTACTATTAAAGTACTGTCAAACAGAGGGTAGTACTATTAAAGTACAGTCAAACAGAGGGTAGTACTATTAAAGTACAGTCAAACAGAGGGTCGTACTATTAAAGTACAGTCAAACAGAGGGTAGTACTATTAAAGTACAGTCAAACAGAGGGTAGTACTATTATAGTACAGTCCAAACAGAGGGTAGTACTATTAAAGTACAGTCAAACAGAGGGTCGTACTATTAAAGTACTGTCAAACAGAGGGTAGTACTATTAAAGTACAGTCAAACAGAGGGTAGTACTATTAAAGTACAGTCAAACAGAGGGTCGTACTATTAAAGTACAGTCAAACAGAGGGTAGTACTATTAAAGTACAGTCAAACAGAGGGTAGTACTATTATAGTACAGTCAAACAGAGGGTAGTACTATTAAAGTACTGTCAAACAGAGGGTAGTACTATTAAAGTACAGTCAAACAGAGGATAGTACTATTATAGTACAGTCAAACAGAGGTTAGTACTATTATAGTACAGTCAAACAGAGGGTAGTACTATTAAAGTACAGTCAAACAGAGGGTAGTACTATTATAGTACAGTCAAACAGAGGTTAGTACTATTATAGTACAGTCAAACAGAGGGTAGTACTATTAAAGTACAGTCAAACAGAGGGTAGTACTATTAAAGTACAGTCAAACAGAGGGTCGTACTATTAAAGTACAGTCAAACAGAGGGTAGTACTATTAAAGTACAGTCAAACAGAGGGTAGTACTATTATAGTACAGTCAAACAGAGGGTAGTACTATTAAAGTACAGTCAAACAGAGGGTCGTACTATTAAAGTACTGTCAAACAGAGGGTAGTACTATTAAAGTACAGTCAAACAGAGGGTAGTACTATTAAAGTACAGTCAAACAGAGGGTCGTACTATTAAAGTACAGTCAAACAGAGGGTAGTACTATTAAAGTACAGTCAAACAGAGGGTAGTACTATTATAGTACAGTCAAACAGAGGGTAGTACTATTAAAGTACAGTCAAACAGAGGGTAGTACTATTAAAGTACAGTCAAACAGAGGGTAGTACTATTAAAGTACAGTCAAACAGACGGTAGTACTATTAAAGTACAGTCAAACAGAGGGTAGTACTATTAAAGTACAGTCAAACAGAGGGTAGTACTATTAAAGTACTGTCAAACAGAGGGTAGTACTATTAAAGTACAGTCAAACAGAGGATAGTACTATTATAGTACAGTCAAACAGAGGTTAGTACTATTATAGTACAGTCAAACAGAGGGTAGTACTATTAAAGTACAGTCAAACAGAGGGTAGTACTATTATAGTACAGTCAAACAGAGGTTAGTACTATTATAGTACAGTCAAACAGAGGTTAGTACTATTATAGTACAGTCAAACAGAGGGTAGTACTATTAAAGTACAGTCAAACAGAGGGTAGTACTATTAAAGTACAGTCAAACAGAGGGTAGTACTATTAAAGTACAGTCAAACAGAGGGTAGTACTATTAAAGTACAGTCAAACAGAGGGTCGTACTATTAAAGTACAGTCAAACAGAGGGTAGTACTATTAAAGTACAGTCAAACAGAGGGTAGTACTATTAAGTACTGTCAAACAGAGGGTAGTACTATTAAAGTACAGTCAAACAGAGGGTAGTACTATTATAGTACAGTCAAACAGAGGTTAGTACTATTATAGTACAGTCAAACAGAGGGTAGTACTATTATAGTACAGTCAAACAGAGGGTAGTACTATTAAAGTACAGTCAAACAGAGGGTAGTACTATTAAAGTACAGTCAAACAGAGGGTAGTACTATTAAAGTACAGTCAAACAGACGGTAGTACTATTAAAGTACAGTCAAACAGAGGGTAGTACTATTAAAGTACAGTCAAACAGAGGGTAGTACTATTAAAGTACTGTCAAACAGAGGGTAGTACTATTAAAGTACAGTCAAACAGAGGATAGTACTATTATAGTACAGTCAAACAGAGGTTAGTACTATTATAGTACAGTCAAACAGAGGGTAGTACTATTAAAGTACAGTCAAACAGAGGGTAGTACTATTATAGTACAGTCAAACAGAGGTTAGTACTATTATAGTACAGTCAAACAGAGGTTAGTACTATTATAGTACAGTCAAACAGAGGGTAGTACTATTAAAGTACAGTCAAACAGAGGGTAGTACTATTAAAGTACAGTCAAACAGAGGGTAGTACTATTAAAGTACAGTCAAACAGAGGGTAGTACTATTAAAGTACAGTCAAACAGAGGGTCGTACTATTAAAGTACAGTCAAACAGAGGGTAGTACTATTAAAGTACAGTCAAACAGAGGGTAGTACTATTAAGTACTGTCAAACAGAGGGTAGTACTATTAAAGTACAGTCAAACAGAGGGTAGTACTATTATAGTACAGTCAAACAGAGGTTAGTACTATTATAGTACAGTCAAACAGAGGTTAGTACTATTATCAGGTATGACTGTACAAGCAAATAATGGTTGTGTTAGAGTCAAGATAATGTGTCTGAGCTAAACAATATGTCTACACACTGACTGTTGTTTCTGTGACAGAATTGAACAATATGTCTACACACTGACTGTTGTTTCTGTGACAGAATTGAACAATATGTCTACACACTGACTGTTGTTTCTGTGACAGAATTGAACAATATGTCTACACACTGACTGTTGTTTCTGTGACAGAATTGAACAATATGTCTACACACTGACTGTTGTTTCTGTGACAGAATTGAACAATATGTCTACACACCGACTGTTGTTTCTGTGACAGAATTGAACAATATGTCTACACACCGACTGTTGTTTCTGTGACAGAATTGAACAATATGTCTACACACCGACTGTTGTTTCTGTGACAGAATTGAACAATATGTCTACACACCGACTGTTGTTTCTGACAGAATTGAACAATATGTCTACACACCGACTGTTGTTTCTGTGACAGAATTGAACAATATGTCTACACACCGACTGTTGTCTCTGTGACAGAATTGAACAATATGTCTACACACCGACTGTTGTTTCTGTGACAGAATTGAACAATATGTCTACACACCGACTGTTGTTTCTGTGACAGAATTGAACAATATGTCTACACACCGACTGTTGTTTCTGTGACAGAATTGAACAATATGTCTACACACCGACTGTTGTTTCTGTGACAGAATTGAACAATATGTCTACACACTGACTGTTGTTTCTGTGACAGAATTGAACAATATGTCTACATACCGACTGTTGTTTCTGTGACAGAATTGAACAATATGTCTACATACCGACTGTTGTTTCTGTGACAGAATTGAACAATATGTCTACACACCGACTGTTGTTTCTGTGACAGAATTGAACAATATGTCTACACACCGACTGTTGTTTCTGTGACAGAATTGAACAATATGTCTACACACCGACTGTTGTTTCTGTGACAGAATTGAACAATATGTCTACACACCGACTGTTGTTTCTGTGACAGAATTGAACAATATGACTACACACCGACTGTTGTTTCTGTGACAGAATTGAACAATATGTCTACACACTGACTGTTGTTTCTGTGACAGAATTGAACAATATGTCTACACACCGACTGTTGTTTCTGTGACAGAATTGAACAATATGTCTACACACCGACTGTTGTTTCTGTGACAGAATTGAACAATATGTCTACACACCGACTGTTGTTTCTGTGACAGAATTGAACAATATGTCTACACACTGACTGTTGTTTCTGTGACAGAATTGAACAATATGTCTACACACCGACTGTTGTTTCTGTGACAGAATTGAACAATATGTCTACACACCGACTGTTGTTTCTGTGACAGAATTGAACAATATGTCTACACACCGACTGTTGTTTCTGTGACAGAATTGAACAATATGTCTACACACCGACTGTTGTTTCTGTGACAGAATTGAACAATATGTCTACACACCGACTGTTGTTTCTGTGACAGAATTGAACAATATGTCTACATACCGACTGTTGTTTCTGTGACAGAATTGAACAATATGTCTACATACCGACTGTTGTTTCTGTGACAGAATTGAACAATATGTCTACACACCGACTGTTGTTTCTGTGACAGAATTGAAATCTAAATTAGTATACAGTCTAATCTGTCTTACGAGAAACTTTCAAAGGAACATTGAAAAATGGTCACATAAGACAGGTGGTTGTTAAATACAGGCTTAGTTAATATGAAATGCACTGTGAAGGGAACCTGTATTTAGTGACCACCTGTCATGGCCATAACGCAATGGAGGCAAATGCCTCACTTTTGAAACGGTAAGTGTAACCTTTTGAAAGCAAATATTTTTTATTTATTTTTTTCAAAATTTGTCTAAATTCACCCCCTTTACCTCACTTTATGTCTTATGTGCCCCTATTCAATGTTTCCTTAGAAGGTCACATAAGAGAGGCTTTACTGTATATACCACAACTTTCCATAATGTTCTATAACAATTGACCAAATTATTCTGTCTGGAAGACATTATGTTGCTTAACAGCCTCTAATGGAGGGCATGTCGACCAAATTATTCTGTCAAGCCGACATAATGTTCTGTAAAAACATCTAATGACGTTTATCATGCATAAAATCATCTATATACAAATTTGATGCTTAAAACAAACACTCATTGCGATCTGAGAAAAATTGAAATGCTTTAAAATGATGATTAGATGAAACTGATTTAAAATATTTAAGTGTAAACAAAATCTCCTACATTCCCCCACTCTTCCATCATGCTGTATCAATAATCTTTAAGTCAACAAATAGAAGTTAATATGATTGCACTTCCAGATTTGATGAACAAATCTTGAATTTGATATATGATGTTAGTTATCAACCTGTTATTTCAATGAAAACTGACTTCATATCACCAAAAAAAAAAAAAAAAAACTTCCATCAAACCTTTCTCTCAATTAATGAGGGGATTATCTGCCCCTGATAAGAGTGATAACATGTATTTATCTTTATGACCCCCAAATAAACTCTGTTTTTGTAAAAAAAAATCAAAAACAAAATCACAAAAAATCAAAAATAATACATAAAATCTTGATGTTCAATAAAGAAATAATGATAAGAATTTATTGGCAAGATAACCATCCTTCTAAGTCAGAAATTATTTGATTTTCAGGAGGGGGGTGTCTTTGAAGAATATAAAATTGCTACAAATTGTCAGAATTTTTTTTTCCAGTAGAGTTTATTTGGCAAAACTAAATTCTGTTTTATACCCTGGGGATAGTTATCAGTTTAATCTACATTTTCTGCAATATTGATAAGAAGTTGCACAAATAATTATTTAGTAACTGTGAGCCAAAATGAATTCATATTTATTTGGTATAAAATTGGCACAAAAATGTTTTCTCCAGATAGACCCATTGTTTATACAGTCTGTGTGCTTCTTATTATTTGCTTTTATATATAAACAAATAAACTAATAGCTGTTCAGATAAAGGGTTAGGTTTTTATTTACAAAAACATATAAATTAATACTGGTAGTTGTTCAGATAAAGAGTTAGGGTTAAAGATATGGTGTTTAATGCCACGTTCAACAATATTTCAGTTATATCGTGTTTGTCAATTTTATTGGTGGAGGAAACCAGAGTACCCAGAGAAAACCACTGACCAACCGTAAGTCACTGACAAGCTTTATCACATAATGTTGCATCGAGTACACCTCGTCATGAGCATGATTCGAATTCACAGCTTTAGTGGTGATAACCTCTGATTGCATAAGTAGTTATAAATCCAACTACCATTCGATCATGACGACGACAGCCCTTTTCAAATAATGGAGTGAAAAATATTTGGTAACAAAAATCAAGTGCTTTTTGTGTGAAGACTTGATTACAGTTCGCTTCGATCCTATGAACGTGAACTGCATCAATAATGTAAAGGTTAGCATGCTCACCTCGAGTGCAGTAGATCATGCGTTTAATCCTCTGTATGGAGAACCCAAAGTCTAATTGGTATTTGTTGCTTCTCCTCTAAGGAGTAAGAACAAAGACTGGTGGCTCAGAATCAGGATAATGTGTCAGAGTGGAGCAACATGTCTTCCCGCAGACTGTTGTTTCAGTGAGTTTGCACTATAAAAATCCAATACAGTCAAACCTGTCTAAACTGAACTCCTTTGGGACTGAAGAATTTGTTCAGTTTAGACAGGTGTTTGGTTTATACAGGTTCAAATTACATAGCCAATTAGTAGATGGCACTATAAAGTCTGTTTGGCTTCAGAAGGTTTTTGTTTGACTTAGGGTTCAGTAGATAGGACTGTAAAGTCTGTTTGGCTTAGGCAAGTTTTTGTTTTACTTAGAGTTCAGTAGATAGGACTGTAAAGTCTGTTTGGCTTAGGCAAGTTTTTGTTTTACTTAGGGTTCAGTAGATAGGACTGTAAAGTCTGTTTGGCTTAGGCAAGTTTTTGTTTTACTTAGGGTTCAGTAGATAGGACTGTAAAGTCTGTTTGGCTTAGGCAGGTTTTTGTTTTACTTAGGGTTTGGTTTCGACAGTCTTCACTGTATCATCATCATCAACATCTTGTTTTTTGCCATGGTTACTAGCTGAAAAATTGCTGAGTTGGTGTTAAATTCCCTTACTCACTGTACTGTTTGTGTGAAGACTTTATTAAAGTTCATTTCACTTTCTATGAACTTAGTCATTGTATATAGAGGTGTTAGAACTTCTAAATAATATATTTATATTTTACTGAAAGCTAATAACAATGATTATTTCTTTTATTGCTGTTTTAAGAGATTATAAAAAAAAGTATTTTCATATAAAACAAAAATTAGTTTGAAAACAAAATTTAATAAAATCAAATTAAGTTTGAAAACATTTAAAATCATAGATATTAAGATTGGAAACTTATAAATTATAAAATTTTGAAAAGTTTGAAAATTTTTCCGTACAGTATATTTTAAGTCTACCCAATATATACACAATCAGTAAATTAGTATAAATTTTAAAACCCTTTCACAAGAAGTGTAATTAGTCTTAAATACCTGCCATTAGTGAAAAAATATACTTGTTAAATGATACTGGAGATTTCAGAGAAAAAATGCTTAGTTAAGGCCAACCTTGAAAAATGTTAGCTTGCCTAAATCCGACCTATGGGTAGGTAGGTAGGTAGGGATTCTTTTAAAATGCACTAAAATTTAGAATAAGATACATTATCACTATGAAAGTGGAAATATCTAGAAATAAAAAATAAATACATTTGTTTAAAAAAAAAAAGAAAAAAAAGACTTGGGATTTTTTTTTTTGTGGTAGGCAATTTGTTTAAATATTAATTATAGCCTAAACCTGTATACAGATGAAATTACATCCCTGTCACTTAAAACTTCAGTCCAATACACGGTGGTCGTTGTGATTGTTATTATATGGTAGTTGGATTTTGCCTGTATCAGCACTTACGCTTGTGAGTTTGATTCCAGCACATGGCCAAAAGCATACGTTTGTACTTGATGCAACCTTATGCAATAAAGTATGCCAGTGACTTACAGAAGGTCAATAAGATTTCTCCTTCGATTGAAACTCCAATCAATTTTACCTATATTTCTACGATTTCTGGAACTGTTCCGACAGTCTAGTATTTTTTTATTGTCATTTTATTCTATAATATTTTCTGAATTAGTTTTTGAACATCAAATTATTATATCCTAAAGCTCTCATAAAAATAATAACCAATTATCTACTGGTATATTTTTGAAATATTACACTCCCCCTTATAATTGGAAAAAAAACTAGATAATAAATCTCCTTAGTACAGAGCATAGGTCAAAGTCATAGCAATTTAGCTATAGGAAGTTATCACAAACTAGATCATAAAATATATATAGCAGAGTACAAAAAACTAATTCTGACAATAGGATATATATTTAACACAGTAATCTAAAATATCATATTAAATTAATCTATTTCACAAAAAAAACAGACAGTAAATAACAGCAGGACATATCGTTCTTGACTAATCTATTTCACAAAAATTTGCACAGTAGAAAAAAACTAATTCAGACAATACCATATTTTTAACACAATAATCTAAAATATCATTCTCGACTAATCTATTTCACCAAAATTCAGACAGAAAAAAATAGCAGGACCTATTTATCTGAAATAGATAGGAATCTAGTATATCATGGATTTATTTCATTTGGAAGACTGTCATTAACCTAAGTATAGTATAGTATAGTATACTAATAATCTTGAGACTTTCAATTCCTCGTAAAAATGAATAAATATTATATAAATAGGACAAAAATACAAAGATTAATACCTCAGATTTGAGTCTCCATTACATGGACATTATAATTTGTATCAGACTAAATCCTAGCTATAGGTCACCCACCTTTATGACCAGAATCATATTTCATTTCAGTTTTTAACCACCGTATTAAATCTAATAGTCCCCCACACACTCAGTCTAGATAAATAAATGATAGGTGTTTAAATATAAAAACAAAACAGACACATAAGACAAAAAAAAACATACAAAATAAATAAAACACATACTCACACACATACCCCCACTCAAGATTTTTTCCTCTAAAAATATCCTGGGGTTAAAACAAATAAAAACGTGTAGATATCAAATTTAATTGTGCACGACGCGTTTCTGGAATAACGCTCAATATTGAAAAATTGTAAAGCCAAATAATTTAAAAGTGCTTGGGAGTAATAACTCAAAGGGCCTAAACAGGATAGCCAAAATCGGCTATGGTCACCTATGCCAGAGGGAGGAAAACCATAGTTTTGATAATAATTACATTATTTACGAACTATAAATTTCAATAATAAACATATTTAATAAACCAGGTCAGTACCAAAACACTTGACTACTGGGCAGATGATACCCTTGGGGACTAATGGTCCACCAGCAGTGGCATCGGAAATATAGGGTTTATTTAAAGTCCGTAATCACACTTGGTCTTCCGCTATGGCCCCAGATCTTGTGAATTAATATGAATTGATTTGCTCATGAGTGGACAACAAATGCGGGACAGACGGACATGAGTAAAAATAAATGTTACCGACGCCGAGGGACGAGTGCATAAAAAAGATGCAAAGTTATATTGTGACGTTGTATTGTTCAGTGTATCATGAATTAAAAAAAAATTATTTGGAAAAAGCTGGTAAATTTATTTTAAATGTATTTAAATTTATTATCGTCTAATATTATGTATCTTCTATTTATACGATAACTCTAAAAGATGATTAATATCATAAAATGTAGAAATTTACATTTTTATTATTGTATACACAAACTGTTATAATAAGTAATCTGAAGAACTGAGAAATTAACATTTACTTATAGTAACCTACAAATCTACCATAGAGTCGTTATTGAATCTCTGCATAATTAGTCGACTTTCACGATATGTATAGACCTTTTACACATTACAAAATCGATTCTAAAATTCTATGTTAATTTTTTATTTTTTTTTACCTTTTTATACGAGTTATTCTCATTACGATGACCAAACTACTGCATTTGAGGCGAGCACCTAACCATGACATCACAGATGCAGTTGATAGTCATGGGGATGTTATACCAGTAGATGGAGGGATGATTAAGAGTGTAGAATGAACATGAAATAACACTGCCGACCTGTCAAGTATCTGCAAAATTTGACATTGATTGGAAAGTGGGTGCTACAAAGCCAATGATCAGTGGATGTCAATGAAATGTAATAGTGCTTAAAATTTACAATATGTTAAAGTTCAGACCTATAGCTTCTGAATTCCAAAATCATAGACTGTTGTGCAGAATTCCATTAATTTTGTGAATTTTATAAGTGTTTATTTAATTTTTTTCCCCATAATTTTGTCAACCATTTTTAATATGCTTTACAGTAGGCATAAATTACAACAAAAAAACTTTATTGTTAAAAAAAAAAAATTTATTGAGAAATTTTCACTGTTTATATTGATTCTTAAGTACAGTCAAACCTGTATTAAGAGGTCACCTTTGGGACAAAGAAAAAGTAGCCCTATAAGACAGGCGACCTCTTACTCTTAAAAGAGGTTAAATTCATATGAAATTTTCTATGACAGGACGAGAAAAAGGAGACCTTTTAATACAGGTGACTGCTTAATAGAGGTGACCGCATTGACAGGTTTAACTGTATATCATGTTCCACAGACATTTCTGTCATCATTTGAAGTAAATATTATGACATAACAATCTAATCAAGACAAAATGGCCACTTTACTACATAAACTGTCTGCTTTGAAGTGGCGAGTTTACATGAAATCTCTCTCACAACTGGTATTGTAGACATTTATAATAGGTCACTCTCTAGTCTAATGGATGTTCCTAAATCTTATTTATAATAAAAACACTTATTCTTGTCTAATCTGTGTTGAGTTTATGAAAATATTGGGCATCCACTTAAAAATACTAACACTGTTATTTTGCTTATTAAAAATATAAGAAACAAAGGTCATAAGTGCTTAAATATTGTTATTTTAAGATTTTTTTTGATTGATGGAGAGATTTGGGAAGGTCACTCATTTTTTTTTTCATTTAAATTATTGAAGAAACCAAAATATTACTAATTTTCTTCTATCCTCTTGTATAATTTGACAGAATTTCCGTCATAACATTTGTTCCGAAGGGAACAAAATTACATTATAAATAATAATAACTTTATTGCAAAACAAGAAACCCTGACGGGCTGTGCAAATTACAACAAATAATGACAAGTTGACAACAACATAAGACATACAACATACAGTAAGAATTCAAATCAAGTTTAAATTTATATATATATATATATACATATATATATATATATATATATATATATATACAGATAACTGACCAATATGGACCCTATTTTCGCAACTCCATAGATTGCTTTATATAGTCGACAACGTTGGACAAGATATCTTGACTGGGATTTAAAATAATTTTAAATTTAGCGATTGAGTCAAGCTGATTGAAATCAGGATAATAGTTTTCAATTTCTTGTATCAGACTGTTTCGAATATTATAATTAATATGACAATGCAGAAAAAAATGTTTCTCATCGTCCAATACTTTGCAAGCTTTACAAATTCTTTGTTCTCTTGGAACTTTCTTATACCGACCAATTTCTATTTCTAACTTGTGGTCGCTTATATGGAACTTAGCTAAGATTTTACGACTATTAAAATTTTTCAGTGTGGACAAGTAATCTTCTAGCTTAATTTCATTTTTAAGTTTATTGTAAAGAAAAAGCTTTGAATTTTCATCTAAGTTTGAAAGTTTTTCAAGTATAATTTGATCATATTTTTCTTTAACAACAAGTTTAGTTGAATCCTTAATCAGATTTTTAATAAGTTTAAAAGGTTTATCTAAAACAAAAAGATCTTCCTCATTTATATCAAACTCTGCCAATATATTTCCCTGGCAAAAGTATACCATGCATGTATATGCCATCTTGAGACAAAGTTTTATTTAATTTAAAAGCCTCTTGAACAAGGGGATTTATTTCTTTACAATTAATTCTGCTAAAATACAATATAACTTGAGTTTTTATAAACGTGTCAAGTGGCAATCGACCTAGCTCTGATTTTGCACAAATGTTGCTGGAAGTTTTCTTTATTCCTAAAACTGATTTACAAAATATATGATGGACCTTCTCCATGCTAAATCTGTCTATTAATGATAAAATATCACAGCTAGTTCCATGGATCCTAGCTCTGTTCTTAGCTTTATAAACTGAGAAATATTCTTCCATAAACCAAATTTCACTATTATAAAGTATTATTGGTCTTATTAAGGAATCAAATAATTTACATGATAGATCAACAGGGACATGCTGAAAATTTGACATGTATTTTTTAAGGAAGAAAAACGTATCTATTCCAATGGAAAAAAAATATTACAAAATTATTTCGAACAGAATGAACAGTATAGAATATTTGTTCCTCAAATAATAGATATTATGGAGATGTTTATAATAAATTATTCAGTGGAACAAATATTTAATTAGGGTGAACAAAAATATATGTTTAACACTTGCATGCTACTGATAAGACATTGAGAGGACCTATGCCTGTTTTTCTTTTAAAAAAACCCCCTACCTATATTCAACATTTTTTTTAGGAGGGTTCATATTATCTGCCAAGAAAAAAAACATTCTTATGCCTGTTTTTTCTTTAAAAAAAACCCACTAATTTTGGCAGTATTTTTGAGGATGGTTCATATCTTTCCTCCAAAAAAATATCTGGACCTATTATTGTTTCAAAAAAAAAAAGAAATCCCACTTATATTCGACACTACTAACCCCCCCCCCCCCCCCCCCCCCCCCCCCATCTATATTCAATATTATGTGGAGGGTTCATATCTAACATCATAAAATGTGCTTTATATTTTGAGTCACCATCATAAGGGTATGTTCTTGTACAATATTTGATCAAAATTAATTAAATTTCAGGTATAGGACTGTTTACCTTGTCCTCAGTGTTATAATAATTGTCCTAATAATAATGTACATATACCTATATAGTATATACCAATAGGTAATAACTGACTTTGATCTTGATAAAACTTATTTATTTTGGCAAATTATTACTTTATTAAAAGTGAAAGACTCTTGATAATCTATTAAGCCCACCCTAGTTTGTCTAAGGAATCAAACTTGTTAAACCAAAGAGCCTTGATAATATTATTAAAATTCTGTCAGATTTCTTTATACGAATAATAATTCAAACAAGCAATTGCTAATTATTTCACATTTGAAAGAAATACGGTCAAACCTGCCCATGCAATTACCAGTCCTCCAAATGAAAACTGAAAAATTTACTGGTCCGAACAAAGCTTTACTGGTCTTGGGCCAGAGGACCGAGTCACCTCTGTTAGGCAGTCACCTGTATTAAAAGGTCACCTTTTTCTTGTTCTGCCATAGAAAATTTCATATGAATTTAACCTCTATTAAGCAGTCACCTGTATTAAAAGGTAACATTTTTCTTGTTCATAAACAAATTCATATGAATTGAACCTTTTTTAAGAGGTCACCTGTCTTATAAGGCCACTTTTTCTATGTCTCAAAGGTGACCTCTTAATACAGATTTAACTGTAATAAGGTCATTCATAATTTGGTCGTAGGAATACATTTAAAATGTTTTCCTTGTAACTAGCAGAATGATACCGTGGAAATTCGGTCTTTTTATCTGGATATTTATATCGGATTAGAGAATGACGGTGTCTGGTATGGGTGAACATCAAGACGTTTGAAGAAAAAATACAGAAATATGAATCATTTGTCATTTAATATTTCAAACTTGTCATTATAATTAATAACACAAATGGAGGGCTAGATGATAAAACCATATCTAATATCACGCTAATTTAATTTAATACCTAATTTGTCACATACATAAAAGGCTAGATTGATATCTCGTAAGACACGCACATGTAACGACACACGCATGTAACATTTCATTGAAATCTGTCAGTTATTTCTTTGCTCCATTTGAAATTATTGTGTTTAATCAAAATGTGGAATAATTTTGTCAAAATATGACATAATAATGTTTTCTCACAAAAACAGTCCTAATAAAAATAATTGTCAAGGATCTGAAACTTAATGATGAAGATCCAATAACTTTAAGTCAATGACCATTTTTTTTTGTTTTTTGCTACCAAAAATTTTTTTTCAACAATAATTACATTTTTGTAAAATAAGATTTAATTAAATTATTTTTTCCACAAGACCTGGACAAAATACTGGTAATTTTTTCTTGATTTTTGCTTGTATAAAAAAAAGAAGATTTAGTGTATACATAGGATACGGATGCTCCTGCTTTCAGCTCAAGTAAACAGGGACATAACTTCAGATTAGAAAGAATGAGTAAAGTCTGAAATTACACTTGGCCTTCCTTTTATGGTCCCCGACCTTGTGTATACATTTCAAAAGATTTGCTTAGAAGGAACTTAAGTTACTGTTCGGGCTGTCGTGGTCATGATTGTATGGTATTGCATTTATAACTTCCTATGCAATCAGTGCCTACCACCACCAACGTCGAGTTCAAATCCCGTTCATGCGATGTATACTCAATACAACATTATGTGATAAAGTTTGACAATGACTAGCGGCAGGTCTGTGGTTTTCTCTGGGTACTCCAGTTTCCTTCACCAATAAAACTGACTGCCACGATAGAATTTAAATATTGTTTCAAGTGGCGTTAAACACCATAAGCATAACCTAGGCTAAGTTACTGTTCGGAAACCAAATTTAGGACTGACGGACGGACAGACAAGTGTAAAACTTAATCCCCACACCCTCCCTGATGCCTAGCGAGAGTGGCATAAAAAGTAGTACGGAAAAATTGCAGTGGATTAAATCAAACTGGTGTTGCATCACTTTCTATATTAAGTATACAATGTGTTGATGGATATAAAGTTGACTTTTATATAATCTACTTTTCACATCAAACATAATTTAAAACTGTTGTGAACAATATGGGTGTAAACAACGTTTGCAACCAGCTGTAAACATTCAAATCTATTAATTTAAATATTGAGGGAGGGATTATCTCCCCTGACATTTAAAATATTTTTGATTGAAAGCTCTACTATATTGTCTCAGAGAAAAATTGTGTTAAGTATGTGAGTGACTTTTTGTTTGACTGTTGCCTTAAT
The DNA here is from genome assembly GCA_963383655.1 of Bathymodiolus septemdierum. Classification (NCBI taxonomy): domain Eukaryota; kingdom Metazoa; phylum Mollusca; class Bivalvia; order Mytilida; family Modiolidae; genus Bathymodiolus; species Bathymodiolus septemdierum. Next base: position 45,524,730 of record OY726529.1, on the reverse strand, counting down.
GACAACCTACAAGTCTGTTCTAGTACATGAGTATGTGAAATATTTCTTTTCAACAGAAAACCACCCAAAAGTCACAAAATAAAGTGTCAGCAAAAAATATTCTAATCTGTCATAAAAAACTACATTATACTTGCACAAATACTCTGAGCTTTGGAATGATGTTAATTTTCAAAAACTAATGCCTAACATTTTATGGGTAGCGCTGACTTAATTCAGAGGCTGTCGTGGTCGTGATCATATGTTAGTTGGATTTATAACTACCTATGCAATCAGTGCCTATCCCACTAATGTTGTGAGTTTTAATTCCGTTCAGACAAGGTGTCCTCGATATAACATTATGTGATAAAGTTTCTCAGTGACTTGCGGCAGGTATTCTCTATGTACTTTGGTTTCCTCCACCAATAAAACTGACCGTCACGATATAACTGAAAGTGGCGTTAAATACCATAACACCCCTCCGCTCCCCCTTTGATGGAATTCTGCTGTTTTTTTTATACTTACTCTATACTTACATTGTAATCTAACATCATGCATTAATCAACACAAATCATGAGATAAGATTAAATTCTTCAATGGAACCTCCCGCTGCCATCCTCCAAAAATATTGCAGAGCATAAATACATGTTAAAGAATCATTCAGATAACTATAGGTTATCAAGGAGTATGTTATCATCGCTGTGGGAGTTAATTTATGGTGTTTAACAATATTTTAGTTATATTGTGGCAGTCATTTATATTAGTGGAGGAAACCGGAGTACCCGGAAAGAAACACCGACCTGTCGCAATTCATTGACAAATTTAATAAAATTATGCTATATCGAGTACACCTCACCATGAATGGGGTTCAAATTCACAACTTTAGTAATGAATTGGCTCTGATTGCACAGGTAGTTGTAAATCCAACTACCATACAATCATGACCACTACGGCCCCTCGCTGTGGGGGAAACGCTCCAAGGTGATAATATTAATTCACAAGTATTAATTCTCTGTGCCTTATCATTTCTAGGAAGAAAATTAAAAGTGAAAATAGTAGACACCTAACAATAAATCAAGAGAGAAAAAGTCCTGGTAATAAAACTGTCTGAAGTTATCTCCCTTTATGTCAGCATAAACATTATGTTAGACACATCTTGATAAAAATAACTAGTAAACCTGTTAATAACAATTAGGGGCAGATAACTCAAATTAAATCTGTCGTAGATGATATAACTCATAACTTCATTAATCAATCAATGTATTTTTATATATAAAACTAGAGGCTCCCAGGAGCCTGTAATCGCTCACCTGGTTTTCAATTTGACATCTAAAGTTGATAGAAAATGGGGGTGTTACACATAATTTTGAAAGTGGGCCACCCAAAGATCATTTCAACTCAAATTTCTGAGCAAAAGATTTTGAAGCGATTTTTATCTCATAATATTCCTAAATCTCACAGAAAAACCCAGAATATATGTTAAACTACTCATTGCCATATAGCTGCAGTTAAAATTTGAGTTCATTTTGATTTGTAATAAAGCGGAAATTGACAACTAAAGAAATTTCTATTTTTAGTATCAGCAACCATTTTGAATGGAGGGCGGGGCTGTCAGACACACTATTGAAAGGGGACCACCCAAGGACCATCCCATCCAAATTAGCTTTAATTTGGTTCAGCGGTTTCATCAGAGAAGATTTAAATGTGATCTTTTATCAAAATATGTCTAATTTGTATAATCAGTATAAATCGGTTGAAAGAAAAAATTCTCAGAAAAACCCAGAATATATGTTAATTACTCATTGTCATGTAGTTGCAGTTAAAATTTGAGCTCATTTTGATTTATACTAAAGCAGCAATGGACATTTGAAGAAATTTCTATTTTTAGTAACAGCAGCCATCTTGAATGGAGGGCGGGGCTGTCGGACACAATTTTGAAAGGGACCCACCCAAGAGCCATCCCTGCCAGGTTTAGTGTAATTTGGTTCAGCGGTTTCAGAGGAGAAGATTTAAATGTGATCTTTTATCAAAATATGCCTAATTTGCATAATCGGTATAAATCGGCTGAAAGAAAAATTTCACAGAAAAACGCGGAATATTTGTTAAACTACTTCTTACCATGTAGCTGCAGTTACAATTTAAGCTGATTTTGACTTATGCTAAAGCAGCAATGGACAATTGAAGAAATTTCTATTATTAGTAACAGCAGCCATCTTGAATGGAGGGCGGGGCTGTCGGACACAATTTTGAAAGGGACCCACCCAGGGACCATCCCTGCCAGGTTTGGTTTAATTTAGTTCAGCGGTTTCAGAGGAGAATATTTAAATGTGATCTTTTATCAAAATATGCCTAATTTGCATAATCAGTATATATCGGCTGAAAGAAAAATTTCACAAAAAAATCCGGAATATATGTTAAACTACTCTTTGCCATGTAGCTGCAGTTAAAATTTGAGCTCATTTTGACTTATACTAAAGCAGCAATGAACAATTAAAATTTCATCCCCCCTTTTTTCTATTTTTAGCTTGGCGGCCATCTTGGTTGGAAGTCGGGATCATCGGACACAAATTTGGAAGGGGGCCATCCAAGGACCATTCCACCAAAGTTTGGCTCAAATTGGCCCAGTGGCTTCAGAGGAGTTGATTAAAATGTGAAAAGTTAACGGATGGACGGACGACGGACGACAGACGACGGACGCTCAGTGGTGACAATAGCTCACATGACCCTTTGGATCAGGTGAGCTAAAAATAAAAAGCACATGGGATTATTGGACAAAAATGGATCCTTGAACATATATTACACAAGTCGATTCTTTGATAGACAATACACATATAAAATGGATTCTGACAGACATTACACATATGTACAATCTTTAAAAATGCACAAAAATGGATTCTGGGGTACACTTTACACATGTACAAAGAATTATGCCAACAGAGATTGCAATGTGATTTTAAGTCAAGAAATTGGGCATTTATACACATTAGCACATTAGCTAGAAAAAAAAGGCTTTCAACATAAGTTTTATGCCAACAGTTTTAGAAACATAAGACTGACATTAAGATTTATGCTAACAGTTTTAGAAACATAAGCTGGAACAAAAAGGCTAGTTTTATGCCAAAAGTTTTAGAAACATAAGCTGGAACAAAAAGGTTAGTTTTATGCCAACAGTTTCAGAAACATAAGCTTAAACAAAAGGCTGACAACATAAATTTGATGCTAGAGTTTTAGAACCATTAGCTGGAACTAAAGGTTGACAACATAAATTTGATGCTAAAAGTTTTAGAACCAATAGCTGGAACTAAAGGCCGACAATGTAAATTTGATGCTAAAAGTTTTAGAACCAATAGCTGGAACTAAAGGCCGACAACGTAAATTTGATGCTAAAAGTTTTAGAACCAATAGCTGGAACTAAAGGCCGACAAAGTAAATTTGATGCTAAAAGTTTTAGAACCAATAGCTGGAACTAAAGGCTGACAACATAAATTTGATGCTAAAGATTTTAGAACCATTAGCTGGAACTAAAGGTTGACAACATAAATTTGATGCTAAAAGTTTTAGAACCAATAGCTGGAACTAAAGGCTGACAACATAAATTTGATGCTAAAAGTTTTAGAAACAGAAGCTAGAACAAAAGTATCTACTGTATGCTTCATAAAACAATTTACAATATAATTTATGCTTCATTATTTTCATACACTTAGTTGGCAAAGGCATCTTAATTTGTCTAGGTATTTATCAGTGACCTTGACTGACCTCTGGTCAAGTACTAGCCTTAATTGACCTCTGTGATTTGGTTTATTATCACAAGTCTGGACTGTGTTATGATAATACAGGAATGTCTGTCCATTAATTATACAAAGTGATGTAAACACAGGCCATTATTGCTTGACCTTACAATGACCACCGGTGAAAGCTGATCTCCTGTACAAAATAGTATGATGTATTAAGAATGTTTATGAGCCAATATAAATTGTTGTAACATGAAAGCATTCTTTTCCTTTAATCTTTTTATAGTATACCAGAATGTAGGCAACAACTAAGAACCAGAATGTAGGCAACAACTAAGAACCAGAATGTAGGCAACAACTAAGAACCAGAATGTAGGCAACAACTAAGAACCAGAATGTAGGCAACAACTAAGAACCAGAATGTAGGCAACAACTAAGAACCAGAATGTAGGCAACAACTAAGAACCAGAATGTAGGCAACAACTAAGAACCAGAATGTAGGCAACAACTAAGAACCAGAATGTAGGCAACAACTAAGAACCAGAATGTAGGCAACAACTAAGAACCAGAATGTAGGCAACAACTAAGAACCAGAATGTAGGCAACAACTAAGAACCAGAATGTAGGCAACAACTAAGAACCAGAATGTAGGCAACAACTAAGAACCAGAATGTAGTCAACAACAAAGAACCAGAATGTAGGCAACAACTAAGAACCAGAATGTAGGCAACAACTAAGAACCAGAATGTAGGCAACAACTAAGAACCAGAATGTAGGCAACAACTAAGAACTATGATATAATACACACAGATACAGATACGAGATATTGCACAATTTAAATCTGGGGTGTAGTTTTATTACTTTCAGAGAGTCATGCAATAATCAACAACCTAAATATAGATGTGATATTGCATGGCTTCATGTTACAAATCATTCATATCATGGTTAAACAATCTCAAGCTTCATGTTTAATTGTTTAACTGTTTAACTTCATGTTCGATTGTTCAAACGTTTAACTCGGAAAACTGTGGTATAAATATTACATAAATTGATGAACCATTGATGGTGATAGAGGTTAAGGTTATGGTGTTTAACACCACTTTCAACAATATTTCAGTTATATTGTGACGGCGCAAAACAGTATTTGACATATTCAGAGTAAACTAAACTAATACAGTCAAAACTCTATTAACAGGTCACCTTTCGAGACAAAGAAAAAGTGGTATTATAAGACAGGTGACCTCTTAAAATAGGTTAAATTCTTGGAATTTTTCTATGACAGGACAAGAAAAATGTGACCTTTTAATACAGGTGACTGCTTAAAAGAGACAGGTTTAACTGTATCTACTATGAATGAATCACAATTTTTCTTCAATAAATTCAAGGAAGCCACTTTATTACAGTTTGAGAACAGGAACAGGTGCAAATTTAGAAGAGACATACCTCTCCCACCCCAAAAAAATAAAAATGCAAGCACATATTATACAGAGTTTAATTAAAACAAATTAATCAGAATACTAGTATTGACTGCAATTCTTCAAACCCTTGGAGCTTCCTGGGGACATTGTCTTCCTGGTCCCCCTACAAAGGTTCTGTCCTGCAAGTACTGGGTCATTAGAGGGTAATTGTTACCCTGGTTCCCCTACAAGGGTTCTGTCCTGCATATGCTGGGACTCTAGCAGTTCCCAGAACAGTCGATTAGATTTTCACTCCCCTACTAAAACAATTTTTTTTTTAATTAAACATATTTTATTTGCTCAAATTATTAGGAATTGGGATTGGGTACAAATTTAAAAAAACATTATTTAAAGTCAGCTCCCTATTATTAAATCATGGATATGCCCCTCAGATGGTTTAACTGTAAATGTGATTTATATACAGAACATTATTCAAAATTATATAACATGCTACCCTATATATAATTTGGTATAATAACAAAACATTTAAACTTCTAAATAATAGAGCTAAGCAAATATATTTAATCTTCATAATGGAACTAAGCCCAAACATGTGTAAATGGAGTGAAATTTTACCCAATCATATAATGAACCAGACCTGCCATAACTAACAAGGATTAATTTTGTTAAAACAGACACCACAGCAGAAGATCAAAGATACTGCATGACCTTGCTTGACCTCTGACTTTATTGATCTGACCTTGTTTGACCTACAGAGTTATGATGATGAGTTACAGCAGCTTCTGTAACATGTGGTTTCCACTCACTTAAAGGTTTGTTCAAATGGCCAATAAAACACTATATAAAAGATGTTGATTGAGATAGATTTACATGGTAGGGAATATTAAAACACATGTTTGATGTTTACTAACTACTAAAACTTTACATGACATTTGTTTGTTAAACAAAATGCACCAAGTAGCTCTTTATACATGTATTTAACATGCCATAAATTATTATACAATCACCTGTTACCTGAGTCATACTTTTTTATAATTGTGAAATCAGGAAACAATTCCATACACTTTGAACTGCATTAGTTGTGCAATGGTAAGCTTGTTCACCTTGAGTGCAATAGATTGTGGGTTCAAAGCCCCTGTCGGGTCAAACCAAAGACTATACAAGTTGTTGCTTCTCCTCTAAGCATGCAGCATTAAGGTGTAAGAGCAGACTGGTTGGCTTAAAATCAGGATAATGTGTCCTAGTCTACCTACATATTGTTGTTTCAGTGAGCTAGTACCATAATAAAATCGAGAAAGCATCAGAGATGCAACAGCCGAGTTGCAAGTCAAATTCATTTGGTCAAACTGGATTCCTGTTTTCAAGATTTATCAATGTTATGTGCCAAGTATCAATCTTCTGGCATTGTTGGTTCACAAGAAGAAGATTTTTAAATATTAAAATAACTAATCATTTTAGGTCCCCTCTTGGGTCCTTCTTTGGACCCCAGACATACCGAACATAACTTTGGAAGAGGATCATGCAAGGAACATTTGGGCAAAGTTTGGTTAAAATTGACAAAATGGTTTCAGAGATATGTGTAATTCTCAAAAAAACTTCCGGTAGAGGATGGGGATGACCCCGTGCCGCAACTCTTGGGGCATTTAATTTGTCTATTCACCCTGATCATTAATATATATGGCTTAGGGGTGGGGATTTCAACCATTAAAAAGTTCACTTCAGGTAGGGGGTGGGGTATGACCCCCCTCCCCGGGGCCTTAGCTATAAGGCATTTAATTTGCCTAGTCACCCTGATCATAAATATATATGGCTTAGGGGTGGGGATCTCAACTATTAAAAAGTTCACTTCAGGTAGGGGGTGGGGTATGACCCTGGGGCCTGAGCTATAATGCAATTAATTTGCCTAGTCACCCTGATCATAAATATATATGGTTTAGGGGTGGGGATCTCAACCATTAAAAAGTTCACTTCAGGTAGGGGGTGGGGTATGACCCTGGGGCCTGAGCTATAATGCATTTAATTTGCCTAGTTATCCTGATCATAAATATATATGGCTTAGGGTGAGGATCTCGGTCACATATTTTTTAAAACAGATTCCCCAGCGGGGTGGGGCCGAGCCCCGGGGATAACAAATGTTGAATGCACAACTTCACATTGGCATCTCCACCCATACCAAATATTAAGTTTCTATCTTTTGTAGTTTCAGAGAAATGTGTAATTCTCAAAAAAATTCTATAGAAAACCATGATTTTACAAGAAAAAAACAATAGATTAATCTGAATTTCGAACTCGCTCTAAATAATAGTGTAATAATGCTTCCTACCAAAATTTATGTTGATCAGCCAAAAACTAAGAGCGCTATCGCGTTAACGAAGATAATTCTCAAAATATGTACTTTTTCTATAAAAAACCATGATTTTAGAAGAAAAAAACAATAGATTAATCTGAATTTCGAACTCGCCCTAAATAATAGTGTAATAATGCTTCCTACCAAAAATTACATTGATCGGCCAAAAAGTAAGAGCGCTATCGCGTTAACGAAAATAATTCTCAAAATATGTACTTTTTCTATAAAAAAAACCCCATGATTTTACAAGAAAAAAACAATAGATTAATCTGAATTTCGAACTCGCTCTAAATAATAGTGTAATAATGCTTCCTACCAAAAAATATGTTGATCAGCCAAAAACTAAGAGCGCTATCGTGTTAACGAAGATAGGCTAACATACGCCCGCCCGCCTTTCGCCAAAACATAAGCCGACTGCAACTTCGCAATTAAGCATGGTCTAGTACAAAAGACATTATTATCAGCTCATTGAATGTCACTTGATATAGCTGACAATTTGCTAACTTAGCCTTAGACAAGATTCACTCACTTACTCACTGTAAAACTACTTAAGAGTTACGAGCCTAATCGGTGTTTGAAATTAGTGATAGACCGGTATGAAGAGTCTACTTAAAACTTGGTCCATCTATGCTGGCAGATTTTGAGGACTCTGGTAGACCTTATACATGTCTATGCAAATTTTAACATTTAGTGGGTTAGTCTATGTTGAGATATATAATAGTCTATAGTGATTCAGATTTTTTATAGACCTAGTTGATGTTTATGTTGATAAAAAAAATTCAGTTTCTCGCATTGCCTAATGTGGGACAAATCATTTTTCAGTGTAGGACTTTCTTTCTAAATTAAACAAACTTTTCGTGACACAAAAATTGTGACAATCTCCCTAGACCATTTACCATTACTATGGCTCAACTGGGACAATGTATTATTTTTTATTCATAATATTGATGATCATAATCAGCCCAGATTTCCTTTCGTCTGTTCGAAATTCTCACATTTCTCAAAATTCTTACACATAACAGTATATCCCAGTAGTATTACATAACTTTTGTTTGAAAACCAATTTATCACAATAGTTTTTGTCTCCCGCCATTCTTATCAAACTGATTGGCAAGTTTAAAACTTTTACTTTTTAGTTTTCATTCTGTAAGAACGGTGATTTATTTCTTCTTAGTTTTTAAGTGTGATTAACACAAATTCTTGTCGTAGCTGCCGTCATACCGTGACCAGTATGACACACGTTGTATCCATCTTCTTCTCTCAAGTGACAATTAACTTGTTTTTGTGTCAAATTTTAAATTCCAACATTGACATTTATCCTAACAATCTTGTACCAATGCATGTATACAGGAGGTCTTCAGAAAATTTACCATGTATCCATGTACTGAGGTTGCCCTTAAGATAATTTACCATCCATGTCTACCCTCATGGTATTTACCCCCTTCTAAGTTTTTAAGCAAAAAAAATAATCTTACCAAACCGTAAAAATTACCAGTAAAAGTACAGACATGGTTTATTAGACATATATATATTTCTGAAATTTACAGTTCCTAAATAATTAATTACTATTATCGCTATTTTGTTTATTTTCCCTTTGATGTTTAAAACCAATATATTTCATATCACATAAGCCCGCCCATGAGATGATTCCAATTATCGCTAAGCGTTGTCAAGGACGCATGTAGTATCACCGCTGTTTTCTAATATGACATTATAATTACGTCACATTACCAAATCCTTGATAATAAGTGATTAACCATATAAAATATTAATTGTGTTTAAAAAAATGTCAGTATCTCAACAAAAATTATTTAATTATGAATACAAAATAGCGATAAAATAATTAAAGATGTTTTTTTCGCCCTGAGATGAGAGATGACTGAGAAACGTCCTCGAGTTTTAAAAAACATCGTTAATCACTTAATAAAATTAAGGTTCTCCTCCCTCAGGCATAGGAGACTTTAGCCGATTTTGATGATCCTGTTTGAGCCTTTGGTTTTATTACTCCTAAAACTTTAAAATAATTTGGCTTTCCAATCTTTCGATTTTGAGCATACTTGGTGAAGGTTATTCCAGAAACGCATTGGCACACTAAGTTTGATATCGTTCATTAAATGAAAGTCACGAAATTATGCATGAAAAAAACAAAAACAACCTTGTTTCAATCTTAAGAATAAAACAAAATTATAACATGTTAATGTAAAAACATTTTTCCTCACGATTTGTCAATGATATTCATAGTCCAATATGTTATCTAGAATCTCTGCTATTTTCTAAAGTGGCAGCGTGTCTTTGATATATTAGTTTGAAAGGAATAATTAGAATTACTAAAAGATTTGATCGTTTGAATATTTCCCACCAAAATTATGAGATAGTCAGCATGAATAATATCTAAAACAAGTATATCAAGACCACATAGTCAAACCTGTATTAAGAGGTCACCTTTGGGACAAAGAAAATGTGGTCTTTTAAGACAGGTAACCTCTTTAACAAGGTTCAATTTAAATGAAATTTTCTATTAAAGAATAAGAAAAACGTGACATTTTGATACAGGTGACTGCATGGGCAGAATTGACTAATATGGTCTTGTTTTTTTTATATAAATTTTATAATGTAAAAGATTTGCTTTAAACGGAATATTGTGAATACAAGTTTCTTAAGTAACACACTCGACAACAATACAGGTAAAAAAACCTCCGATTGGATTTGTTTCTTTCTCATATTCATGATGTTGGTGACCAGTGGGAGGAGTGCCTCATAATTCTTGGCCACTTAGGCGGCCATCTTGGAAAAATATCCTGAAGAAATATCATTCTTTAAACGAATGTAAAATTTTCAACCTTTCATCTGAATTTGGAAAAAGATGAATCATTATTTAGGTTTTTTTGTAATCTACAATAATATAGGTTTAGCGTTATGGTATTTAATGGCACTTTCAACAATATTTCAGTTATATTGTGGCAATCAGTTTTATCAATGGATGAAACTGTAGTACCCTTAGAAAACCAACAACCTGCCGCAAGCCACTGACAAACTTTATCACATAACTTTAGTGGTGATAGGTACTGATTGCATCACGTCCACAACTGCCTCTACAATAATATACTAATGCAAAAGATTTATATATACATATATAGGTGTATCCAGGGGCCCCCTCCCTTTTTGAGCTAAGTTATAGACCTGTAAAAACATGTTTTAACAGAACATTTCCAATTTCATCCTTTTTGCCATGTTTTGTAATTTTCGCTCTGAATTACGCCTCGGTATCTTTTAATTATTCTTAAAAAAATAGTTTGAAATCTGATTTTTAAAAAAAAAAAAAAAAAAAAGCCCAACAACAGGCCCCCTCCTATGAAAATGTCTGGATCTGCCTCTGATATATGTGATATTTTCCTTGGTATCTACTACTACTGAGCCAAAAATACACAGACATTATCTTTGAATAAATTGCATACAACATTTGTTTTAACATTTGTGATTTACATACTATCTCATGACATATATGCATTAAATATCAATAAAATCTTGCACATAATTTAATAAGTTAATATCATATCTAAATGACTTCTGTCCATTTAAGCAATAAAAGTGTCATATTTTTGCACTTATGGTGAATAATAATTTGTACAGATTACAAATTTATTGAAAACAATTATTTCTGACATAATTCGGTAATAGTTATATACTTGTGAATGTCAGGATTCTGCTGTTTTATGTGATGACATAAATCAAGTGTTTTACAAAGTCAGAATTCTGTCCTATAAGGTCACTTTTTCTTTGCCCAAAGGTGATCTCCTAATACAGGTTTGATTGTATCACTGATGTTGTTTCTTCCTGTTCCAAATTGTGATATCTCAGGTTTGATTGTATCACTGATGTTGTTTCTTCCTGTTCCAAATTGTGATATTTTTTTTCCGGTACTGTTTCCACTGTTTTGATATATTATTTTAGTGTAAATACCTTCAAATTCTACACAAAATGAAACTGGAACCAGTTTTAAAATGGGTGGTCAAATTCCAACAATACAAGACACAAGGAGAACTTTGTATAAGTACCAGTATACTTGATAATGTATTTTTTTTAACCAAAATTACATAACACTTTCCACATGTCATGGACAATTTCAATAAAGATGACATAATTTCAACCCAAAACGGCACTAATTAGTTTGTACAGACTATTTATATCTTATATTAAACGTACATGTCTTATATTACACTTTTAAGTGTTTATGTGAGGTTTTTTAACATGTCTGGTTGTAACAGAACATGTTTTACAAGGTTTCTAAATTAAACATGTAAATACTGAATTTAATGTGCATGAAAACCACAGACCTGCCGCAAGTCACTGACAAACCACAGACCTGCCGCAAGTCACTGACAAACCACAGACCTGCCGCAAGTCACTGACAAACCACAGACCTGCCGCAAGTCACTGACAAACTACCGACCTGCCGCAAGTCACTGATAAACTACCGACCTGCCGCAAGTCACTGACAAACTACAGACCTGCTGCAAGTCACTGACAAACTACCGACCTGCTGCAAATCACTGACAAACTACCGACCTGCCGCAAGTCACTGACAAACCACAGACCTGCCGCAAGTCACTGACAAACTACCGACCTGCCGCAAGTCACCGACAAACTACCGACCTGCCACAAGCCACTGACAAACTCTATCACATAATGTTGTATTGAGTACACCTCGCCTGAGCGGGATGCGAACTCACAACGTTAGTGATAATGGGCAACTACCATATGATCACAACCACAATAGCCAGCGCTAAGAATAGAAGAAATACTGTTATCCTGCACTGGTTCTATTTGAGCACTCAAATTGTATTTACTGTAAAGTTACAGCTATACTGGTCTATTCTAAGGTAGGGTGACTTCACAATGTCTGAAAGCTTCCTTGCACACACACACACATATATAAACAGCCATGTTACAAAAAACTGTGGGTGGTAATAAATCACTTGAAAAAGTTTATAAAATATTCACCTTCGGCTGACTTCAAACAAACTACAGATTGGATAGGATAAGATATACCCTCCCTCACCTCACCTCATTTTTCCAAACCATTTCCTTTTACATAGAAACAACCACAAAACAATTGTATAAAAAGAATAACCATGGTTTCATCATTACAAATGCACTGCTATAATGCAAGATTACAATCATTAGGTCTGTTTGTTGCCAGAAAAACAGGAACTGTTATATCACAAACTGATAAAAAAAAAAAAAAATTCTACAATACTGTACTGTATGGTACCTGCAAATATTGTTTATAGTCGTAAAACCAACTACACAATAATCAAATAAAAGGTGAATTACGTTCTCTATGTCTGAGTCTCTTGTTTTGATGTTGTTCTATTCTCATGTCTGCACACCTTGGTATTTAATAATTGTTTAACGCCACTTTCAACAATATTTCAGTTATATCATGGTGGTCTTATTTTATTGGTTGAGGAAATCAGAGTTCCCGGAGAAAATCACCGACCTGTCGCAAGTCACTGACAAACTTTATCACATAATGTTGCATCTAAGTCCACATCGCCACGAACAGGGTTCAAACTCACACCTTTAGTGGTAATAGGCACTGATTGCACAGGTAGTTGTAAATCCAATTACCATTTGATCACGGTCATGACGACCCCCAAATAAAAGGTCAATTATGTTCTCAAAAGTCTGTCTCTCTTGTTTGTGTTGTTCTATTCTCATGTCTGTACATCCTGGCATTTAATAATCAAAGCCATCAAGTATCCTCAGGATTTTACCTCTATTTCAACCGAAAATTTGAATTCTATTTTTATAATGTAAAATCAACCTGCCATATCTAATTTTCAAAAAATCACAAGGTATAGATTTAATTCAGTGTTTATTTGGCTTTCCAACCTTTTGACCTTGAGCGTACATGTACCTGTTGAAGGTTATTCCAGAAATACATGATGCACATTAAAATTGATATCTACATTTTTATTAACTTCTGTTGATGGATATCAAATAATTACTTTGCATTGTAGTCTATGTACAATCCTGAGGATTTTGATTAGCTTCACCTCCAAACATTTTTTTCATATCAAAAATGCTAATCATTGATTGGTCAATTACAATAATGGGATGTCACACGGAAATGAAAATTGGGGAATTTTTTTAAAATATGCATGTACATTTTGTAATATGTAAATTTCATGATGTATTTTATTTTCTTGACTAAATGTTAATTGCTAGACTAATTATAAAATAACTTCATAAAAATGTTTCAGAGACACAGAAGATAAATGTTTATCCAAAGTTTTATGGTAACTTTTGTTCAGAATAACCTTATTGTGACGTCATCCCAAAGTTAATACCTTTTTCCATCTTTATGTACAATCTTGTTTTTTCGCTACATATATATGATATACTATTTATGTATACTTTTTCTCTGATGATTATTAAAAATCATTAATGGAATATTTAGGTTTTTTGTTTCTTTGAACTAAATGCAATTAAAGTCACATTTTCTCTGTCCTAAATTTAACTAAAGTCACATTTTCTCTGACCTATATTTAATTAATTAAAGTCACATTTTCTCTTACCTATATTTAATTAATTAAAGTCACATTTTCTCTTACCTGTACGGCATGGGTTCACACCCGGCTTTGTAAATTACAAAAAAGGGTGCACTCGACTTGCAGCCGCAAGTGAAAAAATTTACCAGTTACTTGCCCATGGTCGGTGGTTCTCTCTGGGTACTCCAGCTTCTTCTATGGCTAAAACTGGTAGCCATGAAATATTGCTGCAAGTGGTGTTAATTTACCAAAAATCAAAATCGATCTCTGACCTAAATTTAATTAAAGTCATTCACATTTTTGCTACACAAATCTGTTGACAATCTTTGATGTCCTGCAGTTGATTTTAGACTTATATTTACAATTGTTTCTTTGTATCTGTTACAGACTTGCTGTACTGAAAATTCAAAATGTCAAAATAGTGATATTGGAAATTCCAAATGTATGTCAATTCAGTGACACTGGAAATTCCAAATGTATGTCAATTCAGTGACATTGGAAATTCCAAATGTATATCAATACAAGTGGATATGGCATTTCCAAAAGTGTACAAATTGTTTTGACATATGGACGAGTACAATTCTTAGAGAGGACAAGCATGCTAAATGTTAAGTGGATGTCAACATTTTTCAATATTAGAGTGTTAAAAGTTGTTTTAAAGTACATATTTAACAGCGCTTCATCAATATAAAGTCCATGCATGATAACCCCTGAAGGAATTGAGATAAGTTATCTTAAAGAAATGTTTTATTTTGGATTATTTATTGTCTGTCTTTCTTTATAGATAACTTGTGATTAAACTAACTTAATTATTCTGACATGATAAAAACAAAATTTCTTCTGCAACATTTGAAAGGTAAGGATTAGGGTTATGGTGTTTAATGCCACTATCAACAATATTTCAACTATATTGTGGCAGCATTTTTATTGGCGGAGGAAACAGGAGTACCCAGAGAAAACCACCGACCTGTCATAAGTCATTGACAAACTTTATCACATAATGTTCTATCTAGTACACCTCGCCATGAGTGGGATTCGAACTCACAACATCAGTGGTAATTTGGCACTGATTGCACAGGCAGGTAGTTGTAAATCCAATTACCATACGATCACGGCCATGATGGCCCCTGTCCAGCTTTAAAAGAAATAAGTAATCCAGTAATTGGTAGAAATTCTATACAAGATATTATTATAAAAAAAACTTTGACCCTGGTGTCAAAGGTCAAAGATGAACCAGTTTGTCAATTTGACTTGAGATTAACCAATTATTTTAGGTAAAGTAATTTGTTTTACATACAAGTTTGGGTTAAGTCCAAGTAGACCAGATGATGTATTATTCTGTGTAGACAAGTCAATTATATTAGTTGTCAAGGTCAGTAGAAAGTAAACATAAACAAAACAAAATGGAGATTTTAATTGATGCTGAAATAAATTGGGAGGGTGTGTTTCTTTAGTAAACAAGAATCCTCATTAAAATTTAAAATAAATTATATTTCCATGCCAACCATTGAGAGAGAACTTGGTGCATTCATAACTAATGTCTTATACAAACGTTTTAATATTTTACATTTATTTTCGAAGAAGCCGCTATTTCTTCTGTTTGAAAATTTCTGCGACACGAAAAAAAAAGTGACAAAAAAAAAACCTGATGATTTATAGTACTATTGATTATACAGAAATATTAAATATTATATAAATTCCAGAAATGTCCATTTAAAAAAAATACTTTCATACTTATGAGAAGCAGGAACTGCTTACGCTTCACAAACACCTGGGTTCACCCCTAGTTTATTTGGTGGGGTCAAAGATACTCATCTTTTTAGTTTTTTGCTTAGTTTGTCTTTGTTCCGAGTCTTGATGCCAATGTTGCCTATCTCTGGATTATTCATTCTTGATTGCCCTTTCCCCAGTTTTCTCTAACGTTTCTTTCCAAAAAAGTTTACTCTTTTCATTCTATTTCTAACATCAAGCTCTGTTAAACATATAATATTTTATGCTTGGCCTGGGAGATAATCTTGCCAGGTTTCTTTTTTATCTATTTGTCTGCCTTAATGATATTTTTTTTAAACATATAATATTGTATGTTTGGCCTAACAGATAATCTTGCCAGGTTTCTTTTTTATCTATTTGCCTGCCTTAATGTATGATATTTTTTTATAAACATAATATTTTATGTTTGGCCTGACAAATAATCTTGCCAGGTTTCTTTTTTTATCTATTTGTCTGCCTTAATGTATGATATTTTTTGATAAACATATAATATTTTATGTTTAGCCTGACAGATAATCTTGCCAGGTTTCTTTTTTATCTATTTGTCTGCCTTAATGTATGATATTTTTTTATAAACATATAATATTTTATGTTTGGCCTGACAAATAATCTTGCCAGGTTTCTTTTTTTATCTATTTGTCTGCCTTAATGTATGATATTTTTTGATAAACATATAATATTTTATGCTTAGCCTGACAGATAATCTTGCCAGGTTTCTTTTTTTATCTATTTGTCTGCCTTAATGTATGATATTTTTTTTTAAACATATAATATTGTATGCTTGGCCTAACAGATAATCTTGCCAGGTTTCTTTTTTAGCTATTTGCCTGCCTTAATGTATGATATTTTTTGCTAATCATATAATATTTTATGTTTGGCCTGACAGATAATCTTGCCAGGTTTCTTTTTTATCTATTTGTCTGCCTTAATGTATGATATTTTTTTATAAACATATAATATTTTATGTTTGACCTGACAAATAATCTTGCCAGGTTTCTTTTTTTTATCTATTTTTCTGCCTTAATGTATGATATTTTTTGATAAACATATAATATTTTATGCTTAGCCTGACAGATAATCTTGCCAGGTTTCTTTTTTATCTATTTGTCTGCCTTAATGTATGATATTTTTTGTTAAACATATAATATTTTATGCTTGGCCTAACAGATAATCTTGCCAGGTTTCATTTTTATCTATTTGTCTGCCTTAATGTATGATATTTTTTGCTAAACATTTTATGTTTGGCCTGGGAGATAATCTTGCCAGGTTTCTTTTTGATCTATTTGTCTGCCTTAATGTATGATATTTTTGTTAAACATATAATATTTTATGTTTGGCCCGAGAGATAATCTTGCCAGGTTTCTTTTTTATCTATTTGTCTGCCTTAATGTATGATATTTTTTGCTAAACATATAATATTTTATGTTTGGCCTGGGAGATAATCTTGCCAGGTTTCTTTTTGATCTATTTGTCTGCCTTAATGTATGATATTTTTGTTAAACATATAATATTTTATGTTTGGCCCGAGAGATAATCTTGCCAGGTTTCTTTTTTATCTATTTGTCTGCCTTAATGTATGATATTTTTTGCTAAACATATAATATTTTGTGCTTGGCCTGACAGATAATCCTGCCAGGTTTCTTTTTTATCTATTTGTCTGCCTTAATGTATGATATTTTTTGCTAAACATATAATATTTTATGTTTGGCCTGACAGATAATCTTGCCAGGTTTCTTTTTGATCTATTTGTCTGCCTTAATGTATGAAATTTTTTGTTAAACATATAATATTTTATGTTTGGCCTAACAGATAATCTTGCCAGGTTTCTTTTTGATCTATTTGTCTGCCTTAATGTATGATATTTTTTACTAAACATATAATATTTTATGTTTGGCCTGACAGATAATCTTGCCAGGTTTCTTTTTTATCTAATTGTCTGCCTTAATGTATGATATTTTTTGTTAAACATATAATATTTTGTGTTTGGCCTGACAGATAATCTTGCCAGGTTTCTTTTTTATCTATTTGTCTGCCTTAATGTATGATATTTTTTGTTAAACATATAATATTTTATGCTTGGCCTAACAGATAATCTTGCCAGGTTTCTTTTTTATCCATTTGTCTGCCTTAATGTATGATATTTTTTGTTAAGCATATAATATTTTATGCTTGGCCTAACAGATAATCTTGCCAGGTTTCTTTTTGATCTATTTATCTGTCTTAATGTATGATATTTTTTGCTAAACATATAATATTTTATGTTTGGCCTGACAGATAATCTTGCCAGGTTTCTTTTTTATCTATTTGTCTGCCTTAATGTATGATATTTTTTGTTAAGCATATAATATTTTATGTTTGGCCTAACAGATAATCTTGCCAGGTTTCTTTTTTATCTATTTGTCTGCCTTAATGTATGATATTTTTTGCTAAACATATAATATTTTATGTTTGGCCTAACAGATAATCTTGCCAGGTTTCTTTTTTATCTATTTGTCTGCCTTAATGTAGGATATTTTTTGTTAAACATAAAATATTTTATGCTTGGCCTGACAGATAATCTTGCCAGGTTTCTTTTTTATCTATTTGTCTGCCTTAATGTAGGATATTTTTTGTTAAACATAAAATATTTTATGCTTGGCCTGACAGATAATCTTGCCAGGTTTCTTTTTTATCTATTTGTCTGCCTTAATGTATGATATTTTTTGCTAAACATATAATATTTTGTGATTGGTCTGACAGATAATCTTGCCAGGTTTCTTTTTGATCTATTTGTCTGCCTTAATGTATGATATTTTTTGTTAAGCATATAATATTTTATGTTTGGCCTAACAGATAATCTTGCCAGGTTTCTTTTTGATCTATTTGTCTGCCTTAATGTATGATATTTTTTGCTAAACATATAATATTTTATGTTTGGCCTGACAGATAATCTTGCCAGGTTTCTTTTTTATCTAATTGTCTGCCTTAATGTATGATATTTTTTGTTAAACATATAATATTTTGTGTTTGGCCTGACAGATAATCTTGCCAGGTTTCTTTTTTATCTATTTTTCTGCCTTAATGTATGATATTTTTTGTTAAACATATAATATTTTATGTTTGGCCTAACAGATAATCTTGCCAGGTTTCTTTTTTATCTATTTGTCTGCCTTAATGTATGATATTTTTTGTTAAGCATATAATATTTTATGTTTGGCCTAACAGATAATCTTGCCAGGTTTCTTTTTGATCTATTTATCTGTCTTAATGTATGATATTTTTTGCTAAACATATAATATTTTATGTTTGGCCTGACAGATAATCTTGCCAGGTTTCTTTTTTATCCATTTGTCTGCCTTAATGTATGATATTTTTTGTTAAGCATATAATATTTTATGTTTGGCCTAACAGATAATCTTGCCAGGTTTCTTTTTTATCTATTTGTCTGCCTTAATGTATGATATTTTTTGCTAAACATATAATATTTTATGTTTGGCCTAACAGATAATCTTGCCAGGTTTCTTTTTTATCTATTTGTCTGCCTTAATGTAGGATATTTTTTGTTAAACATAAAATATTTTATGCTTGGCCTGACAGATAATCTTGCCAGGTTTCTTTTTTATCTATTTGTCTGCCTTAATGTATGATATTTTAAAGCCTGATGTCTGATGGGTAACATCATTACTAGCAATAAACACAAACAAACCATGTAATTAGTGAGGTCAACTGATAATTACTGGATGTCACATGACAGTCATGTGATAAATGTTGTCATAAAACAATCTCTTCTCCCTTTTAATTGTTCCTTTGATAGAAAGTCTAGCCAGAATATATTTGTGATAGAAAACATACATATTAAAATTAAATTTCTGTTTTAATAAACTTATTATTTTGCTAGAAATTTAAGGGACATTTTTTTTATGCATGTTAATACTTCTATATAACAGGTAGAACTTAACAGTAATTTAACTTGGCCACAATGACCTACCATTTAGTTAAAAGATGTCAACAAATCACGATATAACTGAAACATTGTTGAAAGTGGCATTAAACATCATAAAACTAAACCAAATCAATTTTTAATTGTAATGTAAACGTATTCAAAAAATCTAAATACCATCAGTTCAAATAGGTCAAGAAAATATCTGTGATAATTGTTGACGAATCACTGACAGTTAGAGCAAAATATAGTTACAAAACCTCCATACACTTGTATCTTGATTACAAATTTTTCACCAATTTATTTCAAATTAAGTGATTCAGTTGTCTAAACTTGTCACAATATACAAATACAGGTGTCAAAACAAGTCTTTATGAAAAGAAGAAAAAGAAATAAATTTGAAATAGATTAAAGGGGTGTTGCTGCAGTGTCCTATTTCTGTCCAATATCTCTCTCCGACCATCAATTATTAAGACTGTTATTGTATGTAGGATGTTGAACACTTGACCATAGGTCAGCCATGATGACCTTAGCTGATCTTTAGGAGGATATTCCTATCATTAAATTCATATAGCTGTAAGCCAAGAAATAAGAAGAAGAAATGTATTTAATTTGACTTAAATACATTCGTCTGTCACAAATCGACAAAAGAATCTTTTTCATTCGAATTGCGGGCAATAAACTCAAGAATAATTTCACTTTACTCTCCCTTATATAAAATCCTGATTGATTGATTTTTGGTGTTTTAATGCCACTTTCAGCAATATTTCAGTTATATCATGGCGACCAGTTTTAGCGGTGGAAGAAGCCGGAGTACCCGGAGAGAACCACCTACAATGGGCAAGCAACTGTTACAAACTTTATCACCTGCAGTTGCGATTTAAGTCCACCCTTTTTTGTAAATTACAAAGCCGGGTGCGAACCGACGCCATATTGAGTTGTTAGGTAATCCAGTTTTTGTAGTAGATCTATAAGATTGACCTTACTGCTCTAGTAGGCCTCTAGTCCTTCACACAGATTATCAGACACCACATACAAACTTGTACACACAGGAAGCTGTTAATTATTTTTGATTTGTTATACTGTATGAATTAGCATTATCAGGGCCAACTTGTCAAAAATGTCAAACATAACTATATACAACATTACACCAAACCATTACACGGGTCAACGTGGTCAATTACGTCCGAGTTTGTACACTGCCGTCACTTTACATCAAGTAAATACCAACACACACGTCAACAAATACAACACACATCAAGTAACGGTAAATTTAGCATTGGCATTAAAAAAAATCTGTGTTTTGTCTTACAATTACTGACAACAACTCGTCTCTGCCAAGATTGAGAATCGTAGAAATTCTATAATTTGACATGAACAGCTACACATTATCTAGATGCAAAGGGACAACAACCTGCCAATAACCATGACCATTACATACACAAAATTTTCATCATAAATTCCTCTAGATTTTCATTAAAGCCTGGAAAGGTTCCAAATGAACAAAAGGTATGTCACGATCAGTAAACTGTAAATAATATAGTGTTTGGAGCCCTACAGAGTACTATTCATAGCATATTAATAAAAACAAGTTTGTTATTATATAAACATCTGCTATTATCTATACACTGTACATTACATAGACTAATCCTCTACAATCTTAACATTCTGCCAAATTTTTTTGTTTTTTGTTTTTCAAAAATGTCATGACGCAGGCAAAATAGAATGGAATTATCCAGTTTTTCTTCTCAATAAATTGGAAACAAAGAGTTATTATTTCTTTCTTTTTTATTTCTACATCTTACGCAGCAAATATAATTGTTTTTTCAAAAATGTCATGACGCAGGCAAAAAAAGAATGGAATTATTCAGTTTTTTTGTCCAATAAATTGGAAACAGACAGTTATCGTTTGTTTTTGCACCTTAAATCTTGCACAGCTGAAAGTATGAAGGTATAATGATACTTATTTAATTCGTAACTTGGTTTGAAGTGTCATGTGATCTCAGGATAATTGGCAAAAAAAGTAGAAATTAAAAATTATTGGTAATTTAAACTTTTTTCCTTTGATCACACCGAGTGATATTGTCAGTATCAAATTTGTGACTCTGATACTGGAAAATCTCCCTCAATGTGACGTCACATTATGATATTTAATACAGTGTCCATTTTTAAGGAGTCAACAGACATTATCATTAGTATCACAGCTTGTACTATCAGACTCACTGTGATATTACTGTTAATGTCTGTCTCGACCTTCAAAATTGCTGTTATTCTATATATGTTCAACTGTTTTCTCTAGAACCAATCCATCAACAAGCAGGTAAAAAAAAGTTTTAATAGCAGTTTGTTGTTGGATAAATTCTCAAATACTTTTTCTGATGTACCCTGCTTTAAAACTCATAGAATCATTATTAAAAAAAAAGAAAAGAAAAAGAATTTTCAGTAGTGGGTACATTTCATCAATAAAAAAAATGGGGAAAATATTATTTTAAGTACATTTCAATCATTTTATCAAACATGTCTTCAATTAAATTCAGATCTTTTCACCAAGAAGTCATTCACCAATGTCATTAGTCTCTGTTCTATGGACCCTGTCAATGAAAGAGCTCAAGACCCCATACAACAACAGGTCTCATTCCCCCTTTGTTACAAATTATACATGACAAATTGGTGCTTCAAGTTTAACAATTCACATGTTCCACGCCATAATTCTTTCATCAACACTCTCCCTCCATAGCAATTTAACACGAATGTCGTATGGCGATAGAAAAATGGTCGAAAAATAATAGTCAAAGAAGAAATTATTGATGATACTTGTACCCATCTCAAGTGCGTTATTGGGACACAATAGAACTAAACACCAATCTTTTAAATAGCTCCATACAAGATACCCTGGTGATCCCCAAGTGGTTACAAGCTGTCAATTTAGGAGGCTCTAGAAGGTGAACTAACTCCTTCAAGGTCATGTTGGTACTAGTAGGAAAGCTTCTTCAAGGTCATGTTGGTACTAGTAGGAAAGCTCCTTCAAGGTCATGTTGGTACTTAAGTATTAAAGCTCCTTCAAGGTCATGTTGGTACTTGTAGGAAAGCTTCTTCAAAGTCATATTGGTATTTATAGGAAAGCTTCTTCAAGGTCATGTTGGTACTAGTAGGAAAGCTCCTTCAAGGTCATGTTGGTACTTAACTATTAAAGCTCCTTCAAGGTCATGTTGGTACTAGTATTAAAGCTCCTTCAAGGTCATGTTGGTACTAGTAGGAAAGCTCTTTCAAGGTCATGTTGGGACTAGTAGGAAATAAAAGCTCCTTCAAGATCAAGATCATGATATACTGTAACATGACACCAAATGTTCCTTTGATCCAATATTATGATTTAATTTTTCATATGATCGATCATCGAGATTAGATAGAATAATGGAATCGTTGAGTGGTACCATTATACTCTATGATTTATATACAATGATAGCTTTTAATATTTTAAGGTTTTTATCTTGGTCATAGTTATGGTTATGGGGCTTAACACCACTTTCAACAATATTTCAGTTATAACGTGGCACTCAGTTTTATTCGTTGAGGGAACCAGAATACCCGGAAAAAACCACTGACCTGCTGCAAGTCACTGACAAACTTTATGACATAATGTTGTATCGAGTACACCTTGCCATGAGGGGGATTTGAACTCACAACGTTAGTGATGATAGGCACTGATAACATAGGTAGTTGTAAATCCAGCCCCTATATTTTATGACATAGTGGTACAAGATAGGTGCTGACAGTAATTAAGATTGATTTTTTTTATTTTTGGTGTTTAACGCCACTTTCAGAAATATTTCAGCTATATCATGGCGACCAGTTTTAGTTGTGGAAGAAGCCGGGGTACCCGGAGAGAATCACCGACCATGGGCAAGCAACTGGTAAACTTTATCACTTGTGGCTGTGAGTTAAGTGCACCCTTTTTTGTAATTTACAAAGCCGGGCACAAACCCATGCTGTATTGATGATAGGCTTGTATGAGTTGTTAGGTAATCCAACTACCTAACTCATTGAGCCACCGGGGCACTAGTAATTAAGAGATACAGTTTGTAGACTGATTGATAAAAGGGACTTGAACTAATGTAATATGTCAGCTGTATGTATCTTAATTGGCCACACAAGAAATGTCTCATTCTAACTTCTGACTATGTCATCTATAGCTCATGTAGGACCCATTGAGAGCCTCTTTTTATCAAGTCACCTGGTAACCTAATTTTGACAAATGGGAAATTGAAACATTGGAAATTATTATCAAATGTTACTTCATTCAAAAATTACATTAACATGATTTTAAATAAATTTACATATATTCGTCAATTAAAATTTTACAACTCTTGACATCCAAAGCAAATATTACAGGATAAATAGACAATATATGTACATTGTCAGCAAATATAAAATCTATTTGTGCAAGCTGTAGAAACAGGAAGAAAAGCAAGCCTCTGGCAAGTAAACCTTATGACAAGCTTTTCAGGTCTGTATATTATATTTAAGAAATGATTCATGGAAGCCATATGTATATATTGTTTTTACCACGGGTAGGCCTTTATGTCACAAAGTTTTACCCAGAGTATTAGCGAGGGGTAAAAAGCTGACATAAAGGCCTACCCGTGGTAAAAACAATATATACATATGGCTTCCATGAATTATTTCGATTCTAATATGTAAAAATTGGTAAAATATCGTTATAAATTGTCAATGACGTCATAAATTACAATGGGTGTAGATATATATTATTTTTACCACGGGTTTGGACTCAAAGCGTTTGAAGGACGTCATATTAGAATTACCGACAATGTACATATATTGTGTTTATCCCCATCATCTTCACAAATCTTTTCTTGTCTCCTTGGATTTACCCCCCTTAAAGCACTCACATGAACAAGACCACTTCAGTGCTTACACATGATTGATAAGGTACTTGTATAAGAATGTCAGTTACATAACAAAATAAATATAAATTTTTTGTCACACAGACCTACACCGAGGGTGTAAAATAGCAGACGTAATTCACACAAAGTTCATGTTCAAAACTGATTAATTATTTTTTTTAAATCAATGATCTACACACAGAATTACAAATGTAATTCTTCAAACTACAAATATGTCCTTTTTATGTAATAAATTCTTGAACATAATTTTTCAGCTATATTGTGGTAATAAATTTAATCTGTGGACTGATTCAAGTACACACACAAACTTCTATATGAGGGTAACATAGCTTAGACTAGTATTTCCCACAAATAAAAAAATGGAAAACTTCTATTAGAGGGTAATATAGCTTTGATTAGTGTTTCCCAGAGTTTAAAAAAAAAGTGTAAATTTTATACTGTAAACTTTCTATAAAAGGGTAACATATAGCTTTGATTAATATTTCCCACAGCTTAAAAATAAGTGTAAAATTTACACTAAAATTTCTATTAGAGGTAAACATTGCTTTGATAGATCACTGGGTATACAAAAAGTTAAATTAAAAGTCTTAATAGTGAAATATCAAATAACTTATTGAACTTTTGTTGTTATTTTTTTATCTTTTCAAACAAAATCTTTTCCTGGAGGCAGAGTTGTATCAGATTAACGATAATGTCATTTTAGTTCATTAAAAATGTTTTATTAATGAATGTGGTTTACTTTAAGGTACAAATGCTCTAAAAACTAAAAATATATTATTGCTTCTTCCAGCAAAAAATGGTCTTTCTTGTGATCTCTCAAAAGACAATGTATATGGTCACTAAAATCAGATATTCACTCATAAGTGATTTATTTTAAGATCTAGCACAGTGATGATCCTATATTGAAAAAATATTCCTTCTTTCACAAAAAAAAATGGTCTTAAAAAAACTCTTTCTTTTAACCTCTAACAAGACACTTTTAGGACATTCTAATATGGTCACTCAAATCAGATAATCACTCATATGAGTGATCTATTTTAAGATCTAGCATAGAGACACCTATATAAAAAAAACTATCCCTGCTTCCAGCAAAAATGGTTTGTCAAGCCAGGTGACCTCTCCAAAGACAATTTTAGGACATTCTAATATGGTCACTCAAATAAGATATTCACTCATATGAGTGATCTAATTAAAGATCTAGCAGAGTGACACCTATATCATAAAATTATCCCTTCTTGCAGTCAAAATGGTCTTTCAAGCCAAGTGACCTCTCCAAGGACAATGTTAGGACATTCTAATATGGTCACTCAAATCAGATATTCACTCATGAGTGACCTCTATCAATGTATTTTACTGTAAACTTATGGACTTACCCTCATAGCTGGTGTAGCGGAAATCAAATTCTTTTGGGAATGATGACGTTGTTTCTGGTTCTGTAAAAGTGTCGCAGACCGTTGTCATAACAACAAGATAAAATAATGAAAACAAAAATGTCATCCTTGTTTTAGTTTAGTCCTCCACATTTTCAATTTCACTTCCTAAATCAAGATGGTTCTGAAAATATATGATATATTTATGTTTATACCATCAAATTTCATATGTAACAATTAAGATGCTGGACATTAAATTAAGCAAGAAACAATAAAAAAAAAAAAAAAAAAGTAAAAGTTTTAAGGGCTAGGTTTATGGTGCTTAATGTCAATTTCAACAATATTTTAGTTATATCGTGGAGTACAGTTTCATTGGTGTAGAAAACCGTATTATACCTGGAGAAAACCACCGACCTGCCACAAGTCACTGACAAACTTTATCACATAATGTTGTATGAGTACACCAAGCCATGAGTGGGATTTGAACTCACAACGTTAGTGTTGATAACCACTGATTGCACAGGTAGTTGCAAATCCAACTACCATACAATCACATCCATGACGGTCCCTATAAGTTCTAAGCCTCAAGATTTATCCTCCAAACTTCAGTAAGAGTTAATTTTTTATTGCTAATACAATGGTCCACCTTTATTTTATTTTGTTTTAAAAAGAAGGATTTTGCAGAACAATGGCATATCCAGTTCTTGAGGAAAAGGAATTCATTTCTCCAGTTTCCTCCACCAATAAAACTGACTGCCACGACATAACTGAAATATTATTGAAAGTGGCGTTAAATACCATAAACCAAACCCTAACTACTCCAAAAATACATAAGTATTTGGTGAATTAATTTATATTTAGATTTTTTTTCTTTTCTAGGGTAACATTAACGAAGCCACTGTCTAAATTCTACGATACATATTTTTATCGTGTAGTCTTCTAGTGATAAATCCTGCCCGAATCAGCACGGCTCTTAAATTGAAAAATCCCAAAAATTACAAAAAAACATTTTGCATACTATCAACAAAATCAGATTTCTAAATCAGACGTAATTTCATTGGTACAGGATTACGTACACTACATTATATGACACAGGTGGTATAAATCTCGTTTATAATTAATACCTCCTTATACGGTTATATATTTACCTGTCGACCTGAACAAACGATGCATCATATACGATAAAATATATCGTAAACAACGTCGCCAAAAGGAATTCTCACACTCTATTAATATTCATTCATTAAGATTTTTTTTTTTTGAATGAATTTTTACCGATCAGCTGTCAGGGGAATAACAATACATTTGCTAAAACATTTGACAAGAGGGAAGGGCAAGGGAGGGGTAACAGATAATTATACTCATGTCTCCATTTACATAATATACTAAAGGTATATAAACTTCTACAATAACAAGCAATCAACTGCCGATAAAATATCAAAAGACGCAGACACAGAAGATGTCATAAAATAGAAAATAATGGTTCAAAGCCTTAGAGGCCGAGTTCAGTTGAAACTATAGTTTCATCTAGTCGATACATGAGTATAACTCAAATTATTTATCGGCCCTGCGTCAGTACTTGTGAATGCTTTAATTTCAATGTTCTGATATCATTCAACGGACTTATATCAACTAGAGAGTTTATATTTCTAAGACCAGGAGAAACGGTGATGATTCTTTCAAGTCTGATTTTAAGATGGAGGGCTACTGTATCCAAAATTACCCATTTTTTTAAGATGAACTGATATAGTAAAATACTAGTAAACTTGTCTCCCTCAATAGATGCCACCCCTCTATTAGGGCCACGTTTTGATTGTAGAAGTGGTGACCTAATAAAATGAAGACCACTGTATCCAAAATCACCCCATTTTTCTCATAATTTTCCACACTTTTCCTGTTAATATTTATCCTATACTAACACTAAATGCTGAGTAGACACTAATTGTAATATGCTACGTTACACAACAAGCTCTACACAATAAATTAACCAATATATTAACTTTTTACTAGAGATACAATATAGCTCCATTCTTAAGTATAACAAACAATTTTGCTGGCAACCATCCTACTCCCATAGATAAATAATTTATAGGCATTATCATATAATCCACGTTTTCTTATGTAAATATGTAGACTTGGCTTCCCTCCTTCATTTGACTAAATACATGTATGTTCAATAGACTATGTCACTTGTTAGAGAGTACATTATTTTAAAGATTCCTGTTTTTTTCTTCTTATCATTTTTAGCTATTCTATAAGATCCCTGTGTTATTGTAAGCCATGCTGTTTGTTCTTTTGTCCTTTTTCTTTTGGCCATTGTGTTGTCTGTCCTTCTTCGAATTATGAATTCTGATTACCCCTTTGATATCTTCAAACTCTTCTTTTAGTGGGGTACATGTTGTACAATCTTTAGTTTTCTGTGTAGGTCATTGTTCGTCTTTTTTCTTTTGGCCATTGTATTGTCTTGTCCTTCAATTTACAGCTTCTGAATACTCCTTTGATATCTTTTAACTTTTCTTATGTTTGTCAACATTGCATGGTTTATAAGTTACTATTTAAACATTGTATTAAAAAATGCCTATTTAAGAGATCCACAATTTTTAATCCTAATTTGAGATAAATCATGAATGAATTTTTTTTTATATCATTTTTGTGACTGGTATATTTTTGGTGTGGAGGAAGAGGTAGGAAAATAAATCCTAGATCTATTGAAACCACCTCCAATGATAAACATGGATTATAATGGAGGAGTAAAGGGCATCAATATTATAATATATTAATGAACTAAAAGGTCCTCTAGCCTACATGAAAATTGTTCAATACAGTATGGTGTGCACAATGATGACTGTATTTGTAATTTGAATTTTTTTTTTTTATCATACTCTTCCATCTCCCCATTGTTTCCTTTTTCGCGAGGGTTTTATTTTCCCTCTCTTCTGAAATACAATAAAACCGACAGAAATACCCTCATTTTCAACGTTGATTCTGATCAATCGTGAAATTAAAAACTAGTGAATACCTTTGACCTTCATATTAGCAAATTTTCTTTATTTTGAAATATAGCAGTATATTGCATGGGATGATTTTTTATGTTCTGAGCTACAATTAAATCACAACTGTTCTTCAATAAATGTATTGTTTGTTAACACAGATTAGACATCACAGTAACTATGATGGTAAAATTGTACCCATGTTTCTCTGGCATTCTTCCCAAATGCTATTTATTGTAGATTTCTCATTTGTTACAATAATAATATACAATATTTATTTCATGCCTTGGCAGGTACAGTATCAACAGGGCGATAATCATTATAAAATATCCTGCAGTCAATATTGCACTAATGTTATCACTAATTAATATCACATGGTCAATTGAGTACAGACATATCAATTATCATATCTAGTCAAGTGTTATTTTATTAGCTTTATTAGCTGTATCAATTAACATTAATTGACCAATGAAAGAAGGCTTAGTTAGCACTGACTACAGATATCAGACTGTTGTACTGCAAATGACCAATGAATGAAGGTTTAGTTAGCACTGGTCATATATCGACTACCAGTATCGGACTGTTCTACTGCAATTGACCAATGAATGAAGGTTTAGTTAGCACTGGCCATATATTCACCACCAATATCAGACTGTTCTACTGTAATTGACCAATGAATGAAGGTTTAGATAGCACTGAACATATATTGACTACCAATATTCAAAACTGTTCTACTGCAATTGACCAATGAATGAAGGTTTAGTTAGCACTGATCATATATTGACTGTACTATTATCAGACTGTTCTACTGCAATAACCCAATAAATCATGGCTTAGTAACACTAACCATATATTGACTACCCATATCAGACTGTTATACTATTATTTATCAATTATGGACTTTTTATGAGGTCAATATGTTATATATGGACCTGTTAGGATTATATTGACCGAGGACTGAATTTTTTGAAAATTTTGAAATCTTATGAAAATTTAGAATTTTTTGAAAATTTTTGAAATTTTAATTTTTTTTTTTTTTTATTATTATTTTTATTATAGAATTTTAAAATTTTCTGAAAATTTTGAAATTTTATGAAATTTTTGAATACTGATAAATTAACAAATTTTCTTTTCGTCTGCTGAGGAACTGGCGCTTCTGCCATGTTGTTTACTACAGGTGGAGTGTAAACGCGGTCTGGAACGGACAATATCCGGATCTAAATTTAGCAACATAAGCATCAATATACTTAAATATAGAAATATAAGTGTCAATATTTTTTAAAAATAGAAACAAGACGTCTGGTTTCTTCACAGTGGAAAAAATACATTAAATATTCTGTATATCACATGACTGATTTAGCCAATGAAATTGTACGAAAATCACACCATATGTAATATTGACCCATAAATGAAGGTTTAGTTAGCACTGACCATATATTGACTACCAATATCGGACTGTTATACTGTAACTGATCTGACAATGAAGTCTGAATAACACTGACCATATACTGACTACCTACCAATATCAGACTATTCTACTAATTGACCAATGAATGAAGGTTTAGATAGCACTGAACATATATTGACTACCAATATTCAAAACTGTTCTACTATAATTGACCAATGAATGAAGGTTTCTATAGTAGTACAAAAATGCACTGATCATGGGCAGTACAAATATTTGGTCTTTGAAACTGTCTTATATTATTTTGTTTATTTGTAAATTCTCTCCTTAAGGTGACAATAAAGAATGAAGAATGACTGATATATTGATATATTTATAGAAATGCATTCTTAATCTAATTAAATAAAAGTAAAATTTGTTGAGGCTTCTTCTAATTAATTAATTAATTGAATAATTATATATTTGGTTATTATAGTATAATGCATTGGGTAGACCACAGACTGACTGCTAAACAGAGGTGACTGCTCAAACCTGGGTGGCTGCTTAACAGAAGTGACTGCTCAAACCTGGGTGGCTGCTTAACAGAAGTGACTGCTCAAACCTGGGTGGCTGCTTAACAGAGGTAAATTTTTGAGTCATATTATACATACATTTAGCTTTGTTATAATCATATTAAAATTACTAAAAATTATGCTAAAAAATATGCATCAGTTACCCTCGTCTATAGAATCAGTGAAACTTAATTTAGGAATGATATTGACTTTTAGTAGTTGTGGTCACTAAAGAGGTTACCATATATGATTCGGTCTAAATAACCATCCGTTAAAATATTATCATAATAGCTGTCCAATTGGTGTCTCCCCTTTTTAAGTTGTTTTTTTGAAAATCAATATAAGAATTTTACCTAGGCTATCCATCTAGTCTACCCTATACGATTATTTATTCTTTTTACCTATTCGGTGTTTTAACAAAACAAAATAAAAACTTTTTTCAAAGTGACATAAACTACATATATTATCTGGATTAAGTGTGGCTAACAGCTACAAAAAGTGGTATTTTATTAAGTTAATTAAATAAATCCCTTACCTGGCATATGAATTTTATGGGTAAGGGGCATTTTACTACATGTAAAAATCCACATAAAAATAATTCCAATTGTAATATCTGAATTTTTAATGTTTGTATATTGCCTGAATCTTTTCACACCAAAAGCTGTGAAAATGACCATTTAGTAATAAAAAAAATAATGGCCCCCCTAAAGGTATACCTGGTAAATGTCTCAGAAAGCACCTGTTACCAAGGGAGATTATTTACTGTTTCAATTTCACAACATAAATCTTGTGACCAGTGGTCAAGCTAGCTTAGCCATGATTTATGGGATACATAATGTACAGACAAGGTCCAGCCATGAACATCAAACTACAATTAGTGTGTAATTTATTGTTGTCATCTGTATAATATCTAATGTGGAAACATATGGTCAGTTAGTTGGTCAGTCAATGGGTTATTGGGCAGTCAGCCCAGTCAATAAATCACTAACCATATATGGATGGACCGTATGAAATTTAGGATGCTATTTCAAACCACGAGTGGGGGCTTAGGGTTATGGTGTTTAATACCACTCTCAACAATATTTCAGCTATATCATGCCAGTCAGTTTTATTGGTGGAGGAAACAGGAGTACCCCGGCAAAACCAACGACCTGCCGTAAGTCACTCACAAACTTTACCACATAATATTGTATCGAGTACATGTCGCAATGAACGAAATTCGAACTCACAACATTAGTGGTGATAGGTGCTGATTGCACAGGTAGTTGTAAATCCAACTACCATACGATCACGACCACGATGGCCCCTTTAACTATCTAGAATAGAGAAATATTGTAATCCACTGGTAGCAGATCTATCTAATATGTCATAATTGATAGATTTGTCTGGATGATAAATGTCAGATTTTTATTTTGTCTGTTAAATAATGACAATAATGATTTTTACATCTAATAGATAAGCTATTAATTCATATTGCTGATGTTTATTTTCTCAGTGGAAATTCTTGTTCCAATGGTTTATAATGTTCTTGTAGATTGTATCTGATTTCTGATAAAAAAATTACCTTTTTTTCTTCTTATGCAAATCTTTAATACTTTTAATAGCACTTTTGTATTTATTTAATTGTATTTTAGAAAATATTTTTGAATCTTTTCTGATTTTTTTGAAAATATTATTCTTGGACAAGAACAGGGAAAATATTGTTTTGTTTCATATAATAAAAACAAACCTCAGTGGGGATGCTGATAAGAAATGGTAAACTATTGATAAATATTAAACCATAACAAATATCAGAAATGATAACCAGAACATCACCCCCTGGTACCTGTTGCAATAGAGTAACTGGTACCTTCAATTATTTTTTTATTTTTAACTCCTCACCAAAAAAAATCCCTAGAGGCTCAGTGGGCTGAGACTGTGTCACTCACCTTTCATTCTTTTTTGAAGCAACTTTATACTGAACCTTCCATAGATGCTTCCTACCAAATTTCAATTAATTTGGCTAAATAGTTATGGAGAAGATTTTTTTTAATTGGCCAATCACAAACAAGAACTGTCTATGACAGCCATCAAAATTTTGCACAGGCTAAGCGGTATCAGAGGAGAAGATTTTTCAGAAATTGACCAACCATAAGCAAGAATTGCCTACATTGTCCATGTTTGTTAATGGATCGGAACACAATTATCAATCTTAATAGAGGACTTTCCATAGATGTTTCCTGCCAAGGTTTGGTTCATTGGCTAAGCAGTTTCAGAGGAGAAGATGTTTTTAGAAATTGACCAACCAGAAACAAGAATTGCCTAGGTTGGCCATGTTTGTAAACGGATCAGGACAAAATTAGCAATCTTAATAGAGGACATTCCATATATGCTTCCTACCAGGTTTCGGTTCATTTAGCCAAGCGGTTTCAGAGGAGAAGATTTTTAGAACTTGACCAACCAGAAACAAGAATTGTCTATGGTGGCCATGGTTGTTAATGTATCGGGGCAAAATGAGCAATCTTAATAGAGGACCTTCCATAGATGCTTCCTACCAAGTTTTGGTTCATTTGGCTAAGCAGTTACATAGGAGAAGATT
Organism: Bathymodiolus septemdierum; assembly: GCA_963383655.1. NCBI lineage: Eukaryota > Metazoa > Mollusca > Bivalvia > Mytilida > Modiolidae > Bathymodiolus > Bathymodiolus septemdierum. Next base: position 45,491,199 of record OY726529.1, on the reverse strand, counting down.
CAAATGTGAAAAGTTTACAGATGACGGATGACAGACGCCAAGTGATTACAAAAGCTCCATGGCCTTTCAGCCAGGTTAGCTAAATAAAACATTCATAAAAAAGAAAAAAAAACATTCAAACAGATGAACAAGAAACTACTTCTTCTGAAGTAAAATAGATATTAATTGTGATAGGCACTGATTGACTAGATATATTAACTGTGGTACCCCATGTGATGAACCTAACCAAGGAGTCTCATCATTAATAATGTTGTTATACAAACCTATATATTTTAAAATAATTTTTCATAGCAACAACAACCACCTAAGATGTCAGATTTCTGACAAAGTTTTATCATAATGAATTTTTATATATATTTATAGGTATTAAGTACTTCCTGTAGATAACCAGAACATTTTTACAAAAAACAAAACAAAACCCCCCATAAATCACAGATCGTTAACCTTGCTTCAAACATCTGTACTAGTTCTTATACCACAATGTCATCACAGGTTAGGTTAGGGTTATTTTACTTAATGCCACTTTCACAATATTTGAGTTATATCGTGGCAGTCAGTTTTCTTGGTGGACGAAACCGGAGTACCTGCAGAAAACCACCAACCTGCTGCAAGTCACTGACAAACTTTATCACATAATGTTGTATCTGGTACACTTCGCCTGAGTGGGATTCAAACTCACAACGTTACTGGTGATAGGCATTGATTGCATAGGTAGTTGTAAATCCAACTACCATACAGTCACGACTACGACGGCCCCCTCATGGAGTAAGGACAAGAGGTACAAGCAAATTTTAACTCATCAGGCATTAGCCCTCCAGGAAATAATTTTCACACATAAATACCCAGTGGGTCAAACTCTACCAAAGAAATTAGAATTAGTTTTCAAAAGAATAAAACTTTGTATCATAGTTAAATCTAAAAATGAGGATCCTTTTATAACATAATTTAGGTGAGTTCGAATCCCATCCAGGCAAGGTGTACTCGATACAGCATTATGTGATAAGGTTTGTCAGCGACTTGCGGCAGGTCGGTGGTTTTCTCCAGGTACTCCAGTTTCCTCCACCAATAAAACTGGCCGCCACATTATAACTGATATATTGTTGAAAGTGGCATTAAACACCACAACCCTAGCCCTATAACATAATTTAGAAATGTAAATAGTGACAATTATGATTTTACATCTCATTGATAAGCTATTAATTTAAATTGCTGTAAATGTATATTTTGAAAATCAAAGGTATATCTCTTTTGCTGATTTAAGGGTGTGATTCTGTAAATGATTCTGACATGATAAAGAAAATTTCCATACAAATTTTATCATAATAAATCAATTTCATAAAATGTTAATATGTCAATCATAGTCTTGGGTCGTCTCGTCCTGGAGCTATTACAATAATTAACCAATCATAATCCTTGTTTACACCTGTTGACAAACAAACAAGAGATTTATTACAGGTCAAAACAGAGAAATTAGGGTCAGCAGAACTGACACACTCTGAATACATTTCATATTTTGATTTCATTTTTTATTTTTAAAAATAGGCAATTTATTAGTTTCACATTGCGATTTGATTTTTAATTTACAAAAAGTAGGCATTTTTAATTTTAGTTTCACATTTCGATTTCACTTTTAATAAAAAAAAAAAATATGCAATTTTAATATTAGTTTCTCATTTCAATTTCATTTTTAATCTTAAAAAATAGACAATTTTAATTTTAGTTTCACTTTTTAATCTCATTTTCAAATAAAAATAAGCGATTTTAATTTTAGTCTAATCGTTAAATCGGAAATAAAACACAAACATCTCTATAAAAAACTCTGTAATCGTCCTGGTCTATTATTTGGTCAACTGTCTGTAAATAAATTTATCCTCCTGTCAAATAAATAATTTTGTATTGTATTAAACTTTTAAATCCATTGACAATACAATCCTTTTCACACTTCATATCAAGATTTTAGTATTGAAAACAGAACTTAGATTTTGATAATGAACATTTTTCCCTTCAATATTTTCTGTCATAACAGAAAAAGGTTTTAATTGTAATTAAATATTTACATCGTTGCTCCATTTCAATAAATGAACTCGCTGGAACTAGAAAAGAATTTCCTAAATGAAATTCATTCATTTGCAATAAATTAACCCCAGTACATCTTTTTAAAATATTTAAACAGGACTAGACTGCCAACAGCTTTCATCATTGTAATTTTTTGTGTTAGGAAGTTTGATGTTTGACAGAGAGTTCTATCATTATAATTTTAGTGTTTTAAGGTTTTTGGGATGTAACGTTTAACGCCACTTTCAACAATATTTCAGTTATATCGTGGCGGTCAGTTTTATTGGTGGAGGAAACCAACAACCTGTTGCAAGTCACTGACAAACTTTATCACATGATGTTGTATCGTGTACACCTCGCCATGAACGGGGCTCGAACTCACAACATTAGTGGTGATAGACGCTGATTGCATAGGTAGTGGTAAATCCAACTACCATACGATCACGACCATGACAGCCCCTTGTGCTTTAAAGGGATATTAAAGCTCGTTTTAACATATATTTTTTCAACTCGTGATGAAGGTTGTTTCTTTTCAATTTAATTGTAAAAACAATCCAAAAATACTTTGCACGCCCATATAATCTCTAATATCGTTAAAATATCACTTAAAAGGGTGGAAATGAATTTTTGTCCAGGAAACAAAAATTCAATTAATGGAAAAACTGTAAGATATGACTGAATTATCAACAAATTATGTCACTTTTACAAAGTTTCATTGATAAAAACCGGGTTAATGTTTCATAAATATAATTTTTCATGAGATACAAAAAATTACCAAAATGAGCTTTAATATCCCTTTAAAGTATGATGTTTGACAGAGGAGTATACTAGAGCTTGCTTTGTTGTGGTTGGTTATATTGTTGACCCATTATTTTAGATTTGATTGATAAATTTACCCAAAACTATAAAAAGTAAAAAAAAAACCAAAACATCATTTTACTAAATATGTTGACATTAAAAACTCATATTTTACTACCAAGAAACTTTTAGAAAAGAGTGTATGACTGCCTCAATTATGAAAAATAAGCCAGTGATGGTCAGTTATTCCACACCAATCTCAATAAAACAATCACCTTTCACTTTTAACTCAATGAATACAAAGAATACCACTACATAGGACATTGGAAATCAAGATCCTGGCTTGGGACAGGAACAACAATGTGGCAGGATTAAATCAGTTAGTGGGAACTCATACAATAATACAGATACATGTAAAGGGTTAGGCTATGATGCTCAACCCCACTTTTAACAATAGTTCAGTTATATCGTGGCGATCAGTTTTATTGGTGGAGGAAACCGGAGTACCCGTAGAAAAATACATGTTTAATAAACAGACAATTAAAAAATCAGCACAGAATCACTTCCACTCAAAAAGACCACATACTATTTCAAAAATGAAAGTTGTGTCCACAATGGCCACTTGGAACCGTGTGAAAATTTCACACCTCTTTATAAAAAGATAAGTTATCAAATTTCTTCCTACTGTTAAAAAGGGGTAAAATGACAACACAATGGACTCAAGGAGAATTTACACTTTTTATAACGTGTTAATTACCTCCTTTAAAATAATGCCAGAAAATAAAAATACCCCCTTTATCAATCTATAAGTGATCTTTTTACCCCCTTGAAATATATTTTCCCATCTTTAAAATTTAGCACGATCTATTGTACTCGACATGTATAAAATTGGTTAAAATTGTCCTTTTTATCGGTTACGAAATATCCATTCACAAAAATAAAAATAGGTAGATCTCGTTATCAAAACATTTACACAAGATCATATTAAGAGGACAATTAGCAAACCTATATAAAAGCAGGTCTAAAAATCTCTCAAATGTCTTGCTTAAACAGTTTAATAATCCTTGTAATACTTTCAGTGTCGACACTTAAGATTTCAATTTATAAATATCGCCTATCACCTATCGTGAAATATTTTAAAACTTTAAATAAACCCTGTGTACATTGATATTTTGGATTTTATACGAGATGGTTACGTAACTCTTACTTCGACAGATTTGAATGTCCGGTCAATTTCAATTAAATTCAAAAGGGGGAGAATTTAATGGTAAAAGATTATGCAAGGTAATTGTAAAGCCTTGACTAGTAAAACCTCCTTAAAATACAGTCTTTGCCTTCATTTTATTCACCTACTTGCCAAAAGCCAAAGTTAGAAAAATTTTCTATTTATTCAAACAAATTCTTTCATAATTTTCACTTGTCCCAATCCAGTCCTACTTGTCCCAGGCTTCAGGCAAAGACTGAAGACTGAAAATATAACCAATGATCAAGGTGTCCTGAATGTTTTATCTAGAAAACTTGATTCTGTGTGTTGGCAATCCTTCTTAAAAAAAAAATAATTAAGGGATTACATAAGGTGTAAGTAATACCTTAAATCAGTACTGTCCAACCTGTTTCTTACCAAAAGTAAAAATAACCACAGCATTAGTAAACAAACATAAGAGAAAATAGATAATCCAGAGACAATGGTAACATTGGGCACACAAGACACAGGACAAAGACAAACAAAACACAAAAACACAACACAACACAGAAAACTAAAAAGACGAGCAACACTGACCCCACCAAAAACCAGGGGTGAATCCAGGTGCTTAAGGAGGATCAGCAGTTACTGCCTCTTATATGACAAGTTACTCATATAGTTAAAAAGTAAGAAAGGATAATGAAGGTAAATGAACATAAGAGACTATCCAATTTTACACATAGACTCAAGAGTACATTGTATTTACAGCATGTAGGATTTCAGATCAAAACAACATAGATTCTGGATTCAATACAGAGGGAGGCATAGAAATCCCAGTCAAAGAAACTGTATAATGAAGCTATGTTGAAAAGAGATGTTTTTTCCCTAAAATAATTTAGTTGGTTGGTTTTATGGTGTTTAGCGCCACTTTCAATAATATTTCAGCTATATCGTGGTAAAATAATTTAAATGTCATTGGACAGTAATAATATAATGATAGTTTGATTAAAATATCAACATTGAAAATCGGTGACGTAAATATGACATAATCCAGATACAAATTAGAAATAAACAATAATATTTCATATCATGCTTGTGGCTGGATAATAGATATCATCAAGTGTAAAGATCAAAGGGGAAATGTACAAATTTTTGTTAATTTGTTAAGAAGAGTTTGAAGATACCAAAGGGGTAATCAGAATCCGTAAATCGAAGAAGGACAGACAACACAGTGGCCAAAAGAAAAAGTACACAGGAACAAACAACGATCTACAAAACATACACATAAAACTAAAGATCAAGTAACATAAACCCCACTAAAAACCGGGGGGGGGGGGGGGGGGTGAACTCAGGTTCTCTGGAATTATAATTTAAGTTATCCAGAATAAAATAAGCTGAAAATAACTATGAATGGAACTAATGTTTACTTCGAGATATTCAGTAACAGTAAAACAAATTAGCAAAGTTCAAGATTAGTAATATTTATAACACGGTTTTCCGAGTTTAGCTGTTTAACTCGGAAAACCGTGGTATAAATGATTTGTAACATGAAGCCAGCCAATATCACATCTAGGTCGTTGATTATTGCATGGCTCTCTTAGGGTAATAACACTACAGCCCAGATTTAAAGTGTGCAATATCTCGTATCTGTGTGTATTATTTTAAAGTTCTTAGCTGTTCTAGTATATAAACCATAAAAAGATCAAAGGAAAAGGGTTAGGGTTAACTTATGGTGTTTAACGCCACTTTCAACAATATTTCAGTTATATTGTGGCGAAGAATGCAGTCTGGTTACAATGAGGTTATACTGTAGAATTACCATTAGAGATTTCATTCTGAGTCTTGAAAATCAAAGTCAATTTTAGCTTTGAAAATCAAAATCAACAAAAGGGATAAAATCATGGATTAAAACTAAATCCATTTATAAAGAGGTCAAATATTTTAGTTTAAAACACTTTGGTGTAATAACAACAACTGACTTATAACTGTCATGCCCTACAAAAACATTGGGTGCTATAATTGACAAATCTTTGTAAAACATCCAAAATTTTATACAAGTATCAATCTCCTTGTTGACACAAAATATTTCCAAATATAATCCCACTATTTACAAATAGCTAAAACAAACAACTATAATATTTGAAGGGGTACAAAAGTGCTATCATATTTTCTGCTTGTGTTAATACATTGATCATCTATATATTAAATAAATATTCCATTTCGCCAATTACTCCAGATGAACCTCACTATGTCAAGATCAGATGGAGGTCAAACAAGCACCAGTTACTCTAGACGAACTTCACTATGTCAAGATCAGATGGAGGTCAAACAAGCACCAGTTACTCTAGACGAACCTCACTATGTCAAGATCAGATGGAGGTCAAACAAGCACCAGTTACTCTAGACGAACCTCACTATGTCAAGATCAGATGGAGGTCAAACAAGCACCAGTTACTCTAGACGAACCTCACTATGTCAAGATCAGATGGAGGTCAAACAAGCACCAGTTACTCTAGACGAACCTCACTATGTCAAGATCAGATGGAGGTCAAACAAGCACCAGTTACTCTAGACAAACCTCACTATGTCAAGATCAGATGGAGGTCAAACAAGCACCAGTTACTCTAGACGAACCTCACTATGTCAAGATCAGATGGAGGTCAAACAAGCACCAGTTACTCTAGACGAACCTCAAACCTCGCAATGTTAAGATCAGATGGAGGTAAAAGAGATTGCTATATAAATATGAATGACAGAGGGGATGTTTAATGCCACTTTGATTTTTTTTTAATTCTAAGAACTTTTCAAAAATTTTCAACCTACCTGATCAGTGTTTTCTCTAACCGAGCACAATAAAATTTAGTTGAAAGTGGTGTTAAACACCGATAACATATCCATCCAATCATTACATTTTATTACTGATTACATACCTAAAGTAAAGGTGAATTTACAAGGTAAAATTCTTTTCTTTTAAACGCACTTCAAACTTCATCTGTCCACCTTTTTCAAACACAAACTTGACCATCTAATCACATCCTCAAAGATGTTTTATGGGTCCTCAAAATATTGGAAGCGAGTTTGATCAGTTCAAATTTGATCAAATAAAGCATTATTCCTCAGATTCATCATCGCTTGCAAATATTTTTTTAGACAAATTTTAAGGACAAATTTCACTACATGTCACCGTACCTTATGCATAATATACATGAGACTGTACTCTTTCATAACAAGTACACTAAAATCTATGAACATATATAAACTAATATTTTATCTCCCAATATAAATAAATAAATGATTAAAGAACATTAAAATATTTTTACTGATAGTAAATGTTTATTTTGAGATAAGGGAAGATAACTCACTTAGTCAGTGGACACCATAATTGTAATTAATATATAAATATATTAACAAAGCTCTAGTTAAATGATGTTGATGTTGATTTTGATAGTCTGCAGAAAATAAACTTCTGTCATTTACTGGCATACTGGGTAATACAAATTAAGTATTAAAATTCAAATGAGGTACAAGGTACAACAAGGACTTACTTTTTAATTTGAAAAAAAGTTAAACAGGAGGTTTAGGTTTGTGGTGTTTAATGCCATTTTCAACAATATTTCAGCTATATATATCATGGTGGTCAGATTTATTGGTGGAGGAAACCGGAGTACCAGGAGAAAACCATCGACCTGTCGTAACTATATCACATAATGTTGTATCAAGTACACTTTGCCTGAGCTGGATTTGAACTCACAACGTTGGTGGTGATAGGCACTATTTGCACAGGTAGTTGTAAATACAACTACCTTATTGTAAATACAACTATCTTGCGATCACGACAGCCCCCACTTAAACAGGAATTTCCTGAAATAATGTTTTATTCAATAATAATAATAATAATAATAATTTAAACTTTATGGTCAGACTAGAAACAGGTGCTTTTTGACATATGATAGCATTGCAATGTTACTATTTGATAACTTTTATAGATTTGCACGTATTTTATAAATTTATAAAGAAATTTAATCTAATGTAAAGTTTAAATAAAAGTGTAACATCTGATAGACATAAGCATTGATTACTGTTTATACAAATAAATGATTAAACCTGAAAAAAGATATTTGTTGTATCTTTTTTTACATTTTTATTTTGGAGAGAGATTAAAATCGGACTGTCCAATCATATGCAATACAGTTAAATATATTGACCAATCCAACACTCAGTTTTTAAAAGTAGGGTATGTGTTAAATGGTCGGTTGAACAGACGAGCCCTAACATGACCTCGAATGTAATGTTGATAGATGTTAGTGTACCCCCAAAACAATAATAAAAAAAGATACAACAAACATCTAATTTTAATTTGATTGGTTTTTTATAAAACATTTTTTTTTAATTATCAATTCAAATAGTATTAAACATTTGTCATTTAAGCATCCAAAAACATCTTCCTTTTAATTTAGAAAAAAAAAAAACTTTCAAAGCAGTCCATTTTGAGCTTACAATCCTAGCCTCATACCTGATCAGTCCATATTAGAGTCCTTCAGTTCCTGAACCCATTCAATTTTGCAACATCTAAAAATCTGCTCTTTTGAAATTATTAGCATAGATAATCTAATAATCTCAATTTGCTAGTTAATTTTGACCATATAAAAATCAATCCAAGGAGCACACATGTATCAACCTCACTATACTACTTACTAGTCAAGTTAATTTGGAGCACATAAAAATCAATCCAGGAGCACACATGTATCGACCTCACTAAACTACTACTAGTCAAGTTAATTTGGAACACATCAAAATCAATCCAGGAGCACACATGTATTGTCCTCACTATACTACTACTAGTCAAGTTAATTTTGAGCATATAAAAATCAACTCAGGAGCACACATGTACTGACTTCAATAAACTGGTCAAGTTAATTTTTAGCACATAAAAATCAACCCAGGAGCACATATGTATTGACCTCAATATACTACTACTAGTCAAGTTAATTTGGAGCACACAAAAATCCAGGAGCACACATGTATTGACCTCAATATACTACTACTAGTCAAGTTAATTTTGAGCATATAAAAATATTTCATTTTCAACCCAGGAGCCAATCCAATTCCATGTCGTAAAACTTGGTGCATTTTTGGGTTTGTTGTTTGGTTGTTTAAATACAAGTACATGTATAGATCTATTAATTGTAATTATATGTTTGTAAACATGTAAATGAGGGCTTCTTGTAAACTTTAAGATATATAATTGATATTTCATCTTTAAGTGTTTGGTTGTTTATAAAATGGTCTAATGTCAGAAAATTAAGCAATTAATGTGTCCAGACGGACTTCAATTAAACAGAAATCATGTGAACACTTAACACACAAGAATCCTGTGCAATTTGAATGCTATAAACACATCAGGATCTTGTGTAAAGTGAACAATTGATACACAAAGATTTTAGCAATCAACACATTTTTTTGAAAATGAAATAATATTAATATGAGGCAGGTTGGGATCCTGCCTACTGGTTTAACTCTGCCATATTTTTGTGCCTTTCCCAAGCCAGCAGGACTTTTGATTTCAAACTCCATATGTCATGGTATTTTTGTGTTCAATGATTTGAGGTGAAAGGTGAGAGGTTATTGTTTGTTTTGTTGATATTGGGGGAATTGTTAACCATCACTGTTTAAACTTTCTTTTCATACAAAGAATAATATACACATATTATATAAATAATTAGGGGTGTTACATAATAGATCATCACCTCAGTAGAATCCATTATCACCTGATCAAAGGCTTCAGGGTGATAATCTACCATGTTGTCTTTATATGTAAGAGTTATACATTTTGTTTCAATGAATTTGTGCCATTTTCAGTGACAATACAAGTTTAAAACAAAATTCTATTTCTAGTGCATGTGTGCAACTTTTTGCAGACTTCAGAATTACATTTGTTTAAATAATGGTATAACAGTATATACATAGTTCCCATCTTATAAGGGCCCGAGTGGCTCAATGAGTTAGGTAGTTGGATTACCTAACAACTCATACAAGCCTATTACCAATACGGCATGGGTTCGTGTCCGGCTTTGTAAATTATAAAAAAGGGTGCACTCGACTTGCAGCCGCAAGTGATAAAGTTTACCAGTTGTTTGCCCATGGTCGGTGGTTCTCTCTGGGTACTCCAGCTTCTTCCACCACTAAAACTGGTCGCCATGATATAGCTGAAATATTGCTGAAAGTGGCATTAAAAACAATAAATCAATCAATCAATCATCCCCTCTTATAAAGCCACTCCTTCTGCAATGGAAAACTGACATTATAAGAGAGGTGATCTCTATCGGGGAATTGAAAATATAATAGTATTTTACTATCTCAATGGATCTGAAATTTGGCCTGACAAGATGGTTGGCCTTTGGTGAGATGGACGATATAAGAGGAAGGCTACAGTATCTAGATAATTATAACAATGCTGCCAAAATTTGCATAATACAATTAACTTTACGGCCATCAAAAAATGTAAAATATACCAAAAATCTCAAATCAGCCATTGAAATCTTATTTTCTCACTTTTCCAAAAAACGATTTCTTGGATAACCATTTGATCCTGTTTATATCTATAATTTTGTAATTTAATGTCAATTCTAAAAATAATTTTAATGTGAATATAAACTGTTTTGTAATAAAATCTACATAAAATGTATATTAATCTAGATTTACAATGATATAAACATATATTTTATTCACTAAGTTTTTGGGGATCCTAAGTTTATACACCATTCAATGTTTATCAACAAACAACAAATACAGTCAATCCTCTATTAAGAGGTCACATTTGAGACAAAGAAAAAGTGGTCTGTTAAGACAGGTGACCTCTTAAAAGAGGTTCAATTCATTAAAAAAAAATCTAGTGGGCTTTTAAGACAGGTGATCTTTTAAAAGAGGTTCAATTCATATAATAGGAAAAGAAAAAGGTGACCTTTAAATACAGGAGACTGCTTAATAGAGGTTATCACATGTGGTTGACTGTATATCTACATCAACAGTCTTCGTGCAAACCCACTTCCCCGAAATCCGGGACAAATAAAACTGGTTTCGAACATGTGAAAACTCTTGAGATAATTTTTTTCTAAATTTGGCTATCGGGCAAGTAGGTGAACAAAAATAAGGCAAAGACTGCATCAATATTTGTTGAACTTTCTTTTGATTATTTTTTTTTTTCAAGAGTTTTATGAACGATGACTTCATCTTAATTTTTGTAAAAAAAAAAAACCAACATTTTGTGCAAATTAAAGTTTTTTAAATTTCGATTCTATCTTAATTTTTGTAAATTTATGTACATTTCTTTCATATATCTGATTGTAATACAAAAATGTAGCTGTATAAAAATTAATATGGCGAAAAATATGACACTCAAGATTTGGTAAAAAGTAAATTACGTCTTCAAAATAATCTGTTAATTTTTTCTTTTGCAGAGATTTTCATCAAGATTTTCATTTTCAGATTAAAATCGTAGAATTTATTTATACATAATATCTAAGGTCGATAACATATAAACACTATGGATTTATCTATCTTCGTTAACTGGTCGGAAATACAGCTGTCCCTCTCTTATAAGGCCACCCCTTCTGCAATGGAAAAAATGGCCTTATAAGAGGGGTGTGTTCTTTTCAGGGGCAGGGGACAACTTACAGTATGTAGTATTCAACTATTTCAGTGCATCTGAAATCTGGCCTGATAAGGGAGGTGGTCTCTCCTGAAGGGACATTTTAGTAGTATTTTACTATCTCAGTACATTTGTATATCTGAAATCTGGCCTGACAAGAGGAGTGAGCTTTAGAGGGAGAGGTTTTATTAGGGGGGGGGGGGCTACCGTAATGCTTGTTCACACTTTAAATCCATGGTTTTGATGTTTCCAAATTTTTTTTAAAAAAAATAGTTTTTGATTTAATATCCAACAAAAATTAATAGATTAAAATAATTTGCAAAAATTAATCTCTAACCAAAATAATAAATTAACATCATTTAAAAGTAAAATTTTCACACAATTCATTTGTTATATAGTGTTAAAATTACAAAATATGTGTACCACAAACAAACAAAATTAAATCCATCACACGGTTTTTTTCAAAATGAGGCTAATTAAATACCGCCCTGACAAAATATTTGTATATTAATTACATTTATCTAATATTATATAAAACATATGGTCAATTACATATGTCAACACTTGATGGTCAACATAATTTTTAGTCATAAAAATATTAATAATCAACTTTTGATGTGACATCTTGCGTATATTACATCCTCTTACATTCAGTTCTGGGTCAAGACGACCTAAATAAAATTATGAATGTATAATTAACATAAACAACATATGTTATTTCAATCTGTGAGTGTGTGCATTTTATTTTTGGTAGGGGGGATATGGGATGACGACCTAATAAAATGATAATTAAGAAAAAAACAACATGTTATTTCAATGTGTGTGAATTTATTGGGGGGGGGGATGAGGACATGAAACATTTGATGATATAGGTAGTTTTACATTATATTGTACTTATGAAAGAAAGTTTAAACAGTGGTGGTCAACAATTCCACCTATATCAACAAAACGAACAATCACCTCTCACCTCAAATAATCGAACATAAAAATAAGACTACAACCTATATGACTTGGAAATCAAAGTCCAGGAATATACAGACATGCAGCTAGAATTACCCATATTTTTCAACTTTCTAATATATGATTGGATTGTCACTTCGAAATTTTTTTATGCAGAAAATTATGAGGAAAAGTCATTTTTTTTAATGCAGAAAAGTTATATTAAATTGTAGTTCTGTCAATCATTGCCGCTGGAATTGGGTGACTTATTCAACTTTCAAAATATATGATTGGGTTGTCATTTTTTTTTATGCGGAAAAGTCATCATTTTTTATGTGGAAAAAAAATCATCATTTTTATGCATAAGTCATCATTTTTATGCGTAAAAGTCTTTATTTTTTATGTGGAAAAGTCATCAATTTTTTATGGGGAAAAAGTCGTTATTTTTTATATGCATAAAAGCACTAAATATTTTATGCAGGTAATGTCATTTTTTAAGCAGAAAAGAAATATTTTTTGTTACGGAAAAAGTCATATTAAATTGTGAAAATACCAAGCATTAAACATTCCTGTCAAATTCATCACAAACATGTTTTATGGTTTAGATAAATTTTGGGAGGCCATTTAATATAAAAACTGATGGAATAATGTCCAAAAGTAATACACCAAGTGATAGAATTGAAAAGATAAGCTACAATAAAAGATCCCATTATAAAGATATTTTATATGATGTAAGTGGCTTTAGATCAAATAAAATAGCAGCTTATATCATTACAAAATGTAAAGGTCTATTTTATAGGAATTGTTTCACACCTGGGAAACACATGGCCTTGATCTAATTAACTACAAAAATTTTTACCTATTAAGATCTTTTTACCTACAATTACTACAAGTCTTTGAAGTTTTTTCAATATATAGTAATATTCATTGACTATAGATAGTCAGCCTATTCTTAAACCCACCAGGACCCAACAATTTGTATTAGGTAACAAGCTAACTTCATACCTAATATTAAATTTGATCAAGTGCCTATTCTACTGGGTGATTGATAGTTATGATCCATTCATAAGGCCTTATATAAACATCAGGCTTTCAATACCAGCGTGTGTAGTCTAAATGTTCAGTAAAGGAATCTATATAAAAAAGTATTGTATTCAAACATTAGAAAGACATCCTTAGAGAAAAAGTTTCAGTCTAAATTTAAAAAAAGAAATCTTTATGAAAATTATTGTATCAAAGGATCAAGTCTAAATGTTCAGTAAAGGGATCTATATATATTAGTATTTTGTGTAAATCTTAAGAAAGGCATCCTTCCTTATAGAAAAAATTATTGTAATTTAAAGTTTCCGTGGCCATTTTAAGAAAGGCATCCTTATAGAAAAAAATTATTGCATTTAAAATGTTCGTCTAAATCTTAAGAAAGGTATCCTTATAGAATTGTTTTTATTGTATTTAAAATGTCTGTCTAAATCTTAAGAAAGGCATAAAAAATATTGTATTAAAGGATCGAGTCTCTATGTTCAGTAATGAATCCTTATAAAGATTATTATACATGTATTTAAAGGTTCTTTCAGATCTGATACTGGACATGCTATTCTCTAAAGTTAAACAAGTTTTTTTCTTTTCATATAACATTTATTCCTTTCTTTGAAAATTCGTAATTTTATTCTATGAAAAGTTTTTTTTATTTACAATTTCCATTTGTTAGTAAGAAATGATATGGGTGTAAATGAATATGAGAGACTATCCAACATTACACTTAAACATAAATTAAAGTAAACCTACAGATCCATTACATACATAGTGTGGTGGTACAAGACTGTGTATCAGGTCGAGCCTGTTGTGTGAACCAGTATCACTACGAGTCGCTATCACGACGAGTTGTGATGCGGCTAGTTCACGCAACAGGCAAGACCTGATACAAAATCTTCAAGTACCAACACACTGTATGTAATAAGTTTATCTAACATTTCAATAAAAACTAATTTTAAGCAAATAACAAGGGTCGAAATAAGATTAACAAATTAGTACAATACTCTGAGGAAGACTACATTTTGTGCATGATGTCACGTTTGTTGCCGTTCATTCTATTGCTTTGTTAACGTTGCTCACATTGACGTGTTTTATCCCACATTCCAATGATATGACGTCATGACAAAATAGTTCGGCAGAGAAGATCTCGTGCAACGTCGCGCCTTTCTTTTATCACCACAGTGTGATGATACAACATCTTGTATCAGACACCTTGTATCAGACAGGCTACTTTCTTTAAATTCAAAGGAAAACGTACAAAATGTTAGATAAAGTGCGTTAATTGCTGTTAAGAAGAATAAGAATACATGCCTTGAGTGTTGACTCTCGTTTGTCTGCCTGTATACAAACCTGTATTAAGAGGTCACCTTTAGAACATGGAAAAAGTGGTCTTTTAAGACAAGTGATCTCTTAAGAGAGGTTCAACTCATATGAAAATTTCTATGACAGGACAAGAAAAAGGTGACCTTTTAATACAGGTGACTGTTTAATAGAGGTGACCAGATAGGCAGATTTGACTGTATTTTGGATCTACTCAAACAAATACGAAGTCAATTATACCCAGTACTTTCCATTTTTTCCCTATTTTTTATATGAATCAGTCAAAACGAGCTTGCTAACCATTACACTCCGATGTGGTTATTCGTCAATACAGAAGCTACAAACTTACAAAAAGACTTCAAACCATTAAAAACAAAGTTATACTCGTACACTCCTGTATTCTGATTGGTCAATTTTCAAGTGAACTAAGAGTATAAAAAATCATAATATGACCACCAACCTTCCTCCCACTACAAGTGTAATGGATTCTAATGAATAGTGAGTGATTGTTGTTTAACGCTAACTCGAAATTTTTCAGCTATATCATGGCGAGAACAAGTTAATTTTCAATGAAATGATGATGAGGTCCACTTTGTACTAGACCAACATGCTTAGTTGGATTTTTATAGTGCTAGCTCACTGAAACAACAGTTCGCGGGTAGACATGTCGCCCCACTCTGGCACATTTTCCTGATTCCGAGCCAATCTGTCTTTGCTCTTTCTCCTTAATGCTGCGTGCTTAGCAGAGAAGCAACAAATACCAATTTAATAGTCTTTGGTTAGACCCGATCGGGGCTCGAACCAACGATCTACTGCACTTGAGGCGATCATGCTTACCTTTACACCATCAATATAGTTCATCACTCTAGAAGATACAAACTTACAAAAAGACTTCAGACCACTAAAAACTAAATTATGCTTGTACACTCCTGTATTCTGATTGGTCAATTTTCAAGTGAAGTATAAAAAATCATTTTCAACATATGGGATGACCATCAACCTCCCATCCAACACTGTTGCCTAACAAGTTTACTTGATTTTAATTCATATTATCTTATAGTTATACAAGAGAAACCTTGTATTCTGATTGGTCAATTTTCAAGAGTATGAAAAATCATATTCAACATTTGGGATTACCATCAGCCTCCCACTACAGTTACTTAAATAAGCTTAATTGATACCAATCAATATTATCATATACAGAAGAACCCTCTTCAATCAAGCCTTTCTAATCGAGTACATCCTTCCGATTAGACGGAAAATTCAACTTCAAATCCTATTTTTGAAACTAATATGGCCTTGTGGTTTTCTTCTAACAAGATCAAGATCAGAGGTAGATATATTGGATAAAAGCCTCGGCAACAATTAAAACACTCCTAAGTATTCTTTAAAATCATATTAATCTTAATTGAAAGCTACGCATATTGTTTTTTGTGGTCAAACTTTTATTTTCAAACATTTTTAATTCTTTGATCTGTCTTTATGTAATAATATTGAAATTACGAATGCTAAAGAATCATGGAAAAGATCAAGAAAATTCTTCAAAGGACAGACAACTCAAGAGGCAAACAAAAAATTACAAATGATTGAGATTGAGAAACTTATTTCAAGGGCAGACAACTCAAGTAACAGAAGTAATAGATAATCAATCTGGTCGACAGCCACACATGACCTTTTGTAGAAAATAACCTATGTAAATTATGAAGTGACCTCCATGAGAGTAAGAATATCTTTCACCATCAAGCACATTTTCGTCACTATCGCTAGCATTGTATGAACCTGAACTTTGTGTCATGATTTGTTGAACCTTTTTTCTTTTTCTAGCAACCATTGGTGTCAATTTGAAAGAAACATGATACAGCAGTCCCCCTCTTATAAGGCCCCTCCCACCAAAATTACCACCATGATTATTATAATTTCTGAAATATTGTTGAAAGTGGAGTTAAACTCCTAACTCAAATTGTGAATTTCACACTCAACTTATAGTAAATAACTTGAACTCAGGGTCATTAATCTATGTATGGGAACTTCTTATCAATATATACGAACTGAATGTGATAGGTATCGAAGAAGATATAGCAACTAAAGTATTGGACTACCAATATAGGAACCTTATTATTAGTTAATTGTAGTCAAACCCAGTTATTTCAAACCCAAACAGGTCGTTTTTCTGAAACGTGTCGTGTGTATTAAATCATATGTTTAATTATTTAAAGAAAGATTAAACGGTGATAGTCAACAATACCACCAATATCAATAAAACGAACAATCACCTCTGACCTTTACTCACTGAACACAAGAAAGACCACCACATCAATATGACTTTGGAAATCCAGGTCCTGCCGTAAGCTACGTTTTTTTGTGTGGAAAACTTGACCCATGAAAACTGTCTGTTCATAGCAATTGCCTAGTTAAATTTGTGTGAAAACTTGAAAACTTGGATAATTAAAACTACAATGATAGGTCCCTTTGATTTCTACAAACTAGATTCAACTATATAATCACAGGATTTCAATTATTTGCTATAATTAACCCATATGGTCTTCCATACAATTTTTTTTTATTTTTTTTTAGTTAATGTTAAGAGACATACCATTTTATTTATGTTAATTGTAAAAAGATTTACTACCTTTTCTGTCATCTCTTGATAAATTTTTAATTTAATATGCAAATTAATAAATAAAAGTTTATGACACCTGTGTCTACTAATTACAATTACTAGATTTTTCGGTCACCTATATCTTTTATTAGCTATATTTATCATCTTTTAAAATATTTTGATTGATTTTTGGTGTTTAACACCACTTTCAGCAATATTTCAGCTATATCATGGCGATCAGTTTTAATGGTGGAAGAAGCCGAAGTACCCGAAGAGAACCATCGACCATGGGCAAGCAACTGGTAAACTTTATCACTTGAGGCTGAGAGTCGAGTGCACCATTTTTGTAATTTACAAAGCCAAGAACGAACCCACGCCGTATTTGTGATAGGCTTGTACGAGTTGTTAGGTAATCCAACTACCTCACTCATTGAGCCACCCGGGCCCCTCTTTTAAAATACATTAGATAACTAGAGGCTCAGGAGAGCCTGTATCGCTCACCTGACATAAATAAGTCCTCTTAAGAATGTCTGCATGCCGAATACATCTAAGTTACTATTCAAATCCCATACTGCCATATGGTTCTATGTTAAAACTATGTCTGCTCATGGTAGCCATCTTGGATGGAGGTCGTGGTCACCGGACACAATTTTGAAAGTATACTACCCAAGGACCATCCATGCCATGTTTGCTTTAAATTGGCTGACTAGTTTCAGAAGAGAAGACTTTTAAACAATTTTCCCATAGGGTTCTATGTTAAAACTATGTCTGCTGACGGTGGCCATTTTGAACCGAGATCAGGATCACTGAACACAATTTTGGAAGTTGACCACCTAAGGACCATCGATGACATGTTTGCTATATTGGCTTACTGGTTTCAGAGGAGAAGATTTTAAAACATTTTTTCCCATAGGGTCCTATGTTAAAACTACAGTATGTCCGCTGAAGGTGGCCATCTTGGATGGAGTTTTGGGTCACTGGATATAATTTTGAAAGTTGACCATTTAAGGACCATTCATGCCATGTTTGCTTTAAATTGGCTTACTGATTTCAGAGGAAATTTTTTTTAAACATTTTTCCCATAGGGTCCTATGTTAAAAATATGTTTGCTGATGGCGGCCATCTTGGATGGAGGTCGGGGTCACAGGACATAATTTTGAAAATTGACCACCTAAGGACCATTCATGCCATGTTTGCTTTAAACTGACTTACTGGTTTCAGAGGAGAAGACTTTTAAACATTTTTTCCATAGGGTCCTATGTTAAAATTAAGTCGAGTCATGGTGGCCATCTTGAATTTCCGATCAGCAAACGATTCACAAATTTAGTACAGGACCACCCAATGATCATTCCTGCAAAGCCACAATTCAATTGGCTTAGTGGTTTCTAACAAGAAGATTTTTTAAATTTCGACCAATCAGAACACATTATGGGCCCTGGCAGCCATGTTGGATTTCCGTTCAGCACCAAAAACACAAATCTTGTATATGACCATCCAATGAACATTTCTGCCAAGTTTGGTTCAAATCTTTTTGTGGTTTCAGAAAAAAAGATGAAAATGTGAAATTCCCATAGGGTCCAATGTTAAACTAAGTCGAGTCATAGCGGCCATCTTGAATTTCCGATTGGCAAACGATTCACAAGTTTAGTACAGGACCACCCAATGATCATTCCTGCAAAGTCACAATTCAATTGGCTTAGTGGTTTCTAACAAGAAGATTTTTAAAATTTTTACTAATCAGAACACATTATGGGCCCTGGCAGCCATGTTGGATTTCCGATCAGCGCCAAAAACAAAAAACTTGTATATGACCATACAATGAACATTTCTGCCAAGTTTGATTCAAATCTGTTATGTGGTTTCAGAAAAAAAGATGAAAATGTGAAATTCCCATAGGGTCCTATGTTAAACTAAGTCGAGTCATGGTGGCCATCTTGAATTTCCGATCGGCAAACGATTCACAAGTTTAGTACAGGACCACCCAATGATCATTCCTGCAAAATCACAATTCAATTGGCTTAGTGGTTTCTAACAAGAAGATTTTTAAAATTTCGACCAATCAGAACACATTATGGGCTCTGGCAGCCATGTTGGATTTCTGATCACCGCCAAAAACAAAAATCTTGTATATGACCATCCAATGAACATTTCTGCCAAGTTTGGTTCAAATCTGTTTCGTGGTTTCAGAAAAAAAGATGAAAATGTGAAATTCCCATAGGGGCCAATGTTAAACTAAGTCGAGTCATGGTGGCCATCTTGAATTTCCGATCGGCAAATGATTCACAATTTTAGTACAGGACCACCCAATGATCATTCCTGCAAAGTCACAATTCAATTGACTTAGTGGTTTCTGACAAGAAGATTTTTAAAATTTCAGCCAATGAGAACACATTATGGACCCTGGCAGCCATGTTGGATTTCAAATCAGCACCAAAAACACAAATCTGGTAGAGGACCATCCAGTGAACATTTCTGGCAAGTTTGGTTGAAATCTGTTCAGCGGTTTCAGAGAAGAAGATTTAAATGTGAAAAGCTAACAGACGGACGGACGACGGAAAGCTCACATGGCCTATGGCCGGGTGAGCTAAAAAGGGAACATATTTTCCATTTTTTCAGCCATCAAAAATCTCAAAATTCAATAAAAAAAAAAAATTGCACTGTTTAACAAAATTGACAAAATAAAGTTTTTGATTTATATTTAAATTTCAATACAGTAATATCTTTTACCAATATTGAGAAAATAGATTTTTATTTTTCATTTATTTGAAAAGGAAATGGATGCATGTCAATTTATATTAATGAAGAAACTACACATAAACTACCCTAAAAAGCCTGAATCAGCATTTTTGATATTCTAGGTGGCCTCGCATGGAAGGCATGTTATTGTTGTTGAAAACATATAATATATACTTATTGATATGCAGTCTATGTATCAGTAAGTTGGCAAGTCAAATTAACAACATGAATATGAAAAGATTTTATGTGAATTTTTCGGTCTACAACTTCTAAAGGAGAAAATAAATGGGAGAGTGTGTGAATGAAGTATTAAGCTCTGATGAACATTTCGCCAACTTATATTGTGTGGTTTAAATAAAATATATGCCTACTGCAACTTACGTCACAACAGAATAAAGTATAAAAACCTGTTAACATAAGCTGCCAAGTTAAACAAACTGAACCATATGGTGTTCATCCTCATTTTTTCCGCTTGTGTGACAAAATATTTTTTTGGTTCATATTTGTAAACAAAATTAGGTACATATGTTTCATATTTTGTAAACTAGAGCCCACAATGGTTTTTTAATTAAGAAACAAAGTGCAACTACGAAAACAGAGTTAGGAAATTAAAATTAATAGCTTCTTCTTATTTATGCTTTCATTTTTTCCCTCTCTACATTATATGTATATTGTACACAGAAGGATCCTAGTTTCATGATTATGCCCCCAACACTTTCACAACATTGCACATAATTAGGTTATCAATCTATTTATATATCACTGTGGTTAAAATTTGATAGATGGTATGGTATAAATACATCATGTAAATTTTTTTTTTTTTAAATCTTTCATGAATTTTAAAACAATATTAAAGGTTTTTGGTCTAAGTTTTAAGTAAATCATGGTGGTTTTCTCTGATACTCCGGTTTCCTAACGTTGTGAGTTCGAATCCCACTCAGGTGATGTGTACTTGATACAACATTATGTGATAAAATTTGTCAGTGAATTGCGACAGGTCGGGGATTTTCTACGGTTTCCTCCACCAATAAAACTGACCGCCGATATAACTGAAATATTGTTGAAAGTGGCGTTAAACACCATAATCCTAACCCTTAAGTAAATCACATCAAATAGTCACATTTGAAGGAAGACAATATACAAACAATTGAATCCTCCACTTTACACATACTCTTTGATCCTCTGTTTTGAGAATTACTGCCACTTACTTCAAAATAAAACCTCACAACTATATGTATTTCAACAGTTCATTGTATTGTTATAAGAAAAAAAGTTTTGTTCGAGACGATCTTTAAAAAAAACGAATTACGATCCACTTTCCATACACCTTTGGATCATCTGTTTTTAGAACTTACAAAATGTACTTCAAAACAGAGTTCTTACAACAATTTTTTAAGTTCAATGTATTGTTATAAAAAAAGAAGTTTTGTTTGAGAAAATCTTTTAAAAAAACGAATCACAATGTTAAAAGCTGGTAGATTAATACACAATCGACCGATTTTATATTTGTTTATATATAGTACATTATATTACAAAGATAAATACCATGGAATGCCTTTTAAAAACTTATCAACTTTATATTTATCAAATTTAAATAAAGATTTTTCCTTACCTTATAAAGTTTGAAATCCACATTCATAAATCGTTAATTCAAAAAAAAAATCACATGATGAAATTAACAACTGACTGACTGAATACACAATAATCTTGATCACAAAAATCTTGCAGGATTATTTTATTTTTCCACTGATTTTCAAATAATTTCTTAATTTTATAGACTGCAATATGATGATATATATAACTCCAGCACAGCTCATTAGCATTAAAAAAAAACTTGTTTTATTGGAAATAAAAAAAATTCAAAAACAAATTCATTCAAAGATGTTTAAAATCCAAAATGTACATCCTGAATTTAATCTGTTCATCAAGATTAAAAATAATCAGTGGTCTACCATGTATATTATATCTTATATCCAACAGATTATACTCCATATATCAAAATACCATTTTTTGGCAATTTTCTGGCACAAATGTTAATTCTCCTGCCGCCGCTCACCTATTAATCCTATGACATAATGCACTGTTTTACAAAAGTGATCTGCTTCAAGTAGCTCTATGTGTTTTGGCAGAGTAAGTGGTGCATAATGAAAGGTCGTGGTTCACTACCTGCACCTCTCAGATAACATTTAACAAATCCGTCCCTTTAACTGGAAAGATTTTTTTTTTTACCTAATGGAGGAGATATAAAGCCAGGGTAATTATGTTATTGTGTTTTTCATAATTTTGTCAATAGATATTTATACAATGGTTTATTCTGATATTAATATCATATGTTACATAAAATGTTTTTAGGTTACCATGTTAATATTTAATTACCACAAATTACCTTGAAGGTTTTACAAATAAAATTAACCTGTGTATGTGCATATCAAACACAATACCTTGTGGTATTTTTTTGGTATTTAGTTTATTTTTAAAGATATGGAAAAAAACATATGACATGCATATACAATTATTTTGCAATACAAAACTAAAAGGTTTTAGTTTATCTAAACAAACATTTTGCAGCACTGCACTGAAATTTCAAATACCAAGGACAGTTTCAAATGACAACCACTATATATATTCTTTTTGAGTAGAGGATCAGAAATTTGTGGTTGTATTTTCTATTTTAAAAACCTGAACAATATTTCAGGTATTTTAGACCATCATTTATATTGGGTTTGTGAGTGTGACCTACATATTTACATTTATATAAATAATACTTTAAAATCAAAATGACCTGAAACAGTGTCATATTAAAAAATAATCTGTCAATTTCTAGCTTTTAGGTCAAAGTTTGATAATTTCATTTTTACATTTTAGGGTTAATGTTAGGGTTATGGTGTTTAACGCCACTTTCAACAATATTTCAATTATATTGTGGCAGTCAGTTTTATTGGTGCAGGAAACCGGAGTACATGGAAAAAATCACTGACCTGTCGCAAGTCGCTGACAAACTTTATCACATAATGTTGCATCGTGTACACCTCATCATGAGCGGGATTATAACTATAATTTCATTTCTAGTTTAAAAGTCCAAGTTTGATCATTTCATTTCTAGTTTTAAGGTCAAAGTTTGATTATTTCATTTCTACTTTTAAGGTCAATGCTTGATAATTTCATTTCTAGTTTTAAGGTCAAAGTTTGATAATTTCATTTCTAGTTTTAAGGTCAATGTTTGATAATTTCATTTCTAGTTTTAAAGTCAAAGTTTGATAATTTCATTTCTAGTTTTAAAGTCAAAGTTTGATAATTTCTTTTCTAATTTTAGGTCAAAGTTTGATAATTACATTTCTAGTTTTAAGGTCAAAGTTTGATAATTTCATTTCTAGTTTTAAGGTCAATGTTTGATAATTTCATTTCTAGTTTTAAGGTCAAAGTTTAATAATTTCATTTCTAGTTTTAAGGTCAAAGTTTGATAATTTCATTTCTAATTTTAGGTCAAAGTTTGATAATTACATTTCTAGTTTTAAGGTCAAAGTTTGATAATTTCATTTCTAGTTTTAAGGTCAATGTTTGATAATTTCATTTCTAGTTTTAAGGTCAAAGTTTGATAATTTCATTTCTAGTTTTAAGGTCAAAGTTTGATAATTTCATTTCTAGTTTTAAAGTCAAAGTTTGATAATTTCATTTCTAGTTTTAAAGTCAAAGTTTGATAATTTCATTTCTAATTTTAGGTCAAAGTTTGATAATTACATTTCTAGTTTTAAGGTCAAAGTTTGATAATTTCATTTCTAGTTTTAAGGTCAATGTTTGATAATTTCATTTCTAGTTTTAAGGTCAAAGTTTAATAATTTCATTTCTAGTTTTAAGGTCAAAGTTTGATAATTTCATTTCTAGTTTTAAGGTCAAAGTTTGATAAATTCATTTCCAGTTTTAAAGTCAAAGTTTTATAATTTCATTTCTAGCTTCAAAGTGTGAAAATTTTGTTTCTAGCTTTTCTTTGAATTACAGGTACTGATGGATGCAGCAGATATATTGCAGCAGTCAGTTTTTATTGGTCAAAGAGGAATGCCAAGAGAAAACCATAATCCTATAAGAAGTCATCTACTGGTTGGCTCATAATCATGTGATCAATGCCACGTCTAAAGCTTGTAATAATACAGGTTGAAAACACGAAGACATAAGTAAATCAAAGAAAAAATTGTATTTGAACAAGGGAGAAAAAGTAATCTAATAGAAATGACCTCCGGGGGAGTTTAATTAAATTTAATGAAAATGTCATTATAAAAGGAGTGGCCTCTTATAATAACAACCACATACAAGACAGACTTTCATAGGAAGTGTTGACAGTACTTTCACTTTAAGTATATGACAATAGATTTAAGTTTACTTACAATTCTACCTATCAGCTTCTGACATGGTCATTTTTTTTATCATTAGCCGTTTGAGGTGTACCAGAGTGCCTTATGTGGGTGTTATGAGTGGTATAATTATATGGCTGACCATTACTTCTCACTTTTCTATGTTCAGGTTCTTCTACCTCAATATTCATTGATAGCAAACTACTACTTCTTTTTTTCTAAAAAAAAAAAAAAAAAAAAAAAAAAAATTAAAACAATACACAATATGGTAATACAAGTTCTTACACAATACATCGAAAAATAAAAAATATCAAACTGTTAGAACAGTTCCAAAATCTAATAGAAAAATCTTAGAAACAGAGGAAAAATTGATACCCCTAACACACAAATACTGCTTGCTTTCCTGGTTTGGTACAGGCACTTCAATAAAAGTGGAGGAGTTAAACTTAGAGAAGACTAAAAGGGCATTCAAGAATGGACAATCCAGAGAAAACCAAAAGGACATTCAAGAATGGACAATCCAGAGAAAACCAAAAGGACATTCAAGAATGGACAATCCAGAGAAAACCAAAGGACATTCAAGAATGGACAATCCAGGTACACTGGCAACATTGGGCATACAAAGATACGGGACAAAGAAAAACAAAACACAACACAACACAGAACTGAAAACTAAAAAAAACTAAAAACACACTCCCACCAAATACCAGGGGGTGAACCCAGGTGCTCACGAAGGGTAATCAGTTCCTGCCATATTACTCATATAGTCAATATGTGTTGGACATCATTATCTGCAAACAAACTCAAATAAAACATGAGCCCTTCTACAAACAACTAGTTTTATGGGCCCAAATCATTTTTAATAAAGAATATAAATTACAATAACTAATGATAGAAACAAGAAATTTTTAAATTGTTTTACAGTTCATGTTAAGAACTTCATCCTCTAGGCATGTACATAGTGATGGAATCCCATTAACCAGTTTATCCCTGCCACATTTTTGTGCCTGTCTCAAGCCAAGACATGGATTTCCAACATCATATGCTGTGGTCTTTTTTATGTTCAATGATTTGAAGTTATAGGAGACTGTTTGTTTTGTTGATATTGGTGAAATTGTTGACCATCACTGTTTAAACTTGAAGGTGAGAGGTGAAAGTTCGTTTTGTTGATATTGGTGGAATTGTTGACCATCACTGTTTAAACTTGAAGGTGAGAGGTGAAAGTTCGTTTTGTTGATATTGGTGGAATTGTTGATCATCACTGTTTAAACTTGAAGGTGAGAGGTGAAAGTTCATTTTGTTGATATTGGTGGAATTGTTGACCATCACTGTTTAAACTTGAAGGTGAGAGGTGAAAGTTCGTTTTGTTGATATTGGTGGAATTGTTGATCATCACTGTTTAAACATTCTTTTCATAATATGTCTGATACGAATAACAGCTATTACAGTAATACCCTCCTCAATTTGTTTCCCCTGTTGCAAAATGATATTTTCGCAGCTTTATTTAAAACTACAAAATCGTAACCCAATTCTTTTTTTTTTCACACAGTACAAAGTTACTGGTATATCTACAAATAAGGAACTTGGTTTTGAATTTGGTTTGAGAAACTGCAATTTAGTCTCAAACCATCTATTTTGTGTTATAAAACATAAAACACTACCACTTTTATCTGGTATTACATGTTTTTGGTGTCTAAGCTAATATTTTAGCTTTTACTAACATTTTAGCTTTTATTAATATCCTAGCTTTTACTAATATTTTAGCTTTCATTAATATTTTAGCTTTTACTAATATTTTAGTTTTTATTAATATCCTAGTTTTTACTAATATTTTAGCTTATACTAATTTCCTAGCATTTACTAATATTTTAGCCCATACTAATATCCTAGCTTTTACTAATATTTTAGCTTTTACTAATATTTTACGTTAACAACACAAATAAATAGTATTTGAAAACAAAATGCAATTTCTCAAATTAAATTGCAGTCTGTTAAATGCAATATCGTAACCCAATTCTTTTTTTTACACACAGTACAAAGTCATTACAAAACTTGCATAGATTAGTATTGTATTACAAATGTTAGTCTACCTTATTAAATTTATAATATCAAAATAATATGTTGATTCTATTAGGACAAGCCAAGTCATAAAATTCAATCCTCCATGAAAATAAGTTTCTTTCTGACTTTCTGATCCATGTAGTTACCCTACAATAAGGTTACAGGGTACAAGCTTCTTATGACTAAACATTGCACTGATTCAGATAAAAAAAAATATTAAAAAGTTCTAGGTTAATTCTAAATATAAAAAAAAAAACTGCTGATTTTAATTTTTAATATTTATGCATTTTTTTTTAATTTATTTATGATAGCTAAAGTTATTTTATACCTAATAAAAAAAACATATCTTCCTCGTTTGTACTGCATTGCTATATATCAGTTTATCAAAAAAATTGTCAGCTAATTCTAAAAATAGAAAAACTGCATATTTCAATATTTAATAATTATTCACATTTTTGTAGGTACTTATGATAGCTAAGGTCATTTTATTCCTAATAACAAAAATATATATTTTCTTCATTTGACAAAAATTATAAATCCTTGTTAATCGATAAATTTTAATAGGTAAATGTTAATTTTTATATTTATACATGTATTTGTATGTACATGTATTGTATGATAGCAAAGGTAAATTTTATTCAAATAAAAAAATATTTTCTTCATTATACAGAAAATAATAAATCAGGGTAACGGTAAACTTTTAACAGGTTGATAATTATGTTAACGGTTTTCCCAAATTTTACCACTGTATGTTAGACAGAAATTAATAAACCAGGTTAACGGTTAACTTTTAATAGGTTGATAATCATGTTAACGGTTTTCCCAAATTTTACCACTGTATGTTAGACATAAATTAATAAACCAGGTTAACAGTTTTTACTTTTAATAGGTTGATAATCATTATAACGGTTTTCCCAAATTTTACCACTGTATGACAGAAATTAATAAACCAGGTTAACGGTTAACTTTTAATAGGTTGATAATCATGTTAACGGTTTTCCCAAATTTTACCACTGTATGTTAGACAGAAATTAATAAACCAGGTTAACGGTTAACTTTTAATAGGTTGATAATCATGTTAACGGTTTTCCCAAATTTTACCACTGTATGACAGAAATTAATAAACCAGGTTAACGGTTAACTTTTAATAGGTTGATAATCATGTTAACGGTTTTCCCAAATTTTACCACTGTATGTTAGACAGAAATTAATAAACCAGGTTAACGGTTAACTTTTAATAGGTTGATAATCATGTTAACGGTTTTCCCAAATTTTACCACTGTATGTTAGACAGAAATTAATAAACCAGGTTAACGGTTAACTTTTAATAGGTAGATCATTGTGTTAATTTTTTCCCCAAATTTTACCACTGTGTTTCCACACTTTTAGTAATTAGAAAAAGAAACGTACTACATTTGTATTTAAAAAGTTCCCTTACATCTGATTGGCTGATCTGATTGATAGAACAGAGCTTCCGAGTTTCCCAAACAAATTAAAAAAAATACAAATAAAATTTGCTTGAGTCCACGGATCCATCACCAATCTTAATAATAACTAAGTTTCAGTTCAAACGACTCAGGTCTGTAAGTTGAAATCTTGACTGACCATGCACACTTACTACCCACATGTAAGCAGTAAAGAAATGTTGCTTAGCATAAGCGGCCAGCCAAGATTTCAACTTTCAAAGCAGCATTTTTGGGAAATTGTGTACTAAATACATTTCTTTGGACAGTTGCTGTTCGTGAACTTCATTCTGTAAAAAATCCTATACTAGATGTAAATGGCCTAAAACTCTCTGTATGTAAAACAGTATGAATTAGGTATACGATATACCTATAGCCACACCTGAGACAGGTAGATATCCAGGTGTTATATAGAGATATTCTACACTAATTCTATTCACTAAACATAGAGATTTACAATTCAAATATATACAGACATATGGTAACTATTACGATCAAAAACAACTTGTACCCTCGGGTATTTGATCTTAAACAGAAAGGTCAAAATGATTTTATTCCAATTGTTTTTTTTCCAGCGCTAATATCTTTCGTCTTTGTTGAATACGGCCAAATATTTACATACACCAATATCACTGTGAATTAGTCTAAATCTTATTGTGCCACACTCTATAAAAGATGGGTTTCTAACTGTAATGCCCACCTCTTAAATTCTTGGGTTTGTATAGCCTTAATGTCTACCTCTTAAATTCTTGGGTTTGTATAGTCTTAATGTCTCCCTCTTAAACTCTTGGGTTTGTATAGCTTTAATGTCTGCCTCTTAAATTCTTGGGTTTGTATAGCCTTAATGTCTGCCTCTTAAACTCATGGGATTGTATAGCCTTAATGTCTCCCTCTTAAACTCTTGGGTTTGTATAGCCTTAATGTCTCCCTCTTAAATTCTTGGGTTTGTATAGCCTTAATGTCTCCCTCTTAAACTCTTGGGTTTGTATAGCTTTAATGTCTGCCTCTTAAATTCTTGGGTTTGTATAGCCTTAATGTCTGCCTCTTAAACTCTTGGGATTGTATAGCCTTAATGTCTCCCTCTTAAATTCTTGGGTTTGTATAGCCTTAATGTCTACCTCTTAAATTCTTGGGTTTGTATAGCCTTAATGTCTCCCTCTTAAGCTCTTGGGTTTGTATAGCTTTAATGTCTGCCTCTTAAATTCTTGGGTTTGTATAGCCTTAATGTCTGCCTCTTAAACTCTTGGGATTGTATAGCCTTAATGTCTCCCTCTTAAATTCTTGGGTTTGTATAGCCTTAATGTCTCCCTCTTAAATTCTTGGGTTTGTATAGCCTTAATGTCTGCCTCTTAAACTCTTGGGTTTGTATAGCCTTAATGTCTCCCTCTTAAATTCTTGGGTTTGTATAGCCTTAATGTCTGCCTCTTAAACTCTTGGGATTGTATAGCTTTAATGTCTGCCTCTTAAACTCTTGGGTTTGTATAGCTTTAATGTCTCCCTCTTAAACTCTTGGGTTTGTATAGCCTTAATGTCTCCCTCTTAAACTCTTGGGTTTGTATAGCTTTAATGTCTCCCTCTTAAATTCTTGGGTTTGTATAGCCTTAATGTCTGCCTCTTAAACTCTTGGGTTTGTATAGCCTTAATGTCTCCCTCTTAAACTCTTGGGTTTGTATAGCCTTAATGTCTGCCTCTTAAATTCTTGGGTTTGTATAGCCTTAATGTCTCCCTCTTAAACTCTTGGGTTTGTATAGCCTTAATGTCTGCCTCTTAAACTCTTGGGTTTGTATAGCCTTAATGTCTGCCTCTTAAACTCTTGGGTTTGTATAGCCTTAATGTCTCCCTCTTAAATTCTTGGGTTTGTATAGCCTTAATGTCTCCCTCTTAAACTCTTGGGTTTGTATAGCCTTAATGTCTGCCTCTTAAACTCTTGGGTTTGTATAGCCTTAATGTCTCCCTCTTAAACTCTTGGGTTTGTATAGCCTTAATGTCTGCCTCTTAAACTCTTGGGTTTGTATAGCCTTAATGTCTCCCTCTTAAACTCTTGGGTTTGTATAGCTTTAATATCTGCCTCTTAAACTCTTGGGTTTGTATAGCCTTAATGTCTCCCTCTTAAATTCTTGGGTTTGTATACCCTTAATGTCTGCCTCTTAAATTCTTGGGATTGTATAGCCTTAATGTCTCCCTCTTAAACTCTTGGGTTTGTATAGCCTTAATGTCTGCCTCTTAAACTCTTGGGATTGTATAGCCTTAATGTCTCCCTCTTAAACTCTTGGGTTTGTATAGCTTTAATGTCTCCCTCTTAAACTCTTGGGTTTGTATAGCCTTAATGTCTCCCTCTTAAATTCTTGGGTTTGTATAGCCTTAATGTCTGCCTCTTAAATTCTTGGGATTGTATAGCCTTAATGTCTCCCTCTTAAACTCTTGGGTTTGTATAGCCTTAATGTCTGCCTCTTAAACTCTTGGGATTGTATAGCCTTAATGTCTCCCTCTTAAACTCTTGGGTTTGTATAGCTTTAATGTCTCCCTCTTAAACTCTTGGGTTTGTATAGCTTTAATGTCTGCCTCTTAAACTCTTGGGTTTGTATAGCCTTAATGTCTCCCTCTTAAGTTCTTGGGTTTGTATAGCCTTAATGTCTCCCTCTTAAACTCTTGGGTTTGTATAGCCTTAATGTCTGCCTCTTAAACTCTTGGGATTGTATAGCCTTAATGTCTCCCTCTTAAACTCTTGGGTTTGTATAGCTTTAATGTCTGCCTCTTAAACTCTTGGGTTTGTATAGCCTTAATGTCTCCCTCTTAAATTCTTGGGTTTGTATAGCCTTAATGTCTGCCTCTTAAATTCTTGGGATTGTATAGCCTTAATGTCTCCCTCTTAAACTCTTGGGTTTGTATAGCTTTAATGTCTGCCTCTTAAACTCTTGGGTTTGTATAGCCTTAATGTCTCCCTCTTAAACTCTTGGGTTTGTATAGCCTTAATGTCTGCCTCTTAAACTCTTGGGTTTGTATAGCCTTAATGTCTCCCTCTTAAACTCTTGGGTTTGTATAGCCTTAATGTCTGCCTCTTAAACTCTTGGGTTTGTATAGCTTTAATGTCTGCCTCTTAAATTCTTGGGTTTGTATAGCCTTAATGTCTCCCTCTTAAATTCTTGGGTTTGTATAGCCTTAATGTCTCCCTCTTAAACTCTTGGGTTTGTATAGCCTTAATGTCTCCCTCTTAAACTCTTGGGTTTGTATAGCCTTAATGTCTCCCTCTTAAACTCTTGGGTTTGTATAGCTTTAATGTCTGCCTCTTAAATTCTTGGGTTTGTATAGCCTTAATGTCTCCCTCTTAAATTCTTGGGTTTGTATAGCTTTAATGTCTGCCTCTTAAATTCTTGGGTTTGTATAACCTTAATGTCTCCCTCTTAAATTCTTGGGTTTGTATAGCCTTAATGTCTCCCTCTTAAACTCTTGGGTTTGTATAGCCTTAATGTCTCCCTCTTAAATTCTTGGGTTTGTATAGCCTTAATGTCTCCCTCTTAAACTCTTGGGTTTGTATAGCCTTAATGTCTGCCTCTTAAACTCTTGGGTTTGTATAGCCTTAATGTCTCCCTCTTAAATTCTTGGGTTTGTATAGCCTTAATGTCTGCCTCTTAAATTCTTGGGTTTGTATAGCCTTAATGTCTCCCTCTTAAACTCTTGGGTTTGTATAGCTTTAATGTCTGCCTCTTAAACTCTTGGGTTTGTATAGCTTTAATGTCTCCCTCTTAAACTCTTGGGTTTGTATAGCTTTAATGTCTCCCTCTTAAACTCTTGGGTTTGTATAGCCTTAATGTCTCCCTCTTAAATTCTTGGGTTTGTATAGCCTTAATGTCTGCCTCTTAAATTCTTGGGTTTGTATAGCCTTAATGTCTCCCTCTTAAACTCTTGGGTTTGTATAGCTTTAATGTCTGCCTCTTAAATTCTTGGGTTTGTATAGCCTTAATGTCTGCCTCTTAAATTCTTGGGTTTGTATAGCCTTAATGTCTCCCTCTTAAACTCTTGGGTTTGTATAGCCTTAATGTCTGCCTCTTAAACTCTTGGGTTTGTATAGCCTTAATGTCTCCCTCTTAAATTCTTGGGTTTGTATAGCCTTAATGTCTGCCTCTTAAATTCTTGGGTTTGTATAGCCTTAATGTCTGCCTCTTAAATTCTTGGGTTTGTATAGCCTTAATGTCTGCCTCTTAAATTCTTGGGTTTGTATAGCCTTAGTGTCTCCCTCTTAAACTCTTGGGTTTGTATAGCCTTAATGTCTGCCTCTTAAACTCTTGGGTTTGTATAGCCTTAATGTCTCCCTCTTAAATTCTTGGGTTTGTATAGCCTTAATGTCTGCCTCTTAAATTCTTGGGTTTGTATAGCCTTAATGTCTGCCTCTTAAACTCTTGGGTTTGTATAGCCTTAATGTCTGCCTCTTAAACTCTTGGGTTTGTATAGCCTTAATGTCTCCCTCTTAAACTCTTGGGTTTGTATAGCTTTAATGTCTGCCTCTTAAACTCTTGGGTTTGTATAGCTTTAATGTCTCCCTCTTAAACTCTTGGGTTTGTATAGCTTTAATGTCTCCCTCTTAAACTCTTGGGTTTGTATAGCCTTAATGTCTCCCTCTTAAATTCTTGGGTTTGTATAGCCTTAATGTCTGCCTCTTAAATTCTTGGGTTTGTATAGCCTTAATGTCTGCCTCTTAAATTCTTGGGTTTGTATAGCCTTAATGTCTGCCTCTTAAACTCTTGGGTTTGTATAGCCTTAATGTCTCCCTCTTAAATTCTTGGGTTTGTATAGCCTTAATGTCTGCCTCTTAAACTCTTGGGTTTGTATAGCCTTAATGTCTCCCTCTTAAACTCTTGGGTTTGTATAGCTTTAATGTCTGCCTCTTAAACTCTTGGGTTTGTATAGCTTTAATGTCTCCCTCTTAAACTCTTGGGTTTGTATAGCTTTAATGTCTCCCTCTTAAACTCTTGGGTTTGTATAGCCTTAATGTCTCCCTCTTAAATTCTTGGGTTTGTATAGCCTTAATGTCTGCCTCTTAAACTCTTGGGTTTGTATAGCCTTAATGTCTGCCTCTTAAACTCTTGGGTTTGTATAGCCTTAATGTCTGCCTCTTAAATTCTTGGGTTTGTATAGCCTTAATGTCTCCCTCTTAAACTCTTGGGTTTGTATAGCTTTAATGTCTGCCTCTTAAATTCTTGGGTTTGTATAGCCTTAATGTCTGCCTCTTAAATTCTTGGGTTTGTATAGCCTTAATGTCTCCCTCTTAAACTCTTGGGTTTGTATAGCCTTAATGTCTGCCTCTTAAACTCTTGGGTTTGTATAGCTTTAATGTCTGCCTCTTAAACTCTTGGGTTTGTATAGCTTTAATGTCTCCCTCTTAAACTCTTGGGTTTGTATAGCTTTAATGTCTCCCTCTTAAACTCTTGGGTTTGTATAGCCTTAATGTTTCCCTCTTAAATTCTTGGGTTTGTATAGCCTTAATGTCTGCCTCTTAAATTCTTGGGTTTGTATAGCCTTAATGTCTCCCTCTTAAACTCTTGGGTTTGTATAGCTTTAATGTCTCCCTCTTAAACTCTTGGGTTTGTATAGCTTTAATGTCTCCCTCTTAAACTCTTGGGTTTGTATAGCCTTAATGTCTCCCTCTTAAATTCTTGGGTTTGTATAGCCTTAATGTCTGCCTCTTAAATTCTTGGGTTTGTATAGCCTTAATGTCTCCCTCTTAAACTCTTGGGTTTGTATAGCTTTAATGTCTGCCTCTTAAATTCTTGGGTTTGTATAGCCTTAATGTCTGCCTCTTAAATTCTTGGGTTTGTATAGCCTTAATGTCTCCCTCTTAAACTCTTGGGTTTGTATAGCCTTAATGTCTGCCTCTTAAACTCTTGGGTTTGTATAGCTTTAATGTCTGCCTCTTAAACTCTTGGGTTTGTATAGCTTTAATGTCTCCCTCTTAAACTCTTGGGTTTGTATAGCTTTAATGTCTCCCTCTTAAACTCTTGGGTTTGTATAGCCTTAATGTCTCCCTCTTAAATTCTTGGGTTTGTATAGCCTTAATGTCTGCCTCTTAAATTCTTGGGTTTGTATAGCCTTAATGTCTCCCTCTTAAACTCTTGGGTTTGTATAGCTTTAATGTCTGCCTCTTAAATTCTTGGGTTTGTATAGCCTTAATGTCTGCCTCTTAAATTCTTGGGTTTGTATAGCCTTAATGTCTCCCTCTTAAACTCTTGGGTTTGTATAGCTTTAATGTCTGCCTCTTAAACTCTTGGGTTTGTATAGCTTTAATGTCTCCCTCTTAAACTCTTGGGTTTGTATAGCTTTAATGTCTCCCTCTTAAACTCTTGGGTTTGTATAGCCTTAATGTCTCCCTCTTAAATTCTTGGGTTTGTATAGCCTTAATGTCTGCCTCTTAAATTCTTGGGTTTGTATAGCCTTAATGTCTCCCTCTTAAACTCTTGGGTTTGTATAGCTTTAATGTCTGCCTATTAAATTCTTGGGTTTGTATAGCCTTAATGTCTGCCTCTTAAATTCTTGGGTTTGTATAGCCTTAATGTCTCCCTCTTAAACTCTTGGGTTTGTATAGCCTTAATGTCTCCCTCTTAAACTCTTGGGTTTGTATAGCTTTAATGTCTGCCTCTTAAACTCTTGGGTTTGTATAGCCTTAATGTCTGCCTCTTAAACTCTTGGGTTTGCATAGCCTTAATGTCTCCCTCTTAAATTCTTGGGTTTGTATAGCCTTAATGTCTGCCTCTTAAACTCTTGGGTTTGTATAGCCTTAATGTCTGCCTCTTAAACTCTTGGGTTTGTATAGCCTTAATGTCTGCCTCTTAAACTCTTGGGTTTGTATAGCCTTAATGTCTCCCTCTTAAACTCTTGGGTTTGTATAGCCTTAATGTCTGCCTCTTAAACTCTTGGGTTTGTATAGCCTTAATGTCTGCCTCTTAAACTCTTGGGTTTGTATAGCCTTAATGTCTGCCTCTTAAATTCTTGGGTTTGTATAGCCTTAATGTCTGCCTCTTAAACTCTTGGGATTGTATAGCCTTAAGTCTCCCTCTTAAATTCTTGGGTTTGTATAGCCTTAATGTCTGCCTCTTAAATTCTTGGGATTGTATAGCCTTAATGTCTGCCTCTTAAACTCTTGGGTTTGTATAGCCTTAATGTCTGCCTCTTAAACTCTTGGGTTTGTATAGCCTTAATGTCTGCCTCTTAAACTCTTGGGTTTGTATAGCCTTAATGTCTGCCTCTTAAACTCTTGGGTTTGTATAGCCTTAATGTCTCCCTCTTAAATTCTTGGGTTTGTATAGCCTTAATGTCTGCCTCTTAAATTCTTGGGTTTGTATAGCCTTAATGTCTGCCTCTTAAATTCTTGGGTTTGTATAGCCTTAATGTCTGCCTCTTAAATTCTTGGGATTGTATAGCCTTAATGTCTGCCTCTTAAACTCTTGGGTTTGTATAGCCTTAATGTCTGCCTCTTAAACTCTTGGGTTTGTATAGCCTTAATGTCTGCCTCTTAAACTCTTGGGTTTGTATAGCCTTAATGTCTGCCTCTTAAACTCTTGGGTTTGTATAGCCTTAATGTCTGCCTCTTAAACTCTTGGGTTTGTATAGCCTTAATGTCTCCCTCTTAAATTCTTGGGTTTGTATAGCCTTAATGTCTCCCTCTTAAATTCTTGGGTTTGTATAGCCTTAATGTCTGCCTCTTAAACTCTTGGGTTTGTATAGCCTTAATGTCTGCCTCTTAAATTCTTGGGTTTGTATAGCCTTAATGTCTGCCTCTTAAACTCTTGGGTTTGTATAGCCTTAATGTCTGCCTCTTAAACTCTTGGGTTTGTATAGCCTTAATGTCTGCCTCTTAAATTCTTGGGTTTGTATAGCCTTAATGTCTCCCTCTTAAACTCTTGGGTTTGCATGTTGGTTTTGCATAGCCTTCATGGGCACTTGTTAAACTGCTGGGTCTATAGCATTAAGGCTGACATTCTAAACAATTGGGTCTGACCAGCCTCTTAAAACAGTTGGGCCTGTAGTCCTTAAGGCTGGACTTTTAAAACAGTTGCATCTGAATCCCAAATGCCCATATCTTAAATTGTTGGGTCTATATTACTGTCAGTCTCTTAAACTGTTGGGGTTGTAGTGTTAAACACTTAAATGCTCACCTCTTAAAACAGCTGGGCCTGTAGTCTCAATGTCAGCCTCCTAAACAGGTCAGACTTTGGACTTAAAGTTCTCCCCTTAAACGTTAGGTATTCTGTTGTACAGGTCATCCTAATATAAATACATGGAAATAAAGGCTAGTTGTGGTTAGAAAATAGAAATCATGCAACTTGTTTTATTATAAAAATTTTCCATTAATCTGAAAATGTATGTTGAATATCGAGAGGGTTAGGGTTATGGTGTTTAATGCCACTTTCAACAATATTTCAGTTATATCGTGGCAGTCAGTTTATTGGTGGAGGTAACATGAGTGCCCAGAGAAAATCACTGACCTGCCGCTAGTCACTGATAAACTTTATCACATAATGTTGTATCGAGTACACCTAGCCATGAATGGGATTCGAACTCACAACTTTAGTGGCGATAGGCACTGATTGCACAGGTAGTTGTAAATCCAACTAACATACGATCAAGATCACGACCAGGACGGCCTCTATAGGCTATGCTAAATCTAGATTTTATCCCTGTCAACAAATTAAATCATTCCACTCCATTCCACAATAATTATGTATCCACATTTACTTGTGAAATCTTGACAATACAAAAATATTTCTACTTTTATCAACCAATTTGATGTTTAACAAATATTTACTTGTCAAACTAATGATGGTTACTATTGAATTCCGTGTAACCCACACTATATACTGGTCATCTAAAGTAGATTCCTACTGGTTTATCTGTTGATAATATGTTCTGTGGTTTACCAAAACCAAATAAAAATATTGACACCCACCACTAATACATCACTGAATATCTCTATAATAAAAGGGAGACAACTCTGTATCCATAATTAAAGGGAAGCAACTCCATATTGAGTGTAGAAAATTGTCATTGGATTGATGCACATTTTGTTGTGCAGATCAAATGAGCTGTATTGAATTCATGGCCAAAACATATTTACACCCACCATAAATACATCACTGAATATATCAATAATTTAAGGGAGACAGCTCAATATCGAGAATTAAAGGGAAACAACTCTATATTGAGTGTAGAAAATTGTCTAATGCATTGTTCATTGGATAGATTGACATTTTTTTTAGTAATTCAAATGAGTAGTCTTTCAGTCGTATTCATGACTAAAACCACAAAAGAAGATATTAACACCCACTATTAAATATTTGAATAATAAAAGGTGGTCAACTCTATATTAATATTTAAAGGGAGATAACTTTATTCTGAGTGTAGAAAATTTTCCTGATGAATTGTTCATTTGATCGATTGACATTTTGTTGTTTAACCTCAAACAAGCAGTAACTCGTCTATATTCATGATGACAGCTAGCTCTTGTAAAGTAAAGTCTAAAGGTAAAGAGGTAGCACTAGAAGGTTCAATTATGGTGGCACTGGAAGGTAAAATGATGGCACTCAGATGTTCGATGGTGGCAATGGAAGGTAAAAAAGTGGAACTGGAAGAGATTCTGCAAGGGTTCATTTTATGTGCAAAATAAATATAGCATGGCATTTTCCATAAAAAAAATATTTTTCGTAATTACTTGTTTAGTATGGTGAAAATATATTGTTCGATTGATTCACATTTTGTTGAGCAGATCAAATGAGCAGTCTAAACATATTTTATTTGTTAAATATAACAAATTGGGATCAGACATATAAGTTTTTCCAACTTATGAAGTCTTCTTCCAAATACAATAATTTACAATATGTATTAGCATATGCAAATGAAATGATATAATATGCATATAAATAAATAAAGACAGAAGGATTATATACAAAAACATAGGTAGAGACTATAGCTGAAAGAAAAGAAAGGAAAAGAAATACTAATCTCAAGATAAAATCTGGCTCCAACACAATACATTGGTCTGTAGTCTGTTAGTTAAGAAGTCTGTAGTCTGTTAGTTAAGAAGACATTAATCCTTATCCATTAATATGAAATCTTGATAATAAAACAAGAGCTAGTGGACTTTATACTGTACCAGACAGCTGACATTAGACAATACAGTAGATCCTCTTGTAAGGTCACTCCTTTTGTAATGAAAAAGTGGCCTCATCAGAGAGGTGGTCTCTCTTGAGGGGGACAATTTACTAGTATTTTACTATATCAATGCATTTGACAATCTACTAAAAATCTGGGTGTGAACTCGGGTGCTCCGGAAGGGTAAGCAGTTCCTGCTCCACTAGTGATTGATGCATGAAAGTCAGACAATATTTTTATTGAATTTCAAATCAGCATCGTTTTGCTTAGTTTCAAGGCTCCATACCATTTTTTCGCAGCTATTTATGGCATCATATGCAAATTACAACACAAGACAGGAACACAGGGTGGTAACTGACTGTGTATTGTAAAGTAATGACTGTCTTTTTGAATACAGGGTGGTAACTGACTATTTATTGTAAAGTAATAACTGTCTTTCTGAACACAGGGTGGTAACTGACTATTTATTGTAAAGTAATGACTGTCTTTTTGAACACAGGGTGGTAACTGACTATTTATTGTAAAGTAATGACTGTCTTTTTGAATAAAGGGTGGTAACTGACTACTTATTGTAAAGTAATGACTGTCTTTTTGAACACAGGGTGGTAACTGACTATTTATTTTAAAGTAATGACTGTCTTGAACACAGGGTGGTAACTGACTATTTATTGTAAAGTAATGACTGTCTTTTTGAATACAGGGTGGTAACTGACTATTTATTGTAAAGTAATGACTGTCTTTTTGAACACAGGGTGGTAACTGACTATTTATTTTAAAGTAATGACTGTCTTTTTGAACACAGGGTGGTAACTGACTATTTATTGTAAAGTAATGACTGTCTTTTTGAACACAGGGTGGTAACTGATTATTTATTGTAAAGTAATGACTGTCTTTTTGAATATATGGTGGTAACTGACTATTTATTGTAAAGTAATGACTGTCTTTTTGAATACAGGGTGGTAACTGACTATTTATTGTAAAGTAATGACTAAGTCTAATCTAATTTGATTAAAAAATAATTTTCTTTAATTTACGATCTTAAATTCATTAATCTTATTCAGATTACCGCCCATTTTATACACCATAATTCTATTGATAATAAAACAATGGCATGAAATATAACAAAATATAATTTTAATATCTGTAATCTGGGATAAGGATTAATATTTTCTTAACTAACAGACTTTATAGACCGGTGTATTTTGTGGGAGCCAGATTTTTATCTTGAGATTAAACGTGAAAAAATAAGAAACTTTACTGAATAGGCAGCATCAGACAAGTTTATTTTCATTGCATAAACAAGGTTCCAAATTTATTTTTCAAATTAAAATGCTATTATCATAATGACCGCTGCTAGATGCAACCTTGACCCCCTTATCTCCTAAAAAAATAATAATTTGAGTTTGACAAAAATAAAAAAAACCAACAAAAAAAATAAAACTAAAACGTCAAAAATAGCAGTACTCTGTCCTATGTGTAATAATTAAACAATTATTTCATCTTTATTTCTAATAAAAGCTATTAAAACATTTTCAAGTTTCTTCCAAGTGTTAGATTCTGCGTTTTGACATTTTGAATAAATTGTCTGGTTTCTATAATGTAGCAGGGGATAAAACTTAACAGGGGACCAGTATCATAAGACCACTACAATTTGGCCTGGGTCCCTGAAAATGCGTAGACAGTTGCATAGCTGACTTCTGAAATTTTGAATATTTCATGTGCAAAGTCAGTTACTGGGCCTTAAGAATTTATGCTGGGTTACTAAAATTGTCATGCTTATGGAACCCAGCTTGCAACTGCAGCAAAAATGCAAAGTTTTTTCCTTATGTAGCTATGATGCATCCATCTTAACTTACAGTAGTGTTAACATATTAAATAAAGATGCAAGTCAAAATAAATACAGCAGTTCCTCTCTTATAAGGCCACACCTTCTGCAAAGAAAAAGTGGTCTTCTAAGAGGGGTGGCTTCTCTTGAGGGGGGACATTTAGTATCATTTTACTATCTCATTATCAGTGCATCTGAAATTTGGCCTGATATGAGGGGTGGCCGTTGGTTGGAGGGACTTTATAAGAGGGGTGGACCCTCTTGAGGGGGAAAATTTAGTAGCATTTTACTATCTCAGTGCATCTCAATTATCTGGCCTGATATGAGGGGTGGCCTTTGGTGAGAGGGGTTTTATAAGATGTATATCTGATAACAAGCTGATAATGTACTGTTTTTGATGTTTTCAAACTGTCAGGTAAATTAACAAGATAACAGGTATGTGGTTATAAGGTGCGACATACAAACATAACTCTATATTATTAATTATGTTTAACACCTTAAACAGATTAAATTACCACTTTCTTTTCTTAATCTGAAAACATAAAAGAGACAATCTATTTTCCAATCACTATCAATAGTATGAAAAAACGTGACGCTTCTTTGGAATTAAGTTTTCTTTATTGGATAAGAAACCAGTTAAAGACATTTTGACGATTTCTGATCTATTATGACAACCAGTTATTAGTCAAATTTTTCTGATAATCAAACAGCAGACGTATATTTTGTATTTGCTTAAGATATGAGAACTATAATGGGTGGTAAGTTTTCGTTTCTTTGAAGATTTCAAAACTCATTCAAATTTCCAAAATCTAAAGCATTTCTTTTGTTGAAATATCTTTTCTAAAATGCGTTGAGTGAATTGTACTAATTATAAGGTACAAACCAAAGTTTTTACCTTTGTTCATTGTTAGTAAGTTAAGAAAGTGTCCATCGAGATCAGATTTCAATCATTACTTTTTAACAACCACCTTCATTAAAACTGACCGAAAAGGAACACGGTACACCTATACTTCAGCAGAACAATCAAGGAGTTTGTTTTACAAACACCTTGACAAACTGAACAGATTTTTAGCTTCATCACCGATTAAAAAAATTAAAATAAAATAAAAAAAGTTTTGTAAAAAAATAACAATTGAATTGTGCCATAAACAGTGAAATGCTTTTTTTTATTTATTATTTATAAAAAAAAATTAACATATCTCATGCATTTTAATATCTTACAAGTAAAATGACCCATTCTGCTTCCACATTTTTAATCTGATATGCCAATAAATGTAGATGTCAAATTTAGTGCACTCCACACGTATTCTGGAATAACCTTCATCAGGTGTGCTGAAAGTAAAAAGATTGCATGTAAAGCCAAATAATTTTAAAATCTTTTGGACCAAGAAAATTTAATGTTCCTAAATAGCAGTCAAAATAGGCTAATTATATATAAGGTATCAACTCAGCGATTGATTTTTCTGCATGAGAAGCATCAAATTTTCAAACTTTATGATTCATGCATGTCAACATGCAATTCATGTAATTTAATTAATATGATAATCATGCACTTGTCTTTTTTTTAATTTCAAAGTTAGGTGTGGGATTTTTTCACCTGTGTAGGATTATTGTTTATTAACATAACAGAACAGTATTTTTATTAAGAGATGCATGATATCACCTATAATACAGAGATCATAGTCGTGATCATATGGTAGTTGGATTTATAACTAGCTATGCAATCAGTGCATATCACCACTAACGTTGTGAGTTTGAACCCCGCTCAGGCGAGTTGTACTCTATACAACATTATGTGATATAGTTTGTCAGTGACTTGTGAGAGGTCGGTGGATTTCTCTGGATACTCAGGTTTTCTCCACCAATAAAACTGACTGCCACGATAAAATTGAAATATTGTTGAAAGTGGTGTTAAGTACCATAATCCTACCATACCTATATAATACTGTCAGAAGACAGCATGACATATACAATGAAAACTTGCATTTTAATAGACAAAAAAAAAAAACTAATTCTATTGTTTCAAAAAATTATTTCTTCTGTGTAAGAAGACTGCATGACCTGTATAATGAAAACTTATATTTTAATAGACAACCAATAAACCAACTCTACTGTTTCAAAAGACAGTAAAATGTTTAGTCGCTATTATGAAGTGATATAATATGTTAATATAAAGTTTACTTAGTAAAATGTTTAAAACCGCTTGACAATAAATTTTGATTTAATTTGCCATCAAATGTAATCCTTTGAACCTGATCATATTTCCACATAAAATTTGTCGTAACAATAGATTGTAACATAAACAATCTTACTGTCTTGTCTTAAACTCGTAAAAAACCATTAATATTTGTTATTTGTCCCCAGTAAAAATAAAGTTGATACGAAAAGGGACTAATTTCTTTTCCGACCTGCTCTTAATAAATGGAAACCTTGGGTCAAATCAGTGTCCACTTATATATGGTCAAATATCAAAAGATTTTCACATTAAAGTGTCAGACTCCAATTAAGTGAAGTATTTATGGGCAGTTAAACATACATAGTGATTTTAACAGTTTTAGTTGTGGGGGGTTTAATCACAGTAAGTCAGAGACACCTTAATCATTAATGGGATATGGTCAAGTCCTACACAATTTAACAAGGCAGTAATTGTATTTTCAATGTCCATACCAGTAGGATATTAATTTCCACAAAAATCATTTTTATCTGCAAATCTACAGACAGACCTACGAATTAAAGAATTGTTACTTTTTGTACTGACAGATCAGCACATTTCTAAATAATAGCTGTTGACCATTGGCAAAACAATTCTAGTCAATGAACAACTGCCACTGGTAGACTTGATGGCTCCTACAGAAACTTGTGAAGATGGACAATAATTTGATTAGTACTACTTTACAAGTCATTCCTGCAGACTTTTTTTTAATAAATGAGGTTGTTTCATTCAATGTCGAGTACCAGTTTTACTCGCTCTTCAACTGACACTCTGT
The DNA here is from genome assembly GCA_963383655.1 of Bathymodiolus septemdierum. Classification (NCBI taxonomy): domain Eukaryota; kingdom Metazoa; phylum Mollusca; class Bivalvia; order Mytilida; family Modiolidae; genus Bathymodiolus; species Bathymodiolus septemdierum. The sequence continues at coordinate 45,448,067 of OY726529.1, read as the reverse complement.
TAAGGGTCTAGTCTGGTTGACAGGTGAAGAGAATTACCGGTACACCAATTATCAAGGTAACACTGATAGATCAAGACTTGATTCACGGTCACAAAATTACTGAAAATTTACAAATCATGTTATTATTTTTTTTATTTTTCGTAAAGCTTTAACTTGAAAATGAAAACAAAACTCGCCCTTACGAGATGTAAATGTAACAGCAACAAATCAAATTGAAATACTGCTGACATTATCTTATTTCAATGACAGTATAACTTGCTTCCTTCACATATGTAGAATCTATACACAGATACATTGTATTTTAATACTCCACATGTGTAGATATTGTACTCAGATAAACACTACATTTTAATACTTTACATGTGTAGGTTTTATGCATAAATAAACACTGCATTTCAATACCTCACATGTGTAGGTACTGCATAAAGATAAACTTTTGCTTTTAAATATCTCACATATGCAGCTTTTTCAACTTTTCACAAATGTAGGCTTTGTAAACAGATAAACACTGTAAAACAGTACATAACATGTGTAAGTATTGTACATAGATAAACACTGTATTTCATTACATCACATGTGAAAGTATTGTACACAGATAAACATTGTATTTCAGTGCTTCACATGTGTAGGTATTGTACACAAATAAACACTGTATTTCAATACTTCACATGTGTAGGTATTGTACAAAGATAAACTTTGTTTTTAAATATCTCACATATGCAGCTTTTTCAACTTTTCACAAATGTAGTCTTTGCATACAGATAAACACTGCTCATGTTAGCTTTGTACACAGATAAACACTGTAAAACAGTACCTGACATGTGTAAGTATTGTACACAGATAAACACTGTATTTCAGTGCTTCACATCTGTAGGTTTTTCTACACAGATAAACAGTGTATTGAAACACCTTATATATCTAGTGTTTTTTCTACACAGATAAACAGTGCATTTCAATACCACACATATGTAGGTTTTCTACACAGATAAACAGTGCATTTCAATACCACACATATGTAGGTTTTCTTCACAGATAAACAGTGCATTTCAATACCACACATATGTAGGTTTTCTACACAGATAAACAGTGCATTTCAATACCACACATATGTAGGTTTTCTACACAGATAAACAGTGCATTTCAATACTACACATATGTAGGTTTTCTACACAGATAAACAGTGCATTTCAATACCACACATATGTAGGTTTTCTTCACAGATAAACAGTGCATTTCAATACCACACATATGTAGGTTTTCTTCACAGATAAACAGTGCATTTCAATACCACACATATGTAGGTTTTCTTCACAGATAAACAGTGCATTTCAATACCACATATATGTAGGTTTTCTACACAGATAACCAGTGCATTTCAATACCACACATATGTAGGTTTTCTACACAGATAAACAGTGCATTTCAATACCACACATATGTAGGTTTTCTACACAGATAAACAGTGCATTTCAATACCACACATATGTAGGTTTTCTACACAGATAAACAGTGCATTTCAATACCACACATATGTAGGTTTTCTACACAGATAAACAGTACATTTCAATACCACACATATGTAGGTTTTCTACACAGATAAACAGTGCATTTCAATACCACACATATGTAGGTTTTCTACACAGATAAACAGTGCATTTCAATACCACACATATGTAGGTTTTCTACACAGATAAACAGTGCATTTCAATACCACACATATGTAGGTTTTCTACACAGATAAACAGTGCATTTCAATACCACACATATGTAGGTTTTCTACACAGATAAACAGGACATTTCAATACCTCACATATGTAGGTTTTCTACACAGATAAACAGTGCATTTCAATTGTGCTTAGTCACTAATAATTAAACTCAATGTCCCATGGGTCGTTTTTAGACATAATATTGAGTCTTTGTAGTACTTGTTTTCCAAAAAATAATGCCAGGACCAACCCACAAACATGCACAAATGTTTGTTATTAATTTCAGAAATTAAATTAAGTAAATATTACAAGTAGTTATATGGAGTATATTCTAACGTCTTTTCTATTTGCCTTTTATATGTATTAAAAACTTTCAATTACATTTCTATATTGAACATAAATTAAAATGGTACATTGATGCAATTATGCTCTGAATATTAAATTTGTATGGAGGCCACTTACATGAAAATCATATTATTTGAAGTTTTTACACAGCTTTACACATTTCATCTCAAGTAAAATTTGAAATAATCAAAAATAATTTTAAGTAATATGCAAGTTTTCTGTTTCAAGAAAAGCAAACTGTCAAAATTAAAGAATTATGGTTTTGCAGAAAAATTATTTAAAAAAATCCTTGTTCTATATGCATAGCACCCCCTTAGTAGCCTCTCTTAACTTGTTTTGACTTAAAATCCACCATGTTGAGAGAAAAAATCTGCACTGTATATCTGAATGAAGGTTATTCAGTGCACTCTCTGCACCCAGTGCATCAGATGCAAAATGGTATTACCAAAGACCACAAAAACCACATTCACTTTAGCATATATTGTGTTTTATATATACCTTAATTAATTATCCTGGAAATAGATTAATACTTCTGGAGATTACTGTACCGGTATTCTTCATAGACTATCCTTTACCAATTAGATCTGAAAAAAAAGATTTTTTGGGGGTTTAATTCATGCTGAAATTTAATTTCTTAACCAAACTAGTGGGTGACACTTAATTAAACAAGGGAGATACATATTGCTGAGAGATACATGTCACCTATGTTTCAAAATGGCCGTCGTTCAGCTATCTTGACATTATTTTAAATATTTTGTGTGCATCAGCCCTTCATTATGGACTATTTCTCTACAAAAATAATGAATTAATGATCTAAAAACATTTTCTTGTTACATGTGGTAGCATGTGGACAGACAGACAGAGTGCAATCCTTTTGTCCCTCTATAGGAACTGTAGGAGGTTAAAAATAAAATGACTACTTTTAGCATAATTTTTTTGTGGAACATATACCAAATGATATTACAAGTAGATTGTCTTAAAAGTAATTTATACTTTCATGTACATTAGAGCGGCTGTCATGGTCGTGATCGCATGGTCGCTGGATTTACAACTATCTATGCAATCAGTGCCTATCACCACTAACATTGTGAGTTCGAATCTCGATCAGGGCGAGGTGTAAAACATTATGTGATCAAGTTTATCAGTGACTTGCGACAGTTCGGTGGTTTTCTCCAGGTACTCCAGTTTCCTCCACCAATAAAACGGACCGTCACAATATAACTGAAATATTGTTGAAAGTGGCATTAAACACCATAACCCTAACCCTAATCCAACTACCATACCATCATGGCCACATAAAGTGTTAGATACAAAAACATATCTTACTCAAAATCCTACGTCAAACTCCCAGTAGTGAGCAAGTAACAACAGATAATTACCTATTAACGAAACGGATAAATACTCGTAATTAAATTTTGCAGAAATGGAAAATTGTGGAAAAAACTTTCTCTAAGCCGAAAAAATATTTATTATGTGGAAAGTCATATTAAAATGTGAAAATACAAAGCACCATTTATCTGTTTGTTGCTTTTTTAGTCAAAAATGGAATCTATTTTTTTGGTGTATATCAACACAACTACTGGCACAGGTCCGGATTCCAAAGCTCTAAGTGATGAAGACTACAATAGTAGAGCCAAAGGTTACTCTTACTTAATGTAAACACATGTTAACCCTTACATTATAAATCATTGCTTTACAACTATTATGTAAAGCGACATCAAGCTAAGCTTTCACAGGAAGAGGGATAAATAATGAGAAAACAAAACAACAAACATTTCAAATATTTACAAACACGGGGACAAAATATTTAATTTTATTACATCTACCATTGAAGTTTACACTATAAATTATCTAAATAAAAACCAGACTGTATATTTACGATTTTACAGGTAGACGATATTTTGATATTAATTTCTATTATAGGGTCTGCGTCAACGTAATGTGAATGTGATATATGATCAATGTTTATTTACGCTTAGGAATTAGAACACCTGTTTATATTGTTATATATACAGGTGCTTTATCTCCCATTAAGTATAATAATAATAATAATAATAATAGTAATAGAAGAAAGAATTTTTACTGGAAATTTAATTGAGGTATTTTTGAATCTTTAAAATAATAATAATAAAAATTATAATAAAACTTTAAGAAATTTGAAGGAAATTTTTTTACTAGAATTTAACTGATGTATTTTTAAATCTTTAAACTAGAGGTTCACATAATAATAATAATAATAATAATAATGATAATAATAATAATAATAATAAATAAATAAAAAAATAAACAATAAAACGTAACCATTCCATTGTTAAGAAATTAGGAAAAAATATTTTTTACTTTACATTTAAATTAAAAAATTTAAATGACGTATTTTGAAAATAATAATAATGACGACTGGAAGTTTTAACAGCAACATGTGGAGCAGAAACTGCTAAATCTTTCAGAGAACCCGAGTTCATCCCCGCTTTTAGTGGAGGTTTATGTTGCTCAATCTTTAGTTTTCTGTGTAGTATTCTGTAGAGCATTATTTTGTCTTTTTCTTTTTTTTCTTTCGGCTATTGTATTTCATATTGTGTGTCCTTCAATTTACGGCTTCCAATAACCCCTTTGGTATCTTTAAATTTTTCTTGGGGAGTGATTGAGTGAATGTTGTTTAACGCCAATTCAGCAATTTTCCAGCAATATCATGGCGAGAACAAGTTAATTTTCAATGAGATGATGATGAGGTCCGCTTTGTACTAGACTAACATGCTTAGTTGGATTTTTATAGTGCTAGCTCACTGAAACAACAGTCCACGGATAGACATGTCTCCCAATGCTGACATATAATTCAGATTCCGAGCCAACCAGTCTTTGTTCTTTCTCCTTAATGCTGTGTGCATAGCGGAGAAGCAACAAATACCAATTTCATAGTTTTTGGTTTGACCCGACCGGGGCGGGAACCCACAATCTACCACACTCGACGCGAGCACACTAACCATTACACCATCGATGCAGTTAAGATTTTTTGAACTATTGCAGGTTTTAATATCTGTTAAATGTTGATATCCCAGGAATTTAACCCAATGGAACCAGGGTCATTTATACAAGTACCTTTAGATGCCAGGTTCATCCCCGGTTTTGGGTGGGGTCCGTGTTGCTCACCTTTTTAGATTTCTATGTTATGTTTCTTGATTGCCCCTTCGGTTTTCATTAATATTTATTTATCTAATTTTTATTTTAGTTAAACCTTCACAATTTTTTTAAAAGTAACATAAGTATCTTGTACCTTAAGATAAGTGATTAACTTATATAGGGTAACTTAACACATACTACATCTTAAAAGATCTATTAAATCATAATGTAATACTACTGAAATCTCTATATAATTAGATGTTGGTTTTTTTGCTCGATTCATGCAATTTTAGTTTCCTTTTACACGATTCAAAACATTAGGCCAAACAAATTAAAATACATGCGGTTCCACTACAGACCCTGATGTTTAGTTTGTACCTTAAAGTTTTTATTGCCATTTTTGGACAAGTACTGTTTTAGCAAAAATGTTGTCCTGTATAACTTAGGTAAAGAAAAAAAAGAAAAAAACGTTACCATAACTACCAATTTTTTCAAGAATGTTACCAAAAACACAAGTATTTTTTTTCTTTGGCCTTGGGTATCAAATCCTTGGCACTTAGTAACAGATATAAAAGGAGTCTGACAGTGATGTTTCACCTTTTGTGTTTTACTTAAAGAAATGCTGATCGTGCAGAAACGAGCACATGACAGCAATACTGCCTATAAAAATCATTTAGAGGCTTTGATATAATATAGTAATTAAATTAACTAATAATAAAAGCATTTTTGTTTTATATACTAAACAGATGTGTGTAGTGTTTGTATAATGGATTGTAATATACCAGCTAGTCATCAGACTAAATTTTTGTTGTCAGTCAGTTATAGAGATTGTCTCGTAATTTTTGCAAAATACGTCTTTTGAGCCCATTAAACTAGTTTAATCCTGTAACTTGTTATATAAACAAAAAGAGGGTTCACAATACCATAAGAAGAGGGTTCAATATATCATGTACTGGAAGTCAATATTTCATACCAGCTTTATTTGAAGAGCAATTTAAAATGGTTGGCGGAGGGGGTCAAAATACCACAGGTAGGAGGTTAAAACACTTTAGCACATAGCTGTATTTTGATTGGATAATCAGTGTATACTATTTTTGAACTGTACACTTGACAACGGGTGACTATGCATAGTGACAGGAACTATACCAGTTTCAAACGATTTCCCGCAGGCACTATACCTGTGGCATAGATTTTCCCACGTAATTTATATATATTTTTGTCAAGATTTATCTCCCTTAATAAACAAACTACAAGTCATGCAAATTGGAAAACAGATCTAAAAACACTTTCAGTTACCCAGTATTTAACTTCAGTAACTGCAATGTTACCATTAATTATCAACAGTAATTAATTCATATGGAAATGTTCCATTTTCAACATACTGAACAAAAACTTGTTACATGTACTTTTCTTCTGAAAAATTACAAAAAGATGTGATTTGTTGAATTTCAGTTTTTGCTATAAACGTTAATTTTATAATGTTACATTGTAAATTTTGTTATTATTATAATGTTGAATCTGAGTGTGTTTTTCTTTTATGTCTAGAATGGGATGTTATGTACTAAATATATTATTGCCAGTCTTCTCCCTCGAGAACAGTTTTCCTATAGTGTTGTCTGGTGAGGTATAGTACCCTCTCTGTTGGCTCGGGCACTATATCGCACCAGACAACACTATAGGAGAACAGTTCCCTCAGAAGTAGACAATAATAGAATAATAGATGAGGGGTTCTATATACCAATGGCAGGGGATCAAAATACCATATGACACAGGTACACACACCTTCCCAGGTGCTTTCAACAAATATATATATATATTTTTATTAGGTTTTCTGACTTTCATATAAGGCCAAAAAAAAAATATGTGTGTTTACTGTCACATGTCAAAAAAATCTAGGGTCGGTCGGTCATGATTAAATTTTTTTATTTTTATTTTTTTTATTATCGACAAAACAGGAAATAGTCGTTCCCGGTTCCGGAATCCGATTCCAGTATTTCATTTTCGAAATTTTCGGTAAGCCGTCATTTATTGAAGCTGTCATATGACGATTTATGCAGTTTTTCTACCTTCTTTGCTCTCAATTTCTACAAAAAGCTAGCAGTTGAATAAATAAAACATTGCTGCTGGTTAAACAACAAAAATGGTTATCCGAATTCTGTGTAAAAATTCATAGGGTCTCGCTAGCAAAAATTAGGGTCGGTCGGGTGACCATAAACACACACTGGTGGAGTATGCCAGCCCCGTATGGGATCCTCATCACCAGACAGACATCAGGAAGCTGGAGTGTGTACAACGAAGGGCAGCAAGGTTCGTCTTAAGTAGCCAACACAATAGGTCTAGCGTCACTGCCATGATCCAATGCCCCGGTTGGAGGTCATTAGAGGACATGAGAAGGTACGCTAGACTTACCATGGTCTATAAGATCGACCACGAACTAGTCGCCATCTCCAAGACAGACCGCCTCGACAGACCAACAAGAAGACTACGACAATCTCACTACAATGCCTATCAAGTACCACACTGTAGGATTGAGGTCAGGAAGATGTCGTTCTTCCCAAGAACTGTCCGAGATTGGAACGCCCTGCCACCTGACAAAGCCAGCCTGGACACACTTGAAGCTTCTATCTGCGTCCAATAAACCGCCTCGACTGCTTTTATCTTTTAACCTGTTTTTAACTTATCCCGATGCGAGACTTCCCTTGGTGCCTAGCATCTATTTAAATCACTGCATGATCTTCGACACGACAAAGGAGGCAGTTAATCGGCAGAAGCAGAAACACATATTATTTTTTTTGGCCCGAGGCCAACTATATAAATATTGGACAAACATTTATTTTTATATAACTTGGAACTTGTTTTTCTTCTTTCATAAGATAACTACATTTAATGTCATCACTATAACATTACAAAGCTTGTTCTGTCAGCCATTTTAATTGTTTAATTGACAGCAGATTATAGACCTAAAGAAAATCAAATAAATTACATATATACTACCTCTGATAATAAACATAGATAAATATCACATAAACATGTAATACAAACATATATCTACCTCAATCTAATTAATATTATGTCATGTTAAATACTGTCAGATGATGTAAACGAAAATCTAATCAACAAAGGAATTTATTAATTTTATTTATGTAATTTATATTTATTTTATTTTATTTATGTAATTCGTTTCATTTTATTAATGTAATTTATTTCATTTCAGAAAGCAAGTTATTTCTTTATGTAATGTATTTTATTTGATTTATGTAATTTATTTTATGTCGCTATCTAATTTATTTTATTTCATTTCCATAATTTCTTTCATTTTATTCATGTAATTTATTTATTTTAATCATTTAATTCATTTTTATTTTATTTATGTAATTCATTTTATTTTATTTATGTAATTCATTTTATTTTATTCATACAATCTTTTCATTTCCGTAATTTATTCTAATTTATCTATGTAATTGTTTTATGAGATGTTATTGAATTATGTTAAAATAAAACCCCATTTGATATGGAAAGATACCTGACCTACACTAAAAAAAATTTACATGGAAAACAGATCTCTCAAAATTGAGGACATTCTCCCAAAAACTTAAAATCAAAGCTGGACGCTATGTACAAGTACCTCGACATGACAGGCATACGTAACTGTTGCCGATTTTGGTTATCTTGTTTATGCCTTTTGGTTAACCTGCTCTCAAAGACTTCTAAATTATTTGGTTTTCACATCTTTTGACTATGAGTGTACCTGATGAAGGTTATTCCAGAAACATGTGGTGGACACTAAATTAGATATACAATAATGTATACGTTTTAATACTCTTAATGAAATCTAGGATCATCATTATCTGATGTCCATTTCCTTACTAAAATAAAATGTGAATGAGTGAGTAATTGTTGTTTAACGCCAAATTAGTAATTTTTCAGCTATATCATGGCAAGAACAAATAATATTCGATGAGATGATGATGAGGTCCGCTTTGTACTAGACTAATGCTAGCTCACTGAAACAACAGTCCACGGGTAGACATGTCACTCCACATTATCCTGACTCTGAAGCAACCAGTCTTTGTTTTTTCTCTTTAATGCTGCATGCTTAGCAGAAAAGCAACAAATACCAATATTAGACCAGCACGCTAACTATTACATCACTGATTCGGTTTCAAATGATATGAAGTTATATTGCAATTTGTAATGTAGCCGAATTGGTTACATTGACATTTGATTATCGTTCCTGATATTTTCAATTTTTAAAATTCGCCAATAATTTGAATATTTATATTTCTGAAATGTCTCTTTGAATAATACATTATAATTAAAACATATTTATTTTCATTCCATTGTAAAATTTAGAGATTGTTTTGACTTTAAATATACAATTTTGCTCTTAAACATTTCGCTTCAAAGCAATCCAACCACTGTGTTCATTTTATGTATACATGTAGTTTGAAAACTACAAATGTTTCATTGCTTGAGAGCTACCACACAGTAGGAGGTCTTTGACTTTCATTTCTAGTCACATGTTAGGGTAAAATAACTAAATATCATTTCTAAATTGTACTTTTGAATATTTGATAATTGTTGATTATTTGTTGTTGATTATTAAAATGTAATAAAAGTTGCTTCAGTTAAATTCTCGCTTATATAGCCAAAACAAGATGTTGCACGCTACGTTGTGCTAAGAATACCCCCACTCGTTCATTTGTAAGTCGCACGGCAAACAGGAAGTAGATGTGCGGTAAACCTGGAATGGGGAGACACGGTACAAGTCACCATGCCAAAGCCATATATCAAATATAAAATCATTTCTTCCAGTAGAAGCTGAGATAACTGTTACGAAAGTTTTCATTACAGCAAACATGAAAAATTCTAAGTCGCACTGTAAACAGGAAGTAGATGTGCGGTAAACCTGGAAAGGGGAGACACGGTACAAGTCACCATGCCAAAGCCATATATCAAATATAAAATCATTTCTTCCAGTAGAAGCTGATATATCTGTTACGAAAGTGTGAACGGATGGACAAGGTGATTGCAATATAGCCCCCACTCTATGAGTGGGAGTATAATGATTGCAATATAGCCCCCACATAGAGTGGGGGTATAATATACAGTTGGTAAATTATTATCCACATTTGAATCACGTAGCATACATTTAATGGCATCGTCCTTCCTGTTACAGTAATATGTAATCAGTGAGTTAATGATTACTCATTTGTATTTTCCCTGGACAATAAGGTTGTACTAAAACAGGATCCCTCCCCTAAGTCAACTTCACTGAGCATCTCAGACTAATTGCACAATAAAACAAGATGTTGCATGCTACGTCGTGCTAAGAATACCCCCACTCGTTCAAAATAATCATATTTACTTTCACTGATTTATGTGAAATGATATTGTATATGTTAGATAAATTAATGAGAATTAAAGTTTCAATTAAGAACTTTTCTTGGCTGGTTTATAATGTTTCATATCTCTATTACAGGATTAGAGAGCAGGGAAGGGATTAGAAAGTATGGCAGTTACCACATTACTATAAACAATATTATACATATGAGGGAGTGGAATGTGGGGGTCTTTGGTTCCCATTACACTCTCATGAATCCTGATTCCAGTATCATCTTGACTCCTGGTTACCAAGCCAGATCTAAAGCTTATGTATGCTCTGCCTATTTTTTTTTGCTCTTCCATTTTTTTCCATTTTTTAACTCCCATTTTTTTTCTGTCATTAATTCCAGATTTCCTCCCCCTTGACTCCCAGATTCCCCCATACTGTCCACCCTCAGTTATATAATAACATTCAGCTTAATTGAAGAAAGACACTGGAAACTGGAGTACCTGATTAAAAACTACCAATCTACCATATATTTTATTTTTGATTAAAATCTGTAATTTATACAATTTTTCTTTGATCTCACCAAGGAATATTTTCAGTATCAAAAGACTGACTCAGATAATAAAAATTATTGGTCAGTGTGATGTCAAACAATATTATGTTGTTACTGGTTACTGATAAAAACAATACCATCAGTTTTGAAGGTTTTGAAAAACATTATTACCAACATCGCAGCTCGTCCTATCAGACTCTCTGTGATACCTGTGATAATGTCTGTCTCGACCTTCATAACTGCCATTATTCTATATATATATATCAAGTTGATAAAAAAAAGTCAGTCATATTTTTTCTCAAATTATATCATCTTTTTTCTTAAAGATTTCTATGATTAATATATTTTTGCCAAAAACAAACCTTTGAATTTATTTCCAGCTCGAATCCCCCCATGTATAACAGGTGCCCCTACAAAGAATTAAAACCCTCTTCTGTTTAGTATTTTTTTGTAACGGTAATGTTGTAATAACCACAACGTCTACTAATAACATCACAGAGTGTAAGGAAATTATTCCTATTTTTATCATCAAAAGATATATATATATTGGGTAATTACTCATTAAACACTTAGATAGGTTAACATCACCTGATAATGACTAACCAATCATGTATTAATTATCTCCCTTTTCTTTGAACTCTCCAGTAAAAGAGACAGTATTCATGATTATTAAAGATATCCTTGAGGAGATAGAAGGTATCTGTTATCAAATTGTTTTACATGTATGGCATTCACCTATTTATTGTTTTTTCAAGGACAATACACCAAAGTCTTATTGTTAGTATCTGAAATAGAGGTCATTGTGATCATAATTAAAATCATGAAAATCTATTTTAACTTAACAAGTACCTGAAATATAGGTTACTATGATCACAGTTAAAGTCATGATAATCTATTTTAACCTAACAAGCACAGGAAATATAGGTCACTATGAACACAGTTAAAGTCATGATAATCTATTTTAACATAACAAGCACAGGAAATATAGGTTACTATGATCACAGTTAAAGTCATGATAATCTATTTTAACCTAACAAGCACAGGAAATATAGGTCACTGTGATCACAGTTAAAGTCATGAAAATCTATTTCAACATAACAACTTAAACAAGCACAGGAAATATAGGTCACTATGATCACAGTTAAAGTCATGATAATCTATTTTAACATAACAAGCACATGAAATATAGGTCACTATGAACACTATTTTAACTTAATTAAGTACAGAAAATGTAGGTTATTGTGATCACAATTAAAAGTTTTAGTAATCTATATTAACTTAATACGAACCAGAAATATAGGTCATTGTGATCAAGTTAAAGTCAACATTAAGAAATAGCGAAAATAAGACTGGAACCTTCATCCCATGTATTTCCCCTGGATGCCTTCTTCCACTTTCATCAATACATTAAAATTTGAAAATAAATGTGCTGCTTAACCTTTCTTACTCTTCTCGAAGAATATCTTGGATAAACTCTGCTTCAGAAGAACACAGTATACGTTCAGAAACAAATAAGTAAGAAGGATTACACAATTTGTTCCCATTGGAATGACGAAGAATATCTTGGATAAACTCTGCTTCAGAAGAACACAGTATACGTTCAGAAACAAATAAGTAAGAAGGGTTACACAATTTGTTCTCATTGGAATGACGAAGAATATCTTGGATAAACTCTGCTTCAGAAGAACACAGTATACGTTCAGAAACAAATAAGTAAGAAGGGTTACACAATTTGTTCTCATTGGAATGACGAAGAATATCTTGGATAAACTCTGCTTCAGAAGAACACAGTATACGTTCAGAAACAAATAAGTAAGAAGGGTTACACAATTTGTTCTCATTGGAATGACGAAGAATATCTTGGATAAACTCTGCTTCAGAAGAACACAGTATACGTTCAGAAACAAATAAGTAAGAAGGGTTACACAATTTGTTCTCATTGGAATGACGAAGAATATCTTGGATAAACTCTGCTTCAGAAGAACACAGTATACGTTCAGAAACAAATAAGTAAGAAGGGTTGCACAATTTGTTCCCATTGGAATGACGAATAATTAGCTGAAAATACTCACCAAAACTTGACAAATATGTTGTTGATCAAAGTGCCCACCATTTTGACAATATCATCTTCAGCGTACATATCACACAAGTTTTCGATCTATTGGAAATAAAAACTAGATCATCATATCTCTGTGCACCATCTCCGTAATAAAATCACAAATGTATTGTGTTGGTAGTTTTCAATAAGTTTTTCAATTTAGGATTGATTGATTGATTTTTGGTGTTTAATGCCACTTTCAGCAATATTTCAGCTATATAATGGTGACCAGTTTTAGACAATAGTGGTGGAAGAAGCCGGAGTACCCTTTTTTGTAAATTACAAAGCCGGGCACAAACCCACACCGTATTGGTGATAGGCTTGTATGAGTTGTTAGGTAATCCAACTACCTAACTCATTGAGCCATCCGGGCCCTAATTTATACAGGTAAGATACTGTTAGAGACCTAACTCATTGAGCCACCCGGGCCCTAATCTATACAGGTAAGATACTGTTAGAGACCTAACTCATTGAGCCACCCGGGCCCTAATCTATACAGGTAAGATACTGTTAGAGACCTAACTCATTGAACCACCCGGGCCCTAATCTATACAGGTAAGATACTGTTAGAGACCTAACTCATTGAGCCACCCGGGCCCTAATCTATACAGGTAAGATACTGTTAGAGATCTAACTCATTGAGCCACCCAGGCCCTAATCTATACAGGTAAGATACTGTTAGAGACCTAACTCATTGAGCCACCCGGGCCCTAATCTATACAGGTAAGATACTGTTAGAGACCTAACTCATTGAGCCACCCGGGCCCTAATCTATACAGGTAAGATACTGTTAGAGACCTAACTCATTGAGCCACCCGGGCCCTAATCTATACAGGTAAGATACTGTTAGAGACCTAACTCATTGAGCCACCCGGGCCCTAATCTATACAGGTAAGAAACTGTTAGAGACCTAACTCATTGAACCACCCGGGCCCTAATCTATACAGGTAAGATACTGTTAGAGACCTAACTCATTGAGCCACCCGGGCCCTAATCTATACAGGTAAGATACTGTTAGAGACCTAACTCATTGAGCCACCCGGGCCCTAATCTATACAGGTAAGAAACTGTTAGAGACCTAACTCATTGAGCCACCCAGGCTCTAATCTATACAGGTAAGATACTGTTAGAGACCTAACTCATTGAGCCACCCGGGCCCTAATCTATACAGATAAGATACTGTTAGAGACCTAACTCATTGAGCCACCCGGGCCCTAATCTATACAGGTAAGATACTGTTAGAGACCTAACTCATTGAGCCACCCGGGCCCTAATCTATACAGGTAAGATACTGTTAGAGACCTAACTCATTGAACCACCCGGGCCCTAATCTATACAGGTAAGATACTGTTAGAGACCTAACTCATTGAACCACCCGGGCCCTAATCTATACAGGTAAGATACTGTTAGAGACCTAACTCATTGAGCCACCCAGGCCCTAATCTATACAGGTAAGAAACTGTTAGAGACCTAACTCATTGAGCCACCCGGGCCCTAATCTATACAGGTAAGAAACTGTTAGAGACCTAACTCATTGAGCCACCCGGGCCCTAATCTATACAGGTAAGATACTGTTAGAGACCTAACTCATTGAGCCACCCGGGCCCTAATCTATACAGGTAAGATACTGTTAGAGACCTAACTCATTGAGCCACCCAGGCCCTAATCTATACAGGTAAGAAACTGTTAGAGACCTAACTCATTGAGCCACCCGGGCCCTAATCTATACAGGTAAGATACTGTTAGAGACCTAACTCATTGAGCCACCCGGGCCCTAATCTATACAGGTAAGATACTGTTAGAGACCTAACTCACTGAGCCACCCGGGCCCTAATCTATACAGGTAAGATACTGTTAGAGACCTAACTCATTGAGCCACCCGGGCCCTAATCTATACAGGTAAGATACTGTTAGAGACCTAACTCATTGAGCCACCCAGGCCCTAATCTATACAGGTAAGAAACTGTTAGAGACCTAACTCATTGAACCACCCGGGCCCTAATCTATACAGGTAAGATACTGTTAGAGACCTAACTCATTGAGCCACCCGGGCCCTAATCTATACAGGTAAGATACTGTTAGAGACCTAACTCACTGAGCCACCCGGGCCCTAATCTATACAGGTAAGAAACTGTTAGAGACCTAACTCATTGAACCACCCGGGCCCTAATCTATACAGGTAAGATACTGTTAGAGACCTAACTCATTGAGCCACCTGGGCCCTAATCTATACAGGTAAGATACTGTTAGAGACCTAACTCATTGAACCACCCGGGCCCTAATCTATACAGGTAAGATACTGTTAGAGACCTAACTCATTGAGCCACCCGGGCCCTAATCTATACAGGTAAGATACTGTTAGAGACCTAACTCACTGAGCCACCCGGGCCCTAATCTATACAGGTAAGATACTGTTAGAGACCTAACTCATTGAACCACCCGGGCCCTAATCTATACAGATAAGATACTGTTAGAGACCTAACTCATTGAACCACCCGGGCCCTAATCTATACAGGTAAGATACTGTTAGAGACCTAACTCATTGAGCCACCCGGGCCCTAATCTATACAGGTAAGATACTGTTAGAGACCTAACTCACTGAGCCACCCGGGCCCTAATCTATACAGGTAAGATACTGTTAGAGACCTAACTCATTGAACCACCCGGGCCCTAATCTATACAGGTAAGATACTGTTAGAGACATAACTCATTGAGCCACCCGGGCCCTAATCTATACAGGTAAGATACTGTTAGAGACCTAACTCACTGAGCCACCCGGGCCCTAATCTATACAGGTAAGATACTGTTAGAGACCTAACTCATTGAACCACCCGGGCCCTAATCTATACAGGTAAGATACTGTTAGAGACCTAACTCATTGAGCCACCCGGGCCCTAATCTATACAGGTAAGATACTGTTAGAGACCTAACTCATTGAGCCACCCAGGCCCTAATCTATACAGGTAAGATACTGTTAGAGACCTAACTCATTGAGCCACCCGGGCCCTAATCTATACAGGTAAGATACTGTTAGAGACCTAACTCATTGAGCCACCCGGGCCCTAATCTATACAGGTAAGATACTGTTAGAGACCTAACTCATTGAGCCACCCGGGCCCTAATCTATACAGGTAAGATACTGTTAGAGACCTAACTCATTGAGCCACCCGGGCCCTAATCTATACAGGTAAGATACTGTTAGAGACCTAACTCATTGAGCCACCTGGGCCCTAATCTATACAGGTAAGATACTGTTAGAGACCTAACTCATTGAACCACCCGGGCCCTAATCTATACAGGTAAGATACTGTTAGAGACCTAACTCATTGAGCCACCCGGGCCCTAATCTATACAGATAAGATACTGTTAGAGACCTAACTCATTGAACCACCCGGGCCCTAATCTATACAGGTAAGAAACTGTTAGAGACCTAACTCACTGAGCCACCCGGGCCCTAATCTATACAGGTAAGAAACTGTTAGAGACCTAACTCATTGAGCCACCCGGGCCCTAATCTATACAGGTAAGATACTGTTAGAGACCTAACTCACTGAGCCACCCGGGCCCTAATCTATACAGGTAAGATACTGTTAGAGACCTAACTCATTGAGCCACCCGGGCCCTAATCTATACAGGTAAGATACTGTTAGAGACCTAACTCATTGAGCCACCCGGGCTCTAATCTATACAGGTAAGATACTGTTAGAGACCTAACTCATTGAGCCACCCGGGCCCTAATCTATACAGGTAAGATACTGTTAGAGACCTAACTCATTGAGCCACCCGGGCTCTAATCTATACAGGTAAGATACTGTTAGAGACCTAACTCATTGAGCCACCCGGGCCCTAATCTATACAGGTAAGATACTGTTAGAGATCTAACTCATTGAGCCACCCGGGCCCTAATCTATACAGGTAAGATACTGTTAGAGACCTAACTCATTGAGCCACCCGGGCTCTAATCTATACAGGTAAGATACTGTTAGAGACCTAACTCATTGAGCCACCCGGGCCCTAATCTATACAGGTAAGATACTGTTAGAGACCTAACTCATTGAACCACCCGGGCCCTAATCTATACAGGTAAGATACTGTTAGAGACCTAACTCATTGAGCCACCCGGGCCCTAATCTATACAGGTAAGATACTGTTAGAGACCTAACTCACTGAGCCACCCGGGCCCTAATCTATACAGGTAAGATACTGTTAGAGACCTAACTCATTGAGCCACCCGGGCCCTAATCTATACAGGTAAGATACTGTTAGAGACCTAACTCATTGAGCCACCCGGGCCCTAATCTATACAGGTAAGATACTGTTAGAGACCTAACTCATTGAGCCACCCAGGCCCTAATCTATACAGGTAAGAAACTGTTAGAGACCTAACTCATTGAGCCACCCGGGCCCTAATCTATACAGGTAAGATACTGTTAGAGACCTAACTGATTGAGCCACCCGGGCCCTAATCTATACAGGTAAGATACTGTTAGAGACCTAACTCATTGAGCCACCCGAGCCCTAATCTATACAGGTAAGATACTGTTAGAGACCTAACTCATTGAGCCACCCGGGCCCTAATCTATACAGGTAAGATACTGTTAGAGACCTAACTGATTGAGCCACCCGGGCCCTAATCTATACAGGTAAGATACTGTTAGAGATCTAACTCATTGAGCCACCCGGGCCCTAATCTATACAGGTAAGATACTGTTAGAGACCTAACTCATTGAGCCACCCGAGCCCTAATCTATACAGGTAAGATACTGTTAGAGATCTAACTCATTGAGCCACCCGGGCCCTAATCTATACAGGTAAGATACTGTTAGAGACCTAACTCATTGAGCCACCCGGGCCCTAATCTATACAGGTAAGATACTGTTAGAGACCTAACTCACTGAGCCACCCGGGCCCTAATCTATACAGGTAAGATACTGTTAGAGACCTAACTCATTGAACCACCCGGGCCCTAATCTATACAGGTAAGATACTGTTAGAGACCTAACTCATTGAGCCACCCGGGCCCTAATCTATACAGGTAAGATACTGTTAGAGACCTAACTCACTGAGCCACCCGGGCCCTAATCTATACAGGTAAGAAACTGTTAGAGACCTAACTCATTGAACCACCCGGGCCCTAATCTATACAGGTAAGATACTGTTAGAGACCTAACTCATTGAGCCACCCGGGCCCTAATCTATACAGGTAAGATACTGTTAGAGACCTAACTCATTGAGCCACCCGGGCCCTAATCTATACAGGTAAGAAACTGTTAGAGACCTAACTCATTGAGCCACCCGGGCCCTAATCTATACAGGTAAGATACTGTTAGAGACCTAACTCATTGAGCCACCCGGGCCCTAATCTATACAGGTAAGATACTGTTAGAGACCTAACTCATTGAGCCACCCGGGCCCTAATCTATACAGGTAAGATACTGTTAGAGACCTAACTCATTGAGCCACCCGGGCCCTAATCTATACAGGTAAGAAACTGTTAGAGACCTAACTCATTGAGCCACCCGGGCCCTAATCTATACAGGTAAGATACTGTTAGAGACCTAACTCATTGAGCCACCCGGGCCCTAATCTATACAGGTAAGATACTGTTAGAGACCTAACTCATTGAGCCACCCGGGCCCTAATCTATACAGGTAAGATACTGTTAGAGACCTAACTCATTGAGCCACCCGGGCCCTAATCTATACAGGTAAGATACTGTTAGAGACCTAACTCATTGAGCCACCCAGGCCCTAATCTATACAGGTAAGATACTGTTAGAGACCTAACTCATTGAGCCACCCGGGCCCTAATCTATACAGGTAAGATACTGTTAGAGACCTAACTCATTGAGCCACCTGGGCCCTAATCTATACAGGTAAGATACTGTTAGAGACCTAACTCATTGAGCCACCCAGGCCCTAATCTATACAGGTAAGATACTGTTAGAGACCTAACTCATTGAGCCACCCGGGCTCTAATCTATACAGGTAAGATACTGTTAGAGACCTAACTCATTGAGCCACCTGGGCCCTAATCTATACAGGTAAGATACTGTTAGAGACCTAACTCATTGAGCCACCCGGGCCCTAATCTATACAGGTAAGATACTGTTAGAGACCTAACTCATTGAGCCAACCGGGCCCTAATCTATACAGGTAAGATACTGTTAGAGACCTAACTCATTGAACCACCTGGGCCCTAATCTATACAGGTAAGATACTGTTAGAGACCTAACTCATTGAGCCACCCGAGCCCTAATCTATACAGGTAAGATACTGTTAGAGACCTAACTCATTGAGCCACCTGGGCCCTAATCTATACAGGTAAGATACTGTTAGAGACCTAACTCATTGAACCACCCGGGCCCTAATCTATACAGGTAAGATACTGTTAGAGACCTAACTCATTGAGCCACCCGGGCCCTAATCTATACAGGTAAGATACTGTTAGAGACCTAACTCATTGAACCACCTGGGCCCTAATCTATACAGGTAAGATACTGTTAGAGACCTAACTCATTGAGCCACCCGAGCCCTAATCTATACAGGTAAGATACTGTTAGATACCTAACTCATTGAGCCACCTGGGCCCTAATCTATACAGGTAAGATACTGTTAGAGACCTAACTCATTGAACCACCCGGGCCCTAATCTATACAGGTAAGATACTGTTAGAGACCTAACTCATTGAGCCACCCGGGCCCTAATCTATACAGGTAAGATACTGTTAGAGACCTAACTCATTGAGCCACCCGGGCCCTAATCTATACAGGTAAGATACTGTTAGAGACCTAACTCATTGAGCCACCCGGGCCCTAATCTATACAGGTAAGATACTGTTAGAGACCTAACTCATTGAGCCACCTGGGCCCTAATCTATACAGGTAAGATACTGTTAGAGACCTAACTCATTGAGCCACCCGAGCCCTAATCTATACAGGTAAGATACTGTTAGAGACCTAACTCATTGAGCCACCTGGGCCCTAATCTATACAGGTAAGATACTGTTAGAGACCTAACTCATTGAACCACCCGGGCCCTAATCTATACAGGTAAGATACTGTTAGAGACCTAACTCATTGAGCCACCCGGGCCCTAATCTATACAGGTAAGATACTGTTAGAGACCTAACTCATTGAGCCACCCGGGCCCTAATCTATACAGGTAAGATACTGTTAGAGACCTAACTCATTGAGCCACCCGGGCCCTAATCTATACAGGTAAGATACTGTTAGAGACCTAACTCATTGAGCCACCCGGGCCCTAATCTATACAGGTAAGATACTGTTAGAGACCTAACTCATTGAGCCACCCGGGCCCTAATCTATACAGGTAAGAAACTGTTAGAGACCTAACTCATTGAGCTATCCGGGCCCTAATTTATACAGGTAAGATACTGTTAGAGACCTAACTCATTGAGCCACCCGGGCCCTAATCTATACAGGTAAGATACTGTTAGAGACCTAACTCATTGAGCCACCCGGGCCCTAATCTATACAGGTAAGATACTGTTAGAGACCTAACTCATTGAGCCACCCGGGCCCTAATCTATACAGGTAAGATACTGTTAGAGACCTAACTCATTGAGCCACCCGGGCCCTAATCTATACAGGTAAGATACTGTTAGAGACCTAACTCATTGAGCCACCCAGGCCCTAATCTATACAGGTAAGATACTGTTAGAGACCTAACTCATTGAGCCACCCAGGCCCTAATCTATACAGGTAAGATACTGTTAGAGACCTAACTCATTGAGCCACCCGGGCCCTAATCTATACAGGTAAGATACTGTTAGAGACCTAACTCATTGAGCCACCCGGGCCCTAATCTATACAGGTAAGATACTGTTAGAGACCTAACTCATTGAGCCACCCGGGCCCTAATCTATACAGGTAAGATACTGTTAGAGATCTAACTCATTGAGCCACCCGGGCCCTAATCTATACAGGTAAGATACTGTTAGAGACCTAACTCATTGAGCCACCCGGGCCCTAATCTATACAGGTAAGATACTGTTAGAGACCTAACTCATTGAGCCACCCGGGCCCTAATCTATACAGGTAAGATACTGTTAGAGACCTAACTCATTGAGCCACCCGGGCCCTAATCTATACAGGTAAGATACTGTTAGAGACCTAACTCATTGAGCCACCCGGGCCCTAATCTATACAGGTAAGATACTGTTAGAGACCTAACTCATTGAGCCACCCGGGCCCTAATCTATACAGGTAAGATACTGTTAGAGACCTAACTCATTGAGCCACCCGGGCCCTAATCTATACAGGTAAGATACTGTTAGAGATCTAACTCATTGAGCCACCCGGGCCCTAATCTATACAGGTAAGATACTGTTAGAGACCTAACTCATTGAGCCACCCGGGCCCTAATCTATACAGGTAAGATACTGTTAGAGACCTAACTCATTGAGCCACCCGGGCCCTAATCTATACAGGTAAGATACTGTTAGAGACCTAACTCATTGAGCCACCCGGGCCCTAATCTATACAGGTAAGATACTGTTAGAGACCTAACTCATTGAGCCACCCGGGCCCTAATCTATACAGGTAAGATACTGTTAGAGACCTAACTCATTGAGCCACCCGGGCCCTAATCTATACAGGTAAGATACTGTTAGAGACCTAACTCATTGAACCACCCGGGCCCTAATCTATACAGATAAGAAACTGTTAGAGACCTAACTCATTGAGCCACCCGGGCCCTAATCTATACAGGTAAGATACTGTTAGAGACCTAACTCATTGAGCCACCCGGGCCCTAATCTATACAGGTAAGATACTGTTAGAGACCTAACTCATTGAGCCACCCGGGCCCTAATCTATACAGGTAAGATACTGTTAGAGACCTAACTCATTGAGCCACCCGGGCCCTAATCTATACAGGTAAGATACTGTTAGAGACCTAACTCATTGAGCCACCCGGGCCCTAATCTATACAGGTAAGATACTGTTAGAGACCTAACTCATTGAGCCACCCGGGCCCTAATCTATACAGGTAAGATACTGTTAGAGACCTAACTCATTGAGCCACCCGGGCCCTAATCTATACAGGTAAGATACTGTTAGAGACCTAACTCATTGAGCCACCCGGGCCCTAATCTATACAGGTAAGATACTGTTAGAGACCTAACTCATTGAGCCACCCGGGCCCTAATCTATACAGGTAAGATACTGTTAGAGACCTAACTCATTGAGCCACCCGGGCCCTAATCTATACAGGTAAGATACTGTTAGAGATAGACTTACTACAAGTCTCTTTCTTATAACCCCTTTAAATAAATTGTTGCTATGACAGTTGAAATCTTGACTGACCACTTATATTAACTATCCACATGTAATCAGTAAAGACACGTTGTTAGTCAAGATTTGATCTTTCATAGCTGCAAAATATTTTAAGTTATTATTAATAAGAAACAGACTTGAAGCTGGTCTATTTGTTTGAGATAATGAAGATCTTTTAAAGCTTTTTATATCCAAATATTAAGCTGCCTATTGGGTAAGCTTTTTCATAGTACTGTACATGTTTCTTTAATTGCTTAAAGAATTGAGATAAGGACACTGGAACAAGGTTTGGCTGAGTGCTTTGATGAACTTGCTATATAATATTTATGTATTACCACCGGTGCAATTTGAGTATCCAGTACTGGCATCCTCACTGACAATTTTAATGGCAGAGGATTCAAGAACAGACTTAAGGAGGGTAAATAACAACCATAAATGTAGTCAAACCTGTCTATAGTGATCAACTGGGGGAGTTTGACAAAATGACCACTATATACAGGTGACCATTATATGAAGGGGTTTGATTATTCGACGACATATTCTACAGTAGTTGTAAATAAACATTTTTAATTACATGTTATGTTTATCTCAATCTGATATGATTTGAATAAAACATACAAATAAAGAAAGATATTTAATAAACAAAAGTACAATTTCCAGTAACACGATGTTGAATTGGAAACATTGTTTTCAAAATCGTCGATTGAATCTCACGTTTTCTTTAAAGAATGTTCATTATCTGGGTACGACCAACACCCTTCTCCTCGCCCACAGCCCAACAACTTTTCCCACCATTGATCGCAACGATTTGTATAACCCGTTGTATTAAAGCCCAGCAGGGATTCTACAACGTACTCATACAGATAACTTTCACTTTGTTGTCTAATTTCAAAGCTTTCCTATTTACGGATGTTGATGATTTTGACATGATGCACTAGATACAAAATATTTTTGGAGAATGAATTTCTACTCTCGTCGTAATGAATAAATATCTCCAATAACCCCCGGGTATAAACTTTCTTTTATGTAATCTATTACTCACAAAATTTAATAGTGTTTGTCTATTTAGTTAATTAAATTAAGCAATATATTTTGTAACACCTCAGGATTTTGTGTACATTTGAGAAAAATACCGAACTTTCGAAATCACTTCCGGTATTATTTTAAAAATGAAATTACTATTATACAAAGGTTTTACACTGGAAATTACTAATAAATGGTGACCGCTGACCACATTGAACAGGTGACCGCTATATCGAATTAAAATATATAATAAAATGCACAGGGAGAGCAGGTGACCATTATACAAAGGTGACCGTTACGACAGGTTTGACTGTATTAATTTATTGATCTTCTATCAAACCGTTATTGTAATATGACTTCAAATGAAAATACAATGTTATCAAAGGCTTTGTTAGCTGGAACAACAACATATTTGTCATGAAATATTGTCAATTCTTTGTCCTTGAAGTGAACACTTCACTGATAACTAATTTGTAAAAGGGAGAAGTTCTTGTGACAAAAAGAGAAAGTTCAAACACTTTTTTCATTTAAAAAAAAGTGAGGGGGGTAGTTTCAACTCTGGGAAACCTTTCATGGATCACACATTGTATTTTTTTTATATACAAATCTGTATTTACTTTCTCATAAAAGCATCATAACATTACAACACCAATAGTTGTTGATTACAGAAATATTTTGTTAATTTTACAGAATTTCCATTTCTCAGCATATAGGATAACAACCGTGTGTTAAATGTATACAAAATACTGACGTACTTAACCTAATTTTGTTTATTACATAAATAAAAAGTATTACTTCTCCTTAAAAATATAACCCCCTACTGCTAAATTGAAATTGAAAAAAAACCTCCAGACAAGTAATATGACTTGCTACATTAGGTTTATATACTGTATATATACTGTATTCAGAACACATTAACTTCAAATTATGCAAATTTAATGCTTCTCCAATTGGAACTTGTAACAATTTTAAACTTCAATAAAAATTGTTTTGAATAGGTTCAATGTACATAATTTTAATTTTGAATTTTGTGCACCAGTTCTATTTAAATGTTCTACCAAATTATTACTTTTATCTACAAAAAAATGTAAAAAAATACATCAAACAAATAGTTGGAGTAAAATCTCGGTCGTATGTTCTTTAAGACGTGACGTTTAAAATATAAATAAAATTTGAACTGAGAACTACTCTAACTTGTGCAAGCTTGGATTTTTGGAAAGTACGTTGGCCATGTTTATGTTGTCATTCATTATTTGTGATAGTATGTGGTCTTTTTGAGTAGAAGCAAATCTATGCATGATTTTCATCGTTTGTTCATATATGTATTGCTATTGGAGATCTGAGGGTTGGGATCCCATTAACAGTTGAACTCTGCAAGGACCTGGATTTTCAATGTCAGTCTTTTTTTGTGTGTTCAGTGAGTAAAGGTCAGAGGTGATTGTTCAGTGAGTTAAGGTGAGAGGTGATTGTTTGTTTTGTTGATATTGGTGGAATTTAATTGACCATTACTTTTTAAACTTTTTTTCATTATGTAAAATAACATACAGGTAGTCTAAAAATGTAACCTTTGACCTCATTTCACATTTCTGTTGAGTGAGCGAGTGATTGTTGTATAACACTAACTCAGCAATTTTTTAGCTATATCATGACGAGAACAAGTTAAATTTTAATGACACGATGATGATGAGGTCTGCTTTGTACTAGACCAACATGCTTAGTTGGATTTTTATAGTGCTAGCTCACTGAAACAACAGGCCACAGATAGACATGTTGACCTACTCGTATACATTATCCTGATTACGAGCAATCCAGTCTTTGCACTTTCTCCTTAATGCTGCGTGCTTAGCGGAGAAGTAACAAATACCATTTTTATAGTCTTTGGTTTGATCCACGATCTACCACACTCAAGGTGAGCACGCCAACCATTACACCACGATCTACCACACTCAAGGCGAGCACACCAACCATTACACCACCGATGGTTACACATTTTTTTGATTCTTTAATACTGAATCCTAGAGAGACAGAACAAATTGTTTTTCTTGAGTAAAATATTGACCCATTGTCTGTAATCTACAGCTGATCATGCTCAGGTACTCTCCACTCATCACTCATGGGTGAAATTAACAGAGTAATCATTGTAGTCATGAATTATTCACGAGTCATTTTAAATCATTTTGATTAGTTCCGACACACTGTTTTAACAGTTAATCAAATCAGCTTTCAAAAAGAACAGGATTTCCTTGGAAATTAATATGGTAAGAGGAGAGAGTGTGTTATCGAAGATGAAAGCTATTTCGATTAGTCAGACCTTATCTTTCATATTCTGTTCATTCCGTCAAATAGGAAAATTTGAGTGATGTTGCAATAGAAACTACCAAATACAGATCAGACATATGAATTGACCCACGAGTGGAGTACATTGCACCTGAGTTCCCAACAATGATATTGACCATTGGCCAACAGTTTTATTTCTGTACCTTCCAGCAACAAACCTTTGAAAAAAATCAAACACAGAGAAAATTATAAACCCATACACTTTTGACAGTATTTTATTTTAGGTTCAAATCATTTTCTTGCATTAATTGACATAGATAATTAATTCTTTTGTAGTAGCTGTTGTTAACATCAATTATTTCAGAAGACTTGAATACTAAACAATTTAGAAGTAAAATCATTGACCCCTACAACTTTGACACAATTAGAAATAAAATCATTGACCGCTTCAACTTTGACACAATTAGAAATAAAAAAGTTGACCCCTCAACTTTGACACAATTAGAAGTAAAATTGATGACCCCTTCAACTTTGACACAATTAGAAGTAAAATCGGTAATCCTATAGAATAACGGCATACATTTGCAATTTTCAAATGGACGGCATAAATTATTTTTTTAATATTTAAGTGCAACTTTAAAAATTATACAATGGCGGGTGGTCCTAGAGCTCGAACACAAATAGTATCTCCTCAAGACGTACTTAATAATCAGGCTATTCATACCAAGAAATGGACTCTTTATGGCCATGGTAACGCAATGACAGATTCTGATAACTTCTTTAAATGGTTAGCAGCACATCGATTAATAAAGACATAATTTCCAAATTTCGATGGAGGAACTTCCATCGGAATGATGACAAGTTCAATGGATTTATGTGTTGCATCGCTGACTTATATGTTGCATAACTTGATATAATTATATCATATTTTGTCCTACTGATTGTGTAACAAAATTATTTCATGTGTTTTGTCAATATACAACCTTTAGAATTGCTTTAATAATTTACGCCGCTATACTATAGTAGGTCGTGCAAGGTATCCAATTTATGCCGCTAATCTATAGGATTACTGTAAAATCATTGACCCCTCAACTTTGACACATTTAGATTTGATGATCTGATTTGATTTAGTGTTTAATGCCACTTTTAGCAATATTTCAGCTATTTCATGGCAACTAGTTTTAGTGATGGAAGAAGCCGGAGTACCTGGAGAGAACCACCGACCATGGGCATGCAAATTTATCACTTGCGACT
The DNA here is from genome assembly GCA_963383655.1 of Bathymodiolus septemdierum. Taxonomy (NCBI): domain Eukaryota; kingdom Metazoa; phylum Mollusca; class Bivalvia; order Mytilida; family Modiolidae; genus Bathymodiolus; species Bathymodiolus septemdierum. The sequence goes on along the minus strand of OY726529.1, from coordinate 45,421,064 downwards.
GCCGGTCGAGTGCACCCTTTTTTGGAATTGCACAAAGCCGGGCGCGAACCCACACCATATTGGTGATAGGCTTGTATGAGTTGTTAGGTAATCCAACTACCTAACTCATTGAGCCACCCAGGTTCTGACACAATTAGAAGTAAATTAGTTGACCTCTTCAACTTTAAATTTGATATAATGAGGTTCCCTGCATCTCCTTTATTTTCAAGCTGTTTATGAATGTAAAATTTGTGGGGTTTAATCTTATGAAAATACAAACAGTAGCATATTTTGACAGCTTTTAGAAGTCAATACTATCAGTACACACTGCAACACCTTAATATGTATTGTATAGGAATAATAGAAGTCTATTAAGCTTGAAAGATATTAGTCTATTATATATTCACCTCAGCAGATATTTTTCTATCATAATAAAGACTTTTAGGGACCTTTTAACACCATTAAACAACACCAATATGTAATGGAATTGCCGAGGGTGATTTAATTATACACTTCGTCTTTTTATTCCGAAATATGATTTCGTAAAAGAACCATAAATAGTTGTGACTATTTGCATGATAACATCGGTCATTAAGACCTAGCAGAACCAAATTTTATTCATAAAAACTGATTTTAAATAGATATAAAAAAAAATTATTTAAAGTAAATTCATTCATAGGGTTCATCAACAAATTAATGTGACTACCCTGTGTCTGTGTACTGCAATAAATTGACGATTATTACGAAATTACAATTGAGGGGGTGATAACTTAATGTTCTGAAATAATTATATATATTAACACGATAAGAAAATAAAAAATAATGATAATTGAAGGGCAGCGAAAAATATTGTAATGGATAGAAATAATATTCATGACACAATGAAATATAACAATTCTAATTTTGCATAGGGTAATGAAAAAACTGAAGTAGTAGATAGAAATACATATAGCTAATAGTAATACATGGGTGGAGAAAAAAATGTATTTAATGACAGAAATAAAATATTTGCATGTGATTTTACGAACTAATAACATGCTAAAACATCCGTAATATCATTCATCATCAATTATACCCACCTTCTACTGTTTATCATTTGTATACTTCAATTATCATTTGTATACTGTAACCGGTTCAATTATCATTTGTATACTGTAACCGGTTCAATTATCATTTGCATACTGTAACCGGTTCAATTATCATTTGTATAATGTAACTGGTTCAATTATTATTTGTATACTGTAACCGGTTCAATTATCATTTGTATACTGTAACTGGTTCAATTATCATTTGTATACTGTAACTGGTTCAATTATCATATGCATACTGTAGCCAGTTCAATTATCATTTGTATACTGTAACCGGTTCAATTATCATTTGTATACTGTAACCGGTTCAATTATCATTTGTATACTGTAACCGGTTCCATTATCATTTGCATACTGTAACCGGTTCCATTATCATTTGTATACTGTAACTGATTCAATTATCATTTGTATACTGTAACCAGTTCAATTATCATTTGTATACTGTAACCGGTTCAATTATCATTTGTATAATGTAGCTGGTTCAATTATCATTTGTATACTGTAACCGGTTCAATTATCATTTGCATACTGTAACCGGTTCAATTATCATTTGCATACTGTAGCCGGTTCTATTTCACTTGATAAGATCTCAATCATTTGGAAGAGAAGATTAAATACAAAATGAAAAAGAAAAAATACCACTGTCAGAACATTTCCAAAATCCAATAGAAAAAATTGTAGAAAGAGATAAAATCGATACCCCCAACATACAAATACATGACCGCTCACTTTTCTGGCTTGATACAGACACTTCAATCAAAAGTGGCAGTGTTAAACTAGTTTTATAGGCCCAAATCTCCCCTCTTAGTGAAGGAATTTCACAGCATACATTGAATGTAAAAACCTACAAAACTCAACTATCACAAGTTATCATTATAAAATCATTTATATTAATGATCAAAAAAAGACACACAGCATTCAATATTGTATATAAAAGAAATTTCATAACTATTTTTTAAAATAAATCATGTGATATGAATTCCATTGAAATTATGAATAAATCATACAAATTATTATGAATTATAAATAAAATGTCATGTATTTAATATACATTACACAAAAACACATTGTATACAAAAGTAAATATCATGATCACTCTGTCTAAAGATCAAAGACATTACTACAAAATTAACATAATTAAACACTTATATGAGAACAAAAGTCATTTTAGGTCAAGCATATCAAACAGACAGACAGTCATAGTTTTGGAAATATTTGAATTTTAAGATAGGTGGGAAATATTAGTGAATTATCTCCCATTATCAGAAATGTCATATCTTCTTCAACTGGAATGCAATAAATATAGAAATAGTGTCACCTGGGAAAAATGTAAGAAAATTTAGTGAATTATCTCCCCTTATCAAAAATGTCATATCTCCTCTTAACTTGAATGCAATATAAAACTTTTGTTACCTGGGAAAAACGTTAGAAAATATTAGTGAATTATCTACCCTTATAAGAAATGTCTGATCTCCTCCTCAACTTGAAGGCATTATTCATAACTTTTGTCACCAGGAAAAAAGGTATTAAAGTCTTAGTGAATTATCTCCCATTATCAGAAATATTGTATCTCCTTCTCTTAACTTGAATGCATTATAAAACTTTCGTCATCCATGAATGGTAAATTGACCCCAAAAAATACATATTTTCTTTCCTATTTGATGCTAGTATAGTAATTCCCCTCTTCCATCAAAGGTTACCATTCTTATCAGGCCAGATTTTAGGGTTATGCTGTTTAATGCCACTTTCAACAATATTTCAGTTATATTGTGGCAGTCAATTTTATTGGTGGAGGAAACCAGAGTATACGGAGGAAACCACAGACCTGGCGCAAGTCACTGACAAACTTTATCACATAATGTTGTATCGAGTACATCTCGCAATGAACGGGATTTAAACTCACAACTTTAGTGGTGATAGGCACTGACTGCACAGGTAGTTGTAAATCCGACTAACATACGACCAAGACGGCCCCCGTTTTTGAAACTAATTGAGATATCGTTATAAAATTGTAAAATAAAGTTACCGGTAGTTATGAAATTGTTAGACAGAATCTGTTCTAGATTTTTAAGTACTTGTGCACTTATAACAGTTTAAGAAAAAACATATGCCCACCCACTATTCATCAAAAACATTTTAATAACATTATTATTACACTGCTAAAGATGAAATACAAATGATTTTGGTATATACAGATGGTTTATAAATGGCAACAATCAAGAGTTAATTACTGGGGGAGTGTTGGTTCAATCAGTGTAGAAAAGTACAATTACAATAAGAATATTTAATTGGGTAATTATAACAACACTGTTTATAAATGTATCCATTCAAATGGAACTGAAACTCAAAAACAGATCCCAAGGAGGTTTGGCTCAGACACGTTTCACAGCATTTACACAATATTATTGTCAGCTCAATACTTAAAACAAAATTTGAAGACGAAAAAAAAAGTACCCCATACGGTATCTTGGCCCATTTATGAAATTTCTCTTTTTGGTAACAGCAGCCATCTTGGATGGAGTTTGAGCCGATTGGATACAATTTATAATGGGGGCTACCTAAGGCCAATAATTGTCAAGCTTGGTTCATATTGGCCCAGTTGTTACTGAGGAGAAGATTAAAATGTAACAAGACCAATATCGTGTCTGGACCTGCGTCGCTGCAAAACATTCCAGTAATGTATACATTTTTATGCCTGGATACAAAATCTGGATGGACAGACAGACAAATGGACGTGATTCCTTTATACCCCCAGTCTTTGTTTGTGGGAGTATAATAACAGGTGAACATCTTCAATATGTATATAAACACTGTGCAAAGATTGAATAATATTAATTAAACACTTTTTGAGTTTCAGATTACACATACTAGGTATCACCCATGTGATAGAGTGATAAAAAAAATTACAAGTTCAATATGCAAACAATCTAAGAAAACATTTGTCAAAACTGTCCATAATAGGAGGTGCATGTCTTCAGTATGTCTAAAAACACTATGCAAAGTATGAATAATATTGATTGAACACTTGCAGTTTTAGATTACACCAACTAGGTACAGTCAATGTCATTCAGTAATAAAAAATGACTAAGTTCAACATTATGAAAATGTACGAAAAAATTTGTCAAATCTGCCAATAATAGGAGGTGCACATCTTCAATATGTACACAAACACTGTGCAAAGTTTAAATACTATTGATTGAACATGGTTAGAGTTTTAGATTACACCAACTAGGTACCGTCAATGTCATATAGTGATTAAAAATGACTAAGTTCAACATACAGGATATTAAAGAAAAAAAATGTCAAATCAGCCCATAATAGAAGGTGCACATCTTCAATATGTATACAAACACTGTGCAAAGTCTGAATAATATTGATTGAACACTGTTGGAGTTTTAGATTACACCAACTAGGTACCATCCATGACATATAGTGATAAAAAACGACTAAGTTCAGCATACAGAAAATATATGCCCAACACCAATTGAAGGCATAGGTTCACCATGATTTTTAGTCAGGTGAGCAAAAAAGTTAACATTTACATATTACATATATTTGTCCAGAGTGGTGTTCCATAACTTTTTAATTCAAATGCAGTCGTATCATGCTTAAAACCAAACTCTGGACAGTTTTCGCATCCGCTCCAAATACAATTCTCCGCTAGTGGAGAGTAGTATGCGGATCGGAGCTGGAATGGCAAGGGAATTTGGCTTTAATCAAATTTTTGTTGGATCAAAATATTGGATACTTTATTATTTTTTTTTTTTAAGTTTTCTATTACATTTAGGAACTGTTCTGACAGTGCAGTTTTTAGTTTTTCATTTTATTTGCAAATATTCTGTTTGAATATTTAACATTTTTAAACAATGTTGTGATAATTATCTTAAGAAAAAATCTTGACAGATGAAGAATGATAATGGCTGCTTTTATTTACGTACACAATAAAAATAAAAACAAAACTGCCAGAACAAACAAATCCAGACTGAAAACGAGACTGTTATATTATCTGATGCCATCTTTTTTTAACAATTGTAAAAACACAATTCTTACATTCTTTACCATGTTACGTAGAACGAAAATGTGCATCTAATAAAATCTTCTGAAAGTATATTTCTTATAATATATACCTCAGTTTGTACAGAGAGGAATAGTATATTAAGGGTATACAATGATGAGAGAAGAGAACATTTCTGGTCCATCTGAGGGTGTAAAATAATGAGTAAAGACAAAACTTGTGTCCATCTGAGGGTGTAAAATAATGAGTAAAGACAAAACTTGTGTCCATCTGAGGGTGTAAAATAATGAGTAAAGACAAAACTTGTGTCCATCTGAGGGTGTAAAATAATGAGTAAAGACAAAACTTGTGTCCATCTGAGGGTGTAAAATAATGAGTAAAGACAAAACTTGTGTCAATCTGAGGGTGTAAAATAATGAGTAAAGACAAAACTTGTGTCCATCTGAGGGTGTAAAATAATGAGTAAAGACAAAACTTGTGTCCATCTGAGGGTGTAAAATAATGAGTAAAGACAAAACTTGTGTCCATCTGAGGGTGTAAAATAATGAGTAAAGACAAAACTTGTGTCCATCTGAGGGTGTAAAATAATGAGTAAAGACAAAACTTGTGTCCATCTGAGGGTGTAAAATAATGAGTAAAGACAAAACTTGTGTCCATCTGAGGGTGTAAAATAATGAGTAAAGACAAAACTTGTGTCCATCTGAGGGTGTAAAATAATGAGCAAAGACAAAACTTGTGTCCATCTGAGGGTGTAAAATAATGAGTAAAGACAAAACTTGTGTCCCATGAAAGGGTGTAAAATAATGAGTAAAGACAAAACTTGTGTCCCATGAAAGGGTGTAAAATAATGAGTAAAGACAAAACTTGCACTTATGGTGTCATTATTGCGTGTGACATATAATTTGGTGATAAATTTTAATATGTACACCCCCCCTCTTTTTTTTTTAAATATCACTATGCTTTGAATTAATGCCACACAAAATGTAAAAGGTCATATTTGTGTAGCTTTCAGCAGAAGAAATATGTCTATGCCAATTTGCTCAATGGTCCAACTATATATAGATAACTAGGGAATGCAAATATAGCACGAACGTATATTGACACTGGCAGTCATAAACTGAAGCAAGTAAAGGCTGTAATTATTAATTGTCAGACCTCAAATCAGAGTGCAACAATAGAACAAAACTACTGTAGTTCAAATTCTATTTACTAACTGCAGAGGTATTAACGTTGACATATAAACACTTCTATAAATAGATCACAATTTTAAATAAAAAATACTGATCGAATTTGGAATCGGATCAATAAAAATCTCACTTCAACGAATTTTGGATTACCAACCTTTGCAAATATGAACATATTATATATGAGAACTCATATTTTATGTCACAGGATTGAGAAAAAATAAAACAAAAGTTTGTTTGGTTAAAAGTAGCTTCGATCAACATTTCCCGTAGTACAGTGCCTGATTGCACCTCCCTTTTTGTGGTGCCATTTTCATTTGATATTGAACGAAATTAAAGTTTCTTTAAACCGAAATGGATTACTTTTCAAGAAAGTCACTTTCAAAATACTTAATGAATACCATAGATTTCAATAAACACGATGTCGACATTTTCATAAATGGCACGTGGCAAAAATACGCGGGCAACATAGGGTGGCTCTTCAAAATTACAAGGCTATTTGAACTTCGCTTTTGACTAACGAGAAATCAAAGTTAACCTTCACAAGCAACTACTTCGCCCTCTAACGTGAGTCCTGCTTTTTAAATTCTACATGATGGTAAAAATATCAACCAATCAAATTGCAAAAAACAGACACACCTAAATCTATTTCGAACATCGGAATAAGACTTGTTTGCCTACCCATTTTTCGCGGCAGCAACTGAAAACGGAGAACAATAAACTAAATATCTACACACAATATCTTATGAAATCAACTTTTGAAACTATATGACTTTTTTTTCACAGGCCCGTCGGGCTTGTGGAACTACTCATTTTATACGCCCGTGTACAATTTTACACGCATCGGGCTTTGGACTACCGCTTAATTTCGAAGACTGTCTAAGGGTGTACATGCCAACTCTCAAACAACAAGGATGATGTCAATATAAATTATATTATCAAACACTTATAATATTTCAATAAATTGTTACAAATATTTCATCATGCTAATTATAATGTTGGGTTTAAAAAACTAGGAAATGTACCATTAAATTATCAAACTGAAAATTGATACTTAATTTACATCATGCATGCTGCAGTGTCTACAAATTGTTAGAAAAGATTTTTCAAAGCCATTGCCTCCATCAACTACAGCTGTTGTATATATCATTACTTATATAAGTACAAACCAGGTTAATTAAAACATATAATATGTACTTTAATCTTATAGGTTAATTAAAACATATACTATGTACTTTAATTTTATATTGTATATCAAGTGTTTCTAATTTACAACTTAATTCTTTTCAAATTTATAATATTGTACATATATTTTTTGCATAGAATCTTTAAAGTACATTTCCCTTACTGCTTAGGACAAGTCAAACATACCTCATTCCAAACTGGGAGTTAATAAACTATATCTCATTGCTTAGCATAAATCAGCTACATCTGACCCCAAACTGGAAGTTAACCAAAACTGAGTGAATATATACCTCATTGGTAGTACAAATCAAGCACACCTTCCTCCAAGTAGGAGTTAACATATACCTCATTGGCTACCACAAATCAGGTACACCTCACCTAAAATTGTGAGTGAACATATACCTCATTGGTTGATACAAGTCAAACACACCTTACCCCAAACTGAAAGTTAACTTATTTCTCACTAGTACAATTCAGGCATAACTCAAACTAAATTCAGACTGGAACTAAGAAATTCAGTTTGGTTGTACCAAAAAAAAACATGAACTAGGAAATTCAGTATGCTCAAGCCAAAATCCTGAAAGTACCAGGAAATTTGGTATGGTTATTCCAAATTTATGATCAGATGGCACTAGAAAATTCAGTGTGGTTGTACTAAAATCAATATGAAATTCAGTATTGTTCTATCAAATTCAGTATTGTTGTATCAAATTCAGCATTGTATCAAATTCAGTATTGTTCTATAAAATTCAGCATTGTTCTATCAAATTCAGTATTGCAGTATCAAATTCAGCATTGTTCTATCAAATTCAGTATTGTTCTATCAAATTCAGTATTGTTCTATCAAATTCAGTATTGTATCAAATTCAGTATTGTTGTATCAAATTCAGTATTGTATCAAATACAATATTGTTCTATCAAATTCAGTATTGTTCTATCAAATTCAGCATTGTTGTATCAAATTCAGTATTGTATCAAATTCAGTATTGTTGTATCAAATTCAGTATTGTATCAAATTCAGTATTGTTCTATCAAATTCAGTATTGTTCTATCAAATTCAGTAGTTTTATCAAATTCAGTGTTGTATCAAATTCAGTTTTGTTCTATCAAATTCAGCATTGTATCAAATTCAGTATTGTTCTATCAAATTCAGTATTGTATCAAATTCAGTATTGTTCTATCAAATTCAGTATTGTATCAAATTCAGTATTGTTGTATCAAATTCAGTATTGTTCTATCAAATTCAGTATTGTTGTATCAAATTCATTATTGTTGTATCAAATTCAGTATTGTTGTATCAAATTCAGTATTGTTGTATCAAATTCAGTATTGTTGTATCAAATTCATTACTGTTGCAAGGAAATTTAAGAAAATGCAGAAGGGTAAGCAAAAATTAATAACACTACAATGACAATTTGAGCAGTGGCAATAGCAATAATTAATTTAAGGTAACACCGCAAACAAATAATATTTTATTTTAGGCCTGATTTTCTTTTTTTAAATTTTTTGTGCTACCTAGTCTTAAAATGTATTATTTTTATTATTTAAGCAAATTATGAATTAATAACTGAAATTGATTTGAATGTTATTTACATGGGAGTTTTCAATACCCAGTAGGGATTAGGGATTACGGGTACTGGGCTCAATTAACAGGAGACTCCTACAGAAAAGATCACATACAGTATAACCTGTCTTATGTGACCTTACAAGGAACAGTGAAATAAGGTTACATAAGACAGGTCGTCGCTTAATTACAGGTTTAATTGATATGAAATGCATGGGGAAGGGGATTAAATATTAAGGTCACATAATACAAGTTATTACTTAATAGAGGTGGTCACTGAAGCAGGTATGACTATATGCATTCCAGCTATGATTTTGTTAACCTAATTATTCTCAAAAGAAAAAAAAAGAGGGTGAAAAAAATAAATAAATAAAGCTTATCAACAAAATAATTTCCTTGTTATGAATTCAATAAGCAACAAAAGAGTTTTTTTGTTTTTTTTTGTTTTTTTTATATAGTCAGGATTTTATAAATTCCCTCACATCACCACCTGACTAGGGTGTGACAGGGGTTTTCAAAACAATAAGTTTTGTGACTACATTGGTTTTACATTATGATAAACAAAATAAAGAAATAATAATATATAATAGTAATAAACACTTTCATACATCTTTCACACACACTCTCCTACCATTTTGAGTATTTTTGGGTAAACAAATATCTGTCGTATCTGACCAACAATAAACAGATTAGTTTACCGATTTTAAAAGTTAATATTTACGTTAAATAGCTGTCAACAAAAGGATCGGGGACGTAGAATATGTTTAACATACTCTTAGTTATAATGCTTTGTGTATGAAACTATCAATATTATTGGAGCGAAAAATATACGGCGTAAAAATATTATTGGCACACCATTGCATCTTCAGCGTGACTTGAAGCTAACAGATTGGAAAATTGCGCGGCTTTTTTAGTACAATATCAATATCACATTATGAATGACCTCTTTTGAACTTTACAACTGTGGCGACATTCTTACACGTTATTCGATGTCACTGTCCACGGTTTTAATATAAGATTGTATTTCGTGTTAGAATTACGACATCTTATATCAAACAATGAAACCACTCAAGAAATTTGAAATCACTTTGTGCTACAATCAGAATAATGATATTTGTCACAATATCATAAATGTATACAATTTCTATAATTTGCCAAAATTACGTGAAAGTGTTTTAACAAAATGGTGGTAACAGGAACGAATCATATAAATGTCTTCCAAAACACTAAACTGACCAGGATCGAACAAAGACGTATTATATTTTTTTAAACCAAAAACAAAAAATTCAAATCACCGTTATCCATTAAATTCTGAGGCAGTTGTCTAAAGTTTCAAAAGAGAAAACACCTTATCGGTTCTTAAAAAGTAACTTTCTATCAATAAAACTACCATTTTAATATAAAAACCCAAGAAAAATAAATGGTTAAACAATAAATACACAATATAACCGATTTGGGATCCCATTATTTAACCGGTTTAACCCTGTCACATTTTTGTGCCTGTCCGAAGCAAGGAACTGCTTTTCCAACATCATATGTTGTGGTCTTTTTTGTGTAAAAAATTGGTTGGTTGGTTGAATTGTGGTGCTTAGCGTCACTTTCAATCATATTTCAGCCATATCCTGGCGGTCATTTTTTTTGGTGGAGGAAACCAGTGTACCCGGAGAAAACCCCTGACCTGTCTAAAAATGTTTTGTGCAAAAGTGAGAGTTGAATGTTCCCTTTGTTGACAATGGTGGAATTGTTGACCATCACTGTTTAAACTTTTTTTTACATAAACAATATAGCCGAGTATTAACCTATAAAAAATAAATATAACATATCTCAAGACAAACATGGTTACAATTATTTTGTATAATTCAACTTCCATATTTGCTTTTAATTAATAAATATTTGAGAGGTTTATCATCTACAAATAACTGGTTTTTTCTGAATTACAGAAATTCAGGGTGAAAAATGATTTCTAGTCAATTTTTCCACACATCTATGTTATTTTTGAAGTCAAAAGTACATATATTATTAATTCTCGCGTTAAGAGTACAGTGACCCCATATTAAAAAAAATAATCTAGTCTTTCTATAATAAACTTTTTCTTGCCGAAAATTAAAGAAATTCTATCATATATGTAAACCCTTAAGACAAAAAAAAAACACCAGACAGATGTTGGACTTACATATGCATTGTATGTAACGAAGGCAATTCTTTTGACGAACGTTATAATTATTGTTCTCGAAGAGTTTTGATTCAAACTGTGCACAGACGTAGCTTCAGGGCAGAAGATTAAAATATTAAGACAGTTCGTAAACAGACAATTTACAAGAGATGATAGCATAAGCTCACATGACCTAGAGACCTTATCCTAAAATTGATACTTTGCTATACATTCCCACCCCCTTGCCAAAATTAAATTTATGAATACGCCCCTTTTAAAAAAATATGCTGACTCATCAATAAAGTTATCAAAGCAATAAATCTTTATCTTTATTTCCTCCATTTCATTTATTCAAATTACAAAATTTGTCACATTACACTAACACAAAAGTCATAGTACCATTAAGAACCCCCTAAGGAGAATTCCAACAGGCCAAAATTATACAAATAAAGTAAAATTGATATAAACTATGATTTGTATAATAAATATGTTAAACATGATTTATGATAAATTTGCAGACAAAATATGATATATTTTGAAATTGCTGACAAAATACGATAAATTTGCACACAAAAACAATAAATTTGAAATTGTAGACAAAATATGATAAATTTCCAGACAAAATATGATAAATTTGAAATTGCTGACTAAATATGATAAATTTCTGTAATTAGACCTACGTAGCAATTCAGTATATACAATATAATAGGTCAAGAATAAGGGTACAATTTCTTATTGTTCTTGTAAAAACTCAAGCAGTACCATTTGGATGAAAAGTTATATGGGTGTCATCGTGTTGGATGTCTCAGGAACTCTACTCCATTCCAGACAAAAAACGTGCATGCGACTTTACACTCTGTTTCAGAAAAATATGCTTAAACTATACTGAAATATAGATATTCAAACAAAAAAATATATTTTCCCATTCTAGAAAATAGAAACCCCCTCCTTCAAGATAGTAGTTGAAAATTAGACCCCCAACCCAATTAAAGGAAATTACGGGCAAAATCGACACCACCGTCCCTATCACCAGGACTTCCAATGTCATATATATCATGGTTTTGTTTTGGAGTTCAGTAAAGGCCCTGTAACATGGTAAAGCAAGTATCGCGATACTTGTATCATGCAACTTTTTGTATCATGATCCTTGTCAGTTTACACACTAAATCAAGTAGCACGTTTCATGTAGAGTTTGTTTACAAATTGTTCCTGCTAAAATGGAGAATCCTGACAATGAAGACATTATCATACAAATTGAGGAGACTCTCCATCTGTTCCTTTGACCAAATAACATTCACTACTTTTTTCCCCCTTTCCAGTCATGTTTTATTTACCATGTGCTGACCATGTGCTTTTATTTGTTGTTGACCTCAAACCAAGGTCTCTGATTGGTCAGAGATAAAAATGTATCATGATCCTTGCTGTACAGAATAGAACATGTTCTATCCCAAAGTGTGTATCATGCAACTTCTAAAAGTTGCATGACACAGAGTAATAGCACTGTTTACACTGTATTTTTTGGTTTATGATAATGATACAAGTATCATGATACTTGCTTTACCGTGTAACAGGGGCTTATGTTAACATGAGAGGTGATTATGTTTGCTTAGTAGATATTGGTGAAATTGTTGACCATCATTGTTTAAACTTTCATTTCATAATATAGGAACAATTGAGAAAAAATAATTACTCAAATTGTTATTGAAGGCCAGAGTTTATTTACTGATTGTTTATAACAATAATGATATAATACTTTTTTATCCTATTAACAACTGCTTGGTAGAAATATCAATACACTTGTAATACAAAATAATCTCACAAATTAAATTGACTTCACGTAATATTAAAGGGATCCATCCGAATACCAACAAACCTAAAGTGTCATTGACCTTTCTGTTCAACAGAGTAGGATTACTTATATAAGTAAACATAGATAGAAATTCAAACACTTGCAAAATTGAATTCAAATACTACATGTAATTAAAAGTAGTAAATTTCATATAATATTTCTGTCAAGGAGTGTTTTTATCAGGGTTATGAATGTCACAAAATTGTTATTACGTATATGTAAACGTAGGGTATTAACCGAAACAACGTGAAAATCACGGTTTAAATAAATATTGCCGACATTTTTTCGTAATAATGTTAAATCCTCCTCCTTAATTACTATATTCTCCATCACTGAGTTTAAATAAGGATAAAATATGTAGAGATATCAGTCAACGTCAAATACCCAATGTCAATTTAAACCAATCCAGCAAGATATTGTTTGTTTGATGGTGTTTAACGCTACTTTCAACAATATTTCAGTTATATCGTGGCAGTCAGATTTATTGGTGGAGAAAACCACTGACCTGTCGCAAGTCACTGACAGACTTTATCACATAATGTTGTATCGAGTACACCTCGCCATAAACGGGGTTCGAACTCATAACTTTAGTAAATATGCAGTGAAATCAGTCCACGCCAAATACCCAATGTCAATTTAAACCAATACCGGTAGATATCGCCACGAGACCAGTGATTGTATGTTTGTTACCGTAATATGTTTTTTCGATGATTTGTATATTATTCCATCTTTACACACGATAATATCTATTATAGATATTATCGCTATTTTGTGGTATTTTCCTTTGATCTTGCTATCTGAGAATTTTCCATCTCACGCTAGTAGAGTGAGATGGAAAATTATCGCCAGTAACTAAGTAGTTTCGTGATAAACAAACGCACGTAATATTATCGCTGTTTTCTAATATGACGTTATAATGACATCACATTACCAAATCCTTGATAATAAGTGATTAATGATATAAAATATTTATTGTGTTTAAAAAAATGTCAGTATCTCAACAAAAATTATTTAATTATGAATACAAAAAAGCGATAAAATAATTAAAGATAAAAATTATTTAATTATGAATATAAAATAGCGATAAAATAATTAAAGATGTTTTTTAAAACTCGAGGACGTATCTCAGTCATATCTCATCTCAGGGCCTCGCCCTACGATAAGAGATAACTGAGAAAAGTCCTCTCGTTTTAAAAAAAACATTGTTAATCACTTATTATCAAGCAACTAGCGTGAAATTAACATTATATCATTGTTTTCTAATGTGACGGTATAATGAGGTCATTTGACCAAATCCTCTAAAAACATACTATCTTTGATATATTTTGCTCTAAATGAACTTCTCATTGTATCTCACATATTGCTCTAAGAAATCAATTCTCTCAAAACAAATTAACAATAGTATTAATGTGTATACTAGTAACTTGATCCAACATATCTTTATGTGACTAGGGCCCCGTAGTGGTCGTGGTTGTATGGTAGTTTGATTAAAAACTACCTATGTAATCAGTGCCAATCACCACTAATGTTGTGAGTTTGAATCCCACTCATGGCGAGGTGTACTCGATACAAGATTATGTGACAAAGTGTGTCAGTGACTTGCTCTGGGTAAACCTGATTCCTCTACCAATAAAACTGACTGCCACAATAAACACAATAAGCCTAACCCTAACCCTTTATGTGACTACAGTGATTGCTTGATTGTTCACCGTAATTTATTGTGTATGATATTCACCTTAACTGCCAACCAACCGGCCTTCGCTCTTACTCCACAACGCTGCGTGCTTAGCAGACGAACAGCAAATCGTAGTCTTTGGCTAGATCTGATTGGAGAATCGAACCCACAATCGTCTACCCTTAAAGCGAGCAAGCTAACCATTAGACCACCTACAGGGTTTACTGAAAAAGAGCAACGCAAAACAACAGTACAGTCAAATCTGTCTAAATTGAACCTCGTTAGGATCAACTTTAGTGTTTAGAATAGACAGGTGTTTGGTTTATATAGATTAAGATTTCCTAAACTGGGACTAAATTTGAATTTCCGTGTATACAGGATTCACTGTACATGACAAATTTGACTTTGACTGTTCCTAAGGCAGGTGAAGGGGTGAAACCTGTCATGTAAAATGGTCAAAGTGCTTGAGAGTGTAGCTACATTATGGATATATAAGTATCACATTCAGAATTATCTGAGGGCGGAACAAAATGTCATCCAATTTCCGGTTCTGACATCCTACATTTATGACATACATTAACCCCCCTCCTGTGTATATGTCAGGTCACGGTGATCTTATTTCCTTGCTACCATTTAAATGTCTTTCAATGATATATACTTGTAACAGACAACCCTATGTCTTTTATCTTTGGTATTAAATTCATCATATCGGACAGAAAGATTTATTAAATGGAGGTTCACATGATTCTGTATTACTTACCTGATTATAAATGGTGGGTATATTACACATATCCAGTGATAATAGAACTTTTGCACAATCCTGATTCAATTCTAAAATTATGTGTTTTTATACCTTTTAAGTAGTGTACAATTTATTTCCCTTATGATATGATAATGGCCACCGGTCTAGCAAAGAAAGGACAACAAATTTGAGTGTAAATTAGGTCATATGTTTTGGTGGCCAT
Source organism: Bathymodiolus septemdierum (assembly GCA_963383655.1). Taxonomy (NCBI): domain Eukaryota; kingdom Metazoa; phylum Mollusca; class Bivalvia; order Mytilida; family Modiolidae; genus Bathymodiolus; species Bathymodiolus septemdierum. The sequence goes on along the minus strand of OY726529.1, from coordinate 45,405,408 downwards.
CTTGGATTTCAGAATCACATGAAAAGAACACCATCAAATGGTAAGGACGAAAAATTCAGTCTTTTGTGGTCGTTATAATGCCCTACTCTTTTTTCAAAATCTACAAAAGAGTTCTTTAACATGCAGGGATCGTGGCATTCTCCAAACACGTATGTTACCCACTATGGTCCACAGTCAGGCTTTTCATATTATTATAACCTGACAACCCCTATTGAAAGGGCTCCCCTATCTGCTAACCGGGAACAAAAATCACCAGTACACAGTACACCACGGATGTGGTTCTAGTGAAGATTGAATGTAAAATATTCAAGATAATGGCTGGAAACAAAAAAATGCTTTAACTAGAAAATATCTGCATCTTTGCATCGGGTCCAAAAAATAGAAAATAGACAATAAATTGTTAGTGCTTGGTCTCTACAGATTATATTGCTGTTTTTGAAGGTTACACGTTTTATGGGAAATTTGTCCCAAAAAATTATTACAACAATATTGATTTCATACAATCATAATTAAATTTGCAAATAATCTCAATTTAAGAAACAATCTTTGGTATACTCTCAGCTCATTCCTTTAATATTTTTTTACGACAGACAAAAAAATTTAACTTCCAATTTTCATGTCAACTTAAAAATTATTTAAGAGCATAGAAAACTATTAAGTTTATTGAATTTTAACTCCCATATCCTGTTAAGATTGTCATAATTAACTTAATCAACCACACTAATTAATTAACTTTACATTTCTTCATAACAAATTTAAAATTCTTTCAAATTTAATGAAGTGAACTGACATACACAAATTTGTTCCGACAAATTACTTCTCCATTATGTAATTGCAGTCGGTTCAAAATTTTTTCTATGATAGGGACTTTAAATCCTGATTTTTTTTCCAAACACTTTCAGTAGATAAATTTTGTCGAAGTTTGAATTGAAATGAACATTATATTTTAAGTCAAATGCAAGAAGAGCTTGAAAATATCAAACGGTAATCAGAATCCGTAAATCGAAGGACAGACAACACAATGGCCAAACGAAAAAGGACAAACAACAATCTACAAACATTTTATAAATTCTGTTTTAATAAACATTCTTCATACAAAAAAGCCACAAATAATAAATTAAATAAAATGTCTGCTTTTTCAAATCTTTCAGTAGATTAATCTTGTCGAGGTTTGAAGTGAAATGATAATTATAATTTAAGTCAGATACAACATTTTATAACGTCATTACATGTATATATTTTATGTGAAATGCAAAATTTGATAAATTCTGTTTTTGAATATCCCTCATACAAAAAGAACTACAAAATTAATGAATAAAATAAAACGACTGCTAATCTTGTTTTTTTTTCAACTCTTTCAGTAGATAAATCCTGTCATAGTTTGAATTGACATGAACTTTATATTTTATCAATTTTATGTCACATACAATATTTTATAAATTATGTTTTTTGAACATTTCTCGTACAAAAAGAATCACAAAATTAATTAATAAAATAAAACGTCTGCTGAAAAATATAAATCCTGCTTTTTTCAACTCTTTACATAGATAAACATTGCCCGATATTGGCATAGTCTCCAATGAAATGAGTGAGTGAGTAATTGTTGTTTAACACCAATTCAGCAATTTTTCAGCTATATCATGTCGAGAATTTAAATTTTCAATTTTCAATGAGATGATGATGAGGTCCGCTTTGTACTAGACCAACACGCTGAGTTGGATTTTTATAGTGCTAGCTCACTGAAACAACAGTTCGCGGGTAGACATGTTTCCCCACTCGGATACATTATCCTGATTCTGAGCCAACAAGTCTTTGCTCTTTCTCCTTAATGCTGCGTGATTAGCAGAGAAGCAAAAAATACCAATTTTATAGTCTTTGGTTTGACCTGATCGGAGCTCGAACACACGACCTACCGCACTCGAGGCTAACCATTACAACACCAATGTGGTTTGTTGCATTTGTAATGAGACAGCTCTCTTTGCATTACTTGTTGTACACACTGATTATCCCCCCTTATTAGTATTTGTTGACAATTTGATACATCGACTGAGGCCTTTCTAGAACATCTTCTTGTCTACTGCATGAAATTGACATCAAGAATGTCTATGCATGTATACATATACCTCCCTGCCAAAAAAAAAAAAAAACAACAACAACAAACAAACAAAACAAAAAACTAAATTCAAAATAATGCTGATTTTTCAGACATTTCAAGCAGCATTCTTTTCAAGCAATAGTTTCGATCAGGCCAGTATCCAGATTTATTTGAAGGGGAGGTAATATAGTAAGAACCCTTTTGTATTATTTCATTTTGATAAATAAAATTTACAAAGTTTAATAAACAATTGTATTTCACTATTAAATGATACTCTGAATATTCAAAAAATGTTTTGCAAGTAGGTCACCTTTATCAAATTAATGGCTTTCATAGAAATGTGTATAAAATCCTTAAATTTACAAAATCTCAAACAAGTCAGGATTCCTATTTCCTACACACCTTTAAACAAGGGGGAAATATGGGAGGAAAGGTTGGTATCCCCTACTCCACCTCCCCTCAGATTCAAGAAGGACAGTCAAGATTTTGATTGAACTATGAATTATGACCATTAAAAGCCTGATTTTAACCCTCAGCAGCAAGACCATCTTGCATCGACCCTATCCCAGTCTACAAGCCTGCTTTCGATAGTTAATATATGGAATGAAAAATATCACAATGTAATCAATTTAAAATCCCGTTTGAAAATAAGTCTTTTTCAAACAAATTTTTAAGGAAAATTTCATTTGTAACCCAAAGAAGCAGATTATAATCTACTATACCATAGCCTCCTTTGAAGAAAACATCATCTTGTTTCAAGTAAAAACAAAATTAGATAGGTTATATTTCTTCACACGTAATGACTTCTTTAAATTGATTTAATCCAGAAAAACAAACTTCAATGGGAAGTATGTACTGGTTTGTTGTGAAGTCAAGATCAAAGAAGAAGTTCTTATTTCATTTTACCTTCAAATCAAAACAATGGAAGTAAGTTAAAGGTTTCATGATAACAACAGTGAAATGGATCTTGTTCTTATAAGAAAAGTTTGAAGATACCAAAGAGGTAGTCTGAAAATTGTAATTTGAAGTAGGACAGACCATTTAATGGCCAAAAAAAAAGGACAAACAATGGTTGACAAAACACTAAACAGACAGATAGGCCTAAATTAAAAAATTGTTTGTTTGCCGTCAGCCGACCGACCAAAAAAAATCTGCGCGACTCAAAAGATTTTATTGTCGTTAAAAAAAAAAAATTATTTCTGAAATTTTCGTTTCGATCCGTTTCGTGTTCCGGTATATTCGGAATTCTCGTAGTCTTTCCATAGTTCGTGTCGATAACGTATGTCTGGTTCAGAAAAATAAAGTAATAAACCTACCTACCTACCCACACAAAACAATCTGAGTCGGAGAATGGCAAACAAACAATTTTTTAATTTAGGCCTTACTGATTGAGCAACATGAACCCCACTAAAATATGAGGGTGAACTCAGGTGCTTCTGAATGGTAAGAATGTTCCTGTTCCATTACTGGCACCCGTCGTATTATTCTTGTTGCAAAGTCATGAATTAGAAAAGGACAGGATTGTAAATAAGACAAATGGAGGATACAAGTTGTCATTTGTGACACAGCTACTGCGCAACGGTAAACCAAGTCATGATGTCGACAGCAAATATTTTGGAAAGATGACTTCAAGTTAACCACTAGGAACTCTTGGTTCGGTAGCTTCCTTGTTAGCAGCAACCCTTTATCAAGGCTAGGATGATAGGAACCACATGTTCTGGAATATCACATCAACGTTAAACTTTGACTAAAAACTAGACATACCTTTAAATATATCAAACTGGAAAATGATATATTAAAGCATCATTTCTATCATATCTATATGTCCAGGAGTCAACATGATGTTTTCTTCCTCAAAATACTGTTTGCCTGTGCCCACTAACTGATTCCATTGCTTCCAACTCAGACTAAATCCTTTTTTTTTCTTCCTGCTTACTACAACTGTGAAGTCCTGAAAATAGTTAAAATCTAAAGTGGTAGACTTAAATACAACCTAGTGCATCTCAGCAACAAAACTCATCATCAAGATGTATAAAATAACCTAATTTGAAATACTACCTTTCTTAGACTATCAAAGGAAAACATTATCCAATATAAAAAAAAAAAATGGCTAAATGGTATCAATATCGCTCTCAAAGGGAGACAAGTTTTGAATGCAATCTTGAATATAGTCTTATCTTGTTTATATAGAAGCAGTCTTCGAAATTAAGACTTTCGAATTTACTGGCCCGAAAACTTCAAAATTAGAATATTTATGTAGATTCTATTGAAAAAAATTGGCAAAAGTCACTGGTCCGAATCAATTTTCACTGGCCGTGGGCCACCGGACCACTGCTAAAGTCGATGACTGTAGAAGTCGAAGAGATAGATAATTTTGCTTCCAAATAATTTGAATCATTGGAGATTATTTAAGGTGAAAGGCACAATAATCCTCCTCTTATATGGTCACCCAAATCTGCTATGGAAAATTAGCCTTATACGAGTGGTGGCCTCTCTTGAGGGGACCAGTTTACTACCATTTTACAATTTTTGTGCATCTGATAAGAAGGGTGGCCTTTGGTGGGAAGGGCCCTATAAGAGGGGAATTACCAGTATTGTAATACAAGCAGACCAACATTTACATTAAGTTATCAAAGAGAAATAACTTATCGGCATTAGAGATAACAAGGATCGACCTTGAAAATCTAAGAAAAGTTTGAAGGACAGACAATACAATGGCCCAGAGAAAAAGGACAAAAAGACAAACAATGATCCACAAAACATTACACAGAAAACTAACAATTGAGCAACACGAATCCTACTAAAAACCAGGGGTAAACTCAGATGCACAGCAAGGGTAAGCAATTCCCACTCCACCAGTGGCACCCGCCATGTTACTTTAACTCACAATACACATTATATTTAAACAAGAATATTCAACCAGAGTTATCCAACATATTTAAACTTTAATATTGAACATAGGCTTTACAATAGGGGAATGAACTAAGATTTCCATGCTGAGACTTTAAGCAAAACATACCAATATCTGCCAAACAAGTTTTTGGTTGAATAAACTGTTTATTATGATGTTTGCTTATTATTTGGCAGTTGGCACCTTGATAAAAACAAATTCTTGTTTACAGAGATTTTAACAGGTGCATGTACAAGATACATTATACAACATACTTGTGATTAGAGCTGGTTATAGCATAGCAAAAATAACTTTAAGTAGAATTGTGAATCGTGAATTCTAAAAAATAAACTGTTCTGTTATAAATAACATCTGTAGACAGTTAGCTATAGTCAATGTACCGGCACACAAAATGGTACTATAGCTAGCAATATAATTATTACTCTTGCCTTTTAGGGTTAGAGTTAGGGTTACGTGTTTAACGCCACTTTCAACAATATCTCAGCTATATCAAGGCATTCAGTTTTATTGGTGGAGGAAACCAGAGTGCCCAGAGAAAACCACTGACCTATCGCAAGTCACTGACAAACTTTTGACAAACTTTATCACTGACAAACTTTATCAATGATAAACTTTATCACTGATTCTTGCCTTTTATACAACAGAAAAACATTTATAGTATAGCTATTTCTTGTATTCCGAATAACAAAAATAAGTCACGAGTAACCGAACAACACAGTAATTCACGAATGCGTGTTAGCTCACAAGTGAATTATCATCGTTGTTCGGTTACAAGTGATATATTTTTTAATACAGATTGCTCGTAGCATACAAAGCAATCTAATTTGAAATTATAATGATTTCATAATCACTTTTGATTGCACGGGGGAGGTCATGACATAGAATGACTCGCATGTGATCCATAATGGAGTTTCTTTAGATTTCACACGCCGCAACATATCAGTAAAGAGAACAATAAGGGTAATAACAAAATTACCGAACTCCGAACAATCTTACAAAGGGAAAGTCAAAACTCATAATTATATAAACAGACAAAATCAGTCAACAACCGGAAAACTGTGAAAACCGTAATGACCCTGACTTGGTACAGGCATTTCTAAAGAAATGGTGGGTTGAATCAGATTTTAAAGTGCCAAACCTCTCCCTTTCATTATGGCTCAAAGTTTCCGGCTGTCACTATAACACTATTTATAACAATACTTGAACAAAACAGGTAAAACAGTTGTCAAAGCAGCACCACACTCAGTGAAGTAAATGTGAGAGATGTGAATTTAATCAAATTGACCAATGTTACCTTAATGCTGCATGCTAAGCAGAGAAACAACAAATATCAAGTTAATAGTCTTTAATTTGACCTCACTGGGGATCTAAAACCCACGATATATCCCTCTCTTTACGAGCATGATGACAATTATTACACCAACGAGGTGGCTTTTCAGTAAGAACATTAAAATATTTATAAATGTGAATCGAATGCATGGAAGGTGGGGTTTAATGCACCAAGTGGCACCAAAACAATAAAGATGCCCTGATGTGGCAGAAATAAAGAGTATTGTACAACTGCAGGCTAGGGGTTGTACGAGTTGACTGCAGACTAGGGGTTGTATGAGTTGACTGCAGGCTAGGGGTTGTATGAGTTGACTGCAGGCTAGGGGTTGTATGAGTTGACTGCAGGCTAGGGGTTGCATGAGTTGACTGCAGGCTAGGGGTTGTATGAGTTGACTGCAGACTAGGGGTTGTATGAGTTGACTGCAGGCTAGGGGTTGTATGAGTTGACTGCAGGCTAGGGGTTGTATGAGTTGACTGCAGGCTAGGGGTTGTACGAGTTGACTGCAAGCTAGGGGTTGTATGAGTTGACTGCAGGCTAGGGGTTGTATGAGTTGACTGCAGGCTAGGGGTTGTACGAGTTGACTGCATGCTAGGGGTTGTACGAGTTGCAGGCTAGGGGTTGTATGAGTTGACTGCAGGCTAGAGGTTGTACGAGTTGACTGCAGGCTAGGGGTTGTATGAGTTGACTGCAGATTAGGGGTTGTATGAGTTGACTGCAGGCTAGGGGTTGTATGAGTTGACTGCAGGCTAGGGGTTGCATGAGTTGACTGCAGGCTAGGAGTTGCATGAGTTGACTGCAGGCTAGGGGTTGTATGAGTTGACTGCAGGCTAGGGGTTGTACGAGTTGCAGGCTAGGGGTTGTATGAGTTGACTGCAGGCTAGGGGTTGCATGAGTTGACTGCAGGCTAGGGGTTGTATGAGTTGACTGCAGACTAGGGGTTGTATGAGTTGACTGCAGGCTAGGGGTTGTATGAGTTGACTGCAGGCTAGGGGTTGTACGAGTTGACTGCAAGCTAGGGGTTGTATGAGTTGACTGCAGGCTAGGGGTTGTATGAGTTGACTGCAGGCTAGGGGTTGTACGAGTTGACTGCATGCTAGGGGTTGTACGAGTTGCAGGCTAGGGGTTGTATGAGTTGACTGCAGGCTAGAGGTTGTACGAGTTGACTGCAGGCTAGGGGTTGTATGAGTTGACTGCAGACTAGGGGTTGCATGAGTTGACTGCAGGCTAGGGGTTGTATGAGTTGACTGCAGGCTAGGGGTTGCATGAGTTGACTGCAGGCTAGGAGTTGCATGAGTTGACTGCAGGCTAGGGGTTGTATGAGTTGACTGCAGGCTAGGGGTTGTACGAGTTGCAGGCTAGTGGTTGTATGAGTTGACTGCAGGCTAGGGGTTGTATGAGTTGACTGTAGGCTAGGGGTTGTAGGAGTTGACTGCAGGCTAGGGGTTGTACGAGTTGACTACAGGCTAGGGTTTGTAGGAGTTGACTGCAGGCTAGGGGTTGTACGAGTTGATTGCATGCTAGGGGTTGTAGGAGTTGACTGCAGGCTGCGGGTTGTATGAGTTGACTGCAGGCTAGGGGTTGTATGAGTTGACAGCAGGCTAGGGGTTGTACGAGTTGACTGCAGGCTATGGGTTGTATGAGTTGACTGCAGGCTAGGGGTTGTATGAGTTGACAGCAGGCTAGGGGTTGTACGAGTTGACTGCAGGCTATGGGTTGTATGAGTTGACTGCAGGCTAGGGGTTGTACGAGTTGACTGCAGGCTATGGGTTGTATGAGTTGACAGCAGGCTAGGGGTTGTATGAGTTGACTGCAGGCTAGGGGTTGTATGAGTTGACTGCAGGCTAGGGGTTGTACGAGTTGACTGCAGGCTATGGGTTGTATGAGTTGACTGCAGGCTAGGGGTTGTATGAGTTGACAGCAGGCTAGGGGTTGTACGAGTTGACTGCAGGCTATGGGTTGTATGAGTTGACTGCAGGCTAGGGATTGTACGAGTTGACTGCAGGCTATGGGTTGTATGAGTTGACAGCAGGCTAGGGGTTGTACGAGTTGACTGCAGGCTATGGGTTGTATGAGTTGACTGCAGGCTAGGGGTTGTATGAGTTGACAGCAGGCTAGGGGTTGTATGAGTTGATTGCAGGCTAGGGGTTGTATGAGTTGATTGCAGGCTAGGGGTTGTATGAGTTGACTGCAGGCTAGGGGCTTTCCAGGACAAAAATTAGTTTTCAAGCACCTTTTTCTGAGCATTTTCATATATAAAACCTTGTTTAACCTTACCTTTCTTCAAGTGAAAATGCCTGTACCCAGTCAGGAAAATAATGTCCAAAACTGTTTTAACTCCCCATTTCAGATCCTTTCACCCATGGCAGAAATAAAGATATAAAAATACCTTTCATATGACTTTGGAGGGCCGATTCTCCCATGGAGGAAATGTCGAAACTTTTGTTGCAGCATTTGCAGTGTGCTTTATGAATATCTGGGCTATTTCTAAGCCAGGCCTGGTATTGTGGCTGCTCTAGCCATTTGTTCAGGAATTTACATTTTCCCGGCATCTTGAACTGGCAATGATCAAGGTCACTGGCGACCGACGGCTGATCACGCAATGTTATGATTTTTTATTTCCATAATTTTTAATTTAGAACATAAGTGGACACGTTTGATGTTATGCCCATTAAGAAATATGTTCAGGAAAATCCATGAATCATCACGGAAACCAATTAAACCGACAAGCTTATGATGGGTTTACATTAATGCGTATTTTTGATTTGAGCGGTAAAATTCCGGAAAACACCGTTTTATAGAAATAGCACGATCTTCCACAAATAGTGCATAGTGATACGGGAAGGTCTATTTATATTTCCACGGGTAACTGAGGTTGTTGACATCAATTCAACGTCTTGGAGATAGAAAATGACTGTTAACATGCACTTATTTCGTGGGAATAAGATTGTTCAAATGAAAAAGTAGTTTTCAAGGGTTTTCAAGCACCTTTATTGGAATTCAAGCACTTTCAAGTCCTTGATTTTGCTACTTTCGTTTTCAAGTACTTTCAAGGATTTCAAGCACCTGTACGAACCGTGAGGGATTGTATGAGTTAACTGCAGACTAGGGTTGTACGAGTTGACTGCAGGCTAGGGGTTGTATGAGTTGACTGCAGGATAGGGGTTGTACGAGTTGACTGCAGGCTGGGGGTTGTATGAGTTGACTGTAGGCTAGGGGTTGTACAAGTTGACTGTAGGCTAGGGGTTGTATGAGTTGCAGGCTAGGGGTTGTATGAGTTGACTGCAGGCTAGGGGTTGTATGAGTTGACTGTAGGCTAGGGGTTGTATGAGTTGCAGGCTAGGGGTTGTATGAGTTGACTGCAGGCTAGGGGTTGTATGAGTTGACTGCATGCTAGGGGTTGTATGAGTTGACTGCAGGCTAGGGGTTGTATGAGTTGACTGCAGGCTAGGGGTTGCATGAGTTGACTGCAGGCTAGGGGTTGTACGAGTTGCAGGCTAGGGGTTGTATGAGTTGACTGCAGGCTAGGGGTTGTATGAGTTGACTGCAGGCTAGGGGTTGTATGAGTTGACTGTATGCTAGGGGTTGTATGAGTTGACTGCAGGCTAGGGGCTGCATGAGTTGACTGCAGGCTAGAGGTTGTATGAGTTGACTGCAGGCTAGGGGTTGTACGAGTTGCAGGCTAGGGGTTGTATGAGTTGACTGCATGCTAGGGGTTGTACATGTTGCACTCATAATTGAAGACCCTACTGTGACTGTGAAAATGTAGAACAGTAATAAAAACATGTTCCTTTCATTTAGTTTGTGTCTAAGTGTAATGTTGGATAGTCTCTCATGTTCATTTAATTTGTGTCTAAGTGTAATGTTGGCTAGTCTCTCATGTTCACTTAATTTGTGTCTAAGTGTAATGTTGGATAGTCTCTCATGTTCATTTAATTTATGTCTAAGTGTAATGTTGGATAGTCTCTCATGTTCATTTAATTTGTGTCTAGGTGTAATGTTGGATAGTCTCTCATGTTCATTTAATTTGTGTCTAAGTGTAATGTTGGATAGTCTCTCATGTTCACTTAATTTGTGTCTAAGTGTAATGTTGGCTAGTCTCTCATGTTCACTTAATTTGTGTCTAAGTGTAATGTTGGATAGTCTCTCATGTTCATTTAATTTGTGTCTAAGTGTAATGTTGGATAGTCTCTCATGTTCATTTAATTTGTGTCTAAGTGTAATGTTGGCTAGTCTCTCATGTTCACTTAATTTGTGTCTAAGTGTAATGTTGGCTAGTCTCTCATGTTCACTTAATGTGTGTCTAAGTGTAATGTTGGATAGTCTCTCATGTTCATTTAATTTGTGTCTAAGTGTAATGTTGGATAGTCTCTCATGTTCATTTAATTTGTGTCTAAGTGTAATGTTGGCTAGTCTCTCATGTTCATTTAATTTGTGTCTAAGTGTAATGTTGGCTAGTCTCTCATGTTCATTTAATTTGTGTCTAAGTGTAATGTTGGCTAGTCTCTCATGTTCATTTAATTTATGTCTAGGTGTAATGTTGGATAGTCTCTCATGTTCATTTAATTTATGTCTAGGTGTAATGTTGGCTAGTCTCTCATGTTCATTTAATTTATGTCTAAGTGTAATGTTGGATAGTCTCTCATGTTCATTTAATTTGTGTCTAAGTGTAATGTTGGATAGTCTCTAATGTTCATTTAATTTGTGTCTAGGTGTAATGTTGGATAGTCTCTCATGTTCATTTAATTTGTGTCTAAGTGTAATGTTGGATAGTCTCTCATGTTCATTTAATTTGTGTCTAAGTGTAATGTTGGCTAGTCTCTCATGTTCATTTAATTTGTGTCTAAGTGTAATGTTGGATAGTCTCTCATGTTCATTTAATTTGTGTCTAAGTGTAATGTTGGATAGTCTCTCATGTTCATTTAATTTGTGTCTAAGTGTAATGTTGGCTAGTCTCTCATGTTCATTTAATTTGTGTCTAAGTGTAATGTTGGATAGTCTCTCATGTTCATTTAATTTGTGTCTAAGTGTAATGTTGGATAGTCTCTCATGTTCATTTAATTTGTGTCTAAGTGTAATGTTGGCTAGTCTCTCATGTTCATTTAATTTGTGTCTAAGTGTAATGTTGGCTAGTCTCTCATGTTAAACTTAATTTGTGTCTAAGTGTAATGTTGGATAGTTTCTCATGTTCATTTAATTTGTGTCTAAGTGTAATGTTGGCTAGTCTCTCATGTTCACTTAATTTGTGTCTAAGTGTAATGTTGGCTAGTCTCTCATGTTCATTTAATTTGTGTCTAAGTGTAATGTTGGATAGTCTCTCATGTTCATTTAATTTGTGTCTAAGTGTAATGTTGGATAGTCTCTCATGTTCATTTAATTTGTGTCTAAGTGTAATGTTGGATAGTCTCTCATGTTCATTTAATTTGTGTCTAAGTGTAATGTTGGCTAGTCTCTCATGTTCATTTAATTTGTGTCTAAGTGTAATGTTGGATAGTCTCTCATGTTCATTTAATTTGTGTCTAAGTGTAATGTTGGATAGTCTCTCATGTTCATTTAATTTGTGTCTAAGTGTAATGTTGGATAGTCTCTCATGTTCATTTAATTTGTGTCTAAGTGTAATGTTGGCTAGTCTCTCATGTTCATTTAATTTGTGTCTAAGTGTAATGTTGGATAGTCTCTCATGTTCATTTAATTTGTGTCTAAGTGTAATGTTGGCTAGTCTCTCATGTTCACTTAATTTGTGTCTAAGTGTAATGTTGGATAGTCTCTCATGTTCATTTAATTTGTGTCTAAGTGTAATGTTGGCTAGTCTCTAATGTTCACTTAATTTGTGTCTAAGTGTAATGTTGGCTAGTCTCTCATGTTCATTTAATTTGTGTCTAAGTGTAATGTTGGATAGTCTCTCATGTTCATTTAATTTGTGTCTAAGTGTAATGTTGGATAGTCTCTCATGTTCATTTAATTTGTGTCTAAGTGTAATGTTGGCTAGTCTCTCATGTTCACTTAATTTGTGTCTAAGTGTAATGTTGGATAGTCTCTCATGTTCATTTAATTTATGTCTAAGTGTAATGTTGGATAGTCTCTCATGTTCATTTAATTTGTGTCTAGGTGTAATGTTGGATAGTCTCTCATGTTCATTTAATTTGTGTCTAAGTGTAATGTTGGATAGTCTCTCATGTTCATTTAATTTGTGTCTAAGTGTAATGTTGGCTAGTCTCTCATGTTCACTTAATTTGTGTCTAAGTGTAATGTTGGATAGTCTCTTATGTTCATTTAATGTGTGTCTAAGTGTAATGTTGGATAGTCTCTCATGTTCATTTAATTTGTGTCTAAGTGTAATGTTGGATAGTCTCTCATGTTCATTTAATTTGTGTCTAAGTGTAATGTTGGCTAGTCTCTCATGTTCACTTAATTTGTGTCTAGGTGTAATGTTGGATAGTCTCTCATGTTCATTTAATTTGTGTCTAAGTGTAATGTTGGATAGTCTCTCATGTTCATTTAATTTGTGTCTAAGTGTAATGTTGGATAGTCTCTCATGTTCATTTAATTTGTGTCTAAGTGTAATGTTGGATAGTCTCTCATGTTCATTTAATTTGTGTCTAAGTGTAATGTTGGCTAGTCTCTCATGTTCATTTAATTTGTGTCTAAGTGTAATGTTGGATAGTCTCTCATGTTCATTTAATTTGTGTCTAAGTGTAATGTTGGCTAGTCTCTCATGTTCACTTAATTTGTGTCTAAGTGTAATGTTGGATAGTCTCTCATGTTCATTTAATTTGTGTCTAAGTGTAATGTTGGATAGTCTCTCATGTTCATTTAATTTGTGTCTAAGTGTAATGTTGGCTAGTCTCTCATGTTCATTTAATTTGTGTCTAAGTGTAATGTTGGATAGTCTCTCATGTTCATTTAATTTGTGTCTAAGTGTAATGTTGGATAGTCTCTCATGTTCATTTAATTTATGTCTAGGTGTAATGTTGGATAGTCTCTCATGTTCATTTAATTTATGTCTAGGTGTAATGTTGGATAGTCTCTCATGTTCATTTAATTTATGTCTAGGTGTAATGTTGGATAGTCTCTCATGTTCATTTAATTTGTGTCTAGGTGTAATGTTGGATAGTCTCTCATGTTCATTTAATTTATGTCTAGGTGTAATGTTGGATAGTCTCTCATGTTCATTTAATTTGTGTCTAGGTGTAATGTTGGATAGTCTCTCATGTTCATTTAATTTATGTCTAGGTGTAATGTTGGCTAGTCTCTCATGTTCATTTAATTTGTGTCTAGGTGTAATGTTGGCTAGTCTCTCATGTTCATTTAATTTATGTCTAGGTGTAATGTTGGATAGTCTCTCATGTTCATTTAATTTGTGTCTAGGTGTAATGTTGGATAGTCTCTCATGTTCATTTAATTTATGTCTAGGTGTAATGTTGGCTAGTCTCTCATGTTCATTTAATTTGTGTCTAGGTGTAATGTTGGATAGTCTCTCATGTTCATTTAATTTATGTCTAGGTGTAATGTTGGATAGTCTCTCATGTTCATTTAATTTATGTCTAGGTGTAATGTTGGATAGTCTCTCATGTTCATTTAATTTGTGTCTAAGTGTAATGTTGGATAGTCTCTCATGTTCATTTAATTTGTGTCTAAGTGTAATGTTGGCTAGTCTCTCATGTTCATTTAATTTATGTCTAGGTGTAATGTTGGATAGTCTCTCATGTTCATTTAATTTATGTCTAGGTGTAATGTTGGATAGTCTGTCATGTTCATTTAATTTGTGTCTAAGTGTAATGTTGGCTAGTCTCTCATGTTCATTTAATTTGTGTCTAGGTGTAATGTTGGCTAGTCTCTCATATTCATTTAATTTATGTCTAGGTGTAATGTTGGATAGTCTCTCATGTTCATTTAATTTGTGTCTAGGTGTAATGTTGGATAGTCTCTCATGTTCATTTAATTTATGTCTAGGTGTAATGTTGGCTAGTCTCTCATGTTCATTTAATTTGTGTCTAGGTGTAATGTTGGCTAGTCTCTCCTGTTCATTTAATTTATGTCTAGGTGTAATGTTGGATAGTCTCTCATGTTCATTTAATTTATGTCTAGGTGTAATGTTGGATAGTCTCTCATGTTCATTTAATTTATGTCTAGGTGTAATGTTGGATAGTCTCTCATGTTCATTTAATTTGTGTCTAGGTGTAATGTTGGATAGTCTCTCATGTTCATTTAATTTATGTCTAGGTGTAATGTTGGCTAGTCTCTCATGTTCATTTAATTTGTGTCTAGGTGTAATGTTGGCTAGTCTCTCATGTTCATTTACTTTGTGTCTAGGTGTAATGTTGGATAGTCTCTCATGTTCATTTAATTTATGTCTAGGTGTAATGTTGGATAGTCTCTCATGTTCATTTAATTTATGTCTAGGTGTAATGTTGGATAGTCTCTCATGTTCATTTAATTTGTGTCTAAGTGTAATGTTGGCTAGTCTCTCATGTTCATTTAATTTATGTCTAGGTGTAATGTTGGATAGTCTCTCATGTTCATTTAATTTGTGTCTAAGTGTAATGTTGGATAGTCTCTCATGTTCATTTAATTTGTGTCTAAGTGTAATGTTGGATAGTCTCTCATGTTCATTTAATTTGTGTCTAGGTGTAATGTTGGCTAGTCTCTCATGTTCATTTAATGTGTGTCTAAGTGTAATGTTGGCTAGTCTCTCATGTTCATTTAATTTGTGTCTAAGTGTAATGTTGGATAGTCTCTCATGTTCATTTAATTTGTGTCTAAGTGTAATGTTGGATAATCTCTCATGTTCATTTTCATCCATATGAAAAGTTTGAAGATACCAAAGGGGTAATCAGAAGCTGTATCCTTTTTGACTAATTCAAAAGGTCACTTACAAAAATGTGATATATAATAATATATGTAATACCATATTTTTCTTTAAATAAGACGCAATCTTTTTCCAGAAAGATAATATTAGAAGGTGATCAGCCAAAAAAATTACTGAAATGAACATCAACCAAAACTCTGCATGAACTGAGCTATCTCAAGAACTGAATATGATTGTGAACATCTATCATGATTTACTTTTTATTTGTGTTTTTTTATAACTTGGACGTAATCCTCATTTGTTTGTGTATCCTTTTCAAGTACGATAAGTCAATTGGTATTTTAAGATGTAAGATATCAGCACAAATTCTTAATGTATGGTACTCACAATAAAGAATATTTTTTGAGATGAAATTATGTAAGTTATCCGCACAATTTGTTTATGTAAACAATAAACAACATAAAATTATGTAATGGATAGAACCTTTAAAAATTTACCCAGACACCATGTTGTAAATTACAATTTTTTAAAAAGATACTCTTTTCATCTGATATGACACAAAATACTTAATAAACTTAAAGAGATGTTATCTAAACTGTATTACATAATGTTAAACTAAATGTACATGTCTGAGTAAGGAAATAAATTGGTAATAAATACATATAATTTAATTCCAGCCACGAAAAAATGATAAATTATATTTGTTAATGTATATATAACAAAGTTAATAGCAATACTTATAAATATGATAAAGATCGAAATATTAACTTGTAAAGTTCTGCATATATTAAATATGATTTGATCTTTATCATATTTATAAGTATTGCTATATAAGTCATCACATACGATACACTGTTGAAAAGTGTGATTTTGTAACTTCATTAATATATTGATATCGACCAGTTTCAAGAAAAATACAAAATAGTAGTTAATTTTTTGAAGTATAATAGTATAATTTCTGCCATAAGACAAGCCAAAAGGCCATTTACTATGGGAGAGAGCAGACTCGTGTGTCCTTTTATTCCTTCAATTGTTCAACAACTGTTAAGACATAAAATAGGTTCCAAAAATATGTATGATATCCTCAATAAATGTACAACTACACCGACTGGGCAAAAAAAATGGTGTGAAATTTTAGATCCATCAGATTTAGACTGAACTAGAGGCTCAGTGGGCTGAACCTGTGTCACTCACCTTTCATTCTGTTTTGAGGAAACTTTATACAAGTGCTTCCTACCAAATTGCTGTTCATTTGGCTACTCGATTTAGTGAACGATTGTTGTTTAATGCCAAGTGAGCAGTTTTTCTGCTACATGTATGTCATGGCGAGAACAAGTTACATTCGATGAGATGATGATAATGTCCACTTTGTACCAGACCAACACGCTTAGTAGGAATTTTATAAAGTGCTACCTTACTCAAACAACAGTCCATGATAAGACATGTCCACTCCACGCTGATTCTGAGCCAACCAGTCTTAGCTCTTACTTAATAATGCTGCATGTTTTGTGGAGAAGCAACAAATACCAATTTTGTAGTCTTTGGTTTCACTCAGCCTGGGCTAAATAAATGTTTTTTGAATTTATTTTTGAACAAAGCTGCTTACGATATATTTCTAATTTCTTTTTAAATCCTTAAGGGACATAACTTTACTGATCTATGCATAGTACAGTAGATGATGGACTCTTCTCGACTACCTTCAATCACTTTTGGTTTTTGTGGGTTTTCGTATTGTTTTGAGCAGTTGTTCTTTCTGCTTGTTTTTACCTTTGTGTTTGCATTTTTGTAGATTTTGGCCTTTTTATTTATTTATTTTGGCGAGCTTTGTATTGTTGTAACTTTTTTACTCTTTTTCTCTTGCTTTACCTTAGTAACGGTTTTCACCTCTCTGCTCTGATATCTTCCTTGACTTCCATGGAATAAATGGTCTGAACAACCTTCCAATGATGAATATTTCCATTCTAAGATATCACTATTCACATGAAAACCCACCTGTAAAAAAAATATACAGAGATTGCGATTCAATCGTCAGCGGCCAGAAAACATGATGCACCTGTCACCTGCTACCATAACTTAGTTGTAACTGTTACTTAACTAAACCAATAAAATCTCAAACGATATTTACATCTTTGTGTAGAACAGATGTTTAAAAACCTGCAGTTGATCAATACAACAATAAATTACTTCCTTAGACAATTATCAGGCTTCCTTGATACAAAATACACCCTTATTATGTAACAAACATGAAAAGTGCAACATACATTTCACATGACATTTGCTATCTTCTTCTGGAACACCTGAGTTCACTCTGGTTTTTAGTAGGGTTCAGGTTACTCAGTCTTTAGTTTTCTGTGGAGTGTTTTTTACATAACAAAAATGAAAAGTGCAACATGCATTTCACACGAGTTCAGTTTTGCTATCTTCTTCTGGAGCACCTGAGTTCACTCTGGATATCGACGGTGTTCTTGTTACTCAGTCTTAAGTTTTCTGTAGTATTTTATTGACCAGTTAGTATTTTATTGACCAGTTAGTATTTTATTGACCAGTTAGTATTTTATTGACCAGTTAGTATTTTATTGACCAGTTAGTATTTTATCGACCAGTTAGTATTTTTGTTCTCTTTCTTTTGTCCATTGTATTATCTGTCCTTCGATTTTCGGATTCTGATTGGTTTGGTTTATGATGTTTAATGCCACTTTCAACAATATTTCAGTTATATCGTGGCGGTGAGTTTTATTGGTAGTGGAAACCGGAGTGCCTGGAGAAAACCACAGACCTTTCATAAGTCACTGACAAACTTTATCACATAATGTTGTATTGAACACCTTCTGTGTAGTGTTTTATCGATCAATATTATATATTCCCTATTTGTCTTTGTTAGCGCAGCCGGTCAATATAACGTTATATTATACTTTATGCAAATTTCTAGACTATAGATACAATGCCATTGGTCGATTAGAAAATGGTATTTTTCACTAATTTTACAAAGCTCCACCTTTGTATCAATACCACATCCTGTAGCTCCGCCTCCTTCTAGCAATGGGTGGTATTCTGTGTTAGCAACGGGTGTTATTGCAATACCACCCTCCGGACCGGAAACAGTCCATTCCGTCAAAGTTTTTAATTTAGTTTTACAAATAAATAAACAAACAGACGACAGTACGCTCTTGGACATTCAGACCAGGTTAAGTGACAAAAAGAAGCGTGAAATTGCAGATTGTTTGAATGATACTCTGACAAATTTCTGTGGCCAAAAGTTCGCAAAGACAACTCTGCCATCCAACACTGAGAATATGCATATGTCTAATGTGGGAAGTAATGAAAAAAATTCAAGCGATATCAATACCACAGATGTAGATTTTCTTTTTGCCGATACTGATTTACAAGCAGTTTGACATTGATTTTGAACTGCAAAATGTACCCCCTGCAAATGTTCCAAGTGACCCCGTTCAGAGTGTTCAGTCTATGCCAGCACAATTCAACAGCCTCATGGAGGCTAATAACCGAAATGTGAATGATGCCAGCCGTATCCAATTATAACTGTACTGTTCATTTCAATTTTTATTCAAAATGATGGCTGTGATTCAAACATTTTTATATTGTTACACTTTTACACCATTGTTACAGTTGTAAAAGTTTATTAAATTAAATATTGTAATTTAGTTCTTAGACAATTACCTTAAATCAATATTAAAACAACACACACCATTGACAATGTAATACCTGAGCATTCAGTATAATCTAAAACATGCTGCCTTTAGTTTCGGGTGCTATGGTAGATTACCACACTCAGAAAACAACAATATCACCCTCGACTTCGTCTCGGATGATATTGGTTTTCTGAGTGTGGTAATCTACCATAACACCCTCAATTAAAGGCAGTATGTTTATAATATGGACCGGGACTGGACTGCCTCGTTTTCGATTCGGTTCCGGAACGGTACCTGCATTATTATTTTAGATAAAAAGTATAATATAGCAAATAGTCACCAAAAAAACACTATATGGACTGAAGCTTCTGAGGTCCATATAATATTTATTTGGTAACGGACCGATCCATATACTGCCATATGACCCTCAGTGCCATGAACTATTTGCTATTTGTTAATATTTTTGTCCTCTTTCTTTTGTTCATGATATTGTCCGTCCTTCGATTTTCAGCTTCTAAATACCCTATTGATACCCTCATAATATAACCCTGAGAGAAAATTTTCCAGTTTTTACTTTCCTCTAATTTATGAACAACCTTTTTTTAGCTATCAGATTGTGTTCAATGCACAGCCGCAAAAATCCAAACATACAGTGTTACTCAAGCAGAAGTACAATCTCCTCAAATTGGTTAACAGTGTATCAAAAAATCTTCATAACCAACAATTGTTCAAGTTAAAATAAAGGTACCATGTCGTGGCCTTTCTTTATGTTCAATGATTTGAGGTGAGAGGTGATTTTTTGTTTTGTTGATATTGGTGGAATTGTAGCATACAATATTTAAACTTTTTTCTAAATAGGATCCATTTCATTTTGTTTTGGTTGATTTCGTTTCATTTCAGCTGATTTTGTTTTGTTTTCATTTTAGTCGCACTTTACAGGTACATGGTACCAGAATAGTTGACCATCACTGTTTTAAGCTTTCTTTTCAGAATTATTAAATTGAAACGGGTCTAAAATGTTTCCATTCACTTTTAATGATGCTTTAATAGTCCTAATAATTAAAATTTGCATTTACTGGTCCAAATCAATTTCTTGAATTTATTTATATATATATCGAAATAAAAACTGAAAAATGTACTGGTCCAAACAAAGTCATACTGGTCTTGGGCCGGAGGACCGGTGCTCATCGTGAGGATTGCTTCAATTGTAATGACATCAAAATAAGAACTATGATCTTTAACTTCATCAAGATTACAAGACAATTAACAAGTGTTTCACACATTAACAGAAGAGTGTGAAGTGTTTTCCTGTAGGTTTAGAGATTAGGTTTATTTGGGAATTCATGTTGATACAAAATTAAAAATAATGTCTAACAATTACTAGCATTATTCTATTAGCAGAAGATATTTTCAAGATATAAGGGTTATGGTTATGGTGTTTAATGCCACTTTAAACAATATTTCAGTTTTATCGTGGCGGTCCTTTTTATCTTTTATATATATATATATAACTGTAATACTTTTGGCAATACAAGTAGCCACTTCCTGTGTATAATATAAATGCTGCACCCTAATTATTGAACTTATTACTATCATCATATATTACGCAATACTAAACAATTATTTTTGTTTTTATGTTTCTAAACCATAGACTGAAGATGGCACTTTTAATGTTTATATAGGTCAGCTATGACGTAATTGATCACGACTACAACAGATGCCTGCATAAACATTCATTTCTTGTAAATAAAAACCTTGTTACAATGAGAACGATACCAAACCCTGAATAAACCGGAATCCTGTAGGAACTGAACTTAAGATAAAGTCTCAATGTAGGACATTTTTATTAATTTAACCTGTATATACTGAACACCTGTCTATTCCAAGCACAAAAGTTGGTCCTAAGTTTAGACAGATTTCACTGTTCTACAGTAGTCACATCGTTTATAAAGGCCACTTGGACCACCAAAGGCCGCCAGATTTCAGATGCACTGATATAGTAAACTACTTCTAGACTGCCCCCCTCAAGAGAGACAACTCCTCTTATAAGGTCACTTTTCATTGCAGAATTTTGTTCTAAGACGGTTCAGCTTAGACAGGTTTCACATTGTTTATAAAGGCCACTCCTACTAAGGCCGCCAGATTTCAGATGCACTGA
Organism: Bathymodiolus septemdierum; assembly: GCA_963383655.1. Lineage (NCBI taxonomy): Eukaryota > Metazoa > Mollusca > Bivalvia > Mytilida > Modiolidae > Bathymodiolus > Bathymodiolus septemdierum. The sequence goes on along the minus strand of OY726529.1, from coordinate 45,384,458 downwards.
TATAGACTGCTCCCCTCAAGGGAGGCAACTCCTCTTGTAAGGTCACTTTTCATTACAGAAGGAGTGGCATTACAAGAGTGAGAGTACTGTATGATAAAACTTGCTAAAGTTATTCACTGGTATAATGAAATACAACTGAATTGTCTCCCCCTGCTCAAGAGAGGTAACTCCTCTTATAAAGTCACTTTTCATTGCAGAAGGAGTGGCATTATCAGAGTGAGATTACTGTATGATAAAACTTGCTAGTTATTCACTGGTATAATGAAATACAACTGAATTGTCTCCCCCTGCTCAAGAGAGGTAACTCCTCTTATAAGGCCACTTTTCATTACAGAAGGAGTGGCATTATAGACGTTTTCAGAAATCGATGATTACCTAGTTATCGCTCGTGGACGCTAGGTGGTGTTACTATCGTCCGTCATTAAGAAAGTGTAACAATTGGTTGTTTAGACTAGTTACGATTAATCAGTATTCATCATTGGATTAGATAAACACGCTTCAGTTGATATTTTATGGCTTATTCCCGTGGTTCAAAATTAAAGAATTAGCCATTTTGCCAGATGTGGGCTAACAGATCGATCTGTAGCTATTCAGATTTTAACCTTATGTGGCAAAATTTCAATATAAAACAGGCTACGCAAAAAAAAACAAAAAAAAAACGGTCGGTATGGAAACCCTCAACACACATTTTTTACTAACGGTATATATTTTGTACAAAAGAACTAAGTTCCCTTCGAATATTGTCTTCACTTCACAAAGCCACAAAGTCACATATTTTTATGATGTAGGGAACACTTATGCAATTGACCAAAAAATCAATCATTTGCACAGTGATAGAGTAGCAAATATGTGGAGGAATAATGTTCCTTCCGTATGCGGTAGAGGATAACATAGAAAAAAAAATGAGTTAAATGTTGTCTTAAATGAAAGTTTAAATACTATAAACAAAGGAAACGCGAACAAAGTGAGCAGTGTAGGAATCATTGTTTTTCATGTAGAAGCCGCATGAAATAATTAACAATTTACAAAGAGGTATCACATTTCTGTAGATAAACCTTGAAATAAATCTTGATTCTGTAAGAAGTAAAAATGAACGACATGATGTCCCGCAACAAAATTCGGCGATTTTTTTTTCTTTTAGTTTTTTGTCATTATAATTCAGTTATATATATTTTTATCATTTTTAACCCTTTGTGGGAAGGGGGTAGAGTTTAACTGTCATATTGCAAATCATATACATTTAAGAATCAACCCAATACATAAATTAAATTTTTTGTGTTTTAGTGATGTCTTTGCTATAACTTGTTATGCAATACACAGTTAACTATCAGTTATAATGATAGCTATCTTTCTACAATATGAATTTAACACCTTTGTTGCAAAATGACACGACTGTCTATTCCCCTAAGTGCCAAACCCGGTAAACATTGCATCGCTGTTGACACAGTCGACCTTCAGCAGACTACAAGTCTAGAAAGCGCTACCACTTCCTTAACACGTCAATATTAAATTTTAATTAATCTTCAAAAACATATAAAATTAAAGAATAAATCAATATAAAATTATGAAATCCTAGGAAAGAAATTTAAAAAAGAAGACAAATGGGGTGAAAAATGTCCGTCTGGTTCACGTATCTGAAACCTAGGAGCAAATAGTTATATTAGATTCCTCATGAAACTTTTTTTTCAGATAAAGAAATTCAGATATTCAGATGTTTTAATTTGATAAAACTTAAATTCCTTTTCATCTTCACTACAGATCCCTATAAAGAAATTGACCGACAAAAAGTTTTAATTTGTTTTACAATTTAACAAACAAAAAATAAATAAAATAAAACAGAATTGAAAAATGCACCTTAAGATGTCACATTCAAAGTTAAGTTCTTTCTTATAAGTTAGGCATACTTTTTATCATTATTACTTCACTTTAAATCGTATAGTAATAATTTCAAAAAGCGTATATTATAATTTATATATTTACTTTTTAATTTCATACAAAATATTAATTTGATTATCCCTTTTTTTTGTTATGCTTGAAAAGCAACAAAAAAAGAAAAAAGAAAAAAGTGCATGCAGTTTTTTTTTATCAAGTAGGATTTATACTGATTTTGTATGGGGAAAATAACGCTAATTAAAAAAAAAATACATATCAGGTCATTTATTTGTTGTCATTCTATCATTGTCATTATATCTCCGTTTACAAATCACTTCACAGCAGATGTTATCATTGAATTTCAAGCCGAAATAACAGTATATTGTGACACCTGCACTAGAGAAACCATACATTAGCGTATCGATAAACCCCGAGAACATAAGATTTTTACACTTTACTAATGGCGGACACACTCGAAAGTCGATAATGGCCGTGCCCATGCTTTTAAGAATAAAAAGGTCTATAAGTGTGAGAGTACTGTATGATAAAACTTGCTAAAGTTATTCACTGGTATAATGAAATACAACTGAATTGTCTCCCCCTGCTCAAGAGAAGTAACTCCTCTTCTAAGGTCACTTTTCATTGCAGAAGGAGTGGCATTAGGCAAAAAAAAAAATATGTGTGTTTACGGTCACCCGACCTACCCTAATTTTTGCTAGCAACCCTATGAATTTTTACACAGAATTCGGATAACCATTTTTGTTGTTTAACCATCAGCAATGTTTTATTTATTCAACTGCTAGCTTTCTGTCGAAATTGAGAGCAAAGAAAGTAGAACAACTGCATAATTCGTCATTTTACCGAACATTTTGAAAATGAAATACCGGAATCGGATTCCGGAACCGGGAACGACTATTTCCGGTTTTGCCGATAATAAAGAAAAAAAAAATTTAATCCCGACCGACCGACCCTAGATTTTTTTGACATGTGACAGTAAACACACATATATTTTTTTTGGGACTTATAAGAGTGAGAGTACTGTATGATAAAACTTGCTAGTTATTCACTGGTATAATGAAATACAACTGAATTGTCTCCCCCTTCTCAAGAGAGGTAACTCCTCTTATAAGGTCACTTTTCATTACAGAAGGAGTGGCATTATAAGAGTGAGAGAACTGTATGATAAAACTTGCTAGTTATTCACTGGTATAATGAAATACAACTGAATTGTCTCCCCCTTCTCAAGAGAGGTAACTCCTCTTATAAGGTCATTTTTCATTACAGAAGGAGTGGCATTATAAGAGTGAGAGAACTGTATGATAAAACTTGCTAGTTATTCACTGGTATAATGAAATACAACTGAATTGTCTCCCCCTTCTCAAGAGAGGTAACTCCTCTTATAAGGTCACTTTTCATTACAGAAGGAGTGGCATTATAAGAGTGAGAGTACTGTATGATAAAACTGGCTAAAGTTATTCACTGGTATAATGAAATACAACTGAATTGTCTCCCCCTGCTCAAGAAAGGTAACTCCTCTTATAAGGTCACTTTTCATTACAGAATATTATGTTGTTTCTAATTTAAACTGCACTACAAAGTCCAAAAAGAAAACAACAATTTCTATTTCTGTGTCTTCAAAGAGATTTTGAAACTGGAACCATTCCGGGGTTCCTTCCTTTCTACTCCAACCATCCTATCTACGTCATTTCTTTAACTTTGCGGTTAACAGATGAAAGGAAGAAATTTAAAGAGTTCATTTCCTCTTCTAATTCATTACAATTGTTATACTGAGTACGTCCGGCATTGTTTTAATTGATCGTACTTACATAGAGTGTATCCTGAATTGTGTCATTATCAGTAATTCATTATCCTGTCATTGCTGATTGTTAGATTAAAGTGATATACTAAGGCTATGTATTTTATAAGAAGAAGGAAAACACCAATCCCAACTGAATTAAACAAATTTAATTAGCTCAAAATATTAACCATGGACGAAATGAGAAATTTTTATAGAGGACCTTCCATAAATGCTTCCTAACAAGTTTCAGTTCATTTGGCCAAGCAGTTTCAGAGGAGAAGATTTTTAGAAATCAACCAACAAGAAACAAAAGAATTTCCTATAGCAGCCATGATTATTAATAAATTTGGATGAAATGAGCAATTTTTATAGAGGATCTTCCATAGATGCTTCCTACCAAGTATCTGTTTATTTAGCTGTACGGTTTCAGAGAAGAAGGTTTTTAGAAATCGACCAACGAGAAACTAGAATTGCCTATGGCATCCATGTTCATTAACGAATCAGAACGAAATGAGCAATCTTAATAGAGGACCTTCCATAGATGCTTCCTACCAAGTTTTGGTTCACTTTGCTAAGTGGTTTCAAAGAAGATTTTTTTTTCAATTGACCAACCAGAAACAAGAATTGTCTATGGTGGCCATGTTTGTTAATAGATCACGATGAAATGAGCAACCTTTATAGAGGATCTTCCATAGATGCTTCCTACCATGTGTCGGTTCACTTGGCTCAGTGGTTTCAGAGTAGAAGATTAAAATGTGAAAAATTAACGGCCGACGGACACCAAGTGATGGCAAAAGCCTACATGGCCTTTCCGCCAGGTGAGCTAAAAAAGAATGTTGTGTTTATTTGACCACATTCTATTAAATTGAGTGACCTTTCAACTATCCTTTAATAAAAAATTTAACAAAGAAAAAATGGTCGTATATGACAGGTGGCCTCTTAAAAGAGGTTTAATTCATATAAAAAGAAATTCTAAGACAGGACAAGAAAAGGTGACCTTTAAAAGATGACTGCTTAATAGAGGTGATTGTATGGCTAGGTTTGACTGTAACGACCTAATTCATGTTGACCTAAAGTTTATCTCTTTCACCCTACTAGTCATTATAATAAACATCAAAAAGACCAAGACTGCCACAGATAATTGTCAAATCACATGGTCTGTCTCTATAAACAAACAAAACATAATATTGACCAGAGCATTGCTGACCTTAGGTAAAAACTATAAATGGTCACTTGAACAAACATTTTAATGTCAAAACCTATAATTAAATTGGACCATCTTTTCATTGGAAGGGTTTTATCTCGTCAAATTTGTCCCATAACGTCAATCATTCTAGCCAATTATGGTGTTAATCTTTTTGTACAACATGTATTTATCTTTCTAAAAGGATCAATTTACTTTTAACTCTTTTACACTTAAAAAAGAATTTATTCTGAAAAGATATCGTGATATTTAATTAGAATAAACACTCCATTTTGATATATTAATCCCTTTCAATGGATGATAAGACACTCTCAAGTACATAACATGAAACCAGAGGCTCACATGTGCCTGGATCGTTCAGTTGGATCTCGAGCTCTTTTCCCTTCGGAACATTATCCTCCTCTCCTTTGGAAAGTCCCGAATCTGTTTTTATATTAAATCTTTAACCGAACAATGATGTTAATTCACTGCACGAAGTTAACATGCATTTATGAATTACTGCTTTCACAAGTTGTTACAACATTACAATTTTGAACAGATTATGGGAAAAATATATCTTTTTTTTAATGAACTTTCCATGGAAGGGATCAACCCGTTTACCCGCCTTAAAGGAAAATAACTCAGGTAAAATCTATAATTTTAGAATCAAAGTCAGAAATATGAAAATGGTCTGTTACTTGAGACAAGAAAGAATACTGTATATCTCTTATACAATCCACAGGGACTTGCTCCTGGCCACTAAATTTGCCCCACTGATTTTTTTTTACTATCAATAAAGAAAATTAAGTCAAAGTGGGGCAAATTTAGTGGCCAGGAGCAAGTCCCTGAGTACTATCTCCCTAACAAATTGAACATTTCATTTCAACAATACCTTTTTTTCCCCACTCCAATTACAAATTCATGTTTTCTTTTCATGCTTCTATACATCTCCGTTCATTCATTCTGGCAAATCTTCGATGACCCAAGTGACCTTTAAAATAAATTTTCCCAACTGATGACTTGACACTGAAAAGCACCCAGCAGGAATCCTGACATAATATGCTCCGTTTCTTCTTAAATAAATGAATAATAATAAATTTGGTCTAATATACGTAACAGGTTACTTTAAGGAAGAAATTACGGCTCAAATAACATATTGACGGGTAGCACAGTGACACGTTAATCAGTGTTTTGTAACCCACTAAGGCAAGAAATTAAAATGTTACTAGGAAACAAAAAGACAAACTAATATTGGCCCTACCTTAAAGGGATATTAAAGCTCATTTTGGTAATTTTTTGTATCTCATGAAAACTTGCAATTGGTTCAATAAATGATATTTATGAAACATTAACCCGGTTTTTATCAATGAAACTTTGCAAAAGTGACATAGTTCGTTGATAATTCTGTCATATCTTCCGGTTTTCTCGGGGTTTTTCCAATAATTGGATTTTTGCTTCCTGGACAAAAATTCATTTCGACCCTTTTAAATGATATTTTAACGATATTAGGGATTATATATTTTTGCAAAGTATTTTTTGATTCTTTTTACAATTAAATTGAAAAGAAACAACTTTCGTCACGAGTTGAAAAAATATATGTTAAAACGAGCTTTAACATTGTATCATTTTATTAGATATATTTTCAAAACTTTGTTAACCAGCATTTTGTAACACACTAAGGCAAGAAATTAAAATGTTACTAGGAAACAAAAAGACAAATTAACATTGGCCCTACCTTAACATTTTGACATTTTTATTTTATCTATTTTCAAAACTTCTATTAAGCAATAATTTGTATTATGCAACCTTCCTGTTTCTTGCAATTGTTACCTCCAAGATTACCATGTATGTACTGCATAGAGTTAACACTTTTTCTGTAGGTTTTCAAACTTAAATTTATTTCAAACTAAATGGCTACACAGATCATTGTGTTCCAAATACAGAATGATCCGTCAACTAGAACTTAAGTTATCACACAGAAGTCATTCTGACTACAGCCGGACGACAACTATGAGAATGACAGGGTCTTATGTTGTAATTACTAGTGAAAATAAGACATCATGTTTGCATGAAATATAAACAATATAGTTTTGTCTATTTTTATGGTTGCTGAAAAAAGGAGGAAAAAAGAAAAAAAGATTATTTGTATTTTGAAATCATTTCAATTTTATTTGTCAAGTCATAAGTTTCAATTGATGAAAAGAAAGTTTAAACAGTGATGGTGAACAATTCCACCAGTATCAACAAAAACAAAAAATCAACTCTCACCTTAACTCATTGAACACAAAAACTAGAGGCTCAGTGGGCTGAGCCTGTGTGGCTCACCTTTCATTCTGCTTTGAGGAAACTTAATACAGAACCTTCCATATGTGCTTCCCACCAAGTTTCGGTTCATTTGGCTAAGCAGTTACAGAGAAGAAGATTTTTAGAAATCGACTCATCAGAAACAAGAATTGCCTGTGGCGGCCATGTTTGTTAATGGATCAGAACTAAATCAGCAATCTTTATAGAGGACCTTCCATAGATGCTTCCTACCAAGTTTCGATTTATTTGGCCAAGCGGTTTCAGAGGAGACGATTTTTTTATAAATCAACCAATCAGAAACAAGAATTGCCTGTGGCGGCCATGTTTGTAAACGGATCGGAAATAAATGAGCATTCTTTATTGAGGACCTTTCAAGGATGCTTCCTACCAAAATTCCCGTCATTTGGCCAAGCGGTTACAGAGGAGAAGATTCTTTAGAAATCAACCAATCAGAAACAAGAATTGCCTGTGGCGGCCCTGTTTGTTAACAGATCGGGACGAAATGAGCAATCTTTATAGAGGACCTTCCAAGGATCCTTCCTACCAAGTTTGGATTCATTTGGCAAAGCGGTTTCAGAGAAGAAGATTTTTTTAGAAATCAATCAATCAGAAACAAGAATTGCTTGTGGCGGCCATGTTTGATAATGGATCGGAACTAAATCAGCAATTATAGAGGACCTTCCATAGATGCTTCCTACCAAGTTTCGATTCATTTGGCCAAGCGGTTTCAGAGGAGACAATTTTTTTAGAAATCAACCAATCAGAAACAAGAATTGCCTGTGGTGGCCATGTTTGTTAACGGATCGGAAATAAATGAGCAATCTTTATTGAGGACCTTCCAAGGATGCTTCCTACCAATAACATGCATTTGGCCAAGCGGTTACAGAGGAGAAGATTCTTTAGAAATCAACCAATCAGAAACAAGAATTACCTGTGGTGGCAATGTTTGTTAACGGATCGGGACGAAATGAGCAATCTTTATAGAGGACCTGCCATAGATGGTTCCTACCAGGTTTCGGTTCATTTGGCAAAGCGGTTTCAGAGCAGAAGATTTAAAAAAATCGCCCAATCAGAAACAAGAATTGCCTATGGTGGCTATGTTTGTAAACGGATCGGAACGAAATGAGCATTCTTTATAGAGGACCTTCCAAGGATGCCTCCTACTGAGTTTCGATTCAATTGGCAAAGCGGTTTTAGAGGAGACGATGTGTTAGAAATCAACCAATCAGAAACAAGAATTGTCTGTGTCGGCCATGTTTGTTCATGGATCGGAACTAAATTAGCAATCTTTATAGAGAACCTTCCAATGATGCTTCCCACCAAGTTTCGATTCATTTGGCCAAGTGGTTTTAGAGAAGATTTTTTAGAAATTAACCAATCAGAAACAAGAATTGCCTGTGGTGGCCATGTTTGTTAACGGATCGGGATGAAATGAGCAATCTTTATAGAAGACCTTCCATAGATGCTTCCTACCAAGTTTCGGTTCATTTGGCCAAGTGGTTTCAGAGCAGAAGATTTTTAAAAATCAGCCAATCAGAAACAAGAATTGCCTATGACGGCCATGTTTGTTAATGGATCGGGACAACATGAGCATCCTTTAGAGAGGACCTTCCATAGATGCTTCCTACCAAGTTTCACTTCCTTTGGCTGAGAGATTTCAGAGGAGAAGATTAAAAGGTGAAAAGGACGACGGACGACAAGTGATGGCTAAAGCTCACATTGCCTTTGGCAAGGTGAGCTAAAAACCATGACATATGATGTTAGAAATTCAGTTCCAGGCTTGGGACAGGCACACAAATGTGGCGAGGTTAAACCGACTGTTCATTTTTCATGCTTTTTAAAACTTACCACTACTATTGCTGTGTGAGTCAACACAATTTCTGCATTTAAAAAAAATTTCAATTATATTAAAAAAAAAGATCATTGTTACACAGGTTTAATGCCACCCACCAATAAGTTCGTCTCAAACTTGTGTCGCAGACATCGTCAAATCGAGTACATTTTGTATATAGTTATTGAAGGAATATCAAAAAGGTCTTTAACATTTAGACTCTATATATTATATACACAAAACACATATCTTATTAACCATTTCTAATCCTGTTAAATTGATTAAAATCCTACAAGAGCCGTACCCACATCTCACCGTCAGAGTGGGACGATCAGACAAAACAGATTTAAATATTAAATGTTCATCTGACACATAACATTGATCACAAATAAAACATATACAGGACCATGATTGTCATATTTTTATATCAAGTTATAGGATTATTTCAAATGTAAAGACACTATTTTAAGAACCAAAATATCTATTAAAGTTACAATATAAAGTTTGCTGAAATTGATCAAGACTAGAGCATTTGTGTTTTACAACATTGTGTATTTCATGATCTTCAAAGACTTGAAATCAATCAAATTTTCATTTCATTGAAATAACTTTTTCTCACTGAAGAAGTTCTAGACATATATTACATAAAAAATAATTTCACTGAAGAAGTTCTAAAGACATATTATGTAAAAAAAAATAATTTGCACTAAAATCAACTCCTTCACATTATCATTATAATAATGATATATTTACTTTACTTATATATAAATCAAAATATATTTCATAGAACGATGAAGAAATCTTTTAGAACTATAAACCCGACTAGAATGAATGAATTTTGGTGTTTAATGCCACTTTCAGCAATATTTCAGCTATATCATGGCGACCAGTTTTAGTGGTGGGAGAAGCCGGAGTACACGGAGAGAACCACCGACCCTGGGCAAGTAACTGGTAAACTTTATCACTTCTGGCTGCGAGTCGAGTGCACCTTTTTTGTAATTTACAAAGCTTGGCACGAACCCACGCCGTATTGGTGATAGGCTTGAATGAGCTGTTAGATCTAACGACCTAACTCATTGAGCCACCCGGGCCCCGGGCATCACGAATAGTACTTGAATTTCTTGCATACAGTCAAACCTGCTTTAGCGACCAACTGAATTAAGCAATAACTTGCATTATATGACCTTAATTTTAATTTCCCTTCATGGTGCATTTCATATTAATAAATTAAACCTGTATTTAATGACCACATGACTTAAGCTTGCATATGACAGATTGACTGTATTGTCCTTTCTATTATGAACAAAACCTGAGGTTTTCAGGTAAGAGGGGCAAGAGTTAGGGCCCTTGGTATTTATTGTCACTTTCAGCAATATTTCAGCTTTCTACCATGTCATTCAATGTTTATTTACTTTTTGTAAATAACCAACATATTATACCTTCTTAGCTATTGTAGTCAGTTAACTACAAGTATTCACTGATCCTATTATTGTACTGTCCATGTTTATGTTATCATTCATTTTTATGAGTGTGTGTCTTTCTGAGTGGATGCGAATTTGTGCAGATTTTTTAGTAAGTGACCATCTTGAATTTTCAAAGGGTATCACCAAGGGACCACCTCAGTCAAGTTTGGCTTAAGCTGGCTCAGTGGTTTCAGAGGAAAAGAACTTTTATCTTTTTTCCCTTCATTGTGCATTCATATTAATTAAACATGTATTAGTAACCACCTGTCTTAAATGTCCCTATTTCTATGTATTAGTAACCACCTGTCTTAAATGTCCCTATTTCTATGTATTAGTAACCACCTGTCTTAAATGTCCCTATTTCTATGTATTAGTAACCACCTGTCTTAAATGTCCCTATTTCTATGTATTAGTAACCACCTGTCTTAAATGTCCCTATTTCTATGTATTAGTAACCACCTGTCTTAAATGTCCCTATTTCTATGTATTAGTAACCACCTGTCTTAAATGTCCCTATTTCTATGTATCAGTAACCACCTGTCTTAAATGTCCCTATTTCTATGTATCAGTTACCACCTGTCTTAAATGTCCCTATTTCTATGTATTAGTAACCACCTGTCTTAAATGTTCCTATTTCTATGTATCAGTAACCACCTGTCTTAAATGTCCCTATTTCTATGTATCAGTAACCACTTGTCTTAAATGTCCCTATTTCTATGTATTAATAACCACCTGTCTTAAATGTCCCTATTTCTATGTATTAGTAACCACCTGTCTTAAATGTTCCTATTTCTATGTATTAGTAACCACCTGTCTTAAATGTCCCTATTTCTATGTATCAGTAACCACCTGTCTTAAATGTCCCTATTTCTATGTATTAGTAACCACCTGTCTTAAATGTCCCTATTTCTATGTATTAGTAACCACCTGTCTTAAATGTCCCTATTTCTATGTATTAGTAACCACCTGTCTTAAATGTCCCTATTTCTATGTATTAGTAACCACCTGTCTTAAATGTCCCTATTTCTATGTATTAGTAACCACCTGTCTTAAATGTTCCTATTTCTATGCATCAGTAACCACCTGTCTTAAATGTCCCTATATCTATGTATTAGTAACCACCTGTCTTAAATGTCCCTATTTCTATGTATTAGTAACCACCTGTCTTAAATGTTCCTATTTCTATGTATCAGTAACCACCTGTCTTAAATGTCCCTATTTCTATGTATCAGTAACCACCTGTCTTAAATGTCCCTATTTCTATGTATTAGTAACCACCTGTCTTAAATGTTCCTATTTCTATGTATTAGTAACCACCTGTCTTAAATGTCCCTATTTCTATGTATCAGTAACCACCTGTCTTAAATGTCCCTATTTCTATGTATTAGTAACCACCTGTCTTAAATGTCCCTATTTCTATGTATTAGTAACCACCTGTCTTAAATGTCCCTATTTCTATGTATTAGTAACCACATGTCTTAAATGTCCCTATTTCTATGTATTAGTAACCACCTGTCTTAAATGTCCCTATTTCTATGTATTAGTAACCACCTGTCTTAACTGTTCCTATTTCTATGTATCAGTAACCACCTGTCTTAAATGTCCCTATTTCTATGTATTAGTAACCACCTGTCTTAAATGTCCCTATTTCTATGTATCAGTAACCACCTGTCTTAAATGTCCCTATTTCTATGTATTAGTAACCACCTGTCTTAAATGTCCCTATTTCTATGTATTAGTAACCACCTGTCTTAAATGTCCCTATTTCTATGTATTAGTAACCACCTGTCTTAAATGTCCATATTTCTATGTATTAGTAACCACCTGTCTTAAATGTCCCTATTTCTATGTATTAGTAACCACCTGTCTTAAATGTCCCTATTTCTATGCATTAGTAACCACCTGTCTTAAATGTCCCTATTTCTATGTATTAGCAACCACCTGTCTTAAATGTCCCTATTTCTATGTATTAGTAACCACCTGTCTTAAATGTCCCTATTTCTATGTATTAGTAACCACCTGTCTTAAATGTTCCTATTTCTATGTATTAGTAACCACCTGTCTTAAATGTCCATATTTCTATGTATTAGTAACCACCTGTCTTAAATGTCTCTATTTCTATGCATTAGATACCACCTGTCTTAAATGTCCCTATTTCTATGTATCAGTAACCACCTGTCTTAAATGTCCCTATTTCTATGTATTAGATACCACCTGTCTTAAATGTCCCTATTTCTATGTATTAGTAACCACCTGTCTTAAATGTCCCTATTTCTATGTATTAGTAACCACCTGTCTTAAATGTTCCTATTTCTATGTATTAGTAACCACCTGTCTTAAATGTTCCTATTTCTATGTATTAGTAACCACCTGTCTTAAATGTTCCTATTTCTATGTATCAGTAACCACCTGTCTTAAATGTCCCTATTTCTATGTATTAGTAACCACCTGTCTTAAATGTTCCTATTTCTATGTATTAGTAACCACCTGTCTTAAATGTTCCTATTTCTATGTATTAGTAACCACCTGTCTTAAATGTCCCTATTTCTATGTATTAGTAACCACCTGTCTTAAATGTTCCTATTTCTATGTATTAGTAACCACCTGTCTTAACTGTTCCTATTTCTATGTATTAGTAACCACCTGTCTTAAATGTCCCTATTTCTATGTATCAGTAACCACCTGTCTTAAATGTCCCTATTTCTATGTATTAGTAACCATCTGTCTTAAATGTCCCTATTTCTATGTATTAGTAACCACCTGTCTTAAATGTCCCTATTTCTATGTATCAGTAACCACCTGTCTTAAATGTCCCTATTTCTATGTATTAGTAACCACCTGTCTTAAATGTCCCTATTTCTATGTATTAGTAACCACCTGTCTTAAATGTCCCTATTTCTATGTATTAGTAACCACCTGTCTTAAATGTCCATATTTCTATGTATTAGTAACCACCTGTCTTAAATGTCCCTATTTCTATGTATTAGTAACCACCTGTCTTAAATGTCCCTATTTCTATGCATTAGTAACCACCTGTCTTAAATGTCCCTATTTCTATGTATTAGCAACCACCTGTCTTAAATGTCCCTATTTCTATGTATTAGTAACCACCTGTCTTAAATGTCCCTATTTCTATGTATTAGTAACCACCTGTCTTAAATGTTCCTATTTCTATGTATTAGTAACCACCTGTCTTAAATGTCCATATTTCTATGTATTAGTAACCACCTGTCTTAAATGTCTCTATTTCTATGCATTAGATACCACCTGTCTTAAATGTCCCTATTTCTATGTATCAGTAACCACCTGTCTTAAATGTCCCTATTTCTATGTATTAGATACCACCTGTCTTAAATGTCCCTATTTCTATGTATTAGTAACCACCTGTCTTAAATGTTCCTATTTCTATGTATTAGTAACCACCTGTCTTAAATGTTCCTATTTCTATGTATTAGTAACCACCTGTCTTAAATGTCCCTATTTCTATGTATTAGTAACCACCTGTCTTAAATGTCCCTATTTCTATGTATTAGTAACCACCTGTCTTAAATGTCCCTATTTCTATGTATTAGTAACCACCTGTCTTAAATGTTCCTATTTCTATGTATTAGTAACCACCTGTCTTAAATGTTCCTATTTCTATGTATTAGTAACCACCTGTCTTAAATGTTCCTATTTCTATGTATCAGTAACCACCTGTCTTAAATGTCCCTATTTCTATGTATTAGTAACCACCTGTCTTAAATGTTCCTATTTCTATGTATTAGTAACCACCTGTCTTAAATGTTCCTATTTCTATGTATTAGTAACCACCTGTCTTAAATGTCCCTATTTCTATGTATTAGTAACCACCTGTCTTAAATGTTCCTATTTCTATGTATTAGTAACCACCTGTCTTAAATGTTCCTATTTCTATGTATTAGTAACCACCTGTCTTAAATGTCCCTATTTCTATGTATCAGTAACCACCTGTCTTAAATGTCCCTATTTCTATGTATTAGTAACCATCTGTCTTAAATGTCCCTATTTCTATGTATTAGTAACCACCTGTCTTAAATGTTCCTATTTCTATGTATTAGTAACCACCTGTCTTAAATGTCCCTATTTCTATGTATTAGTAACCACCTGTCTTAAATGTCCCTATTTCTATGTATCAGTAACCACCTGTCTTAAATGTCCCTATTTCTATGTATTAGTAACCACCTGTCTTAAATGTTCCTATTTCTATGTATTAGTAACCACCTGTCTTAAATGTCCCTATTTCTATGTATTAGTAACCACCTGTCTTAAATGTCCCTATTTCTATGTATTAGTAACCACCTGTCTTAAATGTTCCTATTTCTATGTATTAGTAACCACCTGTCTTAAATGTCCCTATTTCTATGTATTAGTAACCACCTGTCTTAAATGTCCCTATTTCTATGTATTAGTAATCACCTGTCTTAAATGTTCCTATTTCTATGTATTAGTAACCACCTGTCTTAAATGTCCCTATTTCTATGTATCAGTAACCATCTGTCTTAAATGTCCCTATTTCTATGTATCAGTAACCACCTGTCTTAAATGTCCCTATTTCTATGTATTAGTAACCACCTGTCTTAAATGTCCCTATTTCTATGTATCAGTAACCACCTGTCTTAAATGTCCCTATTTCTATGTATCAGTAACCACCTGTCTTAAATGTCCCTATTTCTATGTATTAGATACCACCTGTCTTAAATGTCCCTATTTCTATGTATTAGTAACCACCTGTCTTAAATGTTCCTATTTCTATGTATTAGTAACCACCTGTCTTAAATGTCCCTATTTCTATGTATTAGTAACCACCTGTCTTAAATGTCCCTATTTCTATGTATTAGTAACCACCTGTCTTAAATGTCCCTATTTCTATGTATTAGTAACCACCTGTCTTAAATGTTCCTATTTCTATGTATTAGTAACCACCTGTCTTAAATGTTCCTATTTCTATGTATCAGTAACCACCTGTCTTAAATGTCCCTATTTCTATGTATCAGTAACCACCTGTCTTAAATGTCCCTATTTCAATGAAAAGTTGTGACAGGTGTGATTGTATTGTCCTTTCTATTATTAACAAAACCTGATCCCTGAGATATTGGGTTTAAAGGGACAATGGTTAGGGTCCTTGGTATTTATCGTCACTTGTAGATATAAAATATATATAGATTCTCCTTCTACTACTCTAAATAGTTAAATCGCAAAAAAAATTAAGCTCGAGTAGAAGGAGAATCTATCATGCAGAAACTTAACCACTGTGGTGATTAAATATATTACGAAAATTTATCTAACTAGTTATAAACATGCTAAGAAAAGGAGAAGTGACAATAACGAACTCCATAATATTTCTTCTTCAAGGAATCAATATTCTTAGCTGTTTATGAGTGATTGTTGCTTAACGCCAATTCAGCAATTATTCAGCTATATCATGGCAAGAAGAAATTAATTATCAATGAGATGATGATGAGGTCCGCTTTGTTCTAGACCAATACGCTGAGTTGGATTTTTATAGTTCTAGTTCACTGAAACAACAGTCTGTGAGTAGACATGTCGCTCCACTCGAACACATTATCTGATTTCAAGCCAACCAGTCCTTGCTCTTGCTCCTTAATGCTGCATGCTTAGTGGAGAAGCAACAAAAACCAATTTTTTAGTCTTTGATTTGACCCTATCGGGGTTTGAACCCACGATCTACCACACTCGAGACAAGCATGCTAACCATTACGCCACCCATGCCGATCTTTGCTGTTTATGAATCTGCCAGTAATAAATATTGTAACATTTACAAATAATGATCTAAATATATGCATGTACTGTGAATTCATTATTATTCATGGAATACCAATTTTCGTGGATTGTGTGGATAGCACCAAACCATGAAATTAAGAATTAAATGGATATTTGTCTTCATATACAGTCCTCACGATGAGCACTGGTTCTCCGGCCCAAGACCAGTAAAATTTTTTGTTTTTATCAAGAACTATATATACAAATCAATTCAAGAATTTGTTTTCGGACCAGTAAATTCAAATTTTCATTTTGAGGACTGCGTATATGTGTGTACTGAGTATAGAAGGGGATTCACAAATTTACACATCTACCACATTACAATTTTTCTTCTATCAACGAACATTGGTGTCCACCAATTAAAATGAATTTACATAAAGTATCTACCAATAGGATCTTACTTGATTTGACAATTTCTCTCTCACAACCGGTAAATACTGGTTTATTCTGGTTTTATACAAACAAGGAGCTGAAATCAAAAATTGAGAGCAGAATCAAATAGAAATATATGGCTAACAGAATATTACAAAGATTTTGTTGTAGGTAATCAAATTTCAATAATACTTTTCAAGGTTTGAAGATTATAGTTTAACCCGTTTGATATGTTCAATTAGTCAATGACTTGCGGAAGGTCAGTGAATTTCTCCTGGTAACTCCAGTTTCCTCCACCAATAAAACTGACTGCCACGATATAACTGAAATATTGTTGAAAGTGACGTTAAACATCATAACTACAACTGATATCTTCAAACTTTTCTTGGTTCTTTTATTGTAAAGTCCAGCTAATCTACGATGCTTCACTCAGAGTAATGGTCTTTCACCAACAGATCCTATCTTCTTAGCTAGTAGTCAGTTAACTACAAGTGTTCACAGATGCTGTTATTGTACTGTCTATGTTTATGTTGTCATTCATTTTTTTGAGTGTGTTGTCTTTCCGAGTGGATGCGAATTTGTGCATGTTTTTTTAGCAACAGTGGCCATCTTGAATGAAGGGTGGGGCTCAGACATAATTTTTGAAGGGGACCACCTTAGTCAAGTTTGGTTTAAATTGGTTCAACAGTTTCAGAAGAAAAGTAATTTTTATCAAAATATGCTCAATTTGCAAAATCAGCATAAATGACTTAATGGGCTGAAAGACCAATCTCACATAAAACTCAGAACATATGTTAAACTACATGTAGCTAATGATAAAAATTTGAGCTAACTTTGACATATAATAAAGCAACAATGGGCAATTAAAGACATTTCTATTTTTAGTAATGGTAGCCATCTTGAATGGAGGCTGTTGAACACAATTTTGAAAGGGGACCACACAAGAACCATCTCAGTCAAGTTGGTTTAATTTGATTCAGTGGTTTCAAAGGAGATTTAAATGTGAAACGTATGACAGACGACAGACGAAGGGCATGGTAAACTCAAGAATACATTAAATTAAATTTTTGCACCACAAAATTGATAATTAAGAAAATTGAACTAAAATGTATGATACACAAGTAAACCAGAAATTTCCATAAATTATTATGCATCATCTCATAAAGGGTTTAGGGTTTTGGTGTTTAATGCCACTTTCAACAATATTTCAGTTATATTGTGGTGGTCAGTTTTATTGGTAGAGGTAACTGGAATACCCGAGAGCATGATTCGAACTCACAACATTAGTGGTGATAGACACTGATTACAGAGGTAGTTGCACATCCAACTACTATATGATTACAACCACTACGGGCCCTGTAGCATCACATAATGACTACCAATAATAAGTTTACCCATAAAATAGAAAAAGAAAAAAACACTTTTTTGGTCATTATTTAAATTTTAAACTTCAGTTCTCCATTTTTTTTATTTAGTATAATATTCTTTTTCATCTGAATGCTTTATTCTCTTTTCTTCAAAATATGTCTGTCTAATTTGTAAAGTTTGTTTTCACTTTGTTACTTCATTACAAGACAAACAGATGGCCTTATTTTCTTTAAATTACAATGTCTGGTATCTTAAATAGAACCTAATTATATGGTATACAGTCTGTGCTATAATCTAATTGTATGGCTAGCCAACTGTGCCATAACAAAATGGTTTATTTTTGTGCAGAGATTATTTGATTCCCATCTTATCCAGCACACAGATGTGCATCACCTTGGAGGCCTAAGAGTTTAATTGTGATCTTTGCTAAATGTGTTAAATTAATATTCAAAAAGCTATCGGCAATCTCCTTGAAATTGACCTTGAACTACATAATAGACTTAATTAAATAATCAAAGAAAGCATTTTGAATGGAAAAAAAAATCAAAAAAACATAGGATAAAAATATGAAAATACAATAACATATTTTGGGTGGGGAACATTTTTGGAGGGTAGGTAGATACATAAATGGCATACTATTTGTTTATCTTATTTTAAGCCTTATTTGATATTAAAAGTTCTAAATGTACTGCTTGAAAAGAAATATCTATTTCTAGACCCCTCTTTTATCACTAGACATTTACATACAAAGAAATATCTTAAACCCTAAATTAAAGACTATATTATGGGTACTTCAAGTCAATTAAATGAAGACTGTACTCTGTAATTAGCGGAGTCGAAGATCCCTATCTCGCTTGACGGAAGCCATCGTCACCTGATAATACAAACGATTATGTCCTCTGGTAGATCTAGTTACCACGGTAATGACTACGGCTGCTGTCATTAATTGTCACCTGCATTGGAAACGAAATGTTATCGTTTATTTCAATACGTAACCATCAATTTACTGAATTCGTTGATATCTATGTTGAAGGCTACACAATGATAGTATTAACGTAATGGCATGAAGACACGAACATTTTGTTATCTCCCCCCCCTTTTTTTGTGTTATTTTGATATATGTACCACTCTGTAGGTAAAATAACACATGCTTACACCTGACATTGTTAGATACCCATATTGATGAAGATAGTATTACTGATAAGTCATCGATCATTAAGAAGGCATCTCCAATGTCAATAAAAATGGGGGGAAATCGGCACTGGAATTCAAATAGCTTTATTACATAATTATATATATAAAATCAAAAGGTTAAATGATTTGTTACCCCTATTTATTTTTTTAAAGGTTGAATGTAAAAAAGACATCATTATAAACCAGGACATCAGTTTAAAATTTTAACAAAATTAATCATTTTGTTTTACAGTAAAGGATTAAACTGGTGTCTACCACACTTTTGGTAAATGATATTGAAAAATTATATACATGAACTTCTGTGGTTTTAGAATTAGGTTAAAGCTGATCACTTGTTTTTCCCGGTTAAATTTCATGACCTGGATTTCAATCCACAATGTTGATTCAGTCCTCATGATGAGCACCGGTCCTCAGGCCAAAGACCAGTTAAACTTTGTCTAGACCAATAAATTTTTCAGTTTTAATTTAGATATATATATATATATATATAAAATAAATTCAAGAATTTGATTTGGACCAGTAAACTAAAATTTAAATTTCGAGGACTGTTGATTTACTATGGAAGCATGTATATGAAGAGTGTCAACCTCCCTGCACCTTAAATACCTCTTTTGCAGATTTCGAAAAAGCTTTGGTGCATTGTTGCCACTAGAGAAGACTAAATTTTACATCTTTACTCAGTGGAAGTCCATTTTAACATAACACTTACTCAAACAAATAATTTATATCTAACTCTGCTCATTTGGTTAAACAAGAGAATATTCTATCTGATTGTGCTCACTTACTCAAACAAATCATTTCCATCTGATTGTGCTCATTTACTCAAACAAATCATTTCTATCTGATTGTGCTCACTTACTCAAACAAATCATTTCTATCTGATTGTGCTCATTTACTCAAACAGATCATTTCTATCTGATTGTGCTCACTTACTCAAGCAAATCATTTCTATCTGATTGTGCTCACTTACTCAAACAAATCATTTCTATCTGATTGTGTTCACTTACTCAAACAAATCATTTCTATCTGATTGTGCTCATTTACTCAAACAGATCATTTCTATCTGATTGTGCTCACTTACTCAAACAAATCATTTCTATCTGATTGTGCTCACTTACTCAAACAAATCATTTCTATCTGATTGTGCTCATTTACTCAAACAGATCATTTCTATCTGATTGTGCTCACTTACTCAAACAAATCATTTCTATCTGATTGTGCTCACTTACTCAAACAAATAATTTCTATCTGATTGTGCTCACTTACTCAAACAGATCATTTCTATCTGATTGTGCTCACTTACTCAAACAGATCATTTCTACCTGATTGTGCTCACTTACTCAAACAAATCATTTCTATCTGATTGTGCTCACTTACTCAAGCAAATCATTTCTATCTGATTGTGCTCACTTACTCAAACAAATCATTTCTATCTGATTGTGCTCACTTACTCAAACATCATTTCTATCTGATTGTGCTCACTTACTCAAACAGATCATTTCTATCTGATTGTGCTCACTTACTCAAACAAATCATTTCTATCTGATTGTGTTCACTTACTCAAACAAATCATTTCTATCTGATTGTGCTCACTTACTCAAACAAATCATTTCTATCTGATTGTGCTCACTTACTCAAACAAATCATTTCTATCTGATTGTGCTCACTTACTCAAACAAATCATTTCTATCTGATTGTGCTCACTTACTCAAACAAATCATTTCTATCTGACTGTGCTCATTTACTCAAACAAATCATTTCTATCTGATTGTGTTCACTTACTCAAACAAATCATTTCTATCTGATTGTGCTCACTTACTCAAACAAATCATTTATATCGGATTGTGCTCACTTACTCAAACAAATCATTTCTATCTGATTGTGCTCACTTACTCAAACAAATCATTTCTATCTGATTGTGTTCACTTACTCAAACAAATCATTTCTATCTGATTGTGCTCATTTACTCAAACAGATCATTTCTATCTGATTGTGTTCACTTACTCAAACAAATAATTTCTATCTGATTGTGCTCATTTACTCAAACAGATCATTTCTATCTGATTGTGCTCACTTACTCAAACAAATCATTTCTATCTGATTGTGCTCATTTACTCAAACAGATCATTTCTATCTGATTGTGCTCACTTACTCAAACAAATCATTTCTATCTGATTGTGCTCATTTACTCAAACAAATCATTTCTATCTGATTGTGCTCACTTACTCAAACAAATCATTTCTATCTGATTGTGCTCACTTACTCAAACAAATCATTTCTATCTGATTGTGCTCACTTACTCAAACAAATTATTTCTATCTGATTGTGCTCACTTACTCAAACAAATCATTTCTATCTGATTGTGCTCACTTACTCAAACAAATCATTTCTATCTGACTGTGCTCATTTACTCAAACAAATCATTTCTATCTGATTGTGTTCACTTACTCAAACAAATCATTTCTATCTGATTGTGCTCACTTACTCAAACAAATCATTTATATCGGATTGTGCTCACTTACTCAAACAAATCATTTCTATCTGATTGTGCTCACTTACTCAAACAAATCATTTCTATCTGATTGTGTTCACTTACTCAAACAAATCATTTCTATCTGATTGTGCTCATTTACTCAAACAGATCATTTCTATCTGATTGTGTTCACTTACTCAAACAAATCATTTCTACCTGATTGTGCTCATTTACTCAAACAGATCATTTCTATCTGATTGTGCTCACTTACTCAAACAAATCATTTCTATCTGGTTGTGCTCACTTACTCAAGCAAATCATTTCTATCTGATTGTGCTCACTTACTCAAACAAATAATTTCTATCTGATTGTGCTCACTTACTCAAACAGATCATTTCTATCTGATTGTGCTCACTTACTCAAACAGATCATTTCTATCTGATTGTGCTCACTTACTCAAACAAATCATTTCTATCTGATTGTGCTCACTTACTCAAGCAAATCATTTCTATCTGATTGTGCTCACTTACTCAAACAAATCATTTCTATCTGATTGTGCTCACTTACTCAAACATCATTTCTATCTGATTGTGCTCACTTACTCAAACAGATCATTTCTATCTGATTGTGCTCACTTACTCAAACAAATCATTTCTATCTGATTGTGTTCACTTACTCAAACAAATCATTTCTATCTGATTGTGCTCACTTACTCAAACAAATCATTTCTATCTGATTGTGCTCACTTACTCAAACAAATCATTTCTATCTGATTGTGCTCACTTACTCAAACAAAGCATTTTTATCTGATTGTGCTCACTTACTCAAACAAATCATTTCTATCTGACTGTGCTCATTTACTCAAACAAATCATTTCTATCTGATTGTGTTCACTTACTCAAACAAATCATTTCTATCTGATTGTGCTCACTTACTCAAACAAATCATTTCTATCTGATTGTGCTCACTTACTCAAACAAATCATTTCTATCTGATTGTGCTCACTTACTCAAACAAATCATTTCTATCTGATTGTGTTCACTTACTCAAACAATCATTTCTATCTGATTGTGCTCACTTACTCAAGCAAATAGTTTCTATCTGATTGTGTTCACTTACTCAAACAAATCATTTCTATCTGATTGTGCTCACTTACTCAAACAAATCATTTCTATCTGATTGTGTTCATTTACTCAAACAAATCATTTCTATCCGATTGTGTTCACTTTAATGCTTACTCAAATCATTTATATCTGACTCTGCTTATTGGATAAAACAGAGATCTTCTATCTGACTTTGCTCACTTACTCAAAGAAATCATTATTCTCTGAAGCTGCTTCCTTACTT
Organism: Bathymodiolus septemdierum; assembly: GCA_963383655.1. Classification (NCBI taxonomy): domain Eukaryota; kingdom Metazoa; phylum Mollusca; class Bivalvia; order Mytilida; family Modiolidae; genus Bathymodiolus; species Bathymodiolus septemdierum. Next base: position 45,361,451 of record OY726529.1, on the reverse strand, counting down.
ACTCAAACAAATCATTTCTGGCTGACTGCTCATTTGATTAAACAGAGAATTTTTGTTCGACTCTACTCATTTGTCATTTCTGTCTGACTGCTCATTTGATTAAACAGAGAATTTTTGTTCGACTCTACTCATTTGTTCAAACAAATCATTTGTTATCTAAATCTGCTCACTTTCCCAAACAGTTAATTTCCATCTTACTTTGTTCATTTGTCCAAAAAGATTATTTTCATACAACTCAAGCTTCCTTACTTGCTCAAAAATATCATTTCTAATTCTGTCTGACTGCTCATATACTCAAACAGGTCATTCCCATCTGGTCATGGTCTAACTGATCTTTTCTATCCGACTTTCCTCACTTTCATAAAATCATATCTTTTCTATCAACTCTACTCACATACTCAAACAGATCGCAAAAAAAAGATCATTTTTATCTGATTTAGTGTGCTAAGGGGACGTCATGGTCGGGATCGTATGGTAGTTGGATTTACAATTACCAATGCAATCAGTACCTATCATCACTTGCGTTGCGAGTTTGAATCCTGCTCATGGCAAGATGTACTCAATACAACAATATGTGATAAAGTTTGTCAGTGACTTGCGACAGGTTGTTGGTTTTCTCCGGGTACTCTGGTTTCCTCCGACAATAAAATTAAGTGCCACAAAATAACTGAAATATTGTTGAAAGTGGTGTTATATACCATAACATTAACCCTAATCTCTTACTTCCTAAATAATATCATTTGTGTCACGACTGCTCATATCATTTCCAGGTTACTTCCATCTCACACTGCTCACCTGTTCAAACAGATAATTTCTCTCTAGATCATTCTTCTCATTTGTTTCCAAAATCAATTCCAGTTTTTTATCAACATTGTCATTGAATAATTTTTCCTAATTTTATCTTTTGGGGCAATTTTTTCTCATCTGGAATAGGACACTCACAACATTCCTGTCACCTTCCTAATTTCTTCTATTTTGTCTACATTTCATCTATTGTACATTTGTTATAGCACAATTACTTTGATTTGTTGATACATGTGTATCAGTAATCCTTGCACAAATTGACAGTATCTCCATCAAAGAGAAATAACTCCATATTCTTTTATTCAGAAAATTTGCAACAAATTTATTTCAACTTTAATTTATGATGAAAAATAAATTTGCATCAGCAATCCTTACACAAATTGACAGCATCTCAACCAAAGAGAGATACCTTCATATTTCTTTTATGTAATATTTGATGTAAAGTGAGGAAAAAAGCCATTTTATTTCTATTTTTAAATCACCTTCATGAATTTCTCTTCCTACTGTTCATAGCTTAAATCATTTCAACTGCATGTGGCTACATAAGAACAACATTTGAAAATCAAACAAATTCATCGATTAATATTTTCAAAAAAATAAAGATGTTAATGTACATTTTTGTGCTACAATTGTCCAGGAAGACAGAAGATAATATTACTAATTTGCATAACTTGCATGTGTCTGATCAAAATTCTCTTCTCAGGACATCCTGGCATTTGATAATTGAAGGAGGAAAATTTGAATTACATTTTTTATAATTTAAAATAAACCTGTCATTAATTAATTAATATTGCAGTCTTACTATGTAGAATCCTGAGGATTTTGCTTGGCATGATTTTCATAAAAGTCATATTTAATTATATGTTTTCCCTTTAATTCTTTGTACAGTCTATATATTACTGAAAAAAAGTAAATTTGAAGTTAACTGCCTTTATAAAACCAAGATAACAGTTCATATTCATGTGTATGTAAATTTTTACTATTTTTTTAATTCATATTTTTATTTGATTAAAATATTGACTCAACTATCAGGTTTTTAGTGGGGTTCATGTAGTTTAGTTTCTATCAGGTTTTTAGTGGGGTTCATGTAAAGTTTAGTTTCTATCAGATTTTTAGTGGGGTTCATGTAAAGTTTAAGTTCTATCAGGTTTTTAGTGTGATTCATGTATAGTTTAGGTTCTATCAGGTTTTTAGTGAGGTTCATCTAAAGTTTAGATTCTATCAGGTTTTTAGTGGGGTAAGTTCTATCAGGTTTTTAGTGGAGATCATGTAAAATTTCGGTTCTATCAGGTCTTTAGTGGGGTTCATGTAAAGTTTAGGTTCTATCAGGTCTTTAGTGGGGTTCATGTAAAGTTTAGGTTCTATCAGGTTTTTAGTGGGATTCCTGTAAAGTTTAGGTTCTATCAGGTTTTTAGTGGGGTTCCGGTAAATTTTAGGTTTTATCAGGTTTTTAGTGGGGTTCATGTAAAGTTTAGGTTCTATCAGGTTTTTAGTGGGGTTCATGTAAAGTTTAGTTTCAATCACATTTTTAGTGGGGTTCATGTAAAGTTTAAGTTCTATCAGGTTTTTAGTGTGATTCATGTATAGTTTAGGTTCTATCAGGTTTTTAGTGGGGTTCATGTAAAGCTTAGATTCTATCAGGTTTTTAGTGGGGTAAGTTCTATCAGGTTTTTAGTGGGATTCATGTAAAGTTTATCTTCTATCAGGTTTTTAGTGGGGTTGATGTAAAGTTTAGTTTCTATCAGGTTTTTAGTGGGGTTCATGTAAAGTTTAGGTTCTATCAAGTTTTTAGTGGGGTTCATGTAAAGTTTAAGTTCTATCAGGTTTTTAGTGGGGTTCGTGTTGCATGTAAAGTTTAGGATCTACCAGTTTTTAGTGGGGTTCATGTAAAGTTTAGGTTCTATCAGGTTTTTAGTGGGGTTCATGTAAAGTTTAGGTTCTATCAGGTTTTTAGTGGGGTTCATGTAAAGTTTAGGTTCTATCAGGTTTTTAGTGGGGTTCATGTAAAGATCAGGTTCTATCAGGTTTTTAGTGGAATTCATGTAAAGTTTAAGCTATATCAGGTTTTTAGTGAGGTTCAAGTAAAGTTTAGGTTCTATCTGGTTTTTAGTGAGGTTCATGTAAGGTTTAGATTCTATCAGGTTTTTAGTGGGGTTCATGTAAAGTTTAGGTTCTATCAGGGTTTTAGTGGGGTTCATGTAAAGTTTAGGTTCTATCAGGTTTTTAGTGGGGTTCATGTAAAGATTAGGTTCTATCAGGTTTTTAGTGGAATTCATGTAAAGTTTAAGCTATATCAGGTTTTTAGTGAGGTTCATGTAAAGTTTAGGTTCTATCAGGTTTTTAGTGGGGTTCATGTAAGGTTTAGGTTCTATCAGGTTTTTAGTGGGGTTCATGTAAAGTTTAGCTTCTATCAGGTTTTTAGTGGGGTTCCTGCAAAGTTTAGGTTCTATCAGGTTTTTAGTGAGGTTCATGTATAGTTTAGTTTCTATCAGGTTTTACGTGGGGTTCATGTAAAGTTTAAGTTCTATCAGGTTTTTAGTGGGCATTATGTAAAGGTTAGGATCTATCAGGTTTTTAGTGGGATTCATTTAAAGTTTAGGTTCTATCAAATTTTAGTGGGGTTGATGTAAAGTTTAAGTTCTATCAGGTTTTTAGTGGGGTTCATGTAAAGTTTAAGTTCTATCAGGTTTTTAGTGGGGATTATGTAAAGTTTAGGATCAACCAGATTTTTAGTGGGGTTCATGTAAAGTTTAGGTTTTATCAGGTTTTTAGTGGGGTTGATGTAAAGTTTAGGTTCTATCAGGTTTTTAGTGGGATTCCTGTAAAGTTTAGGTTCTATCAGGTTTTTAGTGGGGTTCATGTAAAGTTTAGCTTCTATCAGGTTTTTAGTGGGGTTCCTGTAAAGTTTAGGTTCTATCGGGTTTTTAGTGGGGTTCATGTAAAGATTAGGTTCCATCAGGTTTTTAGTGGGGTTCATGTAAAGTTTAGGTTCTATCAGGTTTTTAGTGGGGTTCATGTAAAGTATAAGTTCTATCAGGTTTTTAGTGGGGTTCATGTTGCATGTAAAGTTTAGGATCTATCAGGTTTTTAGTGGGGTTCATGTAAAGTTTAAGTTCTATCAGGTTTTTAGTGAGGTTCATGCCAAGTTTATGTTCTATCAGGTTTTTAGTGGGGTTCATCTAAAGTTTAGGTCCTATCAGGTTTTTAGTGGGGTTCATCTAAAGTTTAGGTTTTATCAGGTTTTTAGTGAGGTTCATGTAAAGTTTAGGTTCTATCAGGTTTTTAGTGGGGTTCATGTAAAGCTTAGGTTCTATCAGGTTTTTAGTGGAGTTCATGTATAGTTTAGGTTCTATCACGTTTTAAGTGGGGTTCATGTAAAGTTTAAATTCTATCAGGTTTTTAGTGGGATTATGTAAAGTTTAAGATCTATCAGGCTTTTAGTGGGGTTCATGTAAAGTTTAGGTTCTATCAGGTTTTTAGTGGGATTCATGTGAAGTTTATCTTCTATCAGGTTTTTAGTGGGATTCATGTAAAGTTTATCTCTTCTATCAGGTTTTTAGTGGTGTTCATTTAAAGTTTAGCTTCTATCAGGTTTTTAGTGGGGTTCATGTAATGTTTAAGTTCTATCAGGTTTTTAGTGGGATTCATGTAAAGTTTAGATTCTATCAGACTTTTGGTGGGGTTCATGTAAAGTTTAAGTTCTATCGGGTTTTTAGTTTGATTCATGTATCGTTTAGGTTCTATCAGGTTTTTAGTGGGGTTCGTGTTGCATGTAAAGTTTAGGATCTATCAGGTTTTTAGTGAGGTTCATGTAAAGTTTCTGTTCTATCAGGTTTTTAGTGGGGTTCATCTAAAGTTTAGGTCCTATCAGGTTTTTAGTGGGTTCATTTAAAGTTTAGGTTCCATCAGATTTTTAGTGGGATTCATGTAAAGTTTAAGTTCTATCAGGTTTTTAGTGCGATTCATGCATAGTTTAGGTTCTATCAGATTTTAAGTGGGGTTCATGTAAAGTTTAATTCTATCAGTCTTTTAGTGGGGTTCATGAAAAGTGTAAGTTCTATCAGGTTTTAAGTGGGGTTCATGTAAAGTTTAGGTTCTATCAGGTTTTTAGTGAGGTTCATGTAAAGTTTACGTTTTATCAGGTTTTTAGTGGAATTCATGTAAAGTTTAGGTTCTATCAGGTTTTTAGTGGGGTTCATGTAAAGTTTAGGTTCTATCAGGTTTTTAGTGGGGTTCATGTAAAGTTTATGTTCTATCAAGTTATTAGTGGGATTCATGTAAAGTTTAAGTTCTATCAGGTTGTTAGTGGGGTTCATGTAAAGTTTAGGTTCTATTAGGTTTTTAGTGGAGTTCATGTAAAATTTAGATTCTATCAGGTTTTTAGTGGGGTAAGTTCTATCAGGTTTTTAGTGGGGATCATGTAAAATTTAGGTTCTATCAGGTCTTTAGTGGGGTTCGTGTAAAGTTTAGGTTCTATCAGGTCTTTAATGGGGTTCATGTAAAGCTTAAGTTCTATCGGGTTTTTAGTGTGATTCATGTATAGTTTAGGTTCTATCAGGTTTTTAGTGGGGTTCATGTAAAGCTTAGATTCTATCAGGTTTTTAGTGGGGTAAGTTCTATCAGGTTTTTAGTGGGATTCATGTGAAGTTTATCTTCTTTCAGGTTTTTAGTGGGGTTGATGTAAAGTTTAGTTTCTATCAGATTTTTAGTGGGGTTCATGTAAAGTTTAGGTTCTATTAGATTTTTAGTGGTGTTCATGTAATGTTTAAGTTCTATCAGGTTTTTCGCGGGGTTCATGTAAAGTTTAAGTTCTATCATGTTTTTAGTGGGGATTATGTAAAGTTTAGGATCTATCAGGTTTTTAGTGAGGTTCATGTAAAGTTTAGGTTCTATCAGGTTTTTACTGGAGTTCATGTAAAGTTTAGGCTTTATCAGGTTTTTAGTGGGGTTCATGTAAAGTTTAAGTTCTATCAGGTTTTTAGTGGGGTTCATGTAAAGTTTAGGTTCTATCAGGTTTTTAGTGGGGTTTATGTAAAGTTTAGGTTTTATCAGGTTTTTAGTGGGGTTCATGTAAAGTTTAGATTCTATCAGGTTTTTAGTGGGGTAAGTTCTATCAGGTTTTTAGTGAGGATCATGTAAAATTTAGGTTCTATCAGGTTTTTAGTGGGGTAAGTTCTATCAGGTTTTTAGTGGGGTTCATGTAAAGTTTAGGTTCTATCAGGTCTTTAATGGGGTTCTTGTAAAGTTTAGGCTCTATCAGGTTTTTAGTGGGGTTCATGTAAAGTTTAGGTTCTATCAGGTTTTTTGTGGGATTCATGTAAAGTTTAAGTTCTATCAGGTTTATAGTGAGGTTCATGTAAAGTTTAGGTTCTATCAGGTTTTTAGTGGGGTTCATGTAAAGTTTAAGTTCTATCAGGCTTTTAGTGGGGTTCATGTAAAGTTTAAGTTCTATCAGGTTTTTAGTGGGGTTCATGTAAAGTTTAGGTTCTATCAGGTTTTTAGTGAGGTTTATGTAATGTTTAGGTTCTATCAGGTTTTTAGTGGGGTTCATGTAAAGTTTAGGTTCTATCAGGTTTTTAGTGGAGTTCATGTATAGTTTAGGTTCTATCAAGGTTTTAGGTGGGATTCCTCTAAAGGTTAGGTTCTATCAGGTTTTTAGTGGGGTTCATGTAAAGTTTAGGTTCTATCAGGTTTTTTGTGGGATTCATGTAAAGTTTAAGTTATATCAGGTTTATAGTGAGGTTCATGTAAAGTTTAGGTTCTATCAGGTTTTTAGTGGGGTTCATGTAATGTTTAGGTTCTATCAGGTTTTTATTGGGGTTCATGTAAAGTTTAAGTTCTATCAGGTTTTTAGTGGGGTTCATCTAAAGTTTAGGTTCTATCAGGTTTTTAGTGAGGTTCATGTAAAGTTTAGGTTCTATCAGGTTTTTAGTGGGGTTCATGTAAAGTTTAGGTTCTATCAGGTTTTTAGTGGAGTTCATGTATAGTTTAGGTTCTATCAGGTTTTAAGTGGGATTCATGTAAAGTTTAAATTCTATCAGGTTTTTAGTTGGATTATGTAAAGTTTAAGATCTATCAGGTTTTTAGTGGGGTTCATGTAAAGTTTAGGTTCTATCAGGTTTTTAATGGGATTCATGTGAAGTTTATCTTCTATCAGGTTTTTAGTGGGATTCATGTAAAGTTTATCTCTTCTATCAGGTTTTTAGTGGTGTTCATTTAAAGTTTAGCTTCTATCAGGTTTTTAGTGGGGTTCATGTAATGTTTAAGTTCTATCAGTTTTTAGTGGGGTTCATGTAAAGTTTAAGTTCTATCAGGTTTTTAGTGGGGATTATGTAAATTTAGGATCTATCAGGTTTTTAGTGGGGTTCATGTAAAGTTTAGGTTCTCTCAGGTTTTTACTGGAGTTCATGTAAAGTTTAGGTTCTATCAGGTTTTTAGTGGGGTTCATGTAAAGTTTAAGTTGTATCATTTTTTAAGTGGTGTTCATGTAAAGTTTAAATTCTATCAGGTTTTTAGTGGGGATTATGTAAAGTTTAGGATCTATCAGGTTTTTAGTGGGGTTCACGTAAAATTTAGGTTCTATCAGGTCTTTAGTGGGGTTCATGTAAAGTTTAGGTTCTATCAGGTCTTTAATGGGGTTCATGTAAAGTTTAGGTTCAATCAGGTCTTTAGTGGGGTTCATGTAAAGCTGAAGTTCTATCGGGTTTTTAGTGTGATTCATGTATAGTTTAGGTTCTATCAGGTTTTTAGTGAGGTTCATGTAAAGCTTAGATTCTATCAGGTTTTTAGTGGGGTAAGTTCTATCAGGTTTTTAGTGGGATTCATGTAAAGTTTATCTTCTTTCAGGTTTTTAGTGGGGTTGATGTAAAGTTTAGTTTCTATCAGATTTTTAGTGGGGTTCATGTAAAGTTTAGGTTCTATTAGGTTTTTAGTGGGGTTCATGTAATGTTTAAGTTCTATCAGGTTTTTAGTGGGGTTCATGTAAAGTTTAAGTTCTATCATGTTTTTAGTGGGGATTATGTAAAGTTTAGGATCTATCAGGTTTTTAGTGAGGTTCATGTAAAGTTTAAGTTCTATCAGGTTTTTACTGGAGTTCATGTAAAGTTTAGGCTTTATCAGGTTTTTAGTGGGGTTCATGTAAAGTTTAAGTTCTATCAGGTTTTTAGTGGGGTTCATGTAAAGTTTAGGTTCTATCAGGTTTTTAGTGGGGTTTATGTAAAGTTTAGGTTTTATCAGGTTTTTAGTGGGGTTCATGTAAAGTTTAGATTGTATCAGGTTTTTAGTGGGGTAAGTTCTATCAGGTTTTTAGTGAGGATCATGTAAAATTTAGGTTCTATCAGGTTTTTAGTGGGGTAAGTTCTATCAGGTTTTTAGTGGGGTTCATGTAAAGTTTAGGTTCTATCATGTCTTTAATGGGGTTCATGTAAAGTTTAGGTTCTATCAGGCTTTTAGTGGGATTCCTGTAAAGTTTAGGTTCTATCAGGTTTTTTGTGGGATTCATGTAAAGTTTAAGTTTTATCAGGTTTATAGTGAGGTTCATGTAAAGTTTAGGTTCTATCAGGTTTGTAGTGGGGTTCATGTAATGTTTAGGTTCTATCAGGTTTTTAGTGGGGTTCATGTATAGTTTAGGTTCTATCAGATTTTAAGTGGGGTTCATGTAAAGTTTAAGTTCTATCAGGCTTTTAGTGGGGTTCATGTAAAGTTTAAGTTCTATCAGGTTTTTAGTGGGGTTCATGTAAAGTTTAGGTTCTATCAGGTTTTTAGTGAGGTTTATGTAATGTTTAGGTTCTATCAGGTTTTTAGTGGGGTTCATGTAAAGTTTAGGTTCTATCAGGTTTTTAGTGGAGTTCATGTATAGTTTAGGTTCTATCAGGTTTTAGGTGGGATTCCTGTAAAGTTTAGGTTCTATCAGGTCTTTAATGGGGTTCATGTAAAGTTTAGGTTCAATCAGGTCTTTAGTGGGATTCCTGTAAAGTTTAGGTTCTATCAGGTTTTTAGTGGGGTTCATGTAAAGTTTAGGTTCTATCAGGTTTTTAGTGGGATTCATGTAAAGTTTAGGTTCTATCAGATTTTAAGTGGGGTTCATGTAAAGTTTAGGTTCTATCAGGTTTTTAGTGAGGTTCATGTATAGTTTAGGTTCTATCAGGTTTTAAGTGGGGTTCATGTAAAGTTTAAATTCTATCAGGTTTTTGGTGGGGTTCATGTAAAATTTAAGTTCTATCAGGTTTTTAGTGGGGATTATGTAAAGTTTAAGATCTATCAGGCTTTTAGTGGGGTTCATTTAAAGTTTAGGTTTAATCAGATTTTAGTGTGGTTGATGTAAAGTTTAATTTCTATCAAGTTTTTAGTGGGGTTCATGTAACGTTTAGGTTCTTTCAGGTTTTTAGTGAGATTCATGTGAAGTTTATCTTCTATCAGGTTTTTAGTGGGATTCATGTAAAGTTTATCTCTTCTATCAGGTTTTTAGTGGTGTTCATTTCAAGTTTAGCTTCTATCAGGTTTTTAGTGGGGTTCATGTAATGTTTAAGTTCTATCAGGTTTTTAGTGGGGTTCATGTAAAGTTTAGGTTCTCTCAGGTTTTTACTGGAGTTCATGTAAAGTTTAGGTTCTATCAGGTTTTTAGTGGGGTCCATGTAAAGTTTAAGTTCTATCAGCTTTTAAGTGGGGTTCATGTAAAGTTTAAGTTCTATCAGGTGTTTAGTGGGGATTATGTAAAGTTTAGGATCTATCAGGTTTTTAGTGGGGTTCATGTAAAATTTAGGTTCTATCAGGTCTTTAGTGGGGTTCATGTAAAGTTTAGGTTCTATCAGGTCTTTAATGGGGTTCATGTAAAGTTTAGGTTCAATCAGGTCTTTAGTGGGATTCCTGTAAAGTTTAGGTTCTATCAGGTTTTTAGTGGGGTTCATGTAAAGTTTAGGTTCTATCAGGTTTTTAGTGGGGATTATGTAAAGTTTAAGATCTATCAGGTTTTTAGTGGGGTTCATTTAAAGTTTAGGTTTAATCAGATTTTAGTGGGGTTGATGTAAAGTTTAATTTCTATCAAGTTTTTAGTGGGGTTCATGTAAAGTTTAGGTTCTATCAGGTTTTTAGTGGGATTCATGTGAAGTTTATCTTCTATCAGGTTTTTAGTGGGATTCATGTAAAGTTTATCTCTTCTATCAGGTTTTTAGTGGGGTTCATTTAAAGTTTAGCTTCTATCAGGTTTTTAGTGTAGTTCATGTAATGTTTAAGTTCTATCAGGTTTTTAGTGGGGTTCATGTAAAGTTTAGGTTCTCTCAGGTTTTTACTGGAGTTCATGTAAAGTTTAGGTTCTATCAGGTTTTTTGTGGGATTCATGTAATGTTTAGGTTCTATCAGGTTTTTAGTGGGGTTCATGTAAAGTTTAAGTTCTATCAGGTTTTTAGTGGGGTTCATCTAAAGTTTAGGTTCTATCAGGTTTTTAGTGAGGTTCATGTAAAGTTTAGGTTCTATCAGGTTTTTAGTGGGGTTCATGTAAAGTTTAGGTTCTATCAGGTTTTTAGTGGAGTTCATGTATAGTTTAGGTTCTATCAGGTTTTAAGTGGGGTTCATGTAAAGTTTAAATTCTATCAGGTTTTTAGTGGGATTATGTAAAGTTTAAGATCTATCAGGCTTTGAGTGGGGTTCATGTAAAGTTTAGGTTCTATCAGGTTTTTAGTGGGATTCATGTGAAGTTTATCTTCTATCAGGTTTTTAGTGGGATTCATGTAAAGTTTATCTCTTCTATCAGGTTTTTAGTGGTGTTCATTTAAAGTTTAGCTTCTATCAGGTTTTTAGTGGGGTTCATGTAATGTTTAAGTTCTATCAGGTTTTTAGTGGGGTTCATGTAAAGTTTAAGTTCTATCAGGTTTTTAGTGGGGATTATGTAAATTTTGGATCTATCAGGTTTTTAGTGGGGTTCATGTAAAGTTTAGGTTCTCTCAGGTTTTTACTGGAGTTCATGTAAAGTTTAGGTTCTATCAGGTTTTTAGTGGGGTTCATGTAAAGTTTAAGTTGTATCAGTTTTTAAGTGGGGTTCATGTAAAGTTTAAGTTCTATCAGGTTTTTAGTGGGGATTATGTAAAGCTTAGGATCTATCAGGTTTTTAGTGGGGTTCATGTAAAATTTAGGTTCTATCAGGTCTTTAGTGGGGTTCATGTAAAGTTTAGGTTCTATCAGGTCTTTAATGAGGTTCATGTAAAGTTTAGGTTCTATCAGGTCTTTAGTGGGATTCCTGTAAAGTTTAGGTTCTATCAGGTTTTTAGTGGGGTTCATGTAAAGTTTAGGTTCTATCAGGTTTTTAGTGGGATTCATGTAAAGTTTAAGTTCTATCAGGCTTTTAGTGGGGTTCATGTAAAGTTTAAGTTCTATCAGGTTGTTACTGGGGTTCATGTATAGTTTAGGTTCTATCAGATTTTAAGTGAGGTTCATGTAAAGTTTAAGTCCTATCAGGCTTTTAGTGGGGTTCATGTAAAGTTTAAGTTCTATCTGGTTGTTAGTGGGGTTCATGTATAGTTTAGGTTCTATCAGATTTTAAGTGAGGTTCATGTAAAGTTTAGGTTCTATCAGGTTTTTAGTGGGGTTTATGTAAAGTTTAGGTTTTATCAGGTTTTTAGTGTGGTTCATGTAAAGTTTAGATTCTATCAGGTTTTTAGTGGGGTAAGTTCTATCAGGTTTTTAGTGAGGATCATGTAAAATTTAGGTTCTATCAGGTTTTTAGTGGGGTAAGTTCTATCAGGTTTTTAGTGGGGTTCATGTAAAGTTTAGGTTCTATCAGGTCTTTAATGGGGTTCATGTAAAGTTTAGGTTCTATCAGGCTTTTAGTGGGATTCCTGTAAAGTTTAGGCTCTATCAGGTTTTTAGTGGGGTTCATGTAAAGTTTAGGTTCTATCAGGTTTTTTGTGGGATTCATGTAAAGTTTAAGTTCTATCAGGTTTATAGTGAGGTTCATGTAAAGTTTAGGTTCTATCAGGTTTTTAGTGGGGTTCATGTAATGTTTAGGTTCTATCAGGTTTTTGGTGGGGTTCATGTATAGTTTAGGTTCTATCAGATTTTAAGTGGGGTTCATGTAAAGTTTAAGTTCTATCAGGCTTTTAGTGGGGTTCATGTAAAGTTTAAGTTCTATCAGGTTTTTAGTGGGGTTCATGTAAAGTTTAGGTTCTATCAGGTTTTTAGTGAGGTTTATGTAATGTTTAGGTTCTATCAGGTTTTTAGTGGGGTTCATGTAAAGTTTAGGTTCTATCAGGTTTTTAGTGGAGTTCATGTATAGTTTAGGTTCTATCAGGTTTTAGGTGGGATTCCTGTAAAGTTTAGGTTCTATCAGGTTTTTAGTGGGGTTCATGTAAAGTTTAGGTTCTATCAGGTTTTTAGTGGGATTCATGTAAAGTTTAAGTTATATCAGGTTTATAGTGAGGTTCATGTAAAGTTTAGGTTCTATCAGGTTTTTAGTGGGGTTCATGTAATGTTTAGGTTCTATCAGGTTTTTAGTGGGGTTCATGTAAAGTTTAAGTTCTATCAGGTTTTTAGTGGGGTTCATCTAAAGTTTAGGTTTTATCAGGTTTTTAGTGAGGTTCATGTAAAGTTTAGGTTCTATCAGGTTTTTAGTGGGGTTCATGTAAAGCTTAGGTTCTATCAGGTTTTTAGTGGAGTTCATGTATAGTTTAGGTTCTATCAGGTTTTAAGTGGGGTTCATGTAAAGTTTAAATTCTATCAGGTTTTTAGTGGGATTATGTAAAGTTTAAGATCTATCAGGCTTTTAGTGGGGTTCATGTAAAGTTTAGGTTCTATCAGGTTTTTAGTGGGATTCATGTGAAGTTTATCTTCTATCAGGTTTTTAGTGGGATTCATGTAAAGTTTATCTCTTCTATCAGGTTTTTAGTGGTGTTCATTTAAAGTTTAGCTTCTATCAGGTTTTTAGTGGGGTTCATGTAATGTTTAAGTTCTATCAGGTTTTTAGTGGGATTCATGTAAAGTTTAGATTCTATCAGACTTTTGGTGGGGTTCATGTAAAGTTTAAGTTCTATCGGGTTTTTAGTTTGATTCATGTATCGTTTAGGTTCTATCAGGTTTTTAGTGGGGTTCGTGTTGCATGTAAAGTTTAGGATCTATCAGGTTTTTAGTAAGGTTCATGTAAAGTTTCTGTTCTATCAGGTTTTTAGTGGGGTTCATCTAAAGTTTAGGTCCTATCAGGTTTTTAGTGGGTTCATTTAAAGTTTAGGTTCTATCAGATTTTTAGTGGGATTCATGTAAAGTTTAAGTTCTATCAGGTTTTTAGTGCGATTCATGCATAGTTTAGGTTCTATCAGGTTTTTAGTGAGGTTCATGTAAAGTTTACGTTTTATCAGGTTTTTAGTGGAATTCATGTAAAGTTTAGGTTCTATCAGGTTTTTAGTGGGGTTCATGTAAAGTTTAGGTTCTATCAGGTTTTTAGTGGGTTCATGTAAAGTTTAGGTTTTATCAAGTTATTAGTGGGATTCATGTAAAGTTTAAGTTCTATCAGGTTGTTAGTGGGGTTCATGTAAAGTTTAGGTTCTATTAGGTTTTTAGTGGGTTTCATGTAAAATTTAGATTCTATCAGGTTTTTAGTGGGGTAAGTTCTATCAGGTTTTTAGTGGGGATCATGTAAAATTTAGGTTCTATCAGGTCTTTAGTGG